>OX276335.1:16508499-17198499 GCA_946251815.1 Dasysyrphus albostriatus | reverse complement strand
ATTTTAAACGAAAACCCTATAATAGTTGTTTTTGTTTGCAAGTCCAGATAATATTGCCTGAAAAAACGAAAACAAAGCAAGGCAATTTACATGAAAAATACAACAACAACTATTTCCATACAGTAAGCTATGTCCAGACAGTTAAGTGGATTTAACTTTTGTCCTGATAAAAACGGTATTGCCAAACTACAATTTTCGTTGTTTTATCAATAATTTATAAGGAATTGTCAAATGTTTGTTGGTAAGATAGTTCAATAGAAAATGGCAGACCAAGGAGAAATGTTGAAATGTCCCAATGTCGTTTTTTTGCCAAAGTCCATAAATAAATTATGTGGCGCAATATCTCATGGAGAACCAGGGCCTAGTGGCTTACAACTCTCAACCATTCCTGTGTGCGTGCTGATGGCTTCCTGCCATCAAATTGGAGGGGACGTACAATTTTTTGCCGAGTCCAAACGGCTAGGTGAGCAGCACTTATTCTTTTCCAAGTATACTCTTGGAGGATTTTTCAGTTCCTCGCCAGAGGCAGTAGATACCTTGGGAAAAACATTTCTTTTTTTAGATGACAGCGGCTGGGAATCGAACCCAGACCTTTGGCATGACAGTCCAACGCACTAACCATCATGCCACGAGGTACGAGTATTACCGCCAAAGTCCATGTGTATTTTTTTTTGTACATGCTAAAACGCAGCTTATATCTACATTCTCACTATGCCTTAGTCTTTGAACCACATGAGTAAGTTCCTATAAGTTCCTAATACCCTGTGGTACATTTTTAAAAAATACAAACATTTTATTAAAGTACATGTTGAAAAGTCCAATTTTAGCCTTTGATTCTCACAGAAGTTTTGTTTAAGGTTTGGATTTTTTTTATAAAAAACAAAGTACCTGACTACGAATTTCTAGCTAAAAAAAAAGGATAAAGGTGGAATATTTTTTTTTTTAAACCCAATCAGATTCTTCCCACCATGTTCTAGCACTGGTGCTAGAGGGCTGATAGGCACTGACTGACATTCAAATAATGAAAGAGATAGAGAGGTTCTCCATTAATGTATACCAAACTAACCTATATGTACCTACAGTTCAGCTTATTTTGTTATAGCAAAAGCACCATTTCATGTTTCATCCATTCCATAGGACTTAGGATGAGCTAAACATGGACGCATAAGGACATTCACATTCACATTGTATATAATCGAGCTGTCACTCTTTGTATTTTCATGTTTGTGGTGAAATAGGTTGGCTTTGATGGATTAATTAGATTTTTGTTATTGTTGGCAGTTATTGTGTCTGTGATGTTTAGAAAGTATCCTACATCCTACACGCAAAGATAGACAATCAAATAGAAATAAAGAGAAAAGTGTCAGATCATTAAGGAAGAAATCAGACAAGAAAGTAATTTATAAGCATAGGTGAATAAAAAAATCGTTTATTGCAACTAAACAAAGTCTAATGAACTGTATATCTATGCATAAGTGAAGCACTTCGGTGGAATCCGTCAACTGCATAAAACACTCTTCTCTATCTGGATATTTTCAGCAAACAAATGGCGGCGAGCACAGCCATTTGCCTCAAAGCCTCTTCACAGTGGATCAATAATGAGATTGGCCACTCCGCTATTCTAAATACATTCGGATCACTTCCAAGTAACACTGACTACACAATATCAGTATTGAACTTTGACAAAATCTTTGAAGTTTGTTACTATACCTTCCAGATCCACCTGGAAGGATGTGGGATTATTTAAAGATCAATCGATTCACTTCTACACCGACGGATCGAATACCAAAGATGGAGTTGGTGGAGGTGGAGGTGTGTACTCTGACTCTCTGTACTAAATTTAAGTATTCCAGGCGGAACTTCTAGCGATCAAAGAAGTATTATCTGGGCTAAAAGAAAACGTGATATCAACCTCGGATATCCGCATCTTCTCTGATAGTCAAGTCGCTATTAAGTCTCTGAACTTTGTTTCTATAAAATCAAGAACTGCCCTTAACTGTCGAGCATCTCTGGTGGAGATGGTGCAACAGTTTAATATTCACCTTTGCTGGGTGCCGGGCCATAGTGACATTCCAGGAAATTGTAAGGCTGGTGAACTCACTAGAAGTTGAACATTACTACCCATTTTATCTGAAAAGACAAATATTGGTATACCCATCGCTACTTGTAATTTTTTGCTGAAGCAGGATGCTTTGGAGAGAACAAACATTAGGTGGAATAACATCTCTACTTGTTTGGCGACAAAACTAATATGGACAAATCTTGATTTAAAGCGCTCCATATGTTTAATATATGTACTCGTAGCTCCAAACAGACTGCACATCAGCTCGGTTGTATAGGTGTCATAAAAGGACAATGTTTAATAGGCAGGCACGCAAAGCGGGTTGGCATACCTTCAAATGATTTTTGCAGAAGCTGTATGGACGAGGAGGAGGAAGAAACGATTCCTCACCTTCTCTGTACATGCCCAGCACTTTCCAATAGACGTAGGCTCCACTTAAGAGACTATTTCTTTAACGATCTTAGTGATCTGGCAAACACCGACATAAATTCGTCAGGAGCTTCAAGTGGTTTAACGAGTAAGGAAGGAGTCTTTCAGATTCATGTGGTATCACAATGGACCAACTTTGGTCTAAGTGTGTCAGCTTTAATTTACAGACAGCCAATTCTACCTAACCTATCCTAAAGGTAGTTTAAGACGAAGGCTAAAAACTAAAAATTGATTTTTTTAGAAAGATCGAAAATGATTTCGAAAGACAATATTAATAATGATAGAATCAAAATTTATTTTGAAGAAAATTAAAGAGAAAAATAAAAAGATTTCCTAAAAAACCACACAAATTTAAGATTTAAATTCACCGCTTGAAATTAAGGGTTTGTCAACAAGGACGCTACAAAAGTAGAGCAACAGGGACAGCAAACGACGCCATATTTCTTGCCGCTCTTTTACATTTCTCTTCAGTAAGATTTGCCATTTCATGATGAAAAGATATACGAGCCAACAACGAGTCGAAATTATTAAAATTTACTACCGAAATACGGAGTCAGTGGCCTCAACGTTAAGAGCGCTACGTCCAATTTATGGTCGTCATAATCGTCCTAGCAGATCAACAATTGAGCGTCGAGTGGACAAATTTAAATCCACAGGCACAGTACAAAATATTTTCGTGTCAGTGAGATAAAGAAGTGCCCGTAGTGTCGAGAATATTGCTGCCGCTGAGGCTTCAGATGCAGAAAGCCCAAATGTGTCTCTCACACGTCGTTCTCAAGCGTTGGGCATCTCTGTGACGTCGTTGTGGCGAATTTTGCGAAAAGATCTTGGCCTACATCCTTTCAAGATTAAATTGACGCAAGAACTGAAGCGACTTGACCACCAGCAGCGTCGTATGTTCATGAATTGGGCTGCACAACAACTTGAAAATGATTCGGATTTTCATCGAAAAATCATCTTCAGCGATGAGGCTCATTTCTGGCTGAATGGCTTCGTCAATAAACAAAATATGAGGTATTGGTCAGGCAGCAATCCACACGTACTCCATGAGTCATCATTGCATCCCGAAAAAATTACGGTTTGGTGTGGCTTATTGGCCGGCGGCGTCATTGGGCCGTTCTTCTTCCGTGATGATCCAAACCTTGTTTGGAGAACGTATTATCTCACGAAATGGTCGAGTCGCTTGGCCGCCTCGGTCGTGCGATTTGACGCCATTAGACTATTTCCTGTGGGGCTTCGTCAAGTTTATGGTCTATGCCAACAAGCCAGCGACGATTGCTGAACTTCGTACAAATATCGAACGTGAAATTGCAGCAGTATCGGCCGATTTATGATTGAAAACCTTCGAAAATTGTGTTCAGCGTCTGGACTTCTGCAAGCGTGCCCGTGGTGGCCATGCGAAAGAAATCGAATTCCATACATAATGACATCGAACGTACTTTCACAGGAATAAAGAATTTCATTGATATCCAAAACCGTTTTTGTTTTATTTAAAAAAAAACTTTTGTAGGGCTCTTATTGAAAAACCCAATACAATCAAAAAAGTGTATTGTGGGTCTGTGTTAGAGACGAACTTTCGAATTTTGACACACAGTGTAATTTAAAAGTGTTTTCAGATGAATTCTTAGATACCGTAAAAAGCTATCGTTTAAGTTCAAATGAGTTCTTGTAATATGAAGCAGGAATTGGAAAAAAAATTGTGATTTTCATTCCACTGGCAAACCAACTGAACTTAGTGGCCAACTGATTCGCCAAAAATACCTGACCTAATCGATTTATTTATGGTAAAAGGAATGAATATCCTTCAAGCTTGTAGAAATTTCTAAGAGTTATTATCTCTTCTCAGATTATTTTGCGCTCATACACACTATGAGCGAAAGTCTTGTTAAAATTGAAAAATCACCCAGGTTAACAAACCGTAAAACCAACTGGGATGGATTTAAAAAATATATCGAGGACAATGTTGAATTAAGGGTATCATTACAAACGCCTCTTGAGCTTGGAGACGTAGTAGATACCTTTGTTGATATAATACAAATTAAGACAAGTTCTGCCTGAAGGACTTTACAACATTCTAAACGGATATCTTAATGAAAGACTTTTTCGTGTAAGACACGGAAATGACTATTCTGATTTCAAAGAAATAGTGGCTGGAGTACCATAAGGAAGTGTATTAGGTCCAGTTCTGTACCTTTTATTTACACGCGATATACCTCAAACAGATGACACTATTGTAGCCACGTTTACTGATGATACTTCAATACTAGCAGTAGGCAAAACGATTAGCCAAGCTACAATTAAATTACAAAATGCTCTTAATAATGTCAATGAGTGGACAAAAACATGGGGAATAGCACTCAACGAAGAAAAGTCAGTCCACGTAGACTTTACGTATATAAAAATAAAAATATTACCCGTCTTTCTTAATACCGCTCGTGTTCCATTTGTAAATGAGGCAAGGTATCTGGGAATGACTAAATGCGAAATTAAAATGGAAGCCGCACGTAAAAAAGAAGTGCGAAGAACTAAAAAGTAAATTAAGAGACATAATCTGGTTACTCGGTAAATACTCAAAGCTTAGTATTGAAAATTAGTTGATTTTATATAGGCAGGTACTTAAACCTGTTTCGACTTATGGTACACAACTCTGGGGTTGTACTAGTGATTCAAACTTAAATAACTTGCAAGCGTTTCAAATGTTCCGTGGAATATAAGAACCGAAGATTTCGGGATTCCTTCGGTTCGGGACGAAATAAAAAGTTTCGCGTGAAAACAAAGAAATTGGCTATTAGAACACGCAAATTCAACGATTGTTTACATTCTTGACGAGAAGAATTCAGTATTCCGTCTGCGAAGAATAAAACCTTCCGACGGTGAATAGAAAACAGCTTTAAAAATCGTGGAATAAGCAGGAACTTTCACCGGAAAGTAACCTGCAACACGTTACTTAACTTCGTTAAAAATAAATTGCTAGATAAGTTTCAACTTATTTGCAATCGGGAAGTGGAGGTCGTTTTAGTGTAGTAAGAATCTCACACTTCTATGAGCACGCGTTTTTCGGTCCTCATAGAGCCTGATGCAGGTTTTGCACCTACCCACGACGGAAAAAATAAATACAAAAAAAATTTGTGAATAAAAATGTATATTGTCATAATATAATGCATTCTTTCAATGTTTCGTCATGAATTTTCAATCCCAAACATCAAATTTGGATTCAGCATATATGTAAGGCAAGAAAATCAAAACTACCCAACAATTTTCATCGAAGAATCAAAATATGACTGAACCCCTGAACTAATACGATATATTTGTCCCTCTACAGATCAATTGCCTAAACAGATACAGATTGAAATAACCCCCAGATATTTGTTCATTTTATCATAAAACACAAAATCCCTGACGTCTTACTTTAATTTAAGATAGGTACTTAATGCACTGAGGGAAAAATAACTATAGATTTATCTAAGTTTTCTGTGAAGATACTCTTTTAAAGAGCTTTATGTACTGAGTACTGTTGAAATGTACTAATTACATTTAAATTTACCCATGTACGGAATGAAACGTCGAAATATATTTACTTAATATGCACAGTGACTGTATACAAATGTACTCAGTACATACCACAAGTGTGCAAATTTATAGAAAATACAATACATTTTAGTTTTAAACACGCTACAGTGAAAATTGTGGTAACTACAAAAATAATTGAGGCCCCGCATCCTATGGGATAAAATTGCAGCAAACTATGTACAGAATACATGCAACATGTAATGCCATTGAGTCTTTATTTGCCTAGAAAGTGTTTAAAATATTAGGAACATGTAACGAAACTAAACATTACTATATAAACCAGCCACAGTAAAATATGCAGTGACTGCATACATACATATATTTATACAAATCCCCCCATCTAAAAAAAAAAAATACGCATCATGTTATGTAAAGAATACAAGTTTCCATAAGCGCCACCAAGAGTATTTTCAGGGGGGTAAATCTTACAGTTGTAATCATGAATATCCCTATTCAAGCGATGTGGAGTGTCATTTTTTTACTAAGAAATATACAGAATTCGGTATACTTATAACGGGTGATTTTTTAGCTGGTTTGGTTTTGGCAACACTGGTTTTGACAGCTGACGTGTGTTTAGTACCTTGTGTCACTGTCAAACAGCTTCAGTTTGGTTTGCAATTTAACCATGGATCGTCTTACAAATGAACAACGCTTGCAAATTATTGAATTTTACTATCAAAATTCGTGCTCGGTTCCAAATGTTCATCGCGCGCTGCTTCCTTTTTATGGTCGGCATTCTCGACCTTCTGAGCAGTATATTCGGAAGATTGTGACCAAATTTCGCACCAAATTTACTTTGTTGGACATTAAACCACCAACACGTTTACGTACTGTGCGTAGTGAAGAAAATATTGCGGCCGTATCAGCTAGTGTGACAGAAGACCGCGAAATGTCGATTCGGCGCCGTTCCCAGCAGTTAGGCCTTTGTTACAGCACTACGTGGAAAATTTTGCGGAAGGATTTGGGCGTAAAGCCTTTTAAGATACAGCTGGGGCAAGAACTAAAGCCAGCCGACCTACCACAACGCCGAATTTTTGGTGAATGGGCTCTTGGAAAGCTGGCCGAGGATCCGCTTTTTTATCGAAAAATTGTGTTCAGCGATGAGGCTCATTTTTGGTTGAATGGGTACGTAAATAAGCATAATTACCGCATTTGGAGTGAAGATCAGCCAGAAGCATTGCAATAGCTACCAATGCATCCCGAAAAAGCCACTGTTTGGTGCGGTTTATGGGCCGGTGGCATTATTGGACCATATTTCTTCAAAGATGATGCGAATCGCAGCGTTACTGTCAATGGTGAACGCTACCGAGCTATGATAACAAACTTTTTTTTGCCCGAAATGGAAGTTCTTGACTTGCATGATATGTGGTTTCAACAAGACGGTGCCACATGCCACACAGCACGCGAAACAATGGCGCAATTGCGAGGCGAGTTTGGTGAACAGTTAATTTCACGTTTCGGGCCGGTCAATTGGCCGCCTAGATCGTGCGATTTGACACCATTAGATTATTTTTTGTGGAGGTATGTCAAGGCTAATGTCTATAGGGACAAGCCCGCTTCGATTGACGCACTGGAAGCCAACATCCATGCATTCATTCGTGAGATACCGGCCGATATGTGTGAAAGAGTATGCCAAAATTGGACTCAGCGGATGGGCTACCTGAGACGCAGCCGCGGTCAACATTTGCATGAAATTATCTTTAAACATTAAGTTTTTTTTTTTTTTAAAGTTCTAAACCTCTTAAAAAATCACCCGTTATATTATGCACTGATGGAAAAATACATATAGATTTATCAAGGTAGATACTCTTAAGAGCTCTATGTAATGTGTACTGTTAAAATGTACTAATTACATTTAAATACTCAATACACACAAAATGTACCCAGTACACGTGTGCAAATTTGTATTAAATACAATCAATTTGTAATCAAACACATACACAATTATGGACAAGCTAGAGTGAAAATTGTGATAACTACACAAATAATTCAGACCCCGTATCTAAATGGAAAGAAATTGCAGCAAACTATGTACAGAATACATGCAACATAAAATGCCATTCAGTCTTTATTTGCTTAGAAAGTATTTAAAAAATTAGGAACGTGTAACGAAACTAAACATTTCTATAAACCAGCCACAATAAAATATGCAGTGACGGCAAAAAAAATTGTACGCATTATAGCATGTTATGTAAGGAATACAAAATACCATAAATGCCCTAAGGAGTATTTCCAGAGGGTAAATCTGGCAAAGGGAGCAAATCATGATTATCCCTATTCAATTGATGTCGAGTGTCACTTTTTTTTACTATAAAAGCGAGTACACAAAATTCGGTATACTTATATATTTCTCCCCATAAATACCTCCAAAGACATCAAAGACAAAGCAGACTATGTAATTAAATTACCCAGAAAAATCACACGACTTCCTACAAATTACTTTTAACCCTGAACTCAGAATAATGTATGGCTTCTTTTCCCACAGCGTGAGGCAGTTGTACGTATATCTATGTCAGGACAACCCTGATGCTTAGATATAACAATACAAAATAAATTAAGAAAAACGTTATGTTGGGAGATTTTCTATGGCAACTAAATCCCTTCCCATAGAATTTATGTTGCACAAGTATGATGGCAAAGGGGACTTTTATTAAAGGTTGGTAGATATACTACGACTATTGTAAAATTATTATGTTCTTTTGTTTTTCAAAACTTCCTCCCACAACATAATAAAAGTGTCTAATAACCACCCCTTACCATGCCTCAGATATGTCAAAAGTAATGAACGAATAGCTTTTGCTACAGGTACACAAAATTAATATTCAAGCTCATAAACAATAATTTATGCGTCGATCCTTGAACTTCACAGTCAAGGCTAAAGAAGAAAAAAAAAATATCCTGAAAATCCAATAAGGACATCACAGGCTCTTTTGCGTCAGAATATCTTATTTTATGCCACCCCCTGCAACAAATTCATTTATATTATGCCTGAATGTGATAGTAAGAACCAAAATATTGGATATTGTGTTTTCTTAAAGGTATGTTTACTTGCGATGATCTCAAGAGTAGATATTTCTCGCTGTGAGATATAAGACGGTTTTAATCCCTTTTTAATAAAATTAGTTTCAACAATAACAACCAAAGATATTTCACATTGCCAAAGGCTCGGTTTGTGGCTTAAGCGAGTGGATTAAAAACAAATCGATGTATACTTTATCAGCATCCTTTTACACAATGAAGTCTTGAGGATGTAGGAACATAGAATAATAAAAGTTTTTTAAATAGTTTTATATCACTTCTTATAGAGGATATAAAGACTATATCTACAGATGTACATTTCATGTCGCTTCTTTCCCCTTCCAGATTCTGTCGGAAAATTAAAGTATTTCAACTTTTAAGACGACTATAGATGTGTTATTTTGCTTTTAAAAGTTTTAAGATATAATGAATTTATCTTAGAAAAATCAAGTAAAGCTAGGTAGGTATTTGTGTAACCAACCAACACTTATAAAATTATTAAGGATTTCCTTATTCCACAATGCCAAGTAGCTCAATTCTGCTAATAACGCAGAAAAGTTTTTAAAGAAGAAAATTTATAAAAAATAAAACGCTACATTGTGAAACATGAGTACTTATAAAATATAAGTTTTAAGGACTCGTATCATAGTTATTCTTAATAACTAAGTTTAAACTTACAAAAACGGAGGTAATTAGTGTGAGACCTGAATGAACATAATTATATTTCAAGTTTTATGTTTTCCTTTTTCAATGGAATCAGTATCCGCTCATTTAATTATTCTAAGAATCCTTAAAGATATTTTATTATATTTTTGATAACAGCACAAACGTATACAGATGGAAGTTTGAACGCGGACAATGACAAGCAATACGGAACTATTTGACAATTGGTAACAAACGATTGACACAAAACACCAAACGGCTGTCGTGTTTCGGTGTAGTGCGATCAAAATGAACATTGTACATGATCCAATTTCATCCGAGAGTGTGTGGACTGTTGATGGTGTGCTGCGTACTACAATTGGGAGACGGAATTGCAATAGATGTCAAAAATGCTTCAATGAAAGTTAAATTTTTTCAACTCTTGAAGCTGCAGCTGCAGCATTTCTGACATCTATTCCAGTTCCGTCTCACATTCGGTTCAGGCAATTAATTGGGAATGTCGTCTTCAATGGCTGGTTGCACGATGCATTCAATGAAGAAGTGCAGTGAAAGCACGATTTCGGTCAAGACATTTAGAAAGAAACAATTCGCACATTTGTCAGCATTGGGTTTTTGATTTTTGAAGCATGTTGTCGAGATTAGAATTTTATCAGCTTATCAATGAATCTTGAAATGAATATGACAAACAGAGGGTGCTGTCGTTAGCAAAACAATTTAATGGATTTCAACAGTGGAATAGAGGGTCCCAGAGGTTAGGGGGCTCTAGGCTTCAATTTGATAAAGTAAAAGTGGCTTCAATTATTTTTGTTTTAACATCATTGCAAAATCGAAGTTTGAAATCGGGGACTGGGCAAGCAAAACATATTAATCTTGAAGGATTTTTATGAGGGCTGACCACGATACCAAACCGCTAAACGATATTTTTGTAAGTATCGTCAAAATCGAAAAATGTTATTATCGTTTCGGTTTCGGTATCGGTCTCGTATAACTCATTCTCGTTTGGTCTCATATAACAAAGTCTCGTCTCAGTATCGTTTTGGATGCTTTGGAGCTGGTATCTTCTCAGTATCGTTTCGGTTTCTGATACCGATACCAAACGATACCTAGACTTGTCTGGTATCGTTAATTAAAAAAAAATATTGGTTTAGTTTTTGGCTGGAAAAAAAAACGTGTTTTAATGGAATAAATGAAATAAAATAGTTTCCGATCTACAACTTTTTTCAACTTCATGAGAAGCGTTGTAGCTTTCTCTTAACAACGAATGAAAATTTAACCAAAAAGGACCATGAATATCATTCAAAAAAACACATTTTGTATTGAACTTCAAAGTTATTTCAACAACAAATATTTATCCTAAACACAGTTCTTTATGTATTTTTTTTTTAAAGAAAACACTGTTAATCGACTTTTTGAAAAAAAAATCCATTCAATATTGAATGACAAAATTTTCCAAAACTATTGTTTTTTTTTTTAATCAAAACCAAGACTAAATTGTTGTATACTGCTAAAGGGCGCTTGCACGTCTAGCTACGCTACTGGATTTCAAATAAGAGATTTTGGCAAGCCTAGTCAGGTATCAAGATCCTGGAGAGCTTTCCATAGCGGAAATGTAGTCGAGGAAAACTTGTCAAATACTCGTCGGGTCCTTGATAGTAAAAAATTGTTTGATATAAGTTTAAGTATCCCATCAGAATTTAATGGCGGGCCATTGGTGGCATGTGATGAAAAATTATGAGCACGTTATAAATTGAGATATCCGAAGCTACCTTTGAGTGGCAGCATAAGTAGTCTAAATCAAAATTAGTTTTCTTCTTACACTTTTTTGATAGGAAACTTATTTTTTTTAATTTCAGAGTTACCACCCTTTTATCTTAGGATTGCAATGATTCAGGCGCCACTACATTAATCATAATCAGGGTTGATGGTAACGAAATATGGTATTTCCTTTTTACAGGCTGATTCGCATAAAATTTGACAAAAAACTAGAGCATGTAGGGTGGGTTGAGAAAAAAAATCGTATGGGAGGGGGGTGATTTTGTAAGAAAATGACTTAAAACAGAAAAAATATTTGATCACAAAAGGTGACACTTACAATGCCATGCTATTCATTTTTGTTAAGCCAAAAAACACTTCTTTAATTTTAAATATAGTTGTTTGAGTACGCAGTTTTTGAAAAACTTATTTTTAAACTGACAATTGAAAAGAAAATATTTACAGAAAATTTCAAAACTTATTTTTACGTAATTAAGTACTATTTTGTTTTCAAAATTCAAGTCTTTCATTAATTTACGATCATAAATATAAAACTATTGAATTTTTTAAACAAAAAAGGTTCTAAATTACGAAAGGTTTTGAAAAAAAAAATAGTTTCATATTTATATAAAAAAAATATCAAAATTTTAAGTTTGAAAATTTGTCTTTTTTTCCGTTTTAATTAATTTTCTTAGAAAATTGCCCCTTCCGGCTTAAGCGGGGGCACTTGAACCACCCTTCCCGAACGATTTTTTTTCTTTTTTCAACCCACCTAACACGCTCTAGCTTTTTGTCACTTTTTATGCGAAACACTCTGTATAAACTAAATAACATGTTTCATGACCTTCTACCCCGTATGATTAATTTAGTAAGCCCGAATTGATGTGGAACTTTTCCAAAGTCTTAAAATAAATCCCTGTAAAAGGAAATTTCTAATTACGTTTTCCAATTTTCCTGGGAGATACTAAACAAGAAAACTCATGTTGTACTGAACCTCAAAGGACGTGTTAAGGCCCTCCCAAACCGACGCGAATGCAGAGCGATTTACTGCGAATCATTCAAAATAGTAGAAAATATGACAAATACACAACTCTTAACAACAACAAAAAATAGTCGTCAATCCGGATTCACGTTAGTTTGGGAGAGCTTTAAAAGAGTACATTTTATACAGAAACATAAAATCCGTAACTTTGCCGATTGAATTAACTTGGAAACGGAAATTCTAATAAAAAAAAAGTTATTTAATAAATATTTTAAGAAATTTTCTAAGCTACAATTTAGCCTTAAACATGTTTTCAATAAGAGTTACCTTTTGGGAGATATGCCTTATAAAAACCATTTGGGGAGGCCTTTGACCCACCGTAAAATTGATAGTGGCGATCATATCGATGTGGACTTATTACAGTTTCCTTAAAATGCCATGAGGAACCTATATACCAAAATTCAGCTTTTCGCCATTTTTTCCGTAATTTGGCTGTTTTTTTTGGCTAATGACTGGACTGCGTTAGGTACAAAATACCGCATCACAAAATCTTGATTCACAAAATCCAGATTCACAAAATTCCGAATCACGAAATCCCTCCGTTTCAATACTAAATTGACAGCACAGTATGGGTTTTAATTTCCATAGTAATGGTGACACGAATCAGTGAGAATCAACGAGAACGAAGTTTCCTACTATTGTAGTTCAAAATTCAATACGAAGAAGGCCGCTCTGTTTTCGTAAATTTTTAACGAGCTCTCCATTGGCTTGAAAATTCTCCAAAGAAAATATAAAAGGAATATTTAATTCGAAATAAGAACAGTTCTCGAACATCAGTCCGTTGGGTGGTGAATAAAACGCGAATAAAGAGAGAGGCATGCAACCCTAGCCTGCTTGGGCTCACTGTAGGATTTGGGGTATGTGAAGTTTCTTTTGCATTTAAAGATTCTGGATTTATAAGTCACTAGGAAGTTGAGTTTAGCCGCAAATCATGTTGAAAGATGTAAACGCCAATGTCTAGCATTCATATTTAGATGAAACATTAAAAAAGGAAAAGCAAAAAATGAGAAAAGTTCAATTTTTGAAAAATTGTTTTTGTTGTTTTATTCTAAATTTTTCAAAAAAAAAGTCGAAAAAGTTTATATTTTGTACAATTTTTTTCACAAAAAATCTTAAATCTGTCCAGAATCCAAACCCACCTCTGTCCAGCTCCAGACCCACCTTTGTCCAGAATTATACCACCTCGTCACGTCAAAAAAAATTCACACCTCTGTCCAGATCTCAACCCACCTCAGTCCAGGTCATCACCTCGTCATGTCAACTAAACCCAAAAACCAATTTTAATCGCAAGAATAAGAAAATCTCCCGCAAAAAAAATATTGTAACAAAAATTTGTATAAAAAAAATGTTTGCCAAATGTACAAAAATATTTTGGTCAAACCAAACCTTGTCTCTCTATAGATAGAGGTCTTGCCTCTTTGGAGTACTAACAAGAACCGTATTTTTCCCGAACCAACAGTTCTTTAAATACTTTCATTTGTTTAAAAATTAATCAAAATAAAATATTTTTTAATAGTACTAAAAATAGTATTGAAAATCCCAACAGATATTTCTTAAAATATCTGTCGGCGGGATTTTTATTTTCGTCGGGATTTCGTGACTCGGGATTTTGCGATTCGGTATTTCGTTACTCTCCCGACTGGACTAAAAGCGCAAGTAAAAAATGACGATCATTTGCCGGTATTTTGTTGGCTCCGAAAGCATTTCAAATTTATTATTTTTTTTTTAAATGACACGAGGCTCTAAAAGCTCTAGAGCGTTTTTAAGATTGTTTTTCCAGGCTGGACTATTAAGAACTCAGTTGGTTAATTCATATTTGACAATATTGAAAATTATAAAAATATTTCTTTCCTAAGAAAAATCCTTATTTTGATCAAAAAACAATATAAAATTCACAAATGCTTGTTTCCCTCACCCCCCCCCCCCTCCCAACACTTTTTACCTATTGTTTACTCAAAAAAAAAAATAAAGAAAAAGTTCCGTTCTTTTGTATACAGGTAGTCGATGATAACAATGTCACAAAAATTGTTTAGCTTGACATTATTCTGAAGTCCAGTATAATCTTATTAAATATTAAAAATTCCTAACGTTCCAGGAATTTTATAAACAAAAAGCCTTAAGGTAGAGAAAAATTATTGTGTCCATTAATCTAAGTTCTTTATTGCGTAAAAGTACCCAAACGTGACCTAAGGTGTTATTTTGTATGCATATTGCATATAAAAATTCCCATAAATACTTCTCGGACACGGGTTTCCACTTAACTCCTGAAATATCTTGTTTTTATATACCACTACTCCATCAGGAGCTTACCTCTCCAATATGACCAATATCGTTTATAACATAACTAACTGAAGCATGGTCAAAGTCTAAGAGGATTATGGTTGAATGAATGGTATTTTTCTAACAAAAACAAAATAAAATCCATTTTTTTTTCATGAAGGACATTATACCTACCTACCTATTGAGCTTTTCTCAAGACTAAAGATTCTTTTTTATAATAGGTACATAATAAGAAAAAAAAAAATATAAATTATTCCCTGAAGCATACCTTGTTTGTAAGTGGAGAAAGCCAGGTACTCAAGTACATCCGCTTTGCTAAAACTTGTCGTCCTATTAACTGGCTCCTCTAAAAGTCTTGACATAGCTTCTTGCATCCAAAGTACCGTATGATAATAATCAGAATTTACATATGACTGTCTTCCCATTTCAAAACAATCATCTGAAGACATTTCCGTGCTGCATTAACAAAAAAATAAAAAAAATGAAGAAAAAAAGGATAAAAATAGGAATAAAAGTACAAAATAAGGAGCAAAGTGCCATAAGGAATTGCATCGACATGAAAATGTTGGAACTTCTTCTCCTGTACTAACCTGTATTGTACGCCATTCAATTGTCCTCGTGCTACACTTGATGTATCCAAATTGTATGTATCCTGTAGTCGCATCAGCGCTACGGCAGCTCCATTAAGATCTTCATCTGATGGGAACTTCAAAACGCTTCGATAGTTTGTGATGTTTTTTAGAAATTCTTCAAAAAAAAAAAAAAAACAACAAGGATAAGAGAAACTGTAGTAAAACAAAATAAATAGTTGAGGGTATTTTTTAAGTGACTAAAAGAATTGCATCATTTTAAATAAACTGCAAAAAACATACCATTTCCAACATCTTGCGCCATTAGAGTCTCCACGTGTTTCCAGTCTGATGTTAGTCTTTTTGTGAGAAGATATGCGTTTATGGGATTTGATACATACGTCGAGATATCCGCTGACGCTTCGGTGTGTTCTCTTCGGTATTCTTCTACTTTGCTGAAATAAGAATGTAAAAAAAATTTAGAGCATGAATATTATTTTGGGTGGGTTGGTAACAATAAAACAATGATTTCAGTATTGAGTTAACTCTGGTTGAATTCCACAGTTGGTAGAGAGGAGCATAAATTACCAATCAAAGTTCTCGAAAGTGCTCAGCCAAGTTCTCAAGTTCTTTTTATTTGAATTAACTCAGGGAATTTTCGAATCCTGGCTTATCAAATTTACAATATTTTTTCAAACAAATTAAACACAGACACCTCATCAATATTTAATACTCAAGAATTATTAGTGAGTAATGATGGTTTCTGAGAAAAAGGACTTAAAGAAATCGTTACGATCGCAGGTAACATACTGGTAATCTGTATCTACTTGTTATTTCTTTATGACATATTCCATGAAATGTTTTTTTAAATAGAAAAAACGAAGTTCATGTCGCAAAAACCCTTACCTACCCTCTCAATACCAACCTATCAAAAAAAAAAAACAATCTTAATTTTATAAGGTAAATATTTTTCAAGGACCAAATAAAAACAACTCAGCCCCAAAAAGAGGAATTATTAAAATCCATCACATTTATTTTTTTGATTAAAAAGGACAACAAAGTGCTTATAATACAACAAAAATAATATCTTATGTACCCTAAGGGTTCATTTTTGTCTTGGATTTTGTGACAAGAAAATATACTTTAAGAAAAAAGTGAGTATACGTGCGGGTAAGGTACAGGAATGAACAAGGTTTATATATTTATTTTAGAAACCTTAAAGCAAGACATTGTATAATTATTTAGGAAAAATGATTTTTAAAGAGGATTTAGTTGTTTGGAGACCAAAAAATGTCTATCATTTTAACGACCTATATACATGGAGCATGAGGTCGAAACACCTTATCTAATACAGTGTCCTACCTACATCTATCTGCCAAAAGGGATTTTGTTTTGAAATACAAAAGTATATGTTCACAAGCAGTCTCAAGCCCGAACCAAATAATGTTTGCAGTCACTGATTTTATATATTTTTAAAAATTAATCAATAAAATAAAATTTCACCTTTCCTTTCCACACCCAAAAAAATATTTCGTAAAACCACTAGGGCTGGCCACGGTACCAGAAAAGTTTCGGTATCGTTTGGTATCGGTATCGGAAACCGAAGCCATATAAAGACAATACCAGCTCCGAAACGATACCAAGACGATATCAAACTATACCGTATTTTTTGGGATCAAGGACTTGTAACCAAGTAGTGCATTTTACTCTGGTTTGCGACTCAGACCGGGACGAGACTTCGTTACACGAGACCAAACGAAACTGAGTTAAACGAGACCAAGACCAATACCGAGACGATACTGAAGTTTTTAGATTTTGACGGTACTTACAGAAGTATCGTTTGGTTTGGTATTGTGGCCAGCCCTAAAAATCACTACGAAATAATTTCTTAAAACTTTTTATCGTGCATTCTACAAAATTAAGTTAATTGAACAAATATTTCGTAGGAAGAATTGAATACGAAAGTTTTGTATTACAAAAACTTTGTACAAATAAGGCCTTTCGTACATTTCCTTTGAACAAATTTTAGTTATAAAGGGTTTTTCAAAAGGGACGCTACAAAAGTAGAGCGACAGAGACAGCAAACGACGCCATATTTCTTGCCGGTCTTTTGACATTTCTCTTCAGTAAGGGTTTGCCATTTCATGATGGAAAGATATATTTAGATAAGTCAATGGCCTCAACGTTAAGAGCGCTACGTCCAATTTATGGTCGTCATAATCGTCCTAGCAGATCAAAAATTGAGCATCTAGTGGAAAAATTTTAATCCACAGGCACAGTTCAAAATGTTCCCGTGCCAGTGAGACAAAGACAAAGAAGTGCCCGTAGTGTCGAGAATATTGCTGCCGCTGAGGCTTCAGTTGCAGAAAGCCCAAATATGTCTCTCACACGTCGTTCTCAAGCGTTGGGCATCTCTTTGACGTCGTTGTGGTGAATTTCGCGAAAAGATCTTGGCCTACCTCCTTACAAGATTAAATTGACGCAAGAACTGAAGCCGCTTGACCACCAGAAGCGTCGTATGTTCGTGAATTGGGCTGAGCAATAACTTGACAATTATTCGGATTTTCATCGAAAAATCAACTTCAGCGATGAGGCTCATTTCTGGCTGAATGGCTTCTTCGATAAACAATATATGCGGTATTGGTCAGGCAGCAATCCAAACGTACTCCATGAGTCATCATTGCGTCCCGACAAAATTACGGTTTGGTGTGGTTTATGGGCCGGCGGCGTCATTGGGCCGTACTTCTTCCGTGATGATCAAGACCGGCACGTTACTATGAATGGGGATCGCTACCGTTCAATGATAACCGAATATTTCTGCCCCAATTGGATGATATGGACTGTGAGGACATGTGGTTCCAACAGGACGGTGGCGCCACAAGCCACACAGCGAATGTCACAATCAATTTATTGGAAACCAAGTTTGGAGAACGTGTTATCTCACGAAATGGTCCAGATTTGACGCCGTTAGACTATTCCCTGGGGGCTACTTCAAGTCTATGGTCTATGCCAACAAGCCAGTGACGATTGAACTTCGTACGAATATCGAACGTGAATTTGCAGCAGTATCGGCTGATTTATGCTTGAAAACCGTCGAAAATGGGTTCAGCGCCTGGACTTCTGCAAGCGTGCCCGTGGTGGTCATGCAAAAGAAATCGAATTCCATACATAATAAAGAATTTCATTGATATCCAAAACCGTTTTTGTTTTATTTAAAAAAACTTTTGTAGCGCTCTTATTGAACAACCCGATACCAATGTACAAATCATTTCGTTCATTTTACTAAGTTCGGATAAAAAAAGGGAAAAGCTGAATGATTTCTTAATATAACAAAAAAATTGTAAATTCATCAAAGCAAGCGTCAAATAATTATAAAAATATTTCGAAGATAGAACGAAAGTTATTTGAAATTAACAAAATTTTTCGTTACTCAAAATATGTTTAATATTTGAAAGACTTACTTCACCATGTGATTACGGTTACGGGTATAGACATTTTCATCATTTGTGTTTGGAGGTGAAAAAGGACAATAGAAGTAAGTAATTTTGAAAAAAATAATTATTAAACTAAATTTGATCTCTTACTATTTTGTATAGCTTCTAGGTAAGAATTCCATTTTATGCTAAATGCTGTGGAAAACTGACAAATCATACAAAGAGTAGTCTTCCACTTTTCATGAAAGTGGCTTTCATCAATTGTTAGACCACTCCATTGTTGTCGACTAACAAAACATTAGTTAAGTTAACCTTATGTTTGTTCATAACTATTATAGTTAGGCTTATACACACGACCATTTACATTCGTAGAATTAATTTGTACTAGATTTATTATCCAAAGATTTCGTAGAGTATACAAAATATCCAAAAGCACTTCGTTTATTCTACTAATTTTTTTTTTTTAAATAATTCGTTAATTCAACAAAATTTTTGCTCAAAATATTTGTAAAAATATTAAAGTTTCGTAGTACAAACGAATGGAATAATAATTATATTTTTTATTTCACGAAAACCAGTTTGTATTTACAAGTTTCGAAAGTGATTCGTGGTTTTGCACTACGAAAGATTCGTAAGATATACGAACTTTTTGATCAAATACACTGATTGTTTTTTATGGCAAGTTATGCATTCGGTTTATTATTTGCATTCGGTTCGAAATGCAGTCATCATTATAAACAAAATTAAAAAAAAAAAAAAAATTGTAATAGTTTGATTTCATTTCGTTGTATTTTTTTTATTTTAATTTTTAAATTCATTGTTGTCAATGAGGTGTTCGATTAAAAATTCATAATTTTATAATATATAGTGTTTTTTGGTGATTTTTCCTAAAGTTTCTTAATTTTTTAAGAACTTAAAACCGAAAGTTTCCTTCAACAAATTCATTTTTTCGCGATGTGTCGTGCGAACTATGTAAGTTTATTTGTTATGAAATGACTAACCAAACTGAGCATTAATCAAGTGACAGCTGTCAAAAAGACGAACTCCGAAAAAAGTATGCCAGATTGAAAACCACACGTCTAAAAAAAAACAGGAAAAATGTTTAAAAGCATGAAATACGACATTTAAAATAACTTTAACAACTTTTTAAAAAAATTGAGATGAAAAGAAAAGAACAACTTCTTAATTCTTGATTGAATATGATTTTATGGAAAAAAAATTAAATCGTTGGAGCGGTTATCTTAAAAAAATATTTTTCTTATACCAAATTCTTAAAAAAAATTGAAATGCAAATCGTAAGTATTTATTTATTTGCAAATAAAAATAAAAGTTCAAAAATACTAGGCAATTGTTTGCGATTTTCAAAAAATTATTTTTAAAAATTCAAGTTAAAAGTTCAAATTTGTTCAACTCCATTGCAATGGAATTGAGCTTACTTGAACAAAAGAAAGCACCAACGTCAAGAGGCGGGATTTAAGACACTCAGTCGATTGGATCGCATCTCGCCCAAAGCCAGCTGCGATATGCCGAGCTCAGCAGATAGCAGAAGGACTGGAGCGCGAAGGATCCAGCCGATGATCGCTGTCATTGAGCATCATTAAACATAGCAGAGGCCTGCATTCCGATTGCTCACGGTCATGATACAGAAGCAACCGATTTTGTCTTAGATCAATTTCGTTGCGTTAAGAGAGGAAATCAAGTTTTTGATTTTCATTTCATAAAGTTCGTTGAAGTCGTCAAAAAATGCCACTCCAAACGAATGTGCTCTCATTCTAGGCAGAGCAGGATATTTACAGAGAAAGTGAAGGACTGTTTCCTTTTCTTACTGATCATTGCAGCTACGACAGTGAGTATTGTTGCAAATACCCAGTCTCGCTGCCCTACAAGCGTAGAAAGCTATGCAGGCCTTCCTTACCCGATCTTCGATGTTTGTTTTTCAATTTAACTTAGGGTCAAGGATGACACCAAGATACTTTGCACTGGTTGATAGTGAGAGTGGTTGGCCGTTAAGACGGGGTGGAGTGAAGAAATGTGTCTTAGTTTTGGTAGTAAAAAGCATCAGCTCGGTTTTGCTCTGGTTGACTCCTAGACCACAGCTCGTAGCCCAGTTGCTAACATTTCTCAGAGCCATTTCTCTGATTTCGCCTATCACAGGAGTGAACTTACCTGATACCAATATCACCAAATCGTCCGCATTTGCAACCGCCTTCACACCACATCTCTCCAGTTTAACGAGGATTTTATTCATGACTAGTAGCCATAGAAGTGGTGAAAGAACCCCACCCTGGGGTGTTCCTCTACTAACGTATTTTGCCGAGTTTCCATTACCTAAATGAATCCATGAATCCTTCTGTCGTTAAGTATGGATATTATCCATTCTCTGATGTAGTCCTCTACCCCAAAGTCAACGAGTGCCTCAAGAATGGATTCGGTTAGCACGACATTAAAGGCCTCTTCTACATCTAAGAAGGTAGCTAGGGTATATTCTTTGAAGTTTATGGTTTTCTCAATTGTACGCACTTTCTCCGTGGACTTACCTTTGAGATATGCATGTTGAGAGTTTTCGAGGGGACATTCCTCAAATAAGTCCCTAATATTAGAATACGCTCTTCCTTCCTACTTAAGGGATAAAAACCACTCTTACAAGCTCTATACGCTTAACTTACTATCACCCATTTCTGCATTTATAAGTCTCGTTTGAAGTAAGGAGTCAATCCATTTATTGGACCTGTATTGACGTAGTTAAGGGCATGTGGAATTGCACTGTGATCAACAAAATTAAAGACAAGGAATGCTACCAGGCTGAGTTCCTTAAAATGGATTGATTTTTCTACTACGCCGACTATCCTATCTGAACAGATTTACCCTTCGCCTATGTTGGAGCACAACATCATTCAGTTTTAGGCTGATAAGGGTTTCAATAAACCTTTCTAAGGTCTAGTGGAGAAAGGAGGATAGGCTTATAAGGGTGAAATCTTTCGATTCCATGTAGGTAGCCTTGCCAGCTTTCGGATTGAGGATGACATTGACTTTTTTCCAACTTGTTGGAGATGTTTAAGCACAACCTCTAAAAATATTCCCTAAAATCGGAATATTAATGTCTTAAGAGCTGTTACAATTGTAATCCACGACTACTCTTTTCGATTAACAAAAAAAAAAACAAATCAAAAGAAAACCCGACAGGACGCAACCGACCTTAAAGAAATGACACAATAGCGAAGTTGAAAATAGATTGTCGAAATCCAGGCGAATTAAAATTGCAATTTGCAGCGACAATAAAAGTGCTGCCACCACAGCTATGCTCATAAGGGGGTGGGTTCACCTAATTGAATTAATTGGTGATTGATCAAACTAACTATTAATCGATGATCGAATGAAATATTTTTGATTAACACAGGGGCGTAGATGCTGAAATTTAAAAAAAAAAATGACAGGGCGAAAACAATTTTGTTTTGGATAGAGGAAATTGAAAACCTTTTGGAGCGATGAAGAAAATAAAATTATTTCGATTTTGATTATATACAAAGACTAATTTTAGTTGATTTATATAGGTCATTAGTTTTATTTGGGAAACCTTTTAGTATAGGAATAAAACCCAAAATTTTATAAAAAAAACGGATTGAACAAAGACTTGAAGTGTCAAGAAAGATGGACCGATATCGCTCGGTCCCAAACGGACAACGGAATTAATAAAGGAGTCACGAGTTCCGCTTTTTCGGAATTCTTTACGGAACAAAAGAATTTAACACAGAGTTTAATAACTTGAAAAACGATCAAAGAATAACATATAACCAAAATTCACAAAAGAATACTTACTCAGCTTTTAAACTGCCAATTTCCTCCAGAACTACCAATTTTCCAAACTCTTTCCCCCCAGTTTCTAGACCAACTACAATTTTCCTTTCTTCCAAATTTTCTACCCCTGCGAATTTCTTCTTCTTCTTCACAAACTTTTCTTCTCCTTTTCTATTCACATTAAAGTTTAAAGTTGCTTCGAGAAATCAGTAGAAGTACCCTCCCAGGTTTTCCATTACCCTGGACGGCCTCTTCTTTTTGTCAACTCCAGTGCTTTCAGCCAATCAGTGGCCGTGGTTTTCAGTCGCGTCATCATTCAGCTACTCTCCACCATCTTTGCTGAAGAGAGCCAACGCAGTTGAAAAACCGACGGTCCTGCTTACTCGCACTATCTCCCTGGCTTTTTGCAGTGTCATGATGGAAATCACCGATCGCTGGTTCCACTTCCAGGAGCGGCGAATCCGATGAACGCATCCAGGCATAAACTCCAATTTTTCGAATAAGAAAAGAAAAGTTTCCGAAAACTAAAAAGAAATTCTATTACGCATCGCGTTCATTCTTCCCCTCCGACGGAAAATATAAACCAATGTGAGTGAAAAAAAACTGGTGGAAAGCTAAGTTACATTTTAACAACTTTATAAAGGGTCGAAACTGGCAGTATTTTTCTACTTCGCGAAATTATTAAAAGTCGTTGGGCTTTTGCGCAGATTTGGGGCGATTAGGGACCAGCGTTTAACGTTTC
This sequence comes from Dasysyrphus albostriatus, assembly GCA_946251815.1. Classification (NCBI taxonomy): domain Eukaryota; kingdom Metazoa; phylum Arthropoda; class Insecta; order Diptera; family Syrphidae; genus Dasysyrphus; species Dasysyrphus albostriatus. The sequence continues at coordinate 17,175,143 of OX276335.1, read as the reverse complement.
ATCTTATACAAACGTTATTTATGTTAATACGTTGGGCACTCGGCCATTTCAAAGTAAGTAACTTCTAGCAGACGAGGACCAAATGTCACCCGTGCTTCTTTATGGTAATGGAATTGAGCAGACCGCCCATCTATCATTTATGGGCGCACTCGGGGACCAATTGTCACCCAGCCTCTTCTTGTTAGGTTTGGTTTCAAACAGACCGCCCGTCTTTTGATTATGAAGTTATTATATTGTGGCGCTCTTCGACTTAAATCACCAGTTACATCGATTTTTTTTTTGTTTCTTCACTATACTGCGAGAGCGTACCAATAGCTGATGGCCCATGGTTGCCCTACTCGCTCCCAGTAAATTGAAGGAAACACCTGTAAAAAAAAAAATTAGGAATAGAACGAAAGGAACAAGGATTCGGAGTATGGAAAGAATAGTTTTTTGTCAGGATAAATTCTATCGTGACAGAGCTTTGGAGAGAACATAATTGAAATAATTCCTGAATGTATGCTGAAAAGGATACAAGGGCCCATTGTATAATAATATGGTAAATACATTGATCATGAATCGCAGGTCTTAAATTGTCTTTAACAAGGAAGTGCCAGTCTTCGAGTATCTGTTGTCATGATAAAGTTTCTCTTATCTTAGCTGTTCGGATTCAGTAGAAAATTGACAACTTGCCCACAATAAAATGGTAGAGTGTTTGCCACTAGTTGTCACTCGTCGATCTAAGTCTTTTATCCCTCTTTCATTTTGCATTCAGTATAATTTATTAGGTACTTTATGAGATCTTAAGAGATAATTAATATTCTCTGATACTTTATTTATCCTTGATTCTTGAAATAATACTCTTACATAAGATATACAAACAAACAGACATGTTTTTCAATGACACACAAGTGGTATAATCTATCAAACAACATGACCAAATAATATCTCATATCCACCTGAGCCATCTCATGAATTGCTCCAATTAAAAGTTGGTCGAAGCGTGCCTCGTTAGTCCTATCACTATAAACCTGATACCTGAGCGACTATAAGTATCAGCCATCTTACAAAGTACATTATTATGCATAGTAAATTGGTATGTGTGTGTATTTTCTGCGTCCTTCGTTATCCAACACTCTTAACTACTGTTATAACACAAAAGAAGGTATAAACTTACGTTTTGAGATAATTTAGTTTATGTTGCTGTACTCCAATGTAGCCCACTAAATTGCTTAGCAGCACCGATTCAGTCTCAAGGAGTTCTTCCATTTCCGCCAAGGCTGTGAATACTTCCGTTCTTGTCACTTGCAATGTGAGAGCAGAAATTATGAAGGCAACTCTTAGGATATTCCATAGTAAACTACTGTTTCGTTGGTTGATATGTGTCATGGTTGTACTATACTTTGTTATTTTTTTTGTTACTTAGCAATGTGGATTATGTTTTGGTATAAGTTTTAGTCTGAAAAGAAAAAAAAAAAGTAAATTATAAATATGTATGTTTGTGCATATTCGCATGTACATTATATGAGGCTTATAAGGAATTATTGTTGATTAAGAAAAAGTTTCTTTTTTGCTGATGTTGAAATGTTTATGAAACTATAGAAAAACAATTCAATTACTATAAGATGCAAAAGGGAGAAAGTTTTATAGGATGTGCGTGTTACTTCTATTGGTTTTGTTTATATCCTTCTAAGTACCTTTCCTGGCAAAAGAAAAATAAAGAAAAAATGTTAGGTGGGTGAATTAAGGATCATTGGAAATGGAAAAGCTTACAGGTATAAATTTCGACAACAAGTTTATTGATCAGCTTAAAGAAAACAATTGAAAAGTTCTTATTTTGATCTAACAGTAAATATTTGCCCAATTAAATATTAGATTTACATAGGAAAAAAAAGTAAGGTTCATATAGGAAAGGTAGACTGTGGAAATGGCATTTCCAAGACGATTTTAAATAAGTAGGAGTCATAGGAATATCTGTCTACTTGGTGCAATCTGACCGTCTCAAGTGTCATTGGGTTGGTGTAATTGGATATGTTTTAAAAGAAATAACGAAGTTTTTGATTGAATTGATTGAATTGAAGAACGTCCTTGCATAGGAGCATTACTTTTTCATTTTTGGTCAAAATTTCAATAACTTTTTCATCTAATGGAATAACTTAAAAGACCGTTTAAGTCCTACAAAAAGTTTAGCAAAGCATAACAAATCAAAAGTGATTCCATATTTTTTTGCTTAAATTGAACCTTGACCTATTAAATCGAAGGCCAGTAGTGTCTACCTCCTTCTTATGAAGTCGCCTTATTTTTCGATAAAAATAAATCTTTTTTTTTTCTAAACACTTGAAAAAGTAGGTATAGGGTAAACAGTTTTAAAATGACAATGGCGTGTGTAGATATTACAGTATATTTTTATGTTTTTAAAATATTTGTTCAAATATTTATTTATGCTTCGATTGGCATTACTTCTTTTACTTCCTAAGGTTCAGTTCATAAAAGGGGAAAAAAGCCTTTAAAAAATGGCACTTTATTTCATGCCATTTTTGAAGACAACCTTAACAAAAAATCTAGGAAAGGCATGCACCAAACTCAGAAAATATAAGAACAACTATTATAAACGAAAAAAAAAAAGCAAGAAAAAGATATTGTTTTATTTTAATATTTATAGTCTAGTCATATTGAATTTTTATTATGCAAATTGTGGGGTAGCTTTGATTTTGCTCCTCTTTTATGTTTTCGGAGGTGCTGAATCAGAATGTAAGATTTCGTGACGGAACATGGACAAAAATGCAAAAAGTTATGCAAAAATGGGAGTTTTTTACTAATGGCTCAAAAACTATAAGGTATTGGAAAATTACATCAAAGTAACTATTGAAAGAATACACTTGTTGTGTCACGAAATTTTAGTCGCAAAAGTCGATACAGCACCTCTGAAAACATAAAAGAGGGGAAAAATCAAAGCAACTGTCAGATGATATGATCTCTGTAAAATTCATTTTCCCGGTAACTTCACTGTGAAGTAAGCATGACATCCATTTTCATAGCAATGGGGCAACTTCCAAATTTGCAGTCTAAAAATTTTCAGGAACAATTGAGGTCCAAATTTTTTAGACTATATCGCACTAATCTTAACATATACATAGAAAATTTTAAAAAACCTTAAGAGCCATTTTAAAGAAAAAATTATTTTCCCCTACGATTTTCTGTAGGGGAAGTCACTGTTACTTTTTCATTAAAGAAAAATAAATTCTTTATTAAAGATTTTGGAAAGTTATAGAAATTCTGTAGTACCAATTTTCATCAAAATGGAGTTCCTTTACAAAATATTTGATCTTCAAAAAATTATGTTCGAACTACTCAAAAATTCCAAAAATATTTTTTAGAACATTTTAGCCAAGAAATACGAGTATTTATACTCTTAGAAGTTTCTGTATAATAAAGAATATTGAAATCAAAAAATTGGTTTGAAGAAAGATGTTTTTTTGACAGGTACCATTAGTAACCATTTTTTTGAAAAATAGTTTCCTATCCAAAGGCATTATTTCCCAACAAGCATTTCAGCTTCGTTTCGGCTTAACTGAACAGGCTTTCTTATTTTTGTAAAACGTCCTTGGAGCGGAGGTCTCAAAGAAGTTTAAATGAGCGCTATTTGAAATATTAATGAAGCTTAGGTTTTGACAGATAGCTTCAGTAAGGTTTCTATGAAGGTAAGAACACAAGTATAATGGAGGTATGAGTTTTTATGAGTAGGTTGTATAATATCTATAAGAAATGGGTAATACAACTCTTACAGAGGTTGAAAGATAAAAGCAAAATAATAGAATTTTTATTTTCAGTTTTTTGAAGTTGACTACTGCATCACTCCCTTTGTTACCTGAAACTGTGTTTCACATTCAATTATTTGTACTAGTACGTCCAGCCCTCGAAGCTCGAGAGCTAATTTGTTAGGTAAAAGCTGTCCTTAGCTTGGAGAAAAAACTGATACCTTGTTTAGATGGAGAATTGAATCCGAATTGAATCAGGATTTAGGTCCATGTAGACCTGGATTGCATTGAATCCGGATTATTCGATCCAATCCAGCTTGTTGTCATAAGCCTGGGTCAAAATTTCGATCCGAATTGAGTCCGATCCTTCGATTCGCTCATATAAATGTGGTATGAGGTACACTTATTATTTTATGAGCTACTTATTATTTCCTGCAGCACTGAATGCAGCCATCAGACATTCCAGTTATGTTTCCAGTCAGTACTGGAAAATTGGTTGGTTGGTGGGTGGAAAAAATCGAAACGTCACATTTAGGTTACGACAAACAAAATCAAATAATTGCTCGGTCTCGCTCTCGCACTTATTATACGTAATTTTATTGTATTGTTTTTTTTAGTTTTTGTGGTAAGTTATTTAATAAATATTTGCATTCTGCACTTCTGTTCAAAAATATCGTTCCAAGGATATAAAATTTATAGGCCTTTGGTTTTTGTAGACCGCGTTAATTGTACCACAAAATTCGTGTTTGCCGTTTTATTATATGATTATTATTTGGAAATAATTATAATTATAAAACTCAAATAGTTTTCTAACCAGAGATTCTAGGGATCGAACCCAGAAATCCCATGCGGCAGTTCAGCACTCTACTCACTCGTCCATCTTAGATATGATTCGGAAGTTGCAAAAACTTAATTAGCTTTTTTCTTTTTTAGAACTTCAAAATATTTCTCTAAACAAGCCCTAGATTCAGGTTCATATGGGGAAATAAGCTGCAGATTTGGTTCGTGTCTATATGATTTCACAAGTCAAAGTGAAGTATATACGATAAAACTTCAAGAAAATTTTAAGAGAAACCTTTTGGACACTGACTGACAGCAGCTACAATAAAGTAACTTCATGATACTTCTTTAAATTAATTAACAGATGTTTATCTGTAAACAAATGCTGGTGTCTGGTTTAATTTTCCATATCTAGCTTTTAAACAATTATAAAGAAGTTGTTGTTGAAATCATGACTTTTTTAAGAAATTTATTTTTGATAAAAGCTGTATATAAAAGCCTTTTAAATATCCAGACGTTCAGCATATCAATATTTCGAAGCTAATAGAAACTGAAATGTTAGTTGGGTTATTAATAGAAACTTATCATTCTTTTAAGAAATGTTTTGCGGCCAGTTTTGAGAAAAATTGGCCCAAAAACTTGCTAGAAAAATTGTATGCCAGGTACCGTTAGTTTTGGTTATAAAAAAAATTTAAAAAAAAACATGTGGGTAGAATCATCAAAAACTAGTATGTACGAAGTTTTAAGTACATCGATTCAGCCGTTTAGATTGTAACTGTACTCCTGACAGATGACAGACAAATAGCCAGACAGGATTTCTTCATTTGCACTTTTTTGACCTATCATCGTAGTGAGAAAAGTTTGATCAAAATCTCTAGTTAAATTTTTTACGAATTCAAAACTTGCCATATATGGAGTACTTTTAGGTTGTATATCGCAAGTAAAAATCAAAATCTGGAATTTTTTCTTTAAGGGCGTGGCATCTACCCATTTTCTCAAAAATTCTTTTAAGTTTAATGGGAAAGAGTTCTGCTTATTGTAGATCGATGGAAAACGTTAAAACAGCCGGTATTCAAGTAAGCGTTTTAGAAATTTCTTTCGTCAGTTCTTTCGCCAGTGTATACTTAGTCAAAAATTAAAAATTTTCCACCCACAGGTCTTGTCATCCACCACAATTTTAAAATTGCTATCAATTGTGCACTTTATAGCACTTTCGATTATTGTAGATGCAAAAGCGAACAAAGAGGAAACAAAAAAATAATTAAAAAAAAGTTTCAGGTGTGTGGCATTCACCCACTTCCTCAGAATTGCTATTTAATAGAACACTTTCAGTGGCAGAATTATAAGAGTTGCTGACTGGTTATTCCTGAAGTATAGGGCTGGCCACGATACCAGAAAAGTCTCGGTATCATTTGGTATCGGTATCGCATTTTTTCGACCAAAATTTACCCATACTCTCGGCAATATTGTTTGTATCGGATGAAAATTTAAATATTATTATTAATTTATTACAAACAATCAATTTTTTAATTGGTTTTTCGGAAAAGGCTCTTATGATTTAGATGACATTTTCAGAGCTTTTCACTTTAGCAGGGAGAAGGTTTAGGCAATAATTTTAATTAAAACTGCTCACTGCCACGCCCATCTTACTTATGCTGAAACCCACAATTTGGATTAAATTTTCAAACTTGGTTCTTTTTAGTTATGAACCCACGTCAAAATTTTTGTGTCAAATTCCATATCAGAACTTAACTAAGACATTGTGTAGCAAGCCTTTAAAAATTTGTTAAGTCAACATAATAATAAACTTTAGTTAAAAAAATAGTCTTTTATAATAATGCTTTTTGTCTAAAATCTCAGAAATACCAAGTTCAACTATTAGATCAAGAACATGTAACCAAGTCGTGCATTTTATTCTGGTTCGAGACTCAGACTAGACTGAAATCAGGCGAGACTTATACCAATACCGAGACTTTGTTCTACGAGACAAAACGAGACGGAGTTATTCGAGACCGAGATCGATACCGAGAGGATACTAAAATTTTTCGATTTTGAAGAACTGGTTCTTTTTTTTTTAACAATTATTTTTTTGTTGTGATTTGTTTTCATGAAACCAATACTTGCCCTTAAGAACAAGTACAAAATAAATCGTAAGAAGTGTTAAAAATATTCCTTAATATGTATGACCTTTTTTTCGTTCATAAACATTTTTTTAAGGATTAAAGCTTTTTGGTTAAAGAGGTGTCTGATTAAGAAATTAATGGGAAATAACAAACAGATGCCCTCAGGAGCTGCCGTAATCCCTCAAATACCAATTATTTAAGAAAAAGCTGTTTTTAGAAGTAGGTAAGTGTCGTCTGACCAAAGCATATCCTCAAAACCAGCTTAGAAAGTAAGAGGACATAATTAATAATGTATAGAAAGTTTACATACAAGAACCTAGAGTACACTATTAAGTACGCACATAAACATTTGTCTGTACGTACACATGTATGTGTTTGAATATTTACAGTAATATACATGTATTTATGTATGTTTTCTCAACTAAATTACATGCAAAAGAGGACGTGAATTAAAGTATGTATGTGTTTGTGTAGCTCACTCTTAGTTCATGCAATAAAGTATTTTATGACTAAAATTCATACAAAAGAGGAAAAATTCATAAAACATTTTTTTATTGTTGTCAGAGTGACATTAAATTTCAGGAAAGATAATATAAGGTTTTTTTTTATAATTTTATGATCGGAAGTTGAGTTAGAGTGGTGGTTTTTTAAATTTAAATTATTTATGCTGGGGTTTATATTTAGGTAATAAACGAACAAAAGCATTCAAAAACTCCCTGTTACCAACACTAATGGTTCATGAAATGTAAATTTGAAAAAGAAAATATTTATGGAAATTGTTTGACAACATAAAATCAATCTTTTTTTTGATATGTTAATAAATGTTTTTGAGGAAGAATTTTTTTTCAATTAAAAAAAAATGTAATATTTTTTTTATATTTTATGAAAACCTCAAGGTCATTAGGGCTTTGTCAACTGTAATATTTTGCTTTAGTGCCTCTTACATATAAATATAACTTGGCCCCACAATTTGTCAACTTTTGAATGAAAGTCATATTAAACTTTGAAAACTATAACTCAACATCAACATCAGGACTTTTAAACTCTGCATATGGGATTGTTTCCAAAGTTATATAAGCTAAATAATTTGTGATAAAAATAACCCTCACCTACCCATACATACACACAAGACACAACATACATAAACATTCACATTTAAATCGCCGCTTGCTATTCCAACTTCTATGATAAACAGTTTTAAAAGTACTAGCTTTCGTTCATAATCTCTATACAAATCATCTACACAAAACACCATAGCTATAAGTCATCAGTGTCTTTTATGTCCCTTAGGACATTAGAAAAACAATTTTGTTGAATGGAAAAGCTTTAGGTACCCGCATGACACCTTTTCTTTTATCATATCCTTGTTTTTTGCTTCTATAGGTAGGTGCCTCCTTTGTAAAGAATGAAAATTTCAAACACTTCGAAACAAAAAAAAAAAAAAAAAACAACAAGGAAGCTCAATTAAAGCCTCAAGTTGTGGGCATTTTGAAATACAAACAAATAATAAAAGTAGGACGATGTGACGGGGGGTCTTAGGTGATGTGCTTGAGAGTTTAAACTAAGAATTTGTTTTTTTTTTTTTAGTTCACTGCAATTAAATTAAATTTATTTTTAAATGAACCTATGAAAATATGGGTGAAACTTCTAAGTAAAAAACAGGGTGACAAAGCATTATGCGTCAATATGAAAATATATTTATGGAATAAAATTATAGTAAAACTGATATAAAAATTGAAGAAATAGGTATCTACCTGCAAAATTTCTTGAAAAAATAATTATCGAACTAAAAAAGAGAGAAAAATGTTTTATTCAAATTTCTTTTTCAAAATTTAATGTTTGATATTGAGTATAATTTTAGTTTTTGCTATACAAAGCATTTATTATTTATTATTTATTTAATTTATTTATTAATTTTATTTATTTCATATCAAATTGTCTTATAATTAAAATTATATATAAATAATTATGACATCCCAACTAACAAAATTGCTTCGCATTTCAGACATTAAAGTGTTATTTGTTTCTATAGCGCTCCATTTAGCCCTCTGACAGAAAGTAAATACCTTATTGGAGCATTACTGAATCCTTAAATATTTTCTGGTGCAAATTATATCAACTTGATAGAAGTGATGTACCAATGTTTCTTTAATCTCTCTATAATGCTCTTATGAAGTAACCAAGATACTTTCGCTTCAATAGTCATCCCGTAAAATTATTATACAATTTTTATGTTAGTCTTTGTTTCTATAGTGCTTGTATTAGTGAATATGGTGAAGCCAAGCTATAATCGGCCATTTTATGATTTATATTCATTTTAGCACCCTACCATATATATTTCTTATTATTGTCAATGTTTAAGGTTGGTATTAATTAATTAATAAATTTATTATATCTCTATTTATTTAATTAATGTTTTTGTTATAGACATATACTTATCTATTATTTTATACTTTTCTTGAAGAAATTTTTTTATATTACTGCAAGCTTCTTGTCTCATACAAGATTATTCTAGATAAAAGTGATTCCAATTTAATGCATTGAATTGTATATCTGATTGGTGGAGCGGTTAGCGAGTAAGGCAATTGGTTCAGAGGAACACGGGTTCGATTCCTTGTTCTAGCAACAAGTTTTTTTTATTTTATTTAATGTGAACTTCTTTAAGACTATTATAATTAACTCCATAAAGGTACAATAGGAGTGAAAAAAGGTCGAATTTTTCACTCTATGGAGTTTTATGCAATGCTTATATGCAAAGGTTGAATGAAAACGAAAAGCATCTATGGAGGACTATAGAAGCAAAATTGTTAGTTGGGATGGCATGGCTGCCGTCTGCCAGAAATACACTTATTTATTCTTAACCAAATAAAAGTCGTAGGTATGTACGTATAATGCATGATGTTCAAATGTCTTGCCATTTTTGGGAAAATTACGTCTTATACGTAATATTTTGAGAAACTCAAAAACAACAATTGCCTTGTTTTTAAATTAATTTTTCTCTATTACGCTTGGAAAAAATTTCATGTTAAATGAAACAACAATAATACTTTTTCCAAACTGCGATAGAAACACGGATGTTTGTAGGAATTTAAACAACAAATTGGTCCGGGTAAAATAGTTGAGGAAAACCATCAGTTTTTGTTATTTTCTATTTTCTCAAACCCACAAAATATTTAGGCATACCTTAGGTAAGTTGGGTCGGTTTAAAATTAATAGGTGTAATTGAATTCTAAAAACAAAAATAACAAATTTTAAAAATAAATAATATTATAATAACAATTTAGTTTTTAGTTTGGAAATATTTTTTTTAAGAAGTCTTATATTTACAAAACGGTATTTATTTGAAAAATAAATTAGGGCAAGGATTTACGTATTTATTTATGTACAGTTGCTCACAGTGAAAACGGCCCAACCTCAACCAATTCTTTTTTCTTTGAAAAATATAGGAAGTCAGGTAAAATAAAAAAAGGTAAACATTTATAATAGAGTTGTTTTAAAAACATAAAAACTTTTAAGAACTACATATATATTGAAGAACAAAAAATATAACGTAAACTAACAAAATAAAGTAATAATTTCATCTCACATTGAAAACGGCCCAGTTAAATTTTAAATATAAAAAGGTAGTAAGCGCGTATTGAAATCTTTATTTGAATTTTCTAGAGAATTCCTTGTGTCTTATAACTTATTTAAAGCGTTTTGGGACAGCCTCAAATAATTTTTTGTGTTACTTTCGCTTATTCCGCGAACAAAACTCTTTTCAAGTCAGTTTCATTGAAAAGCTCATTTTTCTGAATTTCTATTTCAAATTTTTGCCAAAAATTCACAATTATGATTTGATCTGGTGATTCTGGTATGATCTTAATCACCCTTGGGTAATTGTGAAATAGCCATTCCCACTTAATGATTCAAAATAACTTTGTATGGCCTTTAGTCCTACAAATTGGCGTTTCGTCGGGCTTACTCACTTTGACACATCAGTGACGTAGTGAGGGCCTTGTCATACCCAATTCCGATCATTGGGCCAACGCACACGAGATGATATATTCCCGATATTTCCAAAATTGATTTTTAAAATGTCTTAATTTTGATAACTGCTCATAATTCCTTATAAAAAATGTATGGTACCAACCCCAGCATGCGCCACAAACCATTTCAGGACCACCTCTGTGCTCAGCAGTGGCAAGTTAATGCCTTGGACTCAGTTTTGTTTTTTATTTCTTTATTATTTACGTGCCACTGAAGCCACTAAAATATTATTACGTGTCAAAGTAAAGCGTGGAGATGGTCTTGAGATATGGTTTGGGGTGAATACTAGTGTCTTACATTTTTTGAAGAAACTGTGAGCGGATTAATATTTAGATATTTAGAAAATCAATTTTGAAAATAATGCTAAAATGTTTGGAATTGGAACATTTTTTATTTCTGCTAAGACAATTATCCGAAGAACTTGGCTGAAATTAAAAGGAAAAAGGATCACGATACCACCACACTCACTGGATCTAAACATAATTAAAAAATTTGGAAATCGAAATTCAGAAACATGAGTTGTTCAATGAAACTGATTTGAAAGAGTTTTATTGGAGAAATGGACTAAAAGTCGCCCAAATTTCACGAAGACTTTCCTGATACAGTCCCAAATTGTTTTAAATCAGTTATACGACAAAAAAAAAAACTTTGTAGAAAATACAAAACAAGGTTTAAGTACCCTTTTTACAGCTAAAATTTTATAAGGTCACAGTGAAAAGTGAGATGAAAAATTACTTCATTTTGTTATTTTCTCTTATTTTTTGTTTTTCATTTATGTTGTACCTATTTTTGTTTATATTTTTAAAACTAAAATACAATACTCTATTAGAAACAAATGTTTCCTTTTTTTTAATTTATTTGATATCCTACAGTTTTTCAAAGAAAAGAAAGAAAAGCCACTGAGCATAACATTGTAGGTGTTGTGTTTTTGAATTTTTTTTTTTTTTCTACTGTAAACTTTTTTCTTCCAAAATTGGCCCTTCTATTTAAAGACGAGAATAAAACCCTCTGCTCCTTAATAATTTTCTTCAAATATGACCAAAAATCTTGGATTACGTACCAATGATCGACACTCAAAATTTCGATTGATTAAAATGTAGAATTTTATCGATTTTCTGAAGGTTAAAATAACGACTTGTTTTTTAATGACTTATTTAGATTTTTGAAATCTTGACTTGACAAAAAGTCGACTGCTCTGAAAGAAGTCGAGAAAAATATCAACTTGTCGGTATTTTTTCCCATAAAAGAAAGTGTTAATGGACATTTTAACCAGTCGACATTTTTACTTGACGATAGTTTTTCTGTCGGTCATTTGAACGTAACCGAAAGCATAATCTTAAGACTACACAGGACTAAACAGGAACTTAACAGTAATTTTTATGCTATAGAAAATTTTATACTTAAGTTCTTATGAATATTATTTAATTCCCATAATGTTGAACTTATTGAGGTAATTATTTATTTGATAAATAAACCTTTTTTGTTTATGTTTACAAGCGCGTGCTTGCCAACATCATTCCCTGAACTATGATATCTGATTGCAATCTCGAATGATAAAATGTCGACTGTTGAAATCTCGATTGCTTAAAAGACCGACTAATCAAAAACTAGACAAGACTCTTACCGATTTTTGAAATGTCGACTTTTTAAATTTCGACTGCTAAAATGTCGATCACTGTCGACATTTTGACAATCGATATTTTAAAAGTCGACAATTCAAAAATCGGTAAAAGTCATGCCAGTTTTTTGAGAAGTCAGTCTTTTAAGCAGTCGAGAATTTTTTTTTGTCGAGGTTGTAAAAATCGAACTTATGGAGTCGATATTAAAAAGTCGAGATATCGTTCCCAATTCAAAATCATTCCTCAAATTTATATTTTCCTTCACGAATTAGTAGACGGTTATACAAAAAATATAATCGACTTTGCTGCTTTCGGTTACGGGTTTTGGGGGAGGTGGATTATTTAGGGTGTTTCCTAATTTTGTCGTCGATATTTTGGAGAATGATTTCTGGGATCATTCAATGCAAAAAATATTGCGAAGGGAAATAATCTTATCTCCCCCTTCCCCGGGACAACTTCTGAAAAATATGGGGCACAAATTAGGTACCACCCCGTAAGGTGGATGTTAAATTTTATGAATGAGTATGGCAAATAAGAACGCTTAAAACTTTAATGCAAGCAACAAATTTCATACTAAAAAATATAAAATGTAGCGCTTTTAAGATAAATTAAATAAAATGGACGACTGGGGAGCACGTACTTGCTCTTATGTTCAAGACGCTGAGTGTTTAAGAACATTTTATGTTATGACATGGATATTATGAGAACAAAAATTTTAAATGCAAAAAATATTTAAACTAGCTAAAATATCTTCTTCGGAAGGTCTAAATGAAAAAAAGGAACTCCATTTTAATTCTAGATTGAATAAGAATGTATGGAAAAAACAATTTGAAAATCGTTCGAGTGGTTTTTTTAAAAAATCAATTTTCTTATGTATTAAATACTTAAAACATTTTAAAGCAAAAAAATTGGAATGCAAATCTAAAGTATATATTTCTGTGCATATAAAAATAAAATTTCAAAAAATATTGTCAACCCGCTTTTGAGATACCTATCTAATTTTCAAAAAAAAAATTGAAACTTTTCTTAAAAATTCAAAACTTTTTTTTTTGAAAATTTTGATATGCAATATTATTTATTCCTATCTTAGATTTGCATACAAAAAAAATATCTAAATCTGATGAGCCGATAATGAGAAAATTCAAAATAAAAAAACACGTTCTATGACATGCACTATTAATAGTTGCTAAGTGAAAAATTGAATAGTAGGAGTAATTTTTTGAGAAAAAAATATTTTCCTTTCCAGTTTTTAACTTTTGTATGGAAGGTACCGTTATTTTTTCATACCTGTAAATTTTTTTCTAAAAATATTTTGAAGAGTACTAAGAAACTCTTAAGTATCGAACTTAAAAAAAATCGAAATATCTGAATAAAAGTAACTAATTGATTTTTTTTTTAAGAAAAGTTTCTAAGCCGTTTTTGAAGAAAAATACGATTATGTAAAATTGCTAAAAGAAATTGTATGGCAGGTACCCTTATTTTTGGTCCTAAAAATCAAATGAAAAACGTGTGGGCATAATCACCAAAAACCACTATGTACCATGTTTTAAGAAAATCGATCCGGCCGTTTAGGCTATAGACGAACAGACAGACAGACAGACAGAATTGTGCCAACCACTTTTTAGGTGTTCTTTATCAATGTAATGTTTTGTTTTGATATATCGGAAGTAAAAATACCAATTTTCGGGGCCAAACAACTTCTTAACTATTAAGAAAAATTTGGTCATATCGCAATCATTACTGTAGAGAATTTTGTAAGCCATTTTTTGCCTTTTAGAGAAGACTAGCTTTTTCTAAGATTAACACGAAAAATCTAAAAAAAAAGAGTTCAACATATTTCTGCTGCTAAAGCTCGTCTGAAGGCCAAAGAACTACAAGTGCCCTTGGGTAACACTTCGTTTACCTGAAATGTTTGCCCGCTGAACTAGACATAAGTACTTTTTCACCCCAAATCCAAATCAATACCCTGTGGCACAGTACTCTATGGATTACCATTTAAATAGTTTAAAAAACTTCTTATTCGTATTTAAGAAAATATGTATATAATTTTATTTAGGTGGATCTAGAACTGAGACAAGAACATCATTTTTTTTAATAGCCTTTCGAAGATTTTTTTTTGTGGTTTGGATGAGATGTAATTAGGCTGGGGTCTACAACACAAATCTACAGTGCAATACGTTGCCATGAGATTAGAATTTCCAAGAATTAAATAAATTAAAAATAAATAATAAATAATTGCGAGTTCGAAAAACAAAATTTTTTATTTGCGAAATTTCGTTATTCGAGATTTTACTTTGCGGTATATCGTACCGCTCCCCAACAAAAAAAATTAATTAAGGCCCAAAAAAAAGTAACTGCCCAAAATTACTTCCTGGAGCCCAATTTTGCGGAGCCGAAATTATGAAAGAAAAATGATTAAAAGCATGAAATATATCCTAAAAATTAGCTAATTTAACTTTAATAGTTTGAAATTAAGGTCAAAAGAAAGAACTTCATGTAAATTTTTGATCAAATGTGATTGTACAGAAAACAAATAAAAATTTGTAAGGACAAATGTTGGTATCTATGCAAATCTTAGAACATTGATTTATGTGAATGTAAAAGTGAAATTTCCAAAAATAATTTTTAAAATATTTTCCTTAAATATTCTTAGCCCTTAGGTATCGATTAAAAAAAAAAAATACCATGTTTTTTATATTTTTTGAAAATATTTTTTTAAAAACCCAAACAGATTTTAGTAAAAAATATACCATTTTTATTTTTTCGATGATTCTGGACAAAAAAAAAATATTAAAATCGTCATACTATTTTTAAGAAAATTGGAAATAAAAAAATGGTTCATTGGAGAGCTACTATTGATATCAATTTTTTTTTTCAAACTTTCGCACCAAAAATAGTCTCCACTAAAAGTAATTTACTGCATATTTTTTTAAAAAAGTCATGAAGCCATTCTGGAGAAAAAAAAAACAATTATTAAATATTGTTAAAAAAATGTATTGATGGTACAATAACTTTTGGTTCTGAGAAAAAATGATTAAAAAAAAAACGCTATGTATCAAGTTTGAAAAAAATCGATCTAGCCGTTAAAGTTGCAGCCCAAGGGCGTACACAAGTGAGACAGGTACATTCAGAGCAAAAAGTCAGGTAAATAATTAACCTGGGCCCGGTTAAATTTACAAGGTGCATAATCCCATATTTCATCATCATCATCATCGGCTCGACAACCGGGGTCCGGTCCTGGCCTCTTTCAACAAGTCTCTCCACCTATCCCGGTCTCGAGCCGACGCCATCCAGTTGCACACCCCAAGGCTTCGGTTGTCCTGGTCTACGCCATCTCTCCAGCGCAAGCATGGTCTACCACGCTGCCGTCTACCATACAATGTACCACAAAAGACTTTCCGAGCAGGTTCCTCTTCGCTCATTCGAGCTATGTGCCCTGCCCACCGGAGTCTACCGAGCTTAATTTTTGTCACTATGTCTGCTTCAAGGTAGATTGCGTACAACTCATGGTTGTGCCGTCTCCGGAATCGTCCTTCCTCACATATGGGGCCAACAATTCTCCGTAAGACTTTTCTCTCGAACGCGGCTAAGAGGTCACAGTGCCTTTTGCTAAGCACCCAAGTCTCGGATCCATACATGAGTACTGGCAGGACCATGGTCCTGTACAGCAGCAGTTTTGAAGTTATGGTTAGATTTCTAGATTTGAATAGCTTTGACACACTGAGTAGGCTCTGTTGGATTTGAGAAGCCGCCCGCGTATTTCTTCTTCTATATTGTTATCGGCTGCTATTGTTGACCCAAGGTATTTAAAGGATTGCACCACTTCAAATTCGTGCTCCGCTACCTTGATTGTTTGACCAATTGTTCTTCTCGCATTCGACGCCACCATGTACTTTGTTTTACCTTCACTAATGTGCAGCCCTAGATTTTGTGCCGCCTGCTCGATCTGGATGAAGGAATCGTTGTTCGGTTCTTCCGATGATGGCGATGTCGTCTGCGTAAGCCAGTATCTGGCTGGACCTGTTGACGATGGTCCCTCTTGTTGCCGT
Organism: Dasysyrphus albostriatus; assembly: GCA_946251815.1. Classification (NCBI taxonomy): domain Eukaryota; kingdom Metazoa; phylum Arthropoda; class Insecta; order Diptera; family Syrphidae; genus Dasysyrphus; species Dasysyrphus albostriatus. The sequence goes on along the minus strand of OX276335.1, from coordinate 17,158,806 downwards.
GCCAGAGTCACGGATTGCTTTCTCCAACGCCAGGTTGAAGAGGAGGCAGGCCAAACCATCCCCTTGTCGGAGTCCATTAAAGATGTTGATTGGTCTGGATAGCAATCCGGCTATTTTTACTTGGCTTGTTACGTTGGTCATTGTCAACCTACATAGTCGTGTCAATTTATTTGGGAAGCCAAATTCTCTCATGGCTTTGTAAAGTTCTACCCTGGCTATGCTATCATAGGCGGCCTTAAAGTCTATAAACAGATGGTATGTTGGAATGTTGAATTCAAGACATTTTTTCATCGCCTGCCTAAGGGTAAAGATCTGATCAGTTGTTGATTTGCCTGGAATGAAACCACACTGATATTGGCCGATGATTGTTTTAGCGTATGGGGTTATCCGGTCTTGTAGGATAGAGGAGAGTATCTTATAGGCGGTACTCAACAACGTGATACCTCTATAATTGCTGCACGTTGTGACATCTCCCTTCTTATGTATGGGACATATGATACCTTTTGGCCAGTCTTCTGGCATTTCTTCATGCTCCCATACGTGCACTATGATATCATGAATTGCTTGACGTAAGGCTGGCCCGCCGTGGTGGAATAATTCGGCTGGTATGCCATCGGCTCCCGGGGCTTTGTTTCGTTTGAGCCGTTTTATAGCCTTCTCAACCTCTTCTATGCTTGGTGGCGGTAGCATAGGGTGTTCATCTTGAAGTAGTGGAGCCTCCACTTCTGCTGTGAGCTGACCATTTAGCAATTCATTAAAGTACACTTCCCATCGCTCCAGTATGCTTTGTAGATCGGTGATCAGATTTCCTTGCGTGTACTGCGTCATGTTTCGGACGGATTGGTAGAACTTCCGCGCCTGGTGCGGACCTCGCTCTCAGCTGTTCTCTATTTCACAGATTAGGTTCTTCTCCCAGGCTGATTTTTTCTGTATGTGAAGCCGTTTCTCTGTTCTTCTGAGCTCTTTATATTCCTCTTCGCGTGCCCGCGTTCTATGAGATTGTTGCATTGCTCGGTACGCAACATTCTTACGTTCAGTCGCTAGCTTGCATTGATCATCAAACCAGTCGTTCCGATTTCTACGACTGCTGCCTAAGATGGAGTTGGAAGTACTAATGACAGTATTCTTAAGGCGTGTCCACTTATCATCTACGCCCAGCATACTGGCTCCAGGACTTACTCTCCCTAAATCGAGTGATTCTAGGGCGAGTCCTAACGCATTACCAAAGATGTTACTGGTGTGTTCATTGCATAGGGCAGCCATGTTGATTCGAACCTGATCGGCGGATGCAAGGCAATCCGCCCTCGGAAAACCATACCAACAAGATAGTGATCCGAGTCGATATTGGCACCTCGGTACGTACGTACCGTCATCAGGTTCGAGTAGTGGCGACGGTCTATCAACACGTGTTCTATTTGGTTACGAGTGACTCCATCAGGTGATACCCAGGTGGCTTTGTAGATATCTTTACGCGGGAACCTGGTACTCGCAACGACCATGTTTTTCGATGCTGCCAATTCTAAGACTCGAAGTCCATTGTCATTAGTGTTCTCATGCAAACTATGGGTGCCTGCGTAATGCCTGAATACCGGCTCCCGACCTATTTTTGCGTTCAAATCCCCAAGGATGATTTTGACGTCATACCTTGGGCAGGCATTGAGGGCCCTCTCGACTTGTTCGTAGTAAGTCTCTTTTTCTTCGTCTGAGGACTCCTCCGTAGGTCCGTGAACGTAAATGAGGCTGATGTTTGTAAATTTGCCTCGCACGCGCAGAGTGCCTGATTTTAATTTAATAATAATTTTAAGTGATAAATCAGCCTATATTTCCATATTCTAGTTGATTTAAGAAGTTGCGCTGTTATTTTAACACTGGTAAGCAAGAAATTTTGACAGGTATATAGCGCTAGTTTTAACTGATATTGGTTTTTTTTTTTAACACTAACACTGTTTGTTATTAATTTCTATTTTTCCACAAATCTGGTTGAAGCAACATTTTTATATTAACTTGTAAAATTTAACTTGGCCTCATATTTAAGGACAACTCTGCCAGATAATTTCAACGTGACACTATTATTAAATCACATCTACACACAAGCCATCCAAACAAAATCAGTTTCAACTTATTGACATTTGGCACAAGTTTTGTATGCAGCAAAGTGGTCCAGGGGATGCGTGCTATCTCCATGTGTGAGAGGTTCCCAGTTCATAACTTAGTAAGTATTTTTAAAATAAAATAATATACATAGTAATAAATTTTTATAGCCTGCGTTAGAGATGGGGCTAAGACGCATCGATCTAATACATGATAATTACCGGATACAGGGTTGATTCCACATTGAATCATGTTTAATTGACAAGATATCCATGTTAAGTTAACAGGACGTTGAAAATTTTATGTATGCTTTTGAACTAGATTTTCATGTAAATTTAACTAGATCTACAGGTAAAATTTGCAAGATTTTTAAGGTAAAATTAACAATTTACTATTTTAAGACAATGTTAAATTTACATGATATCATGCAGATATTATCTGAAATCTACGTTGATTTAACACGGCATTAAATTCAGGTATATGGTAAAGGAGTTAACCTGATCTACCGAGTTGAAAAATAACAACCTGAATATTAGGTAGAATAAACCAGAAATTGGTTAGTTATACCTGCCTTTTTCTCTGAGTGTAGGAACAGTTGACTTTTCCTAATCTTCTTTTGAAAGCACTTTAAAGCAAGATTTTTGTACCAGAACTATTTTTGGAACGAGGTGCCCCTCCCCCTAACCGAAATCCTACTAACGCCCTTGCTGTAACTCAACGGAAAGACAGACAGTGACCAGGTCTATCGTTGTAATAATAAGTTTAACTATTGCATAACTTGTCACATACATACAGTACTAACCCATGTATCACAAGTAAAAAAATTATCATTTTAGCCATGAAATTGCAAAAACATGTATCAACGATCAAATATAAAATTCCCGATTTATGTAATTTGGATACCTGTCTTTATAATAAACTGGGGGCCCATTAATGTACAAAAGTTACCAAGAAGTGATATTTTTTTCTTTTTTTAATAAGTCAAGAACCTTGTCTACATCTAATAAACATTTTCTTATGATCACTGTCACTGATTAAGAGCACATTTTATCTTAGAATTGCTTTTTGAATAAAAGAAAGGCTATTATCCAACTTTCAAGTTCAACAACCTATCCTAACTTCTTGGATTTTTTAAGACGATGACCGTAGGTACAAACAGGTTATCTCTGACCAACGCAGTTTGGTGGGGTCTTGCAATGGGTCTCTCCATCATGGATATGGTTTATCAGATTCAATAACATAAAAGAGGTTTTCGTTTTATATTCGATTGATTATTTATGTAGATTGAATGCAGGTTCAGTGCTCTTTTTATGAATGGATTTAATGTTTAGACCGAAGATCTTGTGAAATAGATCGAATTGTTTATTGATCTTTTATTTAAATGAAAATTTGAAAATCGATATTAGAAAAAAAAACCTATTAGGTATATTAAAATCCAAAAGGGTTTTGGAATTATTGCTTAGAAATGTATTAAGAGAGGAATATTAATCTGTTTCTTTATTGGTTATTCAGGCTTACATTCTTCATTAGAGGTACAGTGAACCCTGCATTTAATTTATATGATACAGAAGACAGAATGGTAAATTATTTGACTAGTAGTGTTTTTGTCATTTTTTATTTTGAATTCTGTAATTTATGTGATAATGTAAATTTGTGTTTGCAATAGTTCTTATCTAATGTAAAATATAAAGCCGTTGTTTTTTTTTCTTGGGAGGCATTATTTTTTCTACAGAATTATTTATTTTTTCTTGTAAACCATCAAGAGCTTGGGACAAGAATGAAATCTACTTCTCTAACACAAAATACCTTGATATAAGCATTGAGATATAGAATTTATTTTTAATAATGAAGCTTTATTGCACTTGCAACAAAATAACCTCTAGAAGTGCAAGAATGACCTTAATAGAATTTAATTTCAATGCTATTGTGTTAAATATAATAAGCTTAATTCCCATGGCATTCATCGAAGAGTGCAATAGTTATAGTCGGCTTTGTGATTTCTGAAAATGTTTACTCTTGCTAGAAGAAGAAGTAGCACAAAGGTTGAACTACCAAGTCAATTGTCTGACATTTTAGTTTGAAATTATTTAATACCTATAAGACTGTTACCAAACGCATCTATGTGTGTCATGTTATAGGCATTATATTTCAACTCCAAGGCAAAGCAATGGCATTCAAAAGTTACTACACATTGTACGTAACAAAATTTAGTTGATGGTATATTTAGTTTGAGGTATTCTTTTACCGAAAAGTTTGCTTAAGAATTCAAAGTGTAAAGCTTTGACAGAATTTTGTTATTTATTTTATTTTGCACTAACGCAGTTTCATTTAATCGGAAGGTTCTCACTTTTCTACGAAAGTACGAAACTTCAAGTAAATTAAAATGTATTAGCTATTTTCCTTATGCAAATTAATTTTTCATATCAGGAAAATTAATTTGCATCGGGAAAATAGTTTAAATACATTTAAAGAAAAATAATTATTCAATTAAAAATTTTATTTGCACAAAAACTTCTATGCCAGGCCCCGGGCAAAAAAAAAATCCAGCTAAGTGATTAGGAATTCTAATCTTGTTGTATAGTTTAAAGGGATTTTTGTCAAAGAATTCATGTAAGTTAATCTGAGCTCAATACAATTTGCGTATGACAAGGCCCTCTCTATGTCACTGATGAGTCTTAGTGGGTAAGCCGGACGAAACGCCAATTTGTAGGACTAAAGGCCATACAAAAAAAACCTTCTTATAACTTCTTTGAGTGTCTTGTAATTGTTTCGTGTAGCATTTGTGTTTTAATCCGTTGAAAATATAGTACATGAAGAAGGCCCGATGCGTTTTCCTAATCGCTCGCCTTTAGTAACCGAGAAAATTTATTTTTCGTTTTTCAATGCCTGAGGTCCAGAAAACACTTTGTCTTCTTCCAAAAAAACAATAAAGCATTTGAAGATAAATTAATTTTAATTTAAATGACACATAAATGTTGAATGCATAAAATTCATTAAACCTCATATTCCAGGCAGACATGGCACCCAGCCTATAACTGATTTTTGTTTTCTGGTCCTTAGCTCTTTTTTATGTTCAACGCGATTGGGCAGTTTAGCTCAGCAAATGGCCGTTTCTTTTTCAAAATATCTCCCACCAGTACCAGTAGACATGTAACCAAAGAAATAGTTTTTTGTATTAAAACACGGGCGACGACGCTTTGAATAAATCATGGTAACAAAACAATAAATAATTTTTTGTTCAAATTTTAGTACTTGTTTTCATCAAACACTCGTTTAAAAAATAAAATTCAACTAACTTACCAATCAAACGTATTGAAAATATCTTAATAAACAGAAACTGAGACTGAAAATGTGACAGTGTTCCTACCCTGGGGTCTAATGAGACCCCAAAGTGGTTATATAAACAACTGCCACCACACAAACTGCAAAAAATAACTAAAGACAGGTCGCCTGCTGATATTTTATCAGAATATACTATGAAACGACAATCGTGGGTTGTTTGTAAAAAAAATTATATAAAATTAAGTTTCTTCATCGCGCTGGACCCTAGGGTAGGGTTTAAGGGTTCGTCCCCAAGAACCTTTTTTATTTTTTATTTCGATTATCTTGAAAATGATTTTATTTATTTTTGTAAGTTCTCAAAAATTAAATATTGTGTACCAAAATTTTGCAAAAATTAGTTTTTAGATTTTTTAAGAAAATTCAAAATTTTTTTCCGTCTGAAAACTAAATGGTTCGAAAACGACAAAGTTGATTTTTTTTAATTTGGTAGTAGGTACTTAACGGTACTTAACGGTTCTTAATTTTGTTTTTAATATTTGAGAAAATATTTAACTTTTATGCAAAATAGTGGTATCTTCCATAAAAATGTTAAGAACTTTAGAAGATAATCTCATTTTTCTTGAAAATGACTTTTATATTCCTACTGTTATTCTAAAATACGATCGGTTTATTATGAAATACACAAAAATCTTAGAATTGGCAAAAAATATTAACTGTACCTTGAAGGTAAAGGTTGCAGACAGCGATTTGGATTATTAAAAAATATAAGTATGAAATTCAAAAGGCAACTTCACGGTCATTAAAGGTCAGCACTTGGTAATAATTTTTTATGAATTTTTAATAAATTTAAAAAAAAATCAAGGTCATAGCGATTTTTGACACCTCATTTATGGGAAATTTTCAAAATAGTTTTCCATCCCAAAGATCTCTACATCTATATAAATCGTCAGCTAGTTTTAGGAATTGGTAAGGCCAAAGTTTTTTTTAAAGAATTTTTAAATTTCTGTTCAAGGTCATTGCGATGTTTGGTACCTCATTCATGGGACATTTAAACCAAATTAATACCACCTGAAAGGCCCTAAGATCTTCTAAAATAATCAGCTTGTTTCAGTAATTGGTCAGCTAAAGATTCTTCTTTACGATTTTTAAGAAGGTCATGAACGTTTTTTGGCATTAGGATAACAACTAATAACAAAAAAAAAACTATGGCTAACCAATACCTGGCACTTACTGACCATCTATGAGGATTAAGTAGCCTATGAAAGAGTATAATTTTTTTTTTATATAATTACCCAAAAGAGATATCAAAATTCGTTCGTGACCTTGAAAAAAACTTGAAAAAAATCGAAAAAAAAGAATATATATAGCTGACCAATTACTGAAAACAGCTGACCTTTTATGACCGTAAAGTGGCTTTTCAAATGGCAAACTTATTTTTCTGAAATGTCCCAAATGAGGTGCCAAAAGTTTTTTGTGACCTTGAAACGAATTTTGAAAATTAAAATAGAAAATAGTTGAACTTTTATCACGAACTAGAGATTTTTCGAACTGTATATTTTTTTTTTAAATTTCCTATAAATGAGATGCCAAAATTCACGCGTGACCTTGAGAAACTATAAGCCTTGATTTCAATTTTTCTAGGGATGACCATTTCATAGCACTAGTTGAACTTTTCTGACTAATTATTATTGACCATTTAGATGGCAGTTTTTTTTCAAATTTCCCATATATGAGGTGCCAAAGGTCCAGAGACAACAAAAGAAGCTAATGGTTTTATTGATTCAAAATAGCTTTTTATGGCCTTTAGTCCTACAAATTGGCGTTTCATCCGGCTTACTCACTTGGACTCATCAGGGACGTAGTGAGTCTTCTACTTGGCGGATTTATTTCAGTAGTATATACTCGTAGAATTTGTATTATAAAAAAAAAACTGCTAATGGTTTTACGAAAAATGATGACTGGATCTATAAGTTCTTTTGATGCGAAACGAAATTTTTGTGTGGTCTCCAAAAAAACAACAAAATGCTTACGAAAACGAAGCGAATAAAAAATTCACAAACAGTTACCCAATTTAAAAATAAAGTTAAATCCACCCCCATCCCCGCCCATTGCTGCGGAAAATACCACTTTCAATAATATTTTAATGTTTTAACAATGGGATTTTATATTACTTTTCTTTTCGAACTGCGCATAACTTTTTTCGAAGCAAAAATACTCACAAGACATGCTGTAATAACACAAAGAAGAGGCTTAATATGACAAGTTAAAAAACCGGTATTGATTGAAAACTGTCGAAAATTTAGTCAATCAAACTTTGAGATTTCTTATAATTTTTTTCGCAGTTTTTCCTCGAAAGCCTATTTTTCGGTTCCACATGACAAATTGAGCACCTTGTACCAAGTCTTATATTAATCAGACCCAACGAAATAAGAAGAAATCTCAAATTTAGCCTAAATTCACTTTGAAAATGGAAATGTGTCCAAATTGGCTTTATTTCCATTTCCAACCCGAAGTAAGTCCAATTTTCGTTTGGAGATAAAACCAAATGGTTTCCTATCAATATTTTCAAGGCTCTGCATACATCCAACCTCGCACCCAAATCTCTTAGGTGGTGAGCTCAAGCAGGGGACATGCATAGATACCTCTCTGTTTATGCGCCGTTATCTGGGTGCTAGCACTGAATTTATGTAAAGAAAGTCAAGTGTAAATAAAATCTCGAAAAACTAGTATCTTTTTTCTTAGTCAACAGTACCAGCTTAAAAAAACGTGAAAACCAAATCCAAATTGGTCTTATTTCGAATTATAAAGCGAAATAAAGCAAATCGAAAATTCGAAGTCATTTCTACATTGAAAACGAAATGACGGTAAACTTTGTATTTTTGGCTTTACCTATTTCGTTGGGCCTTATTTTAAGATAATCAGACCAGCCGAAAAAGAAAATTGCAGAATTACCTACTTTCTTACCAATTCTCTATACTTATGTCATATTTGAAATTCTTGAGTTCGAATATTCTTACGATTGCGAAATTTGCCATATTGTACTGAAAGAGAGTTTTTTGGGACAAAAAAAATTGAAATCTTAGATTTTTCGATTTTTGTTTTAGGTTTGTTTTTGTTAACTTTTTTCAGCTTAATTTCTTTTATAAAATTTTTAAACCATTTATTTTGATAGAAAATTTAATGTAAAACATAAAATCTTAAGAGTAAAACTATCAAATTCAGCTTAATTTTTGAGTTATGCAAAAAATATTGAAAAGTGTCCAGTGTGACTATTCTTTCATAAGCGCATGTGTGAATTTAGTAACATTTTCATTTTTAAGAATACTTATGGACCAAAAAACTATATTTAATTTTTATTATTGCATGTAATTATTTCATTATATCCCTCATTTTCCAGTCTATTCAATAGCCTAATCTAGACAACTAGATATTATTGCTTCAACTTTGACTAAATTGGAATTTTATTTTTAATTGAAAAGAGCATAAATGCACAACTTTAAGAAACTTTTCGTGCACTGTCAAACTAAAAAACAACTAAATAAAACTTAAAAACACGACGACTTTGGTATGAATTCTGAATGCATAAAGCAAAAACCGTAACTAGCTCTTAAAAACAACATATCAATCAAAAAGTTTTCAAGCCTCTTGAATCCAAATGGCTTGTAGTTTGTTCGAGTAAAATTGAAATTATGCTATTTAAATGGTTTTTTCCGGCATACAAATTTTATTTGGGACAGATTATCATTAAATTATGTCCTTTTTAGATACCTATCTAGAAAACTTTTGAAAATTTAATCAATTTTATTTGTCCAAAAAAAAAATATTCAATTTATGACAAACCATTAGATATGTCAGGACCACTAAGCATAATAGAACTATAAAGCCCAAATAGACAACCCTATTTTATCCTATTTTTCCCAGAAGTATCAAAGTGCCTGTTTGCTTAACTTAAAGCATCAGGATTTTTGTTATATTCCAATTTCCAATCATCACCGAACACACTTCAATAGCCGAAAAAAAAGACTGCCTACGCCTAGCAACCATTTCTAGCCTGGCCCTTTTATTCTAGAAAAAAATCCCATTAATTCATTTATTCATTTCTCCCTCTAATGTAAACGATATAGGTAGGCCGTAAGATGTTAAACATTAAACTATCTCACATTAAATGTGTTCCCCTAAAACTTAAAACGTGTTTTTCTTATAGAAATAGAAAGCATAGGTACCTACTCCAGGTAACATTTATGTATCCTCATTTTAATACTAACAAAAAAGTGATAAAACCACAGGATACACAACCAAATAAGCACCGCATTTATGTGTAGTCGTGACAGTCATAGCCAAGAGAGCAATTCAAACGACACCCTTTTTTGAAGGGGACTTTGAATAATTTTGTGTGGATACCGAAAATAAAAATAAAGAATGAAAATACTTTACCGCACTAAGCCAAAAGATACTTTAAACCAAAGATTTTACGATATAAATTTGTTAAAGTTTATTTCATCTCAAATTGTAAATATTCTTTTCTATGCCAAGACCTATTTTTTATTTGATGGAACCATTTCTATAGTAAAATGTAAAGAAGAAAGGATTCTTAAAGTCCAAGAGGTTATGTTGACAATGCTTAATTAATTTTTCCTAGGTCTGATTTATAATTTTTTTAAAATCTGATTTTCAACTATTCATCTTCACAATGTTCAAAAATACTGAGAGCATTACAACCGGTAGCTCACAGAATGTATAATTCCCATTTTGAAAAAAAAACAAGTTTTTAACGAGGCGCTAGAAAGTTTAACTTCGATGCTAGCAAGGGTAATTATCGATTTTTTCTAGGGCCTTGCCCGTTACGTTGTGTGACCTTTTGCCTAGAGTGACAACAAAAAAAAAATAAGAAGTTGTCTCGACTGGGATTCGATCATGTGATTTACGATTACCAGTCCAACATAACACTGAGCTTAATCGGAATACAGTTGTGTAATGTTGAAAGTGAAAAAGTGTATATCTACCTACAGGGTGGCGCACGAATCGTGCTACAAAAATAAAACGTAATGACTTTTTTTTTGTGTGAGTAATCGGCTTATTATTTTTTATTTTGTAGGTTACTATTTAGATTTATAAAAATGGATGCTTGGGATACGGAGAAAAGAATTTGGATAGTGCAACGGTTCCATGCTTTGCAGTCCGTCATTTCCGTCCAAAGGGAATTTAGGCGGGAGTAGAGGACCGAGTAGATGGACCATTATGAGGTTTGTAAACATGTTTGCCGAATCTGGAAGCATCGCACGAAGGCCGTACCATCGAGATGTCAATGTTCGGGTTCAGGATACAATCGCAACAGTAGCATCTGCAATACAGGCCAATCCGAGCGTTTCGACCCGAAACTTATCGGGGCAAATTGGAGTTAGTAGACGGTCATTACAACGGATACTTCATGACGATTTAAACTTGTTTCCGTACAAAGTCCAAATTACTAGCAAGTTAAACCCTCAGGATTTGCCTGTTCGCCTGGAATTTTGCCAAAAAATGATATCAATGGCCGAAGAAGACAACACATTGATCAATTGTTTGTTCATGTCTGATGAGGCCCATTTTGATCTTAACGGCAATGTAAACAAGCAAAATTGCCGTATATGGAATGAGTCTAATCCAGAAATGCTCCATGAGACGGAACTGCACCCAGAACGAGTCACTGTGTGGTGCGCAGTTTCATCAAGGTGTATTGTCGGGCCGTACTTCTTTGAAGAAAACGGTGTAACCGTTACTGTCAATAGGGACCGTTATTTAAAGATGTTGAAGGAGTTTTTTTACCCAGAACTGCGCCGAAGACGTATACCATTCAACAGCGTTTGGTTTCAGCAAGATGGAGCAACGGCACATATAGCCAGACCAGTTATGGCGGAGCTAAACAAAAAATTCGCAAACAAATTAATTTCTAGGAACTCCACTCTTCGCTGGCCCCCAAGGTCACCTGACCTGACTGCACCAGACTTCTTTTTATGGGGTTATGTCAAGCAAGAGGTGTATAAAACGAAGCCCAGGAATTTAACTGAACTAAAGCAGTCCATAACGACAATAATTGAGGCGATCCCAACTTCAACTCTTCAAGCCGCAATGAATAATTTTTTGACCAGGTGCCGCATATGCGTGGGAGAGCGTGGAGGTCATTTGCGGTCTATAATCTTTAAAAACAACTAACTATTTAAAATAAAATTTAATTTTCTAACCAATAAAAAAAAAAATGAAATACATCGATTAAAAAAAAAGTTATTTGAATTTCTTATTGTAGCACAATTGGTGCGCCACCCTGTACTTTGATTTTTCTAACTATTGTAGGATGGGTATGAAATATTTTTTTTTGTTTTATTTGGGGTATTTCCGATGGGATAAAAAGACCCACCTAACAAGTTTTTTCTAGCAAGGGCCTCACTAGTATTTGACATGTTTTCCCTGTCTAGATTTCCCCCTTACCGAAGCATTTACAGGGCCTTCACTACACTTGACTAAAACTTGCCATTTTTCCAGGTGGGAATTGTTTGAAAAAACCAACTTTTACTTACAACAACCTGAAATAAAACACCACTTCCCAGACTATGTATTTTATGGATTACGCCTATATATAAGTTGCCATAGTATCTCTCCTGTAAAAGAACATCCCAGCAGAAGGGGGGGGGGGGTTAACCAATATTGAATTCATCTGAAAAGGGGTTTTGTATAATAAACGATAATTTTCTTTGAAGAAAATGAAAATGAAGCGAATGTAAAATTGGTGTGGTTGACATGGAATAAGGTTGCCCTTTTCAGTAATTTTCATTTATGTGTAGCATTTGAAATGAAACCACAGGGATCGATATAGCTTAAATCATGAGCAAATTCTTTTATGGAGCAAACACATAAATAAAGTTAAATCCATATCAGTGTCGCACAAATTTGTTGTAAGCTTATCATTTTTTTTAATTTGTTTTTTAGGTGGGTTGGCTAGGCACATCTAAAACTTCTTAGTCCTTTGAATCAGTTCATATTCCATTCCATTAAAACAATATGACTTGTGTATGTGAAGTTTGAATTTGAAGCTGAGAAGCCAGTGTTTCATTTTAATGAAATAATATCTACACTTTATAAAATACATAAAATTTAAAAATACCAAATTGTTTAATTTAATGGTCTCAATATTAAGTCAGTAAGGATATTCGCCGAAATTCTTAAAAAATAGAAACTTCTTTTACCCATTATAAATTAGGGGACATTTTTATATTATTTTTGTTAAATTCTCGATTATAGTATGAAACCAATGACCTCCCCTTATGGACCAAGTAAAGTGAATATAATTCAAGCCATCAAAGGGAGTTCATATTATGCTGAGAATTTATGTTGATGGTATCAAAGAGAAAATATATCCTAAACTCAGATAAACTAGTATCTTAGTGTTGAAAAATCAGCGAGAAAATTTATTAGATCACAGATTTGACAAACTTTTGAACTTTTAAGGACTAATTTATACCAACAATCCAATACGAATTTGATTTAATTTGTCCACTGTCACGCCCACTTTTCTTATATCTTAATATTAGTAAAAAAAATTAAAAAGATATTATGTGGAGCCCAACAAGGGACACCACTTACAAAAAATGTATCATGATTGGAAATGAGTGATGTGCTTAAACAATATTGCAGACGAGTTGGCGTGTCAGTGGGCGGATTCTTAAAATACAGCTATCGTCCGCATTTAACAACGAAATTTAAAAATATTTCCTAACGCCATGAAAGAATTTTCATTAATGACTTTCTTCAATCTGAAATTATAATTTGTAAGACTGATGGCCAATTTTATATTCAAACAATAAAATTGCTTTTATCCAAACTCCTTCTAAATTTGATCAGACATTTAAAATTTTTCAATTTCACCAATGTAGAAAAGGGTTATTTTAGGGGCATTTAAATTAGACTGAGTTTGCCTCACATCCCTGGATATAAAAGAAGATGCTTTTTCACTCGCACATGAGAAAAAGTGAAAACACGTTATGGATGAGGGCACAATTATTCTGACAGCAAGATGTCAGGTGTTGGTGACTGCAATGGCTGAACAAAAACGACTTTTAAAATTTAATGAGACAAAAACGAGCTTTTAGTCTATATGGGCATTTAAAATCTTCTTAAATAAAATTTAAAATCTTTTTTAAAATTTTAGTTTCACCAAATAAAAATCATTTAAAAGCTAAATGGTTAAATAAATTAAAAGTATTTGGGGAAATTGGGTATGAGGCCTGATTAGACCTTTAATTTTTTATTTGAAAATAAAATTATTACTCGCTAAGACAGTTTATTTCAAGACAGTAATAAATACGTATATGGAAGCATGACACTGTGTGGGTTTCACCAAACCAAAAGTGTTCCGTAAATCTTTATATCGCTAGTATGAAGAGACTCTCGAAATTTTATCCAAATCAGTTTCTGAGAAATCGAAATATAAGAAAAGTGGGCGTGGCAGAGAGCAGATATAAATAAAACAAATTTTGATCTCGTTCAAAACAATAATTTTGAAAATTTCTCGGAAATCGAAAGAGGTGCTTCCGAGAAACAAAGTAATTAAAAAAGAGAGCGTGACAGTAGGCGGATTTTAGTATGACCAATTTTTCAATTTTTTCTCTCGTCTGAAAGTTTCATTTAATCGTTGAAGCCGTTTCCGAGAAATAAGGGAATAAGAAGGATTAATTCGCCAACATTGGCCTCATATGTGTGCATTTCTTCACGATGGAGAGAGATGATGACACCAAAGATGCGTATGGGCAGGGCAGTGCCTCTGACATTAAAACTGTCTCAGGGGTATCCGAGGAAGTTTTTGGTGGCACAACCGGTAGAATCTGCAAGATATCTACTACCTTCAAGTTGTCCCCGTTCACACGAGGAAACTGAGTTGCTAGCAACTTTCAGTTCCCTGGTGAGAAGGGCATTAGGAAAGAGGGCTAAACAAAATCTCCCCGGTTGAGGATTTGGTGATTTTTTTTATATTTCCTTCCACATTTAAGGTTAAGGTGTGTTCAACTAATAGAATTTCAGGAAATCTCAAAATTGCCTAGATTTTATTTCCTCATGTCAAAGGTACAAGAGATTTTTAAGAAAATTAAAAGAAAAAGTTCAAAAAATCTCCAGCAACTTGTTCCTTCGTGTGAAAGGTAACTGAATATTTTAATAAGTTTTCTTAGAAAATTGCCCCTCCCAGCTAAATAGGTGAGGGTTTAACCCCCCTCCCATACAATTTTCTTTTCGCATAATCCACCCAATATGCTCAAATTTTTGGTTACATTTTTGCCAAATCACTGTATAAACTATAGTGAAGCCCGAATCGATGGAATCGCCTATTTTGATAAAGAAACAAAATTGATCCAGTCCATTTTGAGCAATATGATGTATTTCGAAAATTAAGAGTGCAAAAATCATCGGTTCAGATTTATATTCCTCGGGGACTTTTTACAATTTCCTAAGAATACCACGAGGAGGCTATATATCAAAATTCAGCTCTCCGCCATTTTTTCCGAATCAAAAAGCCTAAATGACTGGACTAAAATGGTGAATCTGTTAGGAGTATGATTCAGCTCATCGGCAAAATATGGTCGAAGGAAAGCATGCCTCATGAATAGAATCACAGTTTTATTTGCCCAATTTTGAAAAAAGGCGATCCTTTGGACTGCATCAACTACGGAGGTATTAATCGCGTTATAATTGCAAACTAAATTATTTGCCATACTTTTTGAAGCCATTTGTCAACAACCTAATAGATTCATGTCAGGATGGCTTTAGGCCAACCATCAACCGAAAATTCCCACTATGGCAGATCTTGAAAAAATCCAGGAATTTTAAATCGATACCCAACACCTTTTCATCCATTTCAAGGCACCACGTATGACAGTATCTGTAGACAAGATCGATGTCTAGTTCTTGCATCCCTCCCAAACTCATTCGTTGTGTGATATGACGATGTAGAATTCACATTGCTCCATCAACTCAAGCAAGAACCTCACCGATACCTTTGAAGTCAAAAGGCAAGGCAACGGAATGCCCATGCCATGTGACTTCTTCAACATCGTCCTTGAGAGAATAGTACAAAACTCTCCCGTCAATACTAGAGGTACAAGGTACAAGAGGTACTCACTTACACAAACGATTTTGACATAGTCAAACGAACAAAGCATTATGTAAGTTTTGCTTTTATGAATAGATTTTTTTAAAAAAGAAAGCTAAAAAGATGGGCCTAACGAATGAAGGCAAGACCAAAAAATTGCAGTTAAAAAGAGACTTCAGAGGGTGTCCTTCAGAGGTCTTGGACAGAACATCACCATAGACAGCTAAAATTTTGAGCTGCTCCTTTTTGTCTATCAGCTCAGTGCTGAGATCAAACGAAAAAATTACTCTTGCCAATTGCTCCTTCTTTGGGCTTAATGAAGGCAATTTAGGAGCAAAGCCCTCTCTCGATTAATTAAGGTTTCCTTTTTGTAAGACACTTATCATCCCACTCCTAATGTATGGTGCAGGAACATGGACTCTATTAGCGATGGCTGAATGAGAAAGTCAAAGACTGTTTTCAGAGGAAAAAATTTAACAACGAACTCTACAGCGACACTGATACAGCCACAAAGGTAAAACGCCAACGACTATGGATTACTAAGAGCTTACTGGATATTAGAGCTCTGGCCGAATCCAATCCGTTTGAATCCAGGTAGCATACGCAATTGGAAGATGACCTCGGGGTACGAAATTGGAAGCAGGCTGTCTGGAGACTGAGCCAACATGTAAGAGCTTGTTGGTTTAGGCCCTGGTCCATCCCGGACTGAATTGTCATTGCCGAAATTATTTAGTAATAAAATAGTTTTAGCTTTTAAAATTGTTCATTTATTCTTTTTATTTTCCAGCCTATAGGGGTCATAAATTACCAAAAAATATTGGATACAAAAGAATTTTCTGAACCGAAGCAACGCTATTTACATTGTTGTATTTGTAATTTCATTTCGTGTCGATGAATAGATGTAAATCACGATAACAACAAGGCATGTGCTGAATGATGTGCTGAACAGACGAGTTGATTCTATGTGCGCGTTTTTCACTGTTTTTCACTAATACTCTGCAAATCTAATACATCAGCTGTTCGCTTCCAGCTTATCGGAAAATCAAATTGACAGCTGAGGATTGCCTTCTTTATTTGTTTATCTATGGTTGTGGCATTGTCATTGTCAAATTCAGCGTCCAAAAGAATGCTTACAATAGTCTTGTTTTCTCAAGTGAACCGCTTGTTTTGTATCCAAAGGACGACTCTTTCATGAGTTAGTTTCTGCGTTTTATTATTTATGGGTCTGGGTCGAGGTTGTCTTTTTACACGTATTACAAAAACAACATGGGATTCAGGTTTCTATCGAGGCTAACCCAGGTACAGGCGTTCACTCTGACCCACAGACGGATTTTACCATTGTGAATGATGTCAGCGTTTTGTCAGCAATAGTCATCAGTGTTAGGAAAAGAGACAAGCCTTATATGTTTCATGAGGTGAACTATAAGGAAAAAAGAAATGGGTATGTAGTACCTACTTTTCTCACCAACCCGCGTCATTTTATTTTCATGAGGTAACCCATATAGTAGGTTTTGAACGATAATAAAATGCGGCTAGTATTTCATTTTTCGAGCATTGCTTCGCTGCTGGAAAATTGAATTTCTCCAAATGCACCATTTGCTGTAAGCGCATAGGTACATTAGCGGTGCATTTTATTTTAAATTGCCTCAGATATGTTAATTTTATAGTTGAATGCAAATGCAATATTAATGTTTCATAATTTTACTTTTTCTCGTTTTTCATATGATTTCTATTTTATGATAAACCAACCTAATCAAGGAGCAATAAATTATCTTGACCAGCAAATGAAGGAAGTGTTTTTTAACTTTTGAATAAAAACAAAAATGCATTAAGGAACAACATTAGAGGTACTTTCCCTAGTCCCTACCCACATATCCGTGTGTTGATATAATTTCAAACCCAATCCAGGAAGCAGATATCACAAGAAAAAAAAAAGAAAAAATATTATTTGTATAGACGATTGTAATTATTATCGACACATTAGTAGATATACATAACTTTTAAGTGTTGCATTGATTATTTTTGATTACATAAAAAAAACCGTATCTATATTGTGTTCGTGTGAAAAATTTCAATTGCGCGATTATACCCATCGGGAACGTCTCCTCTAGAATGATGTAATTGGTCAGTTCAGTTGTGTTTTTTTTTTTTCTATTCCGCCAACTATAACGCGATAACCATGACGACTTATAGAAGAGTGTTGGGTATAATTATTTTCCTTGGTGGTGTTGTGTTGCTGAGACTGCAACTCGGACAATTGAAGAACGAAATTGTATCACTGCTAAAATAAAATAGTCCACGACTGGAGTGTTGCATTTTAGTAATATTTTAATGGATTCAACAATCTAAATGAATTTTGCTTTGGTGGAAGAAAATGGGAATCTCTGATAAGAAAAGCAGATTCCATATAAAATCTCCAAGTAGGTAATAAGATTGTAATATGAGGCGTGTTTCATTGGGAAATGTATAGCAAAAACTAAACAAATTTATTGCTGGCATATTTTTCGACACTTTCTGACATTTTTTGTTGTTATTTATTGAGGGAAATTCGAATTGGAAATTAATGGAAAAAACTATTTAAAATTTTTAAAGTTTCAGAGCTTATAGGCAATGGCCATTCTGTCAACAAAAAGCTGCACTTTCCTATTTTTCTGGCATCTTCCACATGCTTGTGCTGTTTTGCTCTAGTTTTTTTTTTTTCATTACACAGAGCTAAAATGGAAATTATGAGCAAACAATGGAATGAGTTCATTTTTACCTGCTTTTGAAGCATGCTTATGATTTTGATTTGGCTCTATCCATTTTTCTCAATGCCATTTATTGAACTTTCAAGGCTTTGATGCCACTATAAAAATTAGACGATGTTTTTGTTATATTTATTATAATGTGAGTATTATGACTTTTTCTCCTGCAACATTCCATCTCAGACTATTGAGCCACAGTCTGTACCCAGTTTCTACGAAGAATATAAAATGCAACTGCAAACAAATTGTGATTTCAATTGAACTGAGTTTTTTTTCTCGTCTTTAATTTTTAATTGGGTTTGTGACTTCGTTGATTTTTTTTTTGTACACATTTCCTAATGGTTTATTTCTTATATGGCACTGATTAACAAAGTATCGCTAATTAGATGGTAAAATGAAAAAGAAACTTTGCTTTTTTTAAGATGTTATGAACCAACCAAATGTGTAATGGAAAATTATAAAATTCAACAATAATTTTTAATATAATAACCAATTTATTTTACTCAATAAAGAGTAAAATATAAGAGTAATTGGTGAAAAAAGTCAATCAAATTTCTAAATTGGTCAGTTGAAGAAAAATTTTTATTATTCCTTAAGGTTTTTACAAGGTCACGCAAGGGTTTTTGATTTTTTGCACCTCATTTGAGGGATATTGGCAAAAAATATAATTTTATCCAAAACATAACTATACTATTATTATTGTCTACGAATTAATTGGTCAGTAAATGGTAAGAAAAGGTCAAGTAGTCCTAGGAATTGGTCAGCTCAAGATTACTATTATTACAAATTATAAAGGTTTAAGGTTTTTCAAGGTCATGCGCAATTTTTAGCACCTCATTTATGGGAAATTAACAAAAAAAAGTAATTCTACCATTTGAAAGATCTCTTAATCGTGATAGAAGGTCAAATATTTTCAGTAATTGGTCAGCTATAGATTCTTTTTTACGATTTCATAGTTTTTTTTTCAAGGTCACGAACAAATTTTGGCATAAGGATAAAAATGTATAACAAAAAATCTATGGCTGACCAATAGAGATCTTCCAGATGGTGAACAATTTTAGCAAATTTCACATAAATGAGGCGCCAAAAATGGCACGTATACGTGAGAAACTTTTAACCTTAATTTCTAGTTATCTAGGGCTGACCAATTTTTAGGGCTAGTTGACATTTTCTGACCAATTAGATGGCATTCTCAAAAATCAAATTTCGCATAAATGAGTTGCCAAAGGTCCACAGCCAATTATTGGTTATTAAAGATAAACTAGTATCAGTAATTGGTCAGTCATTAACTTTGCTAATCTCCTTGAGATATACAGGGTGGTGTCTCATGTTAGAATATAGTTTTTGAGAATTTATTATTTCGAAATCAAAATTTCGATTTGTAATTAATTGTGAGGTGATAATTTATAAAATTTTGCGTAGTTAAGAGCTATGTTTATGGTCGATTTCAATGCCCTTATAATATTTAAGTCGAATATTGAAAACTATTGATGTAAAAATCTTTCCTTGTTTATGAGAAATTAAAATAGGGTATTATTTTCTTAAAAACACCCGAAAAGTTGTTAACAAAACAAACAAACAATGGGAATAAATACCTTTAGTTTTTGTTTTAATTTCTCAAAACTTAGAAAGATGTTTACACTTTGGTTTTCAGTTTAAAATTATTGAAAACATTGAATATTGACCAAGAAAATAGTCCACAAATGAATGCAAGAAATTCAAATGAATGCGAAGAATGCAAAAGAATGAATACATTAAAAAATGATTGCATTCAATTTCTTGTTTGAGTTACGGAACAAATTATTGTAATCTTTTAAGTCAATTGCAGAATTTGAAGTCGCAGTCTTAAAGGGAAGTTTGCATTCACAAAGGATTGCATTCCTTCAGAACCCTGGAAGTTAGCACACCACTTTTGTTTTCAAAAGTAATCAAGTAAAAATTGTGCTGTTTTGAGCTGTCTGTACCGTACCGTAAATAATTAAAAATGAAATCATTCAGAACTTTAAAAGGAGGTTTTGCTGTTTTGTGTTGCTATGCGCCGAATAGATACAAAATTGCATAATTGGAAATTATAAGGTAAAAAATTAATTTTGTGAATTGCTATATTTTATTGTGTGAATCAGTGGCGTAACTACGAGGAAGGGGGCTTCCCCCCCCCCAGGACCATGCAACAAATTAAACAATCACTGAAAAGTGCATTACCGCTTAGTCCATGAGCAGTGATCATCAAATATCTTGCTGAGAAGAAAAACCTTTAATGAAAATAAGTCTTAAATCCTGAGATTTTATTTTTGTGCTACTTATTCTTAGCACATTAATATATACAATAGTTCAGTCATATTGTGTTTTTACCATGCAAATTGTGGGGGGGGTTTGATTTTTCTCCTGCTTTATGTTTTCAGGGATGCTGAATTTGAATCTGAGATTTTCTGACTTAAATTTCGTTATGAAACATGAAAAAAAATGCACATTGCAGCTAAATTGATAGTTAAATATTGGCATATTTATGCTGTCTCCACAAAACCCTATTACGTTGTTTAAGACGAAGGCTAACAACTAGATAATAATTTCTCGAAGATGAATGAAGGTATTTGAAAGATTGAAAAAGAATTTCAAAGAAAAAATTTAAAAATAAATAAATAGAATTTGCCTAAAAAAAGTATTATATCAAAATTTTAGACTAGAAAATCCCAACAACGTGTAGTGCTAGAGAAATTTTGAGGCCAAATTTGATTTCCGCGCATCAAAGGCCATCAGAAAAGTATATTTTCAATAATTTTAGAATGTGGTCACAAAGTAAAATTAATTTATGATTTTGAGTGTGTATTCGAAGACAGTAAAAGTACGCCAATTTTTAAACTAGTGCTTGTACTTTCCATTAGATTTAGGTGCAATTTAACGAATAATTGATAGCTTTAGGGCTCAAAAATTTATTTTTTATTTTTTTTTTCTAAATGTTGCATAGCAAAGTTTTAGCTGCATTCACGGAAACTTAAACAATTTGGTAACTATAAAATAGCCACTGGCATGAATTTAGCATCGCCATTTTTGATTTTCAAAAACAAAAACATTGTGCTTACCAATTGTGCTCAGCTTGTCCTGTAAATATTAAAAAAAAAAAATTAACCAAATTTTAGGATGATTTTTTTTTTTATTTCTAAATTTTTTACTACAGAAAGTTGTCCCGCCATACGCTGAAACCTTAAGCTTACACAATTATCACCGCCTAAGTTAATTGAAAAGCTTTCACCAATGTGTCATCTTCGATTCAGGACCAAGAATTATTCACGTAATTGGATACAGAACGATGGCAATACTAGAGAGCAGGCCAATGCACGAGAGTTTTTTGTTGTGTGGGGATGGTTCTAACCCCCCATAATGGGATAAACTTTAAATTAAAAAAAAAACACTGTGCATAAGTGATGCATGAATGTTTTATTCAATATTTTTAAGATAGCCTAACTTACAAAAAGTTTGCAACGAAGAAAAATAGCGAACCCCCCACCTTGTAATTTCTAAGCATGAGACTGCTGTTTGTTTCAAAATTGGACTTTTCGAATGGATTATATACCTAAACCACCAACATTTGAATAAAACTATCTCCAATAAGTATGTGTGCAGTGTTCATTAGGATGGTCCTTATAAAGGGTTTTTCAACAGGGACGCTACAAACATTGCATCCCGAAAAAATTACGGTTTGGTGTGGTTTATGGGCCGGCGGAGTCATTAGGCCGTACTGATCAAGACCGGCACGTTACTGTGAATGGGGATCGCTACCGTTCAATGATAACCGAATATTTTTGACCCCAATTGGATGATATGGACTTGGAGGACATGTGGTTCCAACAGGATGGCGCCACAAGCCACACAGCGAATGTCACAAT
Organism: Dasysyrphus albostriatus; assembly: GCA_946251815.1. Lineage (NCBI taxonomy): Eukaryota > Metazoa > Arthropoda > Insecta > Diptera > Syrphidae > Dasysyrphus > Dasysyrphus albostriatus. Next base: position 17,136,691 of record OX276335.1, on the reverse strand, counting down.
CAATTTATTGTAAACCAAGTTTCTCTGTCGTGCGAGTTGACGCCGTTAGACTTCGCCGTTATGGAGCTACGTCAAGTCTATGCTCTATGCCAACAAGCCAGCGACGATTGATAAACTTCGTACGAATATCGAACGTGAAATTGCAGCCGTACCGGCGGATTTATGCCTGAAAACCGTCGAAATTGGGTTCAGCGTCTGGACTTCTGCAAGCGTGCCCGTGGTGGCCATGCAAAAGAAATCGAGTTCCATACATAATGGCATGGAACGTACTTTCACAGGAATAAAGAATTTCATTGATATCCAAAACCGTTTTTGTGTTATTTAAAAAAACTTTTGTAGCGCTCTTATTGAAAAACCCGATACATAAGGCTAGTGCGTATGTTACGCTTTTTTATTTCCGGGCTGAAGAGGGATCTAATGGCTCTTAATATAAGAAAACCTAATATATGATTCAAAATAGCTTTTTATGGCCTTTAGTCCTACGAATTGGCATTTCGTCCGGCTTCCTCACTTGAACTTATAGTGACCAGCTTAATGATTAGGAATTCTTATCTTGGTGGATATGAATGAATGAATGAATGCCATGCTATAGGTTTTTTTAAAGCCACATACATTGCTTTCTAAATGAAGGGTTTATTGTTAATAGTATTTGAAAAACTAATTTTTAAATTTAAAATTAACAAAAAAAATATGATAAATAATATTTTTCTAAGTTTAGAAATAATTTTTTCCAAAAACTCTTAACTATATAAACTTTTTTGAGAAAAACGTTTTCGAGAATGGATACGTGGCCTTAAAAGTGGAATTGCAAGTGTTCCCATTTTCTTAAATTATTTTTTTCTGTTTTGAGTCAACTCTTTAGAAAACTACCCCTCCTGCCTGAATGGGGAGAAATAGACCCTACCTCCCATACGATTTTTTTTCTCATCTGAGTCTAATATTATGCTCTGATTTTTGTTTTTTGTTTTTTTTTTGCGTGTTGTAGGAATCACCTTTAGCACATTATTAGTAACTTTAAGTGAATAGAGGGAGACAAAGGGGATGAAATAAAAATATGAAAAAATTAGGAAAAACATTTTGTTGGAGATTTTTTTTCCGGGTCATAATAAAGATTCCATCATCCAATTCCGTTGCATGTTTTTTTTATTTAAAATTGAAAAAAGGAATAGTTCTAAATGAATCACTCGTTAAAATTTTGGTAAAAAGAATCCATTTTCTTCTTTTTCTTAACCACGCTTTATAAATTTACAAGCAATTTCTTCAACTCCCAGTCTTAATGTCGATTTAATATTCATTTTTCATAAGGTAATTGCAAACAAAAAACACCTCATATATATTTAATTGCTTTATCAAGGTGAACAAATGGAAATATTCATATAAAAATTCCCTTATAATATAGAAAAGGTCAGTGTTGAATTTTTATTTTCATGTTAAACTCTGGGGAAAAAGATGTTGTATGCATATTGTATGTAACCTTGCACAATACCTACACAAATAATGCATTTGTATGAATCTTCTATCTCTTTTGACAACTTGTCGCGATAAATCAAAAAATGGCGTTGCATCGCGTCTTTGCGATGCATGCCGGTCGCTTGCCTGAACTTATCACCAAGAGAGCTTCATATTACAAAAAAAAAAACGACACTCATTCAGCTGCAGCTATCAGATTATGTATTTATGGAAATTTTTCGTAATTTCAATATGAATATCTACTTCTACTGCAATTGTATCTATCTTCATGCTTTAGCATTACTATTCTCATCTGATGTGTGCCATTTATAAAACAAACACACCAATAAATTTTTGAAAAATGCCAAATATTTTTTAAAAGCCATTTCCTTCCATATGACCGATTCGATAGTATCACTGCATGCAGAGCGTGTGCAGATGCTTGGAACGGAAAAAGAAAAATATTGCATCTACTAGATGCAATTCACACAGTTTTTCTTCATCCATTTAATGGAGGTTTATAAAACAAAAGATAATCATCGGCAGTATGTCAGCTCTACAATGTGGCAGTAGTTGGAATTGGTTGTGTTGGATGGCATTAAGCGGTGAGCTATGCATTTTTATATCACTATAAGGTGCTCATAGCATATAATGCCTTGAGATATACAGGAGGTAGCTTTGAACTCTTCGTGTCATTTAAAACTGCTGCCGCAAAGACTTTGTACATAGGAGATTTGTATAGGTATCTTTTTTTTTCATTACTTGCCTCGGTTTTATGTTGCCTTGGTCGAGTGTTGTTTCTTCTGTTTGCATGTTAAAAAAAAAATATGGTGCACTGGAACTAGAGGATATAGTTAACTGGGTTTATGGGTATCTTATGGAGAAGATGTGCAACTCTATGTGTGATAGCTGTTGCATCATCTCCCGCTGCACATGTTCTTATTTATTTTTTTCCGCAAAGAATATCCGGATATCAGTTAAAGTTTAATGCGAGGATACATAAAACTATAAATCTTCTCTAGCAAGTTCTGTAAGCTTTTTTTTGCCAATGTAGAACGAGGTGTGCTTTCATGTAGGTATACATTTTTTAATATTAAGTTTAGTGAAGAAAAATAAAATTCACTACTATCCATAATGATTGTAGCAAAAGTTAAAGCCAACTTTTAATGTAACATTCATTTATCGCTACTGATGGTTGTTGTATAGGAAGCGAGTAGTTACTGATTATCACGAACATGGCGATGTTTAGTGATGCCACGAATACTAGATACACGTCAATTGTCCTTATTTTACCACACAGTATTCTTCGGAGATTGGTCTCTCCATTCGGACTTGATTTGCTAAACTAAATCAGCGTGAGTGATATTGAGCAAGAGACACAATTATCTTATTTGGAAAATAACAGCTGAATTCTCATCGAAAAATCAAGTTTGTCATAAGCTACTCTGGCATACTTGAGGTTATTAAGGATTTTCAGATCTTTTAGGGGTACTGAAAAAGGGATGTTGGCAAGAATGCTTCACGTACCAACGGTAGTGCTTAATACCCGTAGTGGGCTACTTTGCGAAGTTAAGAAGAAAAAACGTACGCATTTGACGTTTTGGCTGTTTTGGTTTAAAGTCAGTTCTGCTTTTGTTATGGCTAAAAATGCTTAAGAAAATTTACTTTCGTTCAAAGAATAATACCATTTAATAAAAAATAATTAAGGTATTGCATTGAAGTACCTCGTGGCATGATGGCTAGTGCGTTGGACTATCATGCCGAAGGTCTGGGTTCGATTCCCAGGTGCTGCAACCTGAGAACAGAAATCTTTTTCCCGAGGTACTGCCTCTTGCGAGAAACTGACAAATCCTCCAAAAGTATACTTGTCATGAATAAAAGCTTCTTATCTAGCCGTTCGGACTCGACAAAAAATTGTAGGTCCTCTCCATTCCTATTAATACCACGGCACACAGAAATGGCTGAGAGTCGTAAGTCACTAGGCTGTGGTTCTCCACGAGCTGTTGCGCCACCAAATTTTTTTTTTAAAAAGTATTGCAACAACTTTCACATTGTTTGTACTACAACGACTCTCGAATGAACTATAACTACTCTCGAATGAAGAAGTGCCATCTTCCGGATTAAACATGATACAAACCAACCTACGGAGAGTTTTGGTGAGCTTAAGAACTTTTAGCATGAAATGTCAAAATGCAATCTTTGGAAAGGGAAATTTATAGGAAATTTCCCTTATGGAAAGCTCTAGAAGCAAATACTAGAACCTTCAAGCTATTTTGGGAACCTGTGTGATGGGTATAATAAAAGGACATGTTTGAATGGCACGCGACAGTGAACACTGTTTGTTTTTAATCGTGTAGTTGGTTTTAATAAAAGTTAAGAGAGAAGTTAATCTGGTGAATTAATTTTAGTGATGATTAATAAATTGCTTTGTAGGTAATAAAAAAATAAAGAGTTTTGATTTTTTCATATGTGGAAGTTTAAATAAAGAAAAATAAGTTTTAAATTAGGTTTTTATGTTCTTTAGTCCCACATTTTGGATTTTGGTGTTTCGTCGGGCTTGCTCCCTTGGACGCGTCAGTGACATATTGGGGGCCGTTGTCATACGTAATTTGTATCAGGTTCAGTTTAACTTACATGAATTCTTTAACAAAAATCCACTGCAAATTTGTAGAACTAAATGCTATAAAATGCTATTTTGAATCAATAATTCAATAAGTCCAATTAATGCTTAGCCTTCTACTTGGCTGATTTATTTCATCAACAGAACAAAAAAAAACCTGCTTATCTCAAAATGCCAAAAATACACATACTGGCATCGGATTATACGGCCTGGTGTCCTAGGTCTCCCGACCTGACTCCTCGTGCTTATGGGTGGTGTCTTCAAGTTAACTGTCCTACCCCTTTAAACATAATTCGGTAATAAGAGAGACACGAGGAGACTCGGAAAAAAATAAGCCTCAAATAGCAAAAAGACCAGGCAAGTGAATAAATAACGACTTGAGAGTATGCATTTGGAACATCCGACTTGCTTACACTCAAGGTGCAACTCAAAAATTGGAGTCTGTCCTCGCACGGTATAAAGCAGACAGATATTACCGCAATCCAGGAGATGTCATGGATACATACAGATATGATGAAATAAAAAATTTGTGATATTTATTACAGGTGTGATGAAGACAACACATTGTTAAGATCCAGAGATATCGTGGAAATCGATGGAGAAACAAACCTATCGACCTTAAACCGATAAGTGATCCTCATCGGTGACGATACCGAGATGAGACTTTGTTATACGAGATCGATGCCGATACACTGAGACAAAACTGATATATAGTCTATTTCGCCACGGGCTCTCCACTCTGGATCACATTTTTGCCCTTTCTGCAATTGGAAAGAAATTTATAGAAAAAAACAAAAAAACTTTATTGCTGCTTTGTTGACTTCAAAGCCGCTTTTGATACTGTTAATAGACAAGCTTTGATCTATAAGATGGCATCCCTCGGTGTCTTTCGTAAATTTTTACTTCTCTATTTTAATTTTCTGTCTTCAACAAGTGCAGCGGTTTGGGATGGTATAAATTTGTCAGAGTGGTTTGAAACGTCAGCAGGAGTGCCTCAGGGATGTATTCTCAGTCCAATTTTATTTGCTCTGTTCATTGATGCGGTTTGCGATTTTCTACCAGGAGGTGTAGTTTTTGCAGAAACCCTTGTTAAGGTTTTGCTCGATGCCGTTGTTGTGTTGTTGGCGGAAAGTCCATTCACATTACAACTCCAATTCAATAGACTTCAGCAATACTGTAAAATGTGGGGTCTGCAAATAAATACCCGAAAAACTAAAATTATGGTCTTTGAACCTAGGCAAAAAAGAAGATTGCCCGAAGAAAGTTGGCATCTAAACCATGAGGGGATTGAAGTTGTAACCAAATTTAAGTATCTTGGAGTCTTGTCAACCATGAACTTGAATTTTCGTATGCATGCTAAAGAGAAAAGCAATGAAGCTAAGCTTACCCTTAACATGATGTGGCCAACTTTCTTTAATAACCAACACGTCGATGTCTTATCAAAATACAAAGTATTCAATGCCACAGTAAATACGTGTATGTGTTATGGTGCACAGGTTTTTGGTTATGCCCAATTCGAAGAATTTGAAACGATTCAAAGGTACTTTTTTAGTTTATTATTTATTATTTATTTTCATTTATTTCGGTTACCTCAAGCAACACCAACCTATGCTATTCACGTTGAAGCCGCTATTCCTCCCATTTTCATTCAAAATCTGAAGGCCCATACAGATTATTTAGTTAAAGTTTTAAGAAGAGAAAGTGGTCTACACAAAACGTTTATGCTAAGGTAGCTTCAAACAAATAGTACGACTTTTAAAGAACTGTATCAACTGGCTGTAACTCATGACACAAGCCTTTCTCTCAGCGAAAACAATTTAGACGAATGGCATAATATTTTCGCTAACTGAATAGCGAAAATTGATGAAAAAAATTTATAGTGAGCATTTAAATAGAGCTGCTTCGTCAAAGAGTAGAGTTATTTACAAAAGCTTAAATCATGCATTATCAACTGAAAATAACTATTTTTGTAATGAACTTTCCTTGGAAGCTATAAGTACTATCTTTAGAGCAAGGGTGGAATTACCCAATTTAAATTATGTTCCTCATAGGTCAGATCTCGCTCAGAATTGTAATCTTTGTAATAGAAGAGAACTTAAAGATAGTTACCACTTCATAGCAGTTTGTCCAATTCTACAAGAAATTCGCCGGCTTTACTTCCAAGAGAGCTTTTTGTCAAGAAGTCAGCTTATAAGTATATTGAATGGTTCCTTTGGATGGTCAAACCTATTCAAATTTTGTAAACATGCTTTATTGTACCGTAACAGCTTTTAATAAGTTCCCCTAAGGAACACTCTCTACATTTCACCAGTTAAATTTTTCCAGTTTTTATGTTTCAAATCATTTTAAAATTTATAGTTTTGTGTTTTTCGATGAAATCGACATCATTGGCCGCTTCCAAGAAACCATTAAAGAGTCTTTCACGATCATTGAAGAACAAGACTTGTTTGTTTTGAAGTAAAACGAGGACAAGAGCAAATAAACGCACTATTGACAAACAATAGTTAAAGATCTGTCAACCAGCTAGGCACATTTTCTTACAAATGCATTTGACGTTAACGAACACGTCCTCTGGCTTCTCAATAATTTTGTCGTCTATTCGATGTTTTTTACTACAGAATTGCTGCACAGAAATGATGGCTTTGGCAATGTGAACAGTGAACTGCAACTTCGAACACAATGCTAATGCAGTAAAACACGTAGTTTGCATTTGAGAACATTCTGTAAATGACGCAGATGAAGTTGTCGAAAACGGACTAAACTGGCTAAACCATTGGCCAAATTTTCTTGCTCCAGGGCAGTGAAAAAAGAAGCTTGAACTTGAACGTCATGTAAGGTAATAGAAACACACGGGGGTCCCATTATGCCTTCCAAAATTTGAGTTGGTATACCGTAGATCCAGAGGGATTTCAAAAAGGCTTAAAATATACAATGCAACAAACTGCATATCTTCACTTCGCGAAGCTCCAAAGTACCCGCTACTCGAGACGCTTTGGCAGATACGAAAGTGTTAATTTACTTTCTTCATAAATTTCAAATTCATCCTATCTACTCACACCACTTTGTGCGACCCAGGGTCCATGTTTTGTAATTATCGGAAATTGAAACCAATTTTAAGAGTTTTGTTTCATTTCTTAACGTTTCTCGACAAATTTTATCAAAGCGATAATTACAAAACATGGTTCCAAGTTTGTAGATCGGTATGAAGCTTACTCCAATTTTCTAGAACAGCTGGCTGGGCTACAGGAAAGGACTCTCTCCTGAATGAAATTCTGGATACGCTCCTGCAATCGACTAGGGGGACTAAACGTCACTATTGATAGCAACACCTTTAAAGGATAGTTAAAGAGTTCATCTATCTAGAAGAAAAAATTAATCTCACCAACAACATTTTAGTATAGAACCAATGAAGAATTACCATAGCAAACCGGAGCTACTTCGGTTTAGTGCAACAATACGACACCCGAAAAATTGAAAATTCTTCACACGTTAGACAACATTTTGCTCGTTTACATCAAGTGAATGAACAAACATGCTCCAACCAAGACAGTCTTTGAATGCCAACCACCAGGTCCAAGCGAAAGAAGACCGATCTTCCGATTTAAAGGCCAAGTCATCGCGGCTGCCAGAAGTCTTGGTTTAGATGAATGGAAGTAGTGGGCTCAGAATCGTAGAGGTTAGATAGTAAGTTATCTCACCTAATACCAACATGAAATAATTTATGTTCCATGCCAATGACATCATCAACATAGTCTAATCAAACAACGCTCAATTACGTATGTTATTAACTAACTAGAAATAATAAGGTATTTTATTAATTATATCAACAACAAAAGTTAAGCTTCACCGCGTGTGATTTGTTAACACTTCCGTTTTGCAGAAATAATTGTGTGACGACACCCGATATGACTTCTAGATATTGATCGAAAGAAAACTTAAAAACCGTGTCAAATACAAAACTAAAAAAAAAACATAACAGCAATCAATTTTTCCAACAACCCACCACCACCATTATAGCTAACACTAAACGTCATCCACACATGAAAGATAAACTTAGCTTGACTTGTTCGCGCAGTGATGCTGATCAATTTTGCATGTGTGTGGATGTGGATCTCACCGGAACGAGCCAATTAATCAATCCAGCTCAAGATCTAGCTTTACCTTCCTCCATCGCCCCCTATCACTAGATGCGCCTCTCAGTAAATCCTACTTCCAGTCGCATATCTTTTCTCAGCTATAATAGTTTTGTCTGTGCGATTGGACCAGATCTGGTGTAACACTTTTCAGTTCGTATATGTAGACATGTAGGCATAGCTTAACTTGCTTAACAATGCGAATCATCGCAACATGATAATAGAGGGTTGGAAGAGGCGTATATAAGATGCAAAACCACTTTGCATATTGTGGAAATAAGGTAAGCTATAACGTAAAAGGTACTCTCCATTCCAATTCAGTTATACGGATGCAATAGACCCTGAATATGGATTTCAAGAAAATTGCATTCAATTGATACATACCTATGTAGCTTTTTGAAATGAAAGCAAATTATATCGATTATCAACTTACGAAGCGTGTGCTTTCAGTTTAAACCTGAACTCAACCTTAATAGATGCTTGTCATGTTATCTCAATTACTTAGAATTGCATTAGAGGGCATGGAAAACGTTGATGTAGGTACTTAACTTTGAGGCGAGGCGGTAGCAGTGACCTATCTAATTTGCAATTTAAATAGCAAACGCAGAACACAGTGATATAAGTTTGAAGAAGCAGATGCATGTAATGTGTGCGTAGAATGGGCGGCTTATTGAAAGTGCAGGCACTGATAAGTTTAATAATGATGATGAAGGCATATGAGTGAGTCTTTCGCATTATCTTGAAGCAGAATCATAATAAATCACTTTTCTTATTTCCTGGTAAATGATATCATTCCTATTTGAACATAATGTTTGTTCATAGAAAGAGTTTAATATCACATTGCTTTAAAACCATAAAATTAATTTCTTGTTGGGCGCCATTTTAATGGTTTTTTTTTAACATTTATTTTAAAGTAATAACTTCGTTCGATTGATCTAGCAAATAAAATTTTTCTTTAAAAAGTCCAAATAGAAAATTCAATGTTCCTACGGTCACCAAGATTAATTGCTGAAGCCAAAAACTCTCAGTCCCTCAGTTTGACCGATCATCATCATCTAACAATCATTTGACCTTGCCTTTGTATCTTTAAGGCCGAAAAGATTTGATTAAGATCATGATTTTGACTCAAATTCACATTATTGCTTATAGACCATAAGATTACAGGGCCGCCAGACATACGTCAGACTTATTTCTGTGAACGCACACTAGGGTAAGTATAAACGAATGGATAATACGAATCTTGAAACCGGGTGCGTTTCAGAGGTATTAAGTCAATACAGTGGGATCTAATGTTCGCCAGGCACCTTTAATGGTTCCAAAAAGTCTATTTTTTTCAAAACTGAATTTTATATATGTTCTTCGAGCAACTGTTACAATATATCGGGTTTTTCAATAAGAGCGCTGCAAAAGTTTTTTTTTAAATAAGGCAAAAACGGTTTTGGATATCAATGAAATTCTTTATTCCTGTGAAAGTACGTTCGATGCCATTGTGTATGGAACTCGATTTTTTTTGCATGGCCACCTCGGGCACGCTTGCAGAAGTCCAGACGCTGAACCCAATTTTCGACGGTTTCATAATAAATCGGCTGACCGACCGAGGCGGTCAAGCGACTGGACCATTTCGTGAGATAATACGTTCTCCAAGCTTGGTTCCCAATGAATTGATTGTGACATTTGCTGTGTGGCTTGTGGCGCCGTCCTGTTGGAACCACATGTCCTCCAATTGGGGCCAAAAATATTCGGTTATCATTGAACGGTAGCGATCCCCATTCACAGTAACGTGCCGGTCTTGATCATCACGGAAGAAGTACGGGCCAATCTTGGGTCAATTTAATCTTGTAAGGATGTAGACCAAGATCTTTTCGCAAAATTCGCCACAACGACGTCACAGAGATGCCCAACGCTTGAGAACGACGTGTGAGAGACATATTTGGGCTCTTTGCAACTGAAGCCTCAGCGGCAGCAATATTCTCGACACTTCGGTAGTAAATTTTAATAATTTTGACTCGTTGTTGGCTCGTATATCTTTCCATCATGAAATTGCAAACCTTTCTGAAGAGAAATGTCAAAAGAGTGACAAGAAATATGGCGTCGTTTGCTGTCTCTGTCCCTCTAATTTTGTAGCGTCCCTGTTGAAAACCCCTTTATTTGGTCAGTGAGAAATACGAAATTCAAGGCACCATTTGTTCTCAACGGCTTTTTTGTAAATGAGCAGTGTCACTGTGGACAATTTGACTCTTTCTTGTCTTCCAGCGCAATTGTTTATCCAAAATAAGACCCAAATATTTCGCTTGGTCAGTGTTAGTGTAGTTCCTTGTGGCATGATTGTTAATACGTAAGACTGTCATGCTGAATGTCTGGGTTCGATTCCCAGTCGCTGCCACCTAAAACCTAATGTTTTTCCTGAGGTAATGTCTCTTGTTGCAAGGAACTGACAAGTCCTCCAAGAGTATACTTGTCATGAATAAGTGCTTTCCATTTAGCGGTTCAAACTCGGCAAAAATTTGTAGGTTCCCTCATTCGTGCCAACAACACGCCCATATGCATGGTTGAGAGTTGTAAGTCACTAGGCCCTGGTTCAACACAAGCTATTGTGCCATTAAATGTATTTATTTATCTAGTGTTAGTAAAAAACCTTTAATAAAAGGAGGATCTACATATATTCATGAGGAATTTCCTTGAGAATAAAAAAAGCTTTGTTTTATGAACGATGGTACACAGACCCAGTCAGCCAGTTGGGAAGCTTACTTTCATTAACATTTTGTAACAGTAGTATGTATTCCTGATAGGCAATCACTGTATGCTCTGATCTCTGAATTTACAGGCATTTCAGCACCTCATTTAATACCAAGATCCACCCCCTTGCGGTGTCCCTTTGCGAACAAGCTGAAAAGCCGCCCAGTTTTAATTGATAGCCCTGCTAGTCAGCATTTGATTATTCAGCATCAATTCACCAAACAAATTATTTACCTTCAGGGAAGTCGTTTAACATCCGATGTGGGGATGTATTAAGATTGACATTGAAAAAGCGCCCTCTATATCAAGAAAAGTGACCATGATGTAGATGTAGAGTGATTATGATGGGAGTAATATTCGATAGTTTGTATTAAAACACGTAGCGTAGTTTCTACCGATTTCCATTTGCAAAAAGTATGTTGAGCAGTTGACAGAAGTCACGTGTCTATGCTTGTTTGTAGTTGGATATCGATCAATCTTAGAAAAAACTAAGGAATGAATGATGATAAAGACTAATCTAAAACCTAGGTCTAGGATCTATCGGGTTTGCTTAGGAGCATTATTAACTTAGAACCTTAACCGGTGGACACCTGCTATTTTCTTCAAATTTAAAACATTCATGATCAGGTTCTTAAAGAAATATATTTTTTTTTTAAATACATTTTGGGTTCGTAGAGGAAGCCATCATGAGATTTGCAAAGGAAGAAACTGGGTCAGGGAAAATCATTAGGAAAGTGACTCGATTTGCAGGTCCAAAGAATCGAACCTTCTTGACATTCCAAGAGATGGCATGATCAAAGAGTATAGCTTCGTTAAGAACATTCCTACGAAAGTTCCTAAAATGAATGAGTAAATGAAAACATTAACTACGCTCTTAAAGCAATTTCCATTAAATTGTATACCGATGGATAGAGAGTGCCTGAAGGGACTGGGGCTGGAATCTTTGGGCCTAGAACCAAACTTTTCATGGGACAGTCTACCAACATTTTTCAGGCAGAAGTTAATGCCACATGGAAATGTGCAGAAAGAAATCTCGAATTTTCTTTTAAAAACCGAAACATTGCTATTATGTCAGAAACCCAGGCCGCACTTAGAGCGCTAAGCTCAAGTAGCACAAGTTCAAAATTGGTATGGTAGAATGTGGGCAGGTTAAACGAACTGGGCAAGAACAACCGTGTCACACTTCATTGGGTACCTAGTCACGTCACGTTGGCATACAGGGCCATGAAGAGGCAGAATGCTTAGCAAAAACAAGAGCAGTGACACCTATAATGGTGCCAGAGCCTTATTGCGGAACAGGAAAAAACGAGACAAAAAAACAAGATCAAAACAGCAGAAGGAGAGAAAAGATCAAAAATTTGGAAAGAGCTCCCTAAGCTGAGACAGGCCAAACTTCTACTTGGGGATCACAACCAAGAACGATTCCAATTCTGCATCAGCTTAAATAGAAATAGACTAAGAATAATAACGGGGCTCCTCACAGGTCACTGCAAGCTAAGGAGCTACCTCCACATTCTTGGTCTAGAAAACAGTGCCATATGGAGATTCTGCAATGATTACGAGGAAACCCTGGACCATATACTAGGTAGATGTGATGCACTTTGTGCATTAAGGACTAAGGCATCTGGGAAATCACCAGATAGAGGAGAGCGAACAGTTCTCTCTTAGGGTACTCCAACTACTCAAATTTCTTAAAGATACTTATTTGGAGAAAATAATCCCTATTTTCGGGATTATTTTATTTGATAACCTGTTAACTTAAAGAAGAACATAATAACGTTCAAAACGTCACAATAAACTACAAAAATTAAATTATTTATTATAAGACCTATAGTCCATTACCTACCCAATATCAAGCAAGTATTAGGTAACTAAAAAGTTCACGAAAATAGGAACAATTTAAATTTGCTTATACTTTTTATAAAATTCACCAACCACACTTAACCCATTCTCCCTAAAAGTGTTCCATACACAAAACGCAGGTAATAATGGTATTGATTTATTGCAACCTAACTCTCTACCTTATTCACATTAAATTTCCTCGGATATTTTTCTTTCCCATTTGACCCGCATCAATACAGCTCTGATCAGGGTTCCTTTACGTCTCATCTCCATTCATTGCTCAGCATTCCTACACTTAAGAGCACTTACTCGGACAACTTCAAATGCGTACGTGACCACCTCTGCTCAGATTCCCGTTATTCTAGGAGCAAGAGGTTTTCCCTGTACTCTATTTCGCTCATCTTGAATATGCAATCACAAACACTTCATCTCATCAAATCCACACTCTACGCAGCCGCAAGATTTTTCATTAATTTGCCAGGCATACCTAATCACCTTCATCATCATCTTCATCGTCATATGTTTTTGTTTACATTATTCCCCTCGACCTCAGTTGTTTTCCATTCTATCCAGAATTTTCAAAAGACAGAATTTTCGAGATTTATTTGCGTAATTTTGTGGCATCAATTTCTTTTCTTTTTATTTAATTCAATTTCGGAATGCCTAATCATATTTATCAGCCAGTGGTCCATACTGAAGTAGATTTGTCGCTATCGTTATCTCGTACTAGATGTCAGGGAGTTCAAACACCCATTACTATTCATTCCCTCTCCCAGTTAAATATTTGTAAGATTTTTTTTTTCTTTGATTCAGTTGATGTTTTACTCAAAAACATGCTAAGAAATTGTCCCTTGCCGACAGCCAGTGGCCGTAATTGGAAAATATTTGTTTGAATAATTCAAATACCGGCTAAATGACACAAACAGCAAGCAAGCATGCATATTCGCCGCCAATGAATGATAAGCATTTCATTGTTCATATATTATTTTAATTAAGAATTGCAGCATTGCGATGGATAAAACAAACAAAATGCATTCTTTTCATATTGACACACACAAAGATATCTATGTAGGTACTTACTTTCTGGAGAAGCAAAAATGTTCTATTTTTGCGAAACGTCAGAGACTGTTTTTCATCTGTCACACCCACTGTCACTTTATTGCACTTTCTTATTGAAACTTCTTTTTAAAAGAAGACTAATTTTTTTATTAAATCAAACTATTAACAAATCGATCGATTATCTACTCATGTACTATTTATTTACACATCAAATTATATCGATGGTTTTAGTTTTATTTTTTTTGTTTCTCTTTCGATATCCGAAATAACAATTCTATCGATACCGAAATTAATTCCGAAAATAAAACTTCAATGAAATTGTGTAGTGAGGAACACACTGCGACCGCGCGTTGAGAATACCATTTAAAGACTGGCGCTGTTTTTAAATGAGAACATGTAGATAAAGAAAGATACGAATGGAACGCGGAACAGTGTACAGAATCTACACACAAAAACTAAATTATTGTTTTTATTTTATTTTTTTTTTCGAAGAAGACCGACATTTTCGAAAACTGCTGACAATTTGTTTGGTTTGGGAATTGAAAATTCAGCGAACTTATGTCAGCCAGAATAAGTAGAATGGTTGTGATATTGGAAGAATACAGGGTGACATATTCGAGGTATGGAAAAAAAAAGGTTTTGAACAAGACTAAATGAGGTATAACAGTAAAATATAACTGTACAAAGTGAACGGAAAAAGAAAACTTAAAAAAGCATGGTATACTCTTAGGAGTAAAGTAAAAGTTGGTACAGTCTCGATACAATTGCATTTTACACTTCAACATTGAAACGGTACAGTCGTAGCTTGGTCTTTAGACTTATAGGGCGATTTCTCCATAAAGTAAACAGCATTCCAAACGCAGCCATTGCTTTCCAGTTTCAACTGATTTCATAAATCTAGTTCTTGTTCAGTGGAGGCAATGGCCGCGTTCCGATGTTAATTCTCAGTTATCCGGATAGCTTTGTTTTGTTGTAATCCCTTGTTAAAAAACAGCTGATGACAAATCATCTGTGACCAACAAACAAATCCGAAGTTATTCCAAAAATTCTAAGATACTCAGCAATCCAAAGAGAAATTTCAAAACAGCTGATATTTGACAAGAAGTTTGAGTTGTTCATGTTAGGTTTTGCAGTGTCGGGTTTTATAAAGAAAAATTAATTAGTTAGATGCAGCTAGAAAATGGTTATTTGCAACACCTTGGATTATACGCAATATATAAATAAAAATGGAATAAGACTCCGTTAAAAAAGTTAAAATTTTTTTGCAAATTAAAAAAATTTTAATTCAATTTCTTTGTCAGCAATTTTCAGCTAACCTATCTCGTTCACAAAAGTATCGGCTACTCAGTTATCTTGGATAACCTATCCGAAAGCCGGCGGAACGCGGCCAATAATACTCCCTCTCAAGATACTGAAAACTCTCTACCATCCCTACATCCCTACTGGTTGCCCAGAAATATCTACTTGGTTAAATGAGGAAATTCCCAGAACTGACCTTTTTGTTTTTTTCTGTATTAATCTTAAACCAAATGATTTCATCTCTCAAACCTTGTTGGGATTGTAATGTAGATCCCTGATCCTATGAGATAAAAGCACAAGTAGTCTGCGTAGTCCAGATGTTTGAAGAGTGATGGCAGATTCCACTGAATTTCTACAATTCGATAGAATTGTCGATAAATCAGCATGCAATACATCACTTATCACCAACGGACACAGTATAAGTATGATGTATACAATTGCGTTTGGATCCATCATGTGCCTTAATTAAGCAATCATAAAGGGTATTTTCTTAGACGTGTAGGTTTCAATCTGGCAATACTTTTTTAGGAGGTGGCCTTTTTGACAGCTGTTACTTGATTTATGCTCAGCTTCGTTTCTTCGTTTGCCATTTCATAATGAATAGAAGAATTACTCCTGATGAACGTTTGCGAATCGTGCAAATTTATTACTAAATTAATAGTTCTGTTCACCCGACGCATCGTGAAACATTCAATTTATTGAAAGAAACTCTTGGTGAGGTGCCGAATTTTCCCATCCAAGTCGTCAATCTTCTCGGGCTAATCTGCATGGACAAGCGACTTCACATAACCCCCCAAAAAATAACCCCACGACGCGAGATAATGCGTTCACCAAAAGTTGCCTTCAATAAATTGATTGTGTCACGATGCGTCGGGTGAACAGAACTATTAATTTAGTAATAAATTTGCACGATTTGCAAACGTTGTTGTTCAGGAGTAATTTTATCTATGCACGCTAAACTTATCATAAATTAAGTGACAGCTGTCAAAAAGACCAACTCCGAAAAAAGTATTGCCAGTTTGAAAATCATACGCCTAAAAAAACACCCTTTATTATCCAGAATGCTCTTCCTGCACAAAGGAAGCCACATAAATTCTTTATTGAGAATTTTCGTAGTCTATGAACAGAAGGTTAAATGGCGATCTATATTCAACGCACTGTTCGATGATGATCCACTAAGTGTTGATTGATGCGTTGTTCACATGGGAAGTGAATACCTCTCCAGTTTTTTCACTGTGTAAAGTCTGCTGTTTTTGAAAGCGAAAACTTATTTTTTCATGAATAGTTTTCTAGTCACTTGCATTCCTACCTTCAAACAATTTAAATGGTTTTCAAAGAATGCTCATCAGTTACTAATACCTAAGAAGTTTGAATTGGGTAGATTCTTTTCTTAGCCACACTTCCCGAATGTTGAAAATATTTAAGCAACCAGAAAGGTGGAGGTCCCACACTCTGTTATAAAAAAAGAATATTCCCGAAAAGTGGCAACATTGACATTTTACCCCAAGATGGATTTACTAAACATCTATTTTTAAGACCTTAACCGTTATTTTCCCTCTACGCGTCTGGCATTTAGAGGCATTTTCTAACCTTATTTTGAAATTACAAAATTAATCGACACGTTGGCATAAAACTGTGTATGTTCCCGAAAAGTTGCAACACTGAAATTTTACTTGTCTACTCAACACCTTTATACTTAAAAACATCATCAATTATTTTAACCATGGACATGTACTATTTTTGTTTTTGTTTCTAAGGACTATTGAATAAAATCAAACTTAAATGAAGTGTAGACGTGCTAATCAACGGTACCAATCACCTTAACATCGCGTGTCATGCTTGCATGAAGCACAGCTATACTCAGTCCAATTTTGAGGGTAGCATTTGAACTTCGATTTTGTTTTTCTTCAAACAATTGTAGTAAACATTTCTTTTGGATGCAGAAAAAACATCCTTTTATTTTTAACAAGGTTGTAAGATCGTTGGTTGCGTCAACAATCTTCTGTTTAATGTGCTTTGCAACTATGACCTTCAGAGAACTGAAACCATTTTTTTTTTTTATGTAAATTTACACAGCACAAAATTAATACCTTTAATCTCAAAAGTAAATTTTTATGGTACTGCACTATTGAAATGCACTAAATAATTGAATTTTATTCAAAAAAAAATATTCGCTAATAAAGGCTCTAAAAAAGCTTAAACCTAAGGAAGAGGCCCGAAGATTTTCCATCAACTGGGGCAATTGGTAATCATGGTACTCAACGATTCAACGCGGCATATACATACTCGTATGTTGTTTATGCTCTTACTATTGGAAATTCAAAAGTTTGTCTTATAATCTGATAAACTCCAGTGTCGTGTAGCAACAGCTTAAGCAACCTCTGTGAATATGCACTAATATCAGGGTTGCCAGATTGGGCTATCTTTTCCCAAAATTGCAGGCCACAAATTTCAGTATGACAGCCCAATCATACATACTAATAGCCCAAAACTAATCTTGAGTGATATTTTTTTTCGTATAAATAAATCATTAATTCCACAATTTGGCACCACTTTTTATTCACTGAATAGTCCACTATTACTCGGTGTATTGTTTGCATCTAACTCTTTTCGATGGGTGTGACGGTGAAATCAGGGGTGGAATCGGCTAAGGTGATTTGGGATAGCTGACAGTCACTAAAATCAAATTCGGTCTGCGTAATGTGATTGTCACATGTGACAATCAAATTTTTGTGACTTTTTCCTGTGACAGCTATTTTGTTGTCATTTTCATATAAAATACAAATTGTATTTTGATTTTCTGAGGTCCAAACAGAACAAAATAATCTATTAATGCCTGTGGAATCATTTTTATTAAACCAAAATTTGGACAGTGAAAAACATTTAGAAGCAATAGAAATATGCGACTCTTGAAAAATCCCAGAAACAAACCCGTGGACATAATTCTGCCCACACACTTTACATATTTATAAATTCTAAATTATTTATAAATAATTGAAGTTCAAAAATAAAATCTTCTGTTTCATTCCAAGACAATAATGCAAAGCATTAGGCGCGTTCGGTTTTATGAAATCGATTTTCTACTCTTCGAATACAAAAAATTCCTTTTTCTCAAAAATAAACTAAATGCATAATTCTTTTTTTAAAGTTGTAGTACCTACCCGTCGCCGGTTACCCAATAGTTAATAGCCTGCTAAAATCGGCAATATTATAATGTTTGAGACAACTTCTTGAAGTTACAAAATCAAATGAATATATTTTTGACAGGTCTCAATACTTGTCGTCTCTTAAAGTGATGCCAATTTTTTAAATAATTTTTGGTGATTACCTTACACAGAAGAAAAATAAAATGTGTATTATCATAAATGTGACAATCACCAATCACCTTAGCCGATTCCACCATCATCCATCTCTTTTTGGCATTCCTGCTTCACCAAATGTCAGTTTTACTTTTGTGGAGGTGAGGTTGATGGCAAATCGGCGATCAGTCTGCAATCAGCATCTGCAGTCTCCCCTTCAGCTGGAGAGCAGATAAGTCATGTTGGTTGTTCGTAAGTGTCATTTTTTTGTTTAGATTTTTTAATTGAAAATAATTTTTGAACCTACAAAATAAAAAAAATTTGGTGGCAAAACAGCTCGTGGAGAACCTGGGCCTAGTGACTTACAACTCTCAAACATTCCTGTGTGCGTGTTATTGGCAGGAATGGAGGGGACCTACAATTTTTTGCCGAGTCCGAACGGTTAGAGTGAGTAGAACTTTTCATGACAAGTATACTCTTGGAATGATTTGTCAGTTCCTCCTTAGAGGCACTACCTCAGGAAAAACATATCATTTAAAACATTTTTGAACCTAGACTAAACATAAAACTGACAATTCGGACATGTGAAAGTTGCCAATCAAATTCTAGGTCAACTTAAAAAAAAAACTCAGAATAATCAAAAATAATCTAATAATAATAGTTTAAATAATAATAAATAGTTTAAATAAATAATAATAATGATATTTTTTCTGGTTGCATAATTTTAATCTTGCTTAAAATTCTGACAGTTGGAAAAAATGTTAAATTGCCATATACTATATTATTTTGATTGTTTCCTAAATTATGTTAATTAAAGAGTTTTTTTCATCTGTCAACTATCAGACTTCATAGCCAGGTTATTTATGTTAAAATAACTGTCCAGAAAACTTTGAAGAAAATGTGCTAATAATACTTTGATCGCTTGACAGCTTTTATGACAGCTGTAGTTAAAACCGATGGACTAAGATATCCCTCAGTGCGCCAGCAATCCAGGTCACTAGATTTTACAAGAACTCAGAAAAAAAGAAACCAAGGTATATGCCTTGATTTAAAATCATTAGTGGTATGCAAAGGCATACACAGGATTTTGGTTGGGGGGGGGGGGCAAATTCATTTAGGATTTTAGTTTTTGTACAGAAATCTTCTTTCAAAAGAAGATAAATTGCCTAATGTATGAAATATATTATGAATAGAGGGGCGGGGGGTCAAGCGCTCATACTTACCCCTCCTTGTATGCACCCTTGGTGGGATGTGAAATTGTTTTTACTCAGCGCTGAAAGAATTTGGTCGTTCACAGAAAAAAGTTGTGTTTCAAAGGAACTTGGTCAAAAACATATGTTTATTTTCTTTTTTTTCAATTCAAATTAAAGACAACACATATTGGATTTTTATATCGATTTATTTATATCATTTAATCAAGTATGTATTTCAAAACAATGGATAGGCGTACGGACCATCTTTTAGAAGATTTTACTTTATTTTAGTTTTAGGGAAAATCAAATAAAAAAATTTAGAAATATAGGTACATTAAATAATAATTGAAAACTAAATAAAAAATCAATTTAATTCAAATTTTTTTTCGTTCGCATTTTATTTTTTTTTTACGATTTCTTAAGAACGCTAATATCTACATAATTTTCTTTAAAACAGCCAAATTGCCACATTATTTTTTTATTTAAATCTAATAATTGTTTTAATTTTTTAAATTATTTTTTCTACATAAAGTAATTTTACATATTTATATCGGTAATAATGTGAATTTATAACAATCCAAAAGCAATAAATCTATATATAAGTATTACTTATAATTTAAAAACAATTTATTTGTTACAATATTACATATAAAAAGCAATCATTACCTGAGTGAAAATTTTCTATTTGCTTTTCATGATAAAGATTAAGGAGAAGTTTTCCAAATAAAATATGTTAAATAAGATATTAAATATAAAAAGAAAAATAATTTACTTTATAAATGTAATAATAAATAGATTTGATAAATTTATTGAATTAAAAAATTCAAAAAAGGTACAAAGATTTTTGCTTTTTGTCAAAGGTACAAGGAATTTCGATAGTGAAATAAATTTTTAATTTAAATAAATTTGCCTAGAGTATAGCATAGAGTTGTTTTTTGTGTTTTTCATTTAAATTTTGTTAATTTAGCATTTTTATCTTACTAGTTTTGTGTTAATAAATATTTTATTATTATTTTAAGAATAAGGAAGAACGAACGATAAGCTTTGTTTGTACATTACTTTTAAAATTGACTAACTTCCAACCATGAAATTCAAAAAAGAATTTTTTTCAAAGCTTCATTTAACAATATCTTAGACTTAGACAATAATAATTACAAGTAGGTATATAAGTAAGCTAGAATGCTTTATTTTTAACAATATCACTTAAGTGGTCATTCTTATAGCAATGAGACATGCTGAATAAGTATTGCTGTTGTAAGTATTAAAAATTAACATAATCTATATTTAAATAATAATGTGCTTTGCTAAGGTTTGATTATAATGCCAAATCAGAGTACAGTTAATCGAATAAGTTAAAAGCATATAAGTATAAATAAGATCGAGATCGAATATCTTAAATTCAGAGAGAAAAACTTGCTGTTTTCTTCATTTTGAAACTCCAAGTTACGGAAGCTTGGGTGAAAATATTGACATACTCGAAAATAGGAAAAAAACATGGATTAAGAAAAGTGCTGGAAAGAAGTTCACACTTCTGGATAGTCAATTCAAGAAGGAATTTGTTCCCATTGATGTTTCCACGAACAAACATCGCTAAACACATAGACGCCATACAACAAAAAAAAAACCAAAAACATTTGATGTTATATGCTGAAATGATAATTATTGCACGAAGAAGCTCAAGAGAAATGAATGATTATAGTTTCATAACACCCTGTCTCGACAGGGCATACAGAAATCCAACACCGCAACCACAACCCAATCAACAATCACCCGATTTTTTCTCGCTGGGCAAATCATGTCATGTCGCTACTCCTATCTTTTGCAACAATATTCAACTTAAGCTATATGAACTTTGGCAACAATGTTTACCTCCAGATACAACGAATGCCAGAAAAAAAAAAACACACGTACGTGAAATCTCAAATCTCATGTCCAAGCTTTGAACAGCGTTCATGTTGTGTTCAAAAGTTGGTTTTCTTCGACATGTCGTCGACAAGACATGGATTTTTCTACCTCCATTGGATTTTTTTCTCGATTGGTCTCATTGTCCGAGCATGGTTCATGTCAAGTGGAGCCAGGTTGTAAGGAAAAAGAAATCAGGAATGGGAAAGAAATCGATCTTCAGTTTTGGGTACATTCTCTGGCAGATTTAGTACTTCGGTGGCTTAATTCAGAAAACAGCAATAAAAAAATATGTAAGGTTTAAGAGAAAGCTAGAAAAAAGAGACAATATCAGGTTTTTGCTTAAAAACTTTCGTGGCTATTAATAGACATAAAACATAATTATTTTTCGGTTTAGCCGTTTCGGTTTCTTTTTTACCGAGATAGCTTGGACATAGCAAGTTTGTCTGGTTTGAAAAATAGAATCGCCAAACGTTAAACATGAATCACCAAAAAATCGCAAAATTCTCAAATTTTTATTCCATAAATAACTGAACTTAAAAATCATAAGAATGTTTACAAAAATTAATTTAGTAATGGGAAAGAAATCGATTTTCAGTTTTTGGGTGCGTTTAGATTTAGTACTTTAATGGCTCCGTTTAGCAAATTAAAATATGTACAAAACAATGTAAAGTGAAATTGAAAATAAGAAAAAGAAAAAAATATTTATAAGGATTTTGACTTAAAAAATTAAAACGCCAAATGCTAACACTATCGCTACTTTTGGGTAAGTGGGCTAAAACGATTAGCGTGTAACCAAATATAATTTCAAATTGCTTCTTTGGTTTCATATAGGGTTGCCAACTTATTAGAGAAGAAATAGAGTATATTTGTTTTCACAGAGGATAAAGGAAGAGTACAGCCCAATAAAAAAAAGAGTATAATTTTTTATTAATATTGAAACATTTACATATATTTTGTACTTTTTGCTGAAAATAACAATTTTGTATTGTTTTTTTAAATATTCGTGAGTCTAAACATTGTAACTTTACGTTCATACAAATAAAACCTTCATTTTGAAGCCATGTCTCTCTTTCCCGCCACTTAACATTTAAAAATTGGAACGTGGCCATTTCATGTTTTATAGTTTTGGACGCGTTCAGAAACATCTGAGTGTAAGGACTGGTTCACATTAGCTGCGTTTCCTTGCTTATTCATATGGGCTTTTGCGAAAAGAACGATATCGAGACATTTCAATATTTGCCTCAGTCTACCATTTTGTATTGAACTATCTTACAGAAAAACATTTGACAGCGGACAGAAGTTAAATCCACTTAATTATCTGGACTAAGCTAACTCTATATGGCCATAGTTGTTTTTTGACATGTAAATTGCTTTGTTTTGTTGTCATTTTAGTTCAGACATTATTAGGATACCAACAAAAATAACTACTATTTAGGAGTTGTAGTACCTCGTGGCATAATGGTTAGTGCGTAGGACTGTCATGCCAAAGGTCTGGGTTCGATTCCCGGCCACTGCCACCTAAAAACAGAAATGTTTTTTTCCGAGGTACTGCTTCTTGCGAGGGACTGACAAATCCTCCAAGAGTATACTTGTCATGAATAAGTGCTTCTCATCTAGCCGTTCGGACTCGGCAAAAAATTGTAGGTCCCCTCCATTCCTGCCAACAACACGCACACAGGAATGGTTGAGAGTTGTTAGTCATTAGGCCCTGGTTCTCCATGAGCTGTTGCGCCACTAAATTTATTTTTTTTTTTACTATTTAGGAGTTTTTATTATGCCTACTCAAATGAGAAACAAAAACTTAGAACATTTTGTCTACTCAGTTAGTTGGATGATATGGTTTTGTGGAAATATATAAATAGTTCATGAAATAAAAATACTTACACTTTAAAGCAAAATATTCGAAGAAAGAAGAAGTAAAAGAAGAGTTTTTAAGAGTACGCTTTCATGATATAGAGTACAATTCCCTATTTTAGAGTACGGTTGGCTACCCTAGCTACATATGACAAGCATGAAACATGGACCGAAAGATATTTCGGTTAGGTTTGTTTTAAATTTATGCTTACGGTTTTTTTAATTTTGTATTTATTTACTTATTTTAACATTACTCAGTAAGATACGATATCTTATAAATTAGAGTAAATATCAGTATTACAACATTTGATATTATTAATGATAAAAGAAAAGCTAATACATTTGATTTTGAATATTTAAGCACATTCCTCATTAAAAAAATATTTCAGTTTAAAAGAAATAGTAAATAAGAGTTCAAAATATAATAGAGTGAAGCTTATAATAAAAGTTTATAACCTTTCAAAAAGAAAAAGAAAAAACATACAACATAATCATCATTATCTACAAATTCAAGGGGTTTCGAGATAGTGTCTGAGTGTCTTTCTAACCTGGGCCGTGCAGCTTATCATTCTTAAAGAACGATGGAGAGAGTTTTAAGTCGAATAGCATGTAAATAAAACTGTCGCTCAAATGAGCAGAGAATCGGTAAGAGAACACATGAGCTATTGGATAGATGAAAATTATTTTTATTAAAGAAATATTCTGATTGGCGAAATTGTAAGACGTTATAAAGCATTGTTAGTGTTCTTAGTTTAAAAAGATTCTCCAGGGTAATTCCATACAATGATTTGGAGTAAAAGAATATATGGTCATATCTTCGTATTCCATTCATATAACGTGCAATGCTATTGAACGCAACATTGAGCCTCCGCTTGTGCTCATAGTCACAGTTACTGAAAACCTCGCTACAGAAAAGCATATAACTGGCACAATCAATGCATTAGCCAACATAAGTCAAATTTTAAGCGGTGTTAAATGATGAGACGTCCAGACCATTCGAAGGTCTCAATAAACCTTGCCAAGAGTATGTGTTATATGGTTGTTCCAAGTTAGTGTTTTATTAAACGTTAATCCCAGGTTTTTTGCGTAATCCACGAATTCAATGATGTTATTGTTGAGGCATATTTCTGGAAAATAGGATGTGTCAATAGTTGTTCTCGAAATAACTAAGAACTTTGTTTTCATCGGATGTAAACAGAGATAATTTTTACGAGACCAGTCTACAATTTCCTTCAAATAGCCATTGACTTCATACACACCATTTTTAACCATAACATGGAAAATTATTATATAGCTGAACATTGTCTGTATACATGTGCAGGGAAGAGTTCAGTGTACAATATTTAATTTAATATTTAATATACATTGAAAACAGCAGCGGGCCCAAAATAGAACCGTGAGGAACACCTCTATGGAGCGGAAGAAAAGATGACATTTAATTGATGGCATAAACAGCTTGAGATCTATCGAGTTTTTCCAATAAGAGCGCTACAAAAGTTTTTTTTAAATAAAACAAAAACGGTTTTGGATATCAATGAAATTCTTTATTCCTGTAAGAGTACGTTCGATGCCATTATGTATGAAACCTGATTTCTTTTGCATGGCCAAGACGCTGAACCCAATTTTCGACGGTTTTCAAGCATAAATCGGCCGATACTGCTGCAATTTCACGTTCGATATTAGCACGAAGTTCATCAATCGTCGCTGGCTTGTTGGCATATACCATAGACTTGACGTAGCCCCACAGGAAATAGTCTAAGGGCGTCAAATCGCACGACCGAGGTGGCCAAGCAAATGGACCATTTCGTGAGATAACACGATCTCCAAACTTGATTTCCAATAAATTGATTGTGACATTCGCTGTGTGGCTTGTGGCACCGTCCTGTTGGAACCACATATCCTCCAAGTCCATATCATCTAATTGGGGCCAAAAATATTCGGTTATCATTGAACGGTAGCAATCCCCATTCACAGTAACGTGCCGGTCTTGATCATCACGGAAAAAGTACGGCCCAATGACGCCGCCGGCCCATAAACCACACCAAACCGTAATTTTTTCGGGATTCAATGATGACTCATGGAGTACGTGTGGATTCAGCCAGAAATGAGCCTCATCGCTCAAGATGATTTTTCCATGAAAATCCGAATCATTTTCAAGTTATTGCTCAGCCCAATTCACGAACATACGACGCTTCTGGTGGTCAAGCGGCTTCAGTTCTTGCGTCAATTAAATCTTGTAAGTATGTAGGCCAAGATCTTTTCGCAAAATTCGCCACAACGACGTCACAGAGATGCCCAACGCTTGAGAACGACGTGTGAGAGACACATTTGGGCTTTCTGCAACTGAAGCTTCAGCGGCAGCAACATTCTCGACACTACGGGCACTTCTTTGCTAACTGGCACTGAAACATTTTGTACTGTGCCTGTGCACTAGACGCTCAATTGTTGATCTGCTAAGACGATTATGACGACCATAAATTAGACGTAGCGCTCTTAGCGTTGAGGCCACTGACTCCGAATTTCGGTAATAAATTTTAATAATTTCGACTCATTGTTGGTTCGTATATCTTTCTATCATGAAATGGCAAACCTTACTGAAGAGAAATTTCAAAAGAGCGGCAAGAAATATGGCGTCGTTCGCTGTCCCTGTCGCTCTACTTTTGTAGCGTCCCTGTTGAAAAACCCTTTATTAGAAAAAAATGCAGGGTTTTGTAAGTGTTGTACGTCAGTCGCCATTTTGAGCTAATATCGCGTTAACGTTTCATCATACAAATTTTGTTTTAATGTGTTGTCTATTACTGTCGGAGTAAAGTATACTTTTTTAGTTTTTGCTTAATATTACCTTGACAAATGCAAACAAATGTTCTGAAAAATTAAAGAACTTGTAATTGTCAATAATGTTTAAACACAGCTTTTTATTCTACGAAGAATGGTTCAAAAGTGATTGTTCTCTTAAAGTCAGCATTTTTGCACTTATAGACCGAGAGCTGGTGAACATTTAGCTCGAAAAGTTTTATAACGCTCCAAATTTTGTGGAAGTACTGTTTGTATCAGTTTAAACTCCATGGTAGACACCTGGACACCTGGTAGCGAAACTGTGACGTGACCCTTCGACTACCATAATGGACTCTCGAAATGCAAAAACATAATTAGCGAAGTTGACGTGTTTTATACCACCCCAAAGTTTAAGAGTAAATAATTTGTATCTAATTCCGATTCTGAGGAAAAGCCTGACACGGTAACTTAACAGGGAAGTTATTAGTACACTGGGTTAAACCAACTATTTGGTGACTTGCAAAATTCGAAACTAAAATGCAAAAAAAAAAATGCAAAAAAACTGCAAGTTCCTGCATGGTCCCATTGGTCTAGCTGAAAATCGTTATTTATCAGTTTTGTAAAGGGACTATGCCACTTTTTATAATCAAAGGAAACATAAAAAAGTAATGAAAGTAGACTGCATGTACTGCTTGCCCCAAGAAGCAATAGGCATTTTCTAAGACTTAGGAGTTAGGACACATTTCTTTAAACCAAAGTTATTACTTAAGTTGTTTTTGATCGAACCTGCTATACCTAATTTTAAATAATAATTCGCCAAGCAAATTTAAGTGAAAGAAAAAAAATTACAGCCCTCGATTTCACGCGGGTAATTAATTACACGGGTACACGTTACACGGGTCCACGGGTGCACGTGTTTTAAGGAATTGATACCCTTGTAACCGTGTCCTTTTTAAATACGCGTGTAAATAAAAATACACGTGTATTTAAAAAACCTTTGAATACAATGAGAATTGATTTTCAGTTCTTGTATGAAGACCGACCGACGACAACGGATGTTTCTAAAACCAATTTAAAAGATTTTTTATCCGGTTTCAGAAAAACCAAATACATACAAATAAAGTGTGTTATTTGAATTTGTGTTATTTTAAATTTTAAATACACTTGTAAATATAAGGACACGGGTTCATGCAGACATAACTAATAACACGGGTAATACGTGTATACGTGTATACACGTGCATTAGGGGGCTCTAAGAAAATCACTCAAACCGCTTTATACTGAAACCACCATACTCCCACGAGTTCACTTGAGCAATAATTCATTAAATTCGCTTATTTTGCACGATTAAAATCAGCTTTAACTAAAACTATAAATTATAAGTGAGTAACGTCTTAAGTCAACAACCATTAAATAAAATAATAAAATTTGAAGGTAAGTACATAAAATAACCATTCAATATTGAACAAAAAATTGTATCGTTCCATTTTAACTAAATATACAATCATCTCTTATTAATTTAACATTTTAATCTTAAAGCACATTGTTCGAAATAAACCATTAAATAACATTAAAATATTGTAAAAATATTTAAACTAAGGCTACACCAAAAATAATATCAATCTTGGGTTCGTTCCCCCTTTTTGAAAAGGATTTAAAAAGCTTAGAATCTAAATGAATTTCTTTTTTTTTTTATATTCTTTTTTATACTTAATTTTATTTATTTCTATTTACAATATTCATTGCGCAGAACTGTAAATTTTCTTAACTTTTTTTTTTTGTTAATTATTTATTTTTTAATCTTAAAACGCCTATTTTCGAAAAGTAATATTGTTTATTGTTTTATGTGGTTAACGAGTATTCCTTCATTTTATTTTTGTCCGATATAATGTTTTTAACGCATTTTTTTTCAATAATTTATTTTTTTACGTTTCTTTTTTTTTAATAATTTCTTAATATATAATACCACAGTCGAAGAGAATTGTTTTTGTTTTTTAATGCTGTTCTTTTTTTTTATTGAAATAATTGGTTCTTGCAATAATTCAAGAAAATATGTTTTTATTGTGATTTCAATTTTTTTTTTGTATTTTAGCTTTTAATCCGTGTTTATTGTTATTTTTTGTTTTTTAATATGCAATGTGTTATTGAATTCTCCTAAATTAAAATTATTTATTTTAAGATTAAGTTAGAATTGGAAGTTGCTTTTTTTTAATTTTTGGTTTTAGCAATATAAGTTTTTGTTTTTGTTTTTTTTCTGTGTTTTTCTTTAAAAACTAATAAAATACAAAATTTTTTGATAATAATTCGAGTGAGTTATAAATTTAAAAGGTCAAAGTTCTGCATTTGCTTCTACTGTAGATGCGGAATCTATAATTTCGTTTGTTGAATTTATTAAACCACCGCATTGAGCTGTTGACATCCATGCAAGTTCTCTTACAGTAGCCTGTAGGAATATTTTTTAAAAGAATTTATTTCGAAACTTTTAAAAATTTTGTTATAATTACCTGATGCATAGAATAGACAGCAACAACAACTAATACATGCATTATATTATGTGAATTTAAATAATAATCAACCAGACCAGGGAACCATTTTTCGGGAATTCTCATAGCTCCAATAGCACCACCTAATATAGATACTCCATCCTGTAACATTAAATTTGATTTAGTTGGTATTATTTTTGTTTAAACTTTTATGTAATTATATATATTTGTTAATTAGGAAACAACAACACAATTTGAATATATTACTTGCATAGGGATTTACTTTCTAGCTAGGTTCGCACAACCAACTATTTTGAATACAAACAAAAAACCTTACAGCTACTTTTAAAAAATTTGATGAAAATAAATTCGACACAACATGTTAAAGTTACCAAATTTAATCTTCTATTAGTCACGATTAGCTTTTTGTTACTCGCACTATGAAGCAACATAAAGTAAATTGAAGGTAAGTAAAATATAACACTTTTTAGGCAATCGTCATTATGACATCTCATCTTCGACTGGATTAAGTTGCCAGCAGCAAAAGTTGCTTTTTGGGCGTCTGTAAGAAGCAAAAAGTTGTTAGAACCAGAAAAAAACTAAATTTTCTGAGAAATACGAAGTAACCGAAATAAAAATTGCTCCACGTATTGACTTTAAAGGTGTTCCACACTGAAATGGTAATTTCATGAAAAAGATTGTGAAGCGTGTACCTGTCCGATCAAAACGGTTAAGGTGTCTAAGGACAGAAAAACTTGTTTTCTAGGACATCATTTGAAAAAAATTAATTTTGCATTCTATTATTTAATAAAAGACGTCTGTGAAGTTAGCAGGGTCACTTTCACCCACGCAAATTGGACCATGACAGTTATTTGCAGTTTTTGTTTTTTGCATTTCTAATTCCGATTTTGCAGTTCGCCAAACAAGGATGTAATCGAGTGACCTGGTAGCTTCACTGTGAAATGAGCAGGTCACATAGTATATTTCGGGAACCAAGCATGATAGGAACTTGTAACGGGTGATTTTTTAGCTGGTTTGGTTTTGGCAACACTGGTCTTGACAGCTGACGTGTGTTTAGTACCTTGTGTCACTGTCAAACAGCTTCAGTTTAGTTTGCAATTTAACCATGGATCGTCTTACAACGCTTGCAAATTATTGAATTTTACTATCAAAATTCGTGCTCGGTTCGAAATGTTCATCGCGCGCTGCTTCCATTTTATGGTCGGCATTCTCGACCTTCTGAGCAGTCTATTCGGAAGATTGTGACCAAATTTCGCACCAAATTTACTTTGTTGGACATTAAACCACCAACACGTTTACGTACTGTGCGTAGTGAAGAAAATATTGCGGCCGTATCAGCTAGTGTGACAGAAGACCGCGAAATGTCGATTCGGCGCCGTTCCCAGCAGTTAGGCCTTTGTTACAGCACTACGTGGAAAATTTTGCGGAAGGATTTGGGCGTAAAGCCTTTTAAGATACAGCTGGTGCAAGAAATAAAGCCAGCCGACCTACCACAACGCCGAATTTTTGGCGAATGGGCTCTTGGAAAGCTGGCCGAGGATCCGCTTTTTTATCGAAAAATTGTGTTCAGCGATGAGGCTCATTTTTGGTTGAATGGGTACGTAAATAAGCATAATTGCCGCATTTGGAGTGAAGATCAGCCAGAAGCATTGCAACAGTTACCAATGCATCCCGAAAAAGCCACTGTTTGGTGCGGTTTATGGGCCGGCGGCATTATTGGGCCATATTTCTTCAAAGATGATGCGAATCGCAGCGTTACTGTCAATGGTGAACGCTACCGAGCGATGATAACAAACTTTTTTTTACCCGAAATGGAAGTTCTTGACTTGCATGATATGTGGTTTCAACAAGACGGTGCCACATGCCACACAGCACGCGAAACAATGGCGCAATTGCGAGGCGAGTTTGGTGAACAGTTAATTTCACGTTTCGGGCCGGTCAATTGGCCGCCTAGATCCTGCGATTTGACACCATTAGATTATTTTTTGTGGGGGTATGTCAAGGCTAATGTCTATAGGGACAAGCCCGCTTCGATTGACGCACTGGAAGCCAACATCCATGCATTCATTCGTGAGATACCGGCCGATATGTGTGAAAGAGTATGCCAAAATTGGACTCGGCGGATGGGCTACCTGAGACGCAGCCGCGGTCAACATTTGCATGAAATTATCTTTAAACATTAAATTGCAAGGTTCAAACTATCGATTCAAATAAATATTTCATTCATTTTTCAAATTTTTTGTGTTTTTTTTTTTTTAAGTTCTAAGCCTCTT
Organism: Dasysyrphus albostriatus; assembly: GCA_946251815.1. Taxonomy (NCBI): domain Eukaryota; kingdom Metazoa; phylum Arthropoda; class Insecta; order Diptera; family Syrphidae; genus Dasysyrphus; species Dasysyrphus albostriatus. The sequence continues at coordinate 17,105,750 of OX276335.1, read as the reverse complement.
AAAAAATCTTCCTTTAGTTAGGTTCCAAATTTGCAGATTTTTTGTATTTTAACGATAGGCTAGGTTCAAAATTTGAAGTCCTCAATTGGAAAAATTTCCCAAAATTGACTTCAAAATTGACATCGTAGTGCATCTCAGGAACCAAACATGCTAGGAACTTGCAATAAAGCTCAAAATCTGCCACTGTAAAGTTAGGAGATCAGCATGAATTTTTTTTTCCAAATAAAGGAAATCAAAACTTTAATGTAGCCTGTTCTTGAAATGCAAAAAAACTGCTAATTTTGAACTATACTGCAAGTTCTTAGCTTGCTTGTTTGCTTGGTTAATGAGATACCCTTTTTGACCTGCAAACTTGACAGTAAGGAAGTAAGGATTAGCGAACTGCAAAACCGAGAAGAGATATGCAAAAAAATGCAAAAAATATTGCAAAATTTCTGTCAAGCTCCAATTTGAGTGGGTGAAAGTTGGCCTCCTAACTTCACAGACGTTAATAAAAGTCTTTAACAAAACGAAAATATGGCAAAAATAGCTGTTTTGAAAAGCAAATGTAGCTTACACTTTAGCGTTTTTTGCAAACGAATTTTTAATTACATAAAATTACATATTTTTATTAGGACACTATTTAAGAAAATTTTAAATTTTGTACCTAATAAAAATTTTAATAATACAAAATAAAAATGCTTGTAAATTTTGAAAAATAAACGCATTTTTGATAGTCGATTTTTTAAACCTAACGATATTATTTGACAATTTTTCTTTAATCATTTTTGTATCATTTGACTTTTTCCAATATTTGAGGACGTATATCGGCGAAAATGCGGTGAATGCTGCGCTCAAAATGGTAAATCGTTTAAAACTTATCTGTGAAGACTAACGACTTCACATATCCTCTCAGAAAAAAGTCAAGTGACGTTAAATCGCACGATCTTTGAGGCCACTTCACGGGCCCTAATCCCCTAACGTTAAACTATCTGGTTACCAAACGTTTCCTTCAATAAATCAATTATGGCAGAACCATGATTTCAAAATAAATTTTCAAAGTTTGAAAGCAATATCTATGCGCCCATCTATTTATGTTGAAATGCCAAACCAAACTAAAAATAAATCACTTGACAGATGATAAAATGGCCACCACTTAAAATAGTGTTGCCAACTTAAAGATATATACCTCTAAAAAACACCCTTTATATGGAAAAAAAAGTTGAGGAAATGATGATTTTGTTCAATTTGGAACACTCTTAACTTTTTAAATATATTTTCAGTCCATTTTAATCCTAAGTTTGCTCAAAGATTAAACTGACGCGACGACTGTTTCCTATGATTTGAATAGTAAAATACGTAAAAGGGTGGTAACCAAAGTGTTGAAGGTCGCGACAACGATTTTTGACAACGGAAAAATTGCTTCTTAGTTAAGAAGCTGGAAATGTTGGTAGTCGCTTGGTGTCCAATTAGAGCTGAATTCCGTTGTTTTTATACTATAGCTTTTTTAAACTTTTGATGAAAGTGTCTGCTCACTGTGGTTCCCAGTAAAGTTCAATTCATGAAACTAGAAAAATGTTCCTTACTTTGAGTTGGAACGGATATGATTTATGGCTGTGTTATTTTGTTAGCCAGCATAAACGACAGGAGGTGGCGATGGGTCATAAGACACTTACAAAATTGTATCACTTCCCGTTCGAAGCCAGCTAACTATGCGATAAGCTCAGTGGATAGCAGAATGTGCACTGATGCACGATCTATTCAACCTTGTATGACAATCATTGTCATTGAGCATCATAAAAACCTAGCAAAAACTAAAATTTCAATTGCTCACAGTCTTTGGGGTCTCGAAGAGAAAATGATGCAGAAGCAACAAGTTTTCAACTTACATCCATTTCATCGCAATGAAAAAAGAGATAGCATTTTGTATCTTCATTTCAGAACGTTTGTTGGATTCATCAAAAAATTCCACTGCAAGTTATATTATTCTCTAATTTTGACCTGCATAGGACATTTATGTTCAAAGAAAATGAAAAACTGTACCTTTTCGTACTAGTCCCCATAGCTATGACAGTGAGTAATTTAAGAAATACCTAGCTTCACGACACGATTTCCTTTTGACCCGGGTCCAGTTCAAGTTGCTTCTATAACCTTGTTTGGGATTTATTATATGCGGTCTAGATCTTTCCGAATATTTTGTATTTTGTTAAACTGTTCCATCTACGATAAGAAAGGAAAATTGAGAATATATATTGCCCTTCACAACTCCAAGGGGAATGTTGACACTTTTCGCAAGTGATCTGTGAAGGACTGATCTTTGCCTAGCCAGTTCATCTATCCGTTCATTGCCATCATTGCCACTGTGGCTTGGAACCCGGATAAGGTTGATTTTATGATTGATGTTCAGGCTTTCGAGCTCACTTCGACATTATTGGACTGATTTAGAGGATGGTGTAGCCGAATCAAGGATTTTAACAGCCACCTGACTATCTGAAAGGAAAGCAGATTTTAGTTTGGGTCTAGTTGGGTCTCCTTAATTGCCATTAATTCACTTTGAAATACTCTAGCAAAATTGGGTAGCCAAAAGGACGTAGAGATGTTATAAAAGACTCAGAAAGGATTCCCGAACCAACACTACTCTCCATCTTTGAGCCATCAGTATTAATCGAAGTGTCAAAATCTTTCATCATGACGTCATCATCTTTTGCTGGAAATAAAACTGTAAAAACTTAACTGAGTTAACTCAGGGTTAATTTATTTTCCAGATAAGCTTACTCTTACTTAACTCAGAGTGTACACAACAAACACTATCTTCAACAGGTTTTCGCAACTGTTTGGCTATGCGGATGACATCGACATCGGCCGCTCCAAACAAGCTGTACTAGAAGCATTCACAGCTATTGATGAACAGGCGAAAAGCGTTGGCCTTTGAAGTGAATAAGGACAAAACAAAGTATATGCTATCAACAAACAAATCTTCAACTGTCCATCGTCTAGGACAAAACGTCACTGTTGGTAGCAGTAATTTCGAGGTAGTCAAAGAGTTCACCTACCTCAGAACAAACATCAATCCCACGAGAGATACCTTATTGGAAATCTGACGAAAAATGACTCTAGCAAACTGCAGCTACTTCGGTTTGGCCGATTAAATGGATTCAAAACTCTTTTCCCGAAAGACAGAATTCACGCTATACGAAACGCTAATTTTACCAGTTCTACTCTACAGCGACGCTGAGGGCTGGACGACAAGTACAAAATGGGAACTAATACTGGGCACTTTCGAGATAGCCCAGTCGGGATAAAATTTTAATTGCAAAAAATTTAATAGGGTTTTATTTATTTTAATCGTTAGAGGGGCTTATTAGGAGTCTTAAAAAATTTTCGACTTCCTAGCTTCATTGCTTCAGCTGCCATCTTGAACTTAACGAAAATCGGTTTTTGTGAAATAACTCGCCTATTTTCAACTTTTGAGCAAAAATAAACTTGAACTGTACTGTCCAAAATTTAATTATCTGCATTTCAGCTAATTTTTTTGTCTAATCTGACTGGGCTAAGAGAAAAATTCTTCAGCGGATATTTGGTCCAATATGCAAGGAGGGCGAATGGAGAAGAAGATTCAATCCTGAATTATAAGAGCTGTACCAAGATGTGGGTGTAGTCCAAAGAGCCAAAATACGTTTTCTATACTGGCTCGGCCACATCGAGCGAATGGACAACAACGCTCCACCCAAGAAAATCTTCGAATCCCAGCCCAGGAGAACCGAACCTCCGCTACAGAGACCAAGCGGTTTCAAACGCAAGGAGACTTGGCCTCGATGACTGGAAGAAGCGTTCCAGGGACCGCAACCGATGGAAGACCGCAATATCTCAGGCAAAGAATCTCCATTAATTGGGAGCTGGATAATTAAGTAACTCAACAACTAAAAACAGATGGCCTTTAGAATCATTTCGTCACATTGGGAAATAAAAGTGTCCTTAATCTGGTTACAGCAAGACATTAACAGAGAAAATTATTGCATATTTCCTTTTTCTGCTGACCCCCTCAACTTCTATGCAATTCGTCCCAACTCAACTACTATAGAAAATTTGATGTTCAAAAATCTATAATTTGAAAAAAATATTTTCAAAAAAGTTCATTAAATTACAGCAGAACTTATACACCAAGATCTTAGGACCGCCAGACATACGTCATTTTATAAAAGCTGAATTTTATTCTGTGAATGCAACCTAGGGAAGGTATGAACAAATGAATAATACGAACCATGAAACCAGGGGCGTTTCGGAGATATTAAGTGTTAAAGGGGCATTTAATTGATGCAAAATTACATTATTTTTCCAGGGTTGATTTGTTGATATTTGTTTGAGGAAAGCTATGAAAAACTTATTTGGATACTTGTCAGATACCTAGTGGGACAAGGTGCCAAAAAATTTTAAAATTTACGTTATAGTATTAAAGCTGGATTTTAAATACATTCTTAAGGCAACGGTCACAATATTTTACGATAAAGTGACATATCGTCGCTGTATATCGAATACCACGTAACCCAGAAAAGTCGTTTTTTCAGGAGAAACAAAAACTTGTTATTAAATCAATGAGGGACAATTAAATTGATCGGGCTTTGATTTCAAAAATTTAAGTTGATGTGGATTTATATTTCGCTAAAACTTATTATCAAAATTATCATTTTGTATTAATGTCGTTGGTTACGAGGTATTACACTTGCAAAGAATTGGAATTTTCTGGCATACGTGGTATTTTCCTTGTATAGGTTTAACAATTATAAGAAGAGGAAAATATAAGTGTAATTTAATTAAAAAAGAGAAAAACGAATTTTATTCAAAAATAAGGTTAATTTTTTATAAAACATAAAAATTAATTCAGTTAGATTTTAAAATGTAAGGAAATGGAATCCTTAAATAAATGCAAACTAATATTTAAGTTTGTCATAAAACGAATGATACTCCTGTGGGATCACTTTTTTCAGTTCTTGCATATGCAAGTACTTTTCCTTTTTGATTTTCCTCTCTTCTTGATACATTCTTGGCCAGGTTGCTTTTTCCGTTATCGTTTTGCATCTTTGGGGTAGTGGTGACCAATCATGATCAAAATCGAGCTTAAATTGTATTTCACCAGTCGGTAAATACCTTAAGGCGCGTAAGTCGGTTACCATTGGATCATTAACAACCTGTAAAAAATGTAGATAGACTGTTATCCATCATTATGTTGAAGGCCTTACTCACCTTCTCCGGCCTAATGGAAGAGTATCTTTGATATTCCTTAAGTGTAAAGTCCTTAAAGTCAGAGAAAACCATTTTTCTGACTTCATACGGAAACGGTTCTTTTCGAGCGTCCTTTGTAAATCTAATATAGTCGTGTGGAATGTAAATGTCACGTCTTTTTATCTCGTTCTCTATTCGCGAATGCACACTATCACACTCCATTTGTGTGTGCCCAACAACGAGAAATTTTTGAATAATCTCTTTATTGTTGTCAACCGCAAAAGATAAAAGTGCGTTGGATAGAATCGAATTACGGTTTTGATAAGTGCACCCATCACTAAAGAATACAATAGGAACTGTTGAATCTTTTAAATACCGCTCAAGATATTCTAAAATGCAACTTGTAAAAGTGGATGCTGTCATATCAGCAGCGGTTTCATCGAACCAGTAACAACAAACTGCACGAGTAGCAAGGTTGTAAACGGTAAAGTTGTGGCAACAAAGCTTCGTCTTATAAAAAATGGCACTCGCTTGAACCCATGGACTCACTTTCACTGCTTGCAAGTCCATCGTAAGGACTACGCACTTTTCCTGCTGAGCAAGTTCTTTGTCTTGAGCTTTTTCCAGTCGTGCGCGATCTTTCTGTGCCCTATGTAGCTGCCAATCTTCGTCGGAAAGTTGGCCTACCTCATGCTTTACACAGGTGTCGCATTTGTCTTTTTTTATTGGATGTATAGACAAGTTCATTTCATGAAAAAGATTGCTAATAGAACATCTAGATAGCGGTTGTTTATCTTCTTCCCTGCAAGCTTCTAAGTATAGGTTAAACAGTTGATTCATACTTCGAATGAATGGCTCAAAGTAAAGCTTAGAAGATGAAGCTCGTGCGTAATGCGACGGGAGTTTTGGAAAACGATTAAAAAAGTCACGAGCAAAAGATAAGCTTGCATTAGCATCAGGGCGATCTGCTCTCTTGCGTTTTGAATTTTTGTATTCAGTACTCTTTGGAATACCAGAATCACTAGATTCGTCAGATTTCACCCATGAGTGCACAGCGAATTCGCCAAGACCGGTGGTACTTAAAAACAATTTGTTGCATACCTCTAGCTTTTCTCCACCCACAGTTAAGTAATAAACAAGGGTATTCTTTCGCCTACTGATTTCTTTATCCGTGTAGGTTTTTGCCTTGTTGATTTTCTGAACATGATTCACCACAAATGTTTTTCGCTGATCCCAGGAACTTTGGTTCCAGAATCTATCAAAGATTTCCTTACGTTGAGTTTCCGTTATTGTCGAACACTTGCGGTTCTTTCTTCTTTCACATTCCTTGGATAAACATGGACATCCCAATTTTCGGGCTTCTCGAGGGGTGTCGTGATAGATTTTTCCCACCTGTGTTCGTCTATAACCCATGTATGCCTTACCTTCAGACCTCAACCTTTTGCTGTCTTGGTGTCTCCATTTCTTCGGATCAGATTTTCTGCTGCGCTTTTTTCTGCTTTGTTCCCCAAGCTCATCATTCTGTAGATCTCTTTCACTCCTAGCAGGAAGATCATCGTTATGACTTTCATTGGCAGAAACTTCAAGTTCTATTAGATCATTATCATAATTGTAATCAGGATCCCTCTCATAGCTTGCATTACAATCGGCTAAATCTAAATAAGGTTGCACATGTACATTAGAGTAGCCAAAAAGATTGGTAAAAATCCAGAAATTTTATTGAGATCCTATTTACCTTTTGGATCTGGCGAACAAATCGCTGCACCGCATGTAGGCCCATTCCCATTATCAACGTACTCAATAGAAATATTTGAGATCTGATTCCTCATACTCTCATCGTAAATCAGAATGGGAACTGAATCTACAAGACATTTTATATTGATATCAAATAATAACTGCGTATTCCCATATGAAGAAGAACAATCAAAATTATCATAAGAACATACCAATATCCAAAATCGATCCATCAATATTTTTTTGGAATGCACTACGCACTTCATTTTGTTTGTCCACATTTGTCACAGGAACATACTCCACTTTTTCTTGATTTCCATTTATATCAATGGTATGCTTAGAGACCAGCGATAACATTAACTTGCCTCTAGACATCATGTTACAACGAAATTTCAGAAAATATGAAAAATTAAGAAACTTTATTTGTGGCTAAAACTTGGACCACGCTTGACACAATTAAAAACTCTTATACACTATGATTAGAGATAAAAAGTCATAATGTATAATTTTTCTTTCTTTGCTCGATACCGTTATTGACTTTTTTTGTGCAGAAGACAAAGGCAAAGGTGAGAAAACAAAATAGCTTTGTTTTTTTCTTCATATTTGACTCTGGGATACGAGGTATTTCAGCAACGAAAACGCATGGGGGGATACGATGTATTGTTAATTTTAGGTGTAGCTCTGAAATTACCGTTTAAAGGCTCAAGAGGTATTTTTCATTAGATCCGGAATATTTTTTACAATATAAGTGCATCATTACCTAAAAATCGACTTTTTCTGGGTTACGTGGTATTCGATCTACAGCGACGATATGCCTGACAGCCCTGGGATCTTACTCTATTATGTTAAATTAAGTAAACCATAATGTTATTTTATAAAGTTCAGTCAGAAGACAAACAAATATCAGCTTGAAGTCTTTTATTTTTTTTTTTTTTGTTAAATAACTGTATTTGAATGCTCAAAACTTAATGTCCATATCATAAATATAAAATTAAAAAATAACGTAATCTGTGCCATAAAATTGATTAAAGAAAAAAAGAAACGAAAATAAATAAAATATGAAAACAAAAGAGCTGGCGTGCGAACCTTTTTTTTTTTATTATTTTATGACACATTTACATAATTAATATTACTATTTGACTACCAGATATAGTATAATGCCATTTGATATTTTACTTAACGCAGTGCACAGCACAAACTTGCATTAAGATAGTTATTGTTATGTTTATTTGTGCTTTTATTAATAACAAAAAACACAGGCTGTAATTAAAGCTTTTGTAACAAAGAAATCCACATTAGCAATTAAACACAAAAGTAAGGTTTAGATAAATAGATTGCAATTTAAAATTATAATTGTTTTCAAACTAAAACAACATTAACTACATATTAAAAAAAAATATTAAAGTGTTAAAATACATATTCCCAGGTTTGGTGTTTACATTAAAGTTAGTTTCCTGGCAGAGAAGATAAGTTGTTTCTTGTTTTCTTTTGTATTAAAAAAAAAAAGATTAATTCAACAGAGAGCATAGTTCTTTTTGAAATTCTAGTTCTCCTATCATGATGTTAATTAATTATTTTATTTAAATAAAAATAAATTTATTTTTACATATTTTCATATGTTGGAAAGCACAAAATGTCATGACAAATCTTGAAAAAACTAACTAATTCTTATTTGATAATAATATTTGAAATAACTTTATTCTGGATCATAAGACCTATTTTATTGATGTTTTATAAAAGTTATATTCTTGCTCGTTGTAACTATCAACAAAAAAATATTGAACCAATTGTAGAACATTTATGAAATATGGATACAATCAGGAAAGGGTTTCATTAATTTGTTTTTTTAATTATCGACTTTTAAGTATGGTAGTACTGGCTGTTAGAATAGAAGTAATTAGCAACTAATTTCAACGTCTCATAACAATTTTAATTAATCTTATTATTAACCCCCAAATTAACATTTACATTAAAATCAAGAAATCAAAATAAAAATATTTACACAGATGTATTATTATGTGATGTTCGTTATGTTAGTATCAATTATTATTGTACAAAATAAAATAAAATAAAAATTATTTAATTTTAATGAAGTTAAAATATTTCCAAATCAATTTTTTTATTCAAGCAAAATAACATTTCAATGATTATAATATTTTAATATCAACAAAAGCAGCAATGTTGTCAACATTTTTATGGTTAATTTATAAACACAATGTTGACTATGAACTTCTAGGGGATGCTTTTTTAATGCATTATTTATATAAAAACTCATACTCACAACTACGAGCTAAGATTTTATATATAAATAGCATTCCATCCGGTTGAGTGGTATAAAGGTAATACAGCAGCAAATTAGAATAAATAAATTTTGTAATTTAGATCAATAATTTTTCTTTTTTTGTATAGTAATGAAATATGATTTTTTGATTGATAATAAATAATAAAATGTATTTAAATATATTAATCCTTCTTAAAAATTTTAATTAATTTAAGATCCTATAGTAAGAGTCTATTAGTTTAACAGGAGCGAGTTGTTTTGAATCCCTTTTTTTTATAATTTCAGCATTTCAATGTTTAATTGTGAGAGTGGTTCAAAACTTTTGTTTTTTTTTTTTGCGAAGAAGAATAAATATTTCCATTTTTTTTTTTATTATGATTCTCTTCACCCAATATGAAGACACCTAAAACTATATCAAATCAAAATTTATCAGAGGACGCAGATTATTTGAATTCAAAAGAACCAAAACCACACAAAAAATCAGAACTTATAGATTTGATTCAGACGAGAAAAAAAACGTATTAGAGGGTGGTTTTTTTCTCCCCGTTCAGGCAGGAGGAGTAATTTTCTAAAAAAAAATTACTCAAAACACAGGAACACTTACAATACCACGCTTTTAGTTTCTTTTTCAAGCCACGATTCCATTCTATAATATAGGCTTTCTAAAGAAAAGTTTTTATTTTAAACAGTTTTTGAAAATTTAATTTCAAATCTAGAGACATTTTTTTTTAATTTTACGTATAAAAACTATTTTTTTCAAAAACTATGTACAGTAAATCTTTATTAAAAACCATATAAGAGAATGGATTCGTGGCTTTAAAAAAAATCTATAGTGTGGCATTGCTAGTGCTCCCATTTTTTTTCAATGATTTTTTTTTTGTCAGTTTTGAGCCAAATTTTTAGAAAATTAGTCCGCCTGCGCCTGCCTGAACGGAAGAAATTAGACCCTTCTCCAATATAACTTTTTTCCTTTCTAAATCTAATTTATGCGTTCCGATTATTTCGCATATAGTTTGTTCCTCAAAGTGAAACCTAGGAGACGAAGGTGATGAAATACAAATCTGAAACAATTTGGGTAGTTGTTTTTAAATGCTTTGACTAGAATGAGGGCTATCCAAGACTAAGTCCAATTTAAGAAACACTCTGCTATATGTTCACATAAGGGTGGTCCTTAAATTAGGCAAAGTCTTGGATAGCCCTCATTTGATCTAAAATATTAGACACAACTACACTATTTTTTAGATTTTCATTCCACCCCCCTGGTATCCCTATATTCACTTTAAGGTACTAAACATGGGGTAAGGATTATTCTTACACCACGCGAAAATAAATCAGAATGTATAGATTATATTCAGACGAGACAAAATTAGTATTGGAAGGGGACGTATTTCCCCCCGTTCAGGCGGGAGGGGTAATTTTCTAAATATTTGGCTAAAGAGAGAAGAAATTATTTAAAAAACAGGCACACTTACAATTCAAGCCTTAGAATAGTTTTTGAAAAAATAGTTTTAATCTTAAGAAATTAAACGTTTTTTGTTTGTTGTTTAAGTTTGTAAATTATTTTTTCTAAAACTGTTTAAAAGAAAAACTTTATTTAGAAAGGAATCGTGGCTTTAAAAAAGTTAAGACACAGCATTGTAAGTGATCCCGTTTTTTTTTTAAATAATTTTTTTCAGTTTTGAGTAAAATTTTGTGAAATTTACCCCTCCCGCCTATACGGGGGAAATAGACGCCCCTTCAATACTATTTTTTTCTTGTATAAATCTAATCTATACTTTCAGATTATTTTTGTTTCGTTTTATAGGGATCACCCTGACTCCATAGAACCTTAAAGTGAAAATAGGGAGACCAATGTCAATCTCAAATTACAAAAATTCTCCTTTTTCGATAAACATTGATTCTACTAATGTCAAAAGAAATTTTACCCTACTAGAAGGAGAGTTTAAAATTGTGAAAACACATCATGTACATATGTACATAAATACATGGGTACGTCTACGTATGTGTACATATGTATACATATGAATTTGATTTTACCAAAGTTTGGCATCAAAAAAATAAATAAAATAAAGCTCAAAAAAAAGGCCTATCAGTGGCTCTTGAGTATGGTTTATTTTTTTACTTTATTTTCTTGAAGAATCTTGCTATTTTTCTAAAAAAAAAAACTTAAAAAACATTCATTATGTTAAAAAAAAGTTAAAAGCTGTTAAATTTGATTTTTTTAAAAATTTTTTTTTGATTGAAATGAAAATAAAATAAAACCCACAGCTTTTGTTTCCATTTCAAAATGGAAAATATATCCCTGCGTGTTTTTTCCCTTTATTTTGGGAAATAATCCCCAAGGAAAGTCTTATAGCACTGCACCGTATTTTGCACTTATATGTTAACAGATCAAAATTTGGAGTTGTACGAACGTTAACCATGTAGCTCTTTGAATCTAATCTAATCTAATCTAATAGACGTTGTTTTTTAAAGCTCCTCGCATTCAACGTATACGACTTCATATGAACTTAGCAGGTCACCTTTCTAAAAAATACAGATACACGAAAAAACAGAAAACTAAGAATTATTATTTGAGAACTAATTAACTGCGGACTAGTCACGCACAAATTAAATTAATTACGTTTTTGGTTTGCGAAAAAATTGGTGTACTGCTTACTTCATAAGAACTTAGCAGGATAATTTTCGCAAAATTGATGATAATCGAGCTGAGCTGGACATTTTCAAAATTATTCGTTCCTTAATGAAATGTTGCAAAGTGTATCAAACTTAATTAAGAACAAGGCTAGAATCCTTTCAGCTTATTTCAAACCAAAAATATGTTTTGAAAATCTAGCCAGTTTGTCAATGCAGAGTTTACTCTGAGCTAAATCAGACTTAGGTTTATTCAGAAGTTGAGGATTAAATTTTTCTTTCAGTTGTCGAAAATAAGTTGATCCCGATTCAAGTTCATTAGGTTATATGTGTGAACTAGGCTGTTGGCAACATTTAGTTGTTGTGAGTAGCTAACGAATCGAAAGCAATCAATTTTATTTAATTTGTTTTCAAGCAACTTGGAGCAACTTAATGTTTTGGTAAAGTGCCCAATTTGTACATGCGAATCCCAAGACAACTACAAGCTTACAACACATTTAGTCTTCAGTTCTATATGTCTTAGGGCAAGTTAGGGCTAGTTGTGAACATGAAGTGATCAAAATTTTGATCTGCGGGTCAGCAATTTAAATTTACCGATTTCATCGATTCAACTGAAATTCAACAATGGTTCAAGCATATACATAATTGTCAATTTCCACATACCAACCATAGTTGAACCATCGATTAAAGATTGGGTAAATGACCGTAAGGGCAAATTGTACAAACGTGTTGAAGTAATTTGTTCTTTCTGATGTCGTAAGACTATCTGAGGATCTAGGTTCAGTTATGTGATAAGAGCCAATTACATGCTTGAGCTATCGTTAAACCTCATTAAGGACCAGTTGTACGAACATGGTTCAAATTGGTGCAGGGAAGTAATTCCACGGGCATCTGCTCCACACGGGAGTTTATTCCATCATTAGTAGGAATCTGTTCCTCTTTATAAAGTGCAATTTATTCTCACCATGAGAGGGAACAAATTACACTCGAAATTTTGTGGAATTTTTTCTCACCTAAAATTTGGAATTTGGGATATTATTGATTCATTGAAGAAAACGACATTGTTTGCTTACAGAATTACGCCAGCATTATGACGAATAAATAGTGAGGTATGTATGCAACCCCCCTGCTTGGGCTCATTATATGATTTGGGGTGAGTGTATGCGAAGTTTCTTTTGCATTAAAGGAATATAGATTTAAAGAAACTATGATTAAAAAAATACCTCCTAAGAGAACGAATCAGAGAAAAAGAAGCGAAGTTGAGTCTGATACCAAGTGGGCAAAATCTCCACTCTCCACCTTTCTCACTAAAAAGTGCAATCAATTCCCTCTCTAGGTGAGAATACATTGCACTTTGAAAAGAGGAACAGATTCCTACTAATGATGGAATAAACTCCCGTGTGGAGCAGATGCCCGTGGAATTGTTTCTCTGCACCGTTCAAATTTTGATCAGTAGTTCAAAATCTTTTACTGGACTGATTTCAGTTGAATTACTGATGTTCAACGATGCGATGGTCAAGGCTCAAATGTATTATAGTAGCCAAGTTATTGCGTGAACCATCGTTGAACCTCCATAAGTTCGCCGAAGTCGGTGAGTTAAAATTGCTGAGCTGAGGATTAAATATTTGTACAGCTAGAGCTTAACTCTCCAAAATCGGTGAATTAAAATTCCTGCGTGAGTCAGCAATTTCATTTTGATTTTGATTTGATTTTGATGGATTAACTGGGGTTCAACGATGGTTCAAGGGTCAATTATGTGTAAGTAGCCAATTAGATGCTTGAGCCATCGTTGAACTTCAGTTAGCTCACCAAAATCGATGAGTAAAAATTGCTAAACTATGGATCAAGACTTAAACAACGTTTGTTCCCACGATTGGTCCTGAAACAGCAACAAATGATATTCATCTGTCCGGCCCTTATATTTTTTCATGACATCCCTGACCCCCACTTCTCTTGTTCACAAACTGTTGTTTGCCGGTTTACAGAACGCAAACACTGAGTAACAATGTATCTTTTTCAACTCAATCTTTCATGCTCCCTTCAATATTACAACATCAGTGTAATGTGGAGTGTAGAGTAGTGGAAGTTCTCAACAAACGATTTTTTTCGAATCGCTCATCTCTATTTTTGAGAAAGCTGTCCTGCTAGGTTCTCGTGAAAATCGCAATACTCCCATTTATGGCAAACAAACAACTGATTTACAATTAATTAGCTCTCAACAACCAATTCTTTTCGGATCCTTACCTTGTTTATATGAAGTTAGCAAGACACCAATTTTTTCAGAAACCAAAAAGTATTTTTTTTTTTTTAAAGTACCAATTAATGATAGGATACTTTTTAATCGCAATTTCCAAAAGTGTCCTGCTCACTTCATATACAGGAGTATCTCCAATACTGATAGTTTTATCTTAGTCGGTAAAAATCGATGCAAATTTTGCGTCTTAGAATGCAACGCACAACGATAGTCATCTAACTTATGAGTCCAACATTCGTAGCTAATAGTTTTAAATTTTTGGTGATTTGTATTAACCTTTAATGTCCTTTCAATGAAGAATTTTTATTTTACTCATGCAATAAGAATTTTAAGGTCCACCTTTATAAAAATTGAAAGTTCTTGTTATTGACACTGCTCCCTGCTCCCTCTGATTTAAAATACATAGTTTCAATTGGCTTTCTCTATCGGTCGTAATGTTTCAAAAAAATTACTCTTTTGACGTTAAGAAAAAGATAACAAAATAAGAAATAAATTTAACTTATAATGATGAGTCAATGGAAAAATAGATAAATGATTATTCATAAAATATTAAACTTAAAAAGTCAATGCAGTAATAAATTCAGACAAGTGGATCGTTCTTATAGTTTTACAACTTTCACTATTTCCAGATATTACATAAATCTATGTATATATGTATGTGTAGGTAAATTAACCTATAATTTTTTCTAACAATTAATATAACAATATTCTCTAGTGCCATAATACTGACAATTTTATACTGAAATAAGGTTTAAATGCTACCTATCTTAGAGGAAAGGTACCCCTAGACTGGAATTATTGTTTATAGGCCTCTACATGGCTTACTCTGTGACCATTATGATGACCATGCTCCAAAGTGTAAGCCTTAAGAATTTTTTTTTTTAAATAGGAACTCATATTAAGTTTATTCTTTATACAAATAACTTTTTTTTTTCTTAAATATACAGTTTTAAAAATTGTACATTTTTATTTTTTTTAAATTATTGTGCTCACTTATATAAGACATCACCGAAACATAATATTTAACAAATAAAATTAATAATAACAACACCAAAAATTATATAAAATTTTATTTAAAAGACAAAACAAGTTCATCTAAATTCATTAAAAAAATAAAAATAAATTTAAAAAACAATAATTTGTTGCTTATAAACTCTTTTTAATTACCTGTAAATATACGTGTGACATTGCGATTCGATTGCTGCCCACTATTCCGATTGTTCGTAGAAATGTAAGAATCGATCTCATTGTAAATGGCAAAGCGAAACAAAGACGTCTTTGCCATGGTGAACTTGCTGTTAATGCCTGTTGTTGGACATAAACAAAAAAGTATTAATTTTTAAAAAGTTAAACAAAACAAGAAACTGAAAAATCAATAAACTGGACAAAATGGTATTGACTCTACTGTGAGTCCTTTTGTAAAATACATAAACAAAAGTACATAATAAAAACCCAAATGCTGTACGACACATGAAATAACAACAATCAAATCGGACCATCAGTGAATCGATAGACGTGTGTCGTGTCCGATGTAAGGTACGAGGCAGAGGTAAAAACAGGACACGTTAGATTTTCCTGCCAAATAGAACACGACATTTTGTTTTCGATTTATATCCTATCCTAATGGCATACCTACTATTCTACGTGGTATGGTTTTATTGCCATGGTTGCCAACTTTTGTATTTCAGATTTCTATGCTTATTACTGTTGATCGTTAGAAAACCGAAGCGTTTATTTCTTTTTTAATTTGATCCAGATTTGGAATATGTAACGGGTGATTTTTTAAGAGGTTTAAAACTTTTAAAAAAAGAAAAACACAAAAAATTCGAAAAAATGAATGAAATATTTATTTGAATCGATAGTTTGAACCTTGCAATTTAATGTTTAAAGATAATTTCATGCAAATGTTGACCGCGGCTGCGTCTCAGGTAGCCCATCCGCTGAGTCCAATTTTGGCATACTCTTTCGCACATATCGGCCGGTATCTCACGAATGAATGCATGGATGTTGGCTTCCAGTGCGTCAATCGAAGCGGGCTTGTCCCTATAGACATTAGCCCTGACATACCCCCACAAAAAATAATCTAATGGTGTCAAATCGCACGATCTAGGCGGCCAATTGACCGGCCCGAAACGTGAAATTAACTGTTCACCAAACTCGCCTCGCAATTGCGCCATTGTTTCGCGTGCTGTGTGGCATGTGGCACCGTCTTGTTGAAACCACATATCATGCAAGTCAAGAACTTCCATTTCGGGCAAAAAAAAGTTTGTTATCATCGCTCGGTAGCGTTCACCATTGACAGTAACGCTGCGATTCGCATCATCTTTGAAGAAATATGGCCCAATAATGCCGCCGGCCCATAAACCGCACCAAACAGTGGCTTTTCGGGATGCATTGGTAGCTGTTGCAATGCTTCTGGCTGATCTTCACTCCAAATGCGGCAGTTATGCTTATTTACGTACCCATTCAACCAAAAATGAGCCTCATCGCTGAACACAATTTTTCGATAAAAAAGCATTTCGAACCGAGCACGAATTTTGATAGTAAAATTCAATAATTTGCAAGCGTTGTTCATTTGTAAGACGATCCATGGTTAAATTGCAAACCAAATTGAAGCTGTTTGACAGTGACACAAGGTACTAAACACACGTCAGCTGTCAAAACCAGTGTTGCCAAAACCAAACCAGCTAAAAAATCACCCGTTACTTATGTTCTCCAGGAATTCCGAAAGTCAAGCTGGATATGCACGACTGCACCTATCTTTGCATATTGCAACAGACTTCTTCATGAACCAATAGAGTTTTTTGACTTGATTCAAACTAGAGAATTAATTTAATTTTTGTGGGAGCAAATACCCCCATTAATTAAGGAAGGAGTACTGAAGTTAAAGTCGAAGGAGTACATGTTCGAGTAAACAACCCGCAGCTTATATCATTACAGTAAAAAGCTCTTACTATAACGTTTGTGCACGCTTTTCTCGAAATCTATTGCTCCTACCAAAAAAGGGTTGCAGTCTTTTTTGTGTTGAATCTTACGAGCATTAATATTGATTCATGTGTTTTTCGAAAGAAAACTTATATTTGCTGAGATATTATCAAAAAACTGTTTTTGTCGATTTACAGTACAAAATCGGAAACGTTATTTTGACACGCTACAACTTCAAGATTAATGAACCTACAGAGTTTTTTATAATGCTCATTTTTTAGACAATTTTATTGTATAAATGTTATTTATTCAAAATTTTGCTGTAAAGGTAATTTCATCGAGTTGTTGAATAAAAACCAAATCACTTTCTTGTTGAAGATAGCAGGCTTCCCCTAAGTAAAGTAAGCCAAACTCAAATCGTATACAAAATTTTGCCCATTTGATTAATGAAATTTGAATAAAAAATTTTGACAAAATTTGCTCCATAGTGAAGTTCTTGCACGATTTTCTCAGAATCTATTGCTTGTATAAAAATAAGAATTATAATCTTTTTTTTTAACATTTTTTCAATAAAACTTATTACTTTTCGAGAAATTAAGAAAAAAACTGAATTATACTTTAACCAACCCAAAAAAAATAAGCCCTGTCCAAAGTAACTGAACTTTTCAAGAAAAGCTTGAGACGCCAAAACAAAGCTCTCTACCAAAATTCAGCTTTGTCGGAATTTTTCATCAAAGAAAAAATTTCCTAAGTGTGTTTTGTGTCTTTGAGAAAGTGCAGGGCATGAGCAAGGAAGGTGTGGAATAGTTTCTTCCTCCTCCTCATCCATGCAGCTTCTGCAGAAATCATTTGAAAAAACACCAAGTCTATTGGCGTGTTTACCTATGAGGCAGTGTCCAGTAATGACACCAATTGTGGAGCTAATATGCAATCTACTCAGAGATAACAAACATTTCGATCACTTCGCATCCAGTGCTGGCCTGATGTGTTTTGTCGCCAGACAAGTAGTGATACCTTTCCATCTGCTGTTTGTCATCATCATGGAATCTTGCTTAAGCATAAGTTTACATGTAGCGATCGGTATTCCAATATTCATCTTGTTAGGTGGATATTGGTGTACTAGTTCTTATCCTGGCGAGTTCATCGGCTTTACAGTTTCCTAGAATATCTCTGTGTCCCGGCACCCAGAAAAGGTGAATGTTGAACTGTTCTGCCATCTCCATTAGAGACGATCGACAGTTTCGGGCAGTTACGGAGATTTTTTAGAAACAGAGCTTAATGATTTAAGGGCTGCTTGGCTATCTGAGAAGATACGGATATTCAATGTAGATATTACGTTTTCTTTGAGCCAAGATAAAACTTCTTTTATCGCCAGGGTTTCCGCTTGGAACACGCTACAATGATCAGGGAGACAGAAGGAAAGACTAATGTTTAGTTGTTCTGAGTACACGCCGCCACCTACCCCCTCTTCGGTTTTTGAGCCATCCATGTAGAAATCAATTGCTTCATCTCTCAAAAATTCATTATCTTGCCAAGTGGATCTTGTTGGAGTTGTGATCTGGAAATTTTTGCCAAAAACCGGCTGAGGGATGGTGTAGTCGGAGTGGTTAGAGATTGATTCGAATTTGTTCAGAAGGATAGTGTGGCCAATAGAGTTATTGGACCATTGAAAGATTCTGGGACGTATAGCTGTGCTCACTGCCACTTGTTTAGTGTATACATCGAGGGGTATGATGTTAAGCAGTATGTCGAAAGCAGCGGAAGGTGTCGAACAGAGAGCTCCGCTGATACACATGCAAGCCGATCTCTGTACTTTGCTTAGCTTATCACGATAAGTTATTTTATCTAAAGCAGTCCACCATACTGCCACCCCATAAGTGAGTATCAGTATCATGACCGCTGTGTATAGCCAGTGGGTGATATGTGGCGACAAGCCCCATTTGCTTCCGTGGCCACTGTGGCCTTCCTAACTCTGTCTTGTATATTTGGTTTCCAGCTTAACTTTTTGTCTAAAATCAGACCCAGATATTTAGCTTGATCTGAGAAGTTGAGTGGAATACCATTCATTGATGGAGGGTCTATATTCGAAATTTTATATTTCCTTGTAAAGAGGACAAGTTCAGTTTTGTGGGGATTTGCACCTAGTCCACATTTGTCTGTCCATTTAAGTAGTTTGTTGAGAGCGGTTTGCATTAATTCTGTAATGATTTGAAGATGCTTTCCCGATATTGCGATGGCAACGTCATCAGCATATGCAATAACTTTGAAACCATCCGCTTCTAGATTGACTAATAGTTCATTAATTACGATGTTTCATAAGATTGGGGATAGGACTCCACCTTGTGGTGTGCCTAACAGCTCTGCTAACAGATCTTCTAACAGAAGATTCACCTAATGTTGAGCTAATTATTCTGCTTCTTAGCATGAAGCTGATTAACTCTCTAAGTGAGCTATCAACATTCAAGTTCTTAATCGCGGTTGTTATTGCTTTATTTCTGACGTTGTTGAAAGCAACTTCGATATCTAAGAATGCAACCAGAGTGTACTCTCTATGATGAAGGGAATATTCAATAGTGCGTACCAAGTTATGCAAGGCCGTTTCTACCGATTTCCCTTTGCGGCAGGCGTGTTGTGCCGGAGAGAAAAGATTGGGTTCTATGGCACTACGCAGATGGATATCAATCAGTCGCTCTAAAGTTTTGAGAAGGAATGACGATAGGCTGATAGGTCTGAGATCCTTCGGATTTATATGGGAGCTTTTACCCGCTATGTGTGCAAGGTTCATACATCCTTCCAAGTCCTTATCTCAAGGATAGGGATGATGATGATGTCTGAAGCCATTTGCAGTTCAGCTGGTATTATACCGTCAGGTCCAGCTGATTTATATGGATCGAAGCTGTCGATTGCCTATTTGAGTTTGTCTCTAGTAATCAGACCTAGTTTATTTATTGTTATATTGTTTGACTCTATTGAGTCAAAACTGCATATATTTTGGGAGCTACCTGGGAAGTGAGTATCTAGTAGCAAGTTGTATGTTTCCTCACAAGAGTAAGTCCAAGAGCAGTTGGTAGTTTTCAGGGGGCTTGTCATTATGTGATTTGACGACAGGATTTTTCTTACTCTTGAAGCTTCTGAAGAATCTTTTATTTTGTTACAGAAGTTTCTCCAGGAGGTAATTCTAGGGATTGGAGAATTCTTTGGACCATCAACTGACGAAGCTGCAAGCACTGAGTTTGCTTTGTGAATGAAATTGTCTGTGTGAGAAAAAAAATTAAGCTCCGGGTCACATAAAATGTCAAGGTCTTGAATATTATTAACGGTGGGTATGGGTTGATCATGGATCAAGTAGAGACGGGGAGGAGATTTGATGCGTTTGTGTGAGAAAGCGATTTATTGACATTTGGCAACGTTTAGCTGTAAGCTATTTTTTAGACACCAAACTGAAATACTACCTAATATGCCGTTGAATAAGGGAAGAGTGATGTCTTGAGGAAATTAACTTGAAAAATTTGGTATTATCGGCGTACACAGAGATAGAAGAATGTTTGATGACCCTTTCGATGTCGTAAATATCAAGAATGAATATAAGTGGGCCTAAGTGGCTGCCTTGGGGGACCCCGGAGGTAGCTGAGAAAGAGAAGGAGGTAGCAGATCTAAACCGAATGCTGTTTAAAAATGGGTTTAAAGGTAATAAGAAATCCACTGTCACAAAGAGGGTTCAATGCTTAGAGTGGACAATTTGAAAAGAATAAGCTTATGAAAAAACTTATCGAAGACCTTTCTGAAATTGGCTGAGATAACTTCGGTTTCAAGGACTTTTTTAGGGCTTACAGGAAGAAAAACACGAACTAAAAAAGATTAGTGGTAGTAGATCGACAATTGAGAAAGGTATTTTGTGAAGAGGAGATGAAAGATTTTGTAATGGAAACTTAAAATTTCATACAAAGTACTTTCAAAGAGTTTGGGTATGTGTGAAAGCTTGCCAATGGAATGATAATTGATAACGCCACCCCTCGAATCCTTCTTGTGTATTATTGAGATATGAAAGATGATTTCCATATCAGGGAAAGCTCACTTTGATATAGTGAAAGGCTGAACATTTTTTTAAGAGAGAGAAACAGAGAGATAGAGAGACAGAAATGGTGCAAGAGCATTTTTTTAGAAGAATGGTAGGGAAACCGCCTGGATCAGGATAAAATTCATCGTTAAGTTGATTCAATTTATGTTTCGATAAGATAAAGGATTGACGGTACGAGGTAGAAACGGTCTACAAGGTAGAAACGGTCCTAGAGAGAAACTTTGTTGATAATTGAAATAGGCAGAATTAGGTACAAAGGAGCTATTAGCAAAATATTATTTGAAGAATGAGGCAAAAAGGTTGGTGAGGCTGCTAGCATCGTTTCAAGTTTCATTATTGAAAAGGAGAGATGTTGGTTACCTATCGGATTTTCTATTGTAGTTAACAAACTGAAAAATTGACTAAGGAATCTTGATAAGATTGGATTGCGTTTCCGTTGTATAGGGTTTTTCAATAAGAGCACTACAAAAGTTTTTTTTTTAAATAAAACAAAAACGGTTTTGGATATCAATGAAATTCTTTATTCCTGTGAAAGTAAGTTAAATCCCATTATATATGGAACTCGATTTCTTTTGTATGGCCACCAAGGGCACGCTTGCAGAAGTCCAGACGCTGAACCCAATTTTCGACGGTTTTCAAGCATAAATCGGCCGATACTGCTGCAATTTCACGTTTAATATTCGTACGAAGTCCACCAATTGTCGCTGGCTTGTTGGCATAGACCATAGACTTGACGTAGCCCCACAGAAAATAGTCTAACGGCGTCAAATCGCATGACCGAGGCGGCCAAGCAACTGGACCATTTCGTTAGATAACACGTTCTCCAAACTTGGTTTCCAATAAATTGATTGTGACATTCGCTGTGTGGCTTGTTGCGCCATCCTGTTGGAACCACATGTCCATATCATCCAATTCGCCACGACGTGTGAGAGACACATTTGGGCTTTCTGCAACTGAAGCCTCAGTGGCAGCAATATTCTCGACACTACGGGCACTTCTTTGTCTCACTGGCACGGGAACATTTTGTACTGTGCCTGTGGATTAAAATTTTTCCACTAGACGCTCAATTGTTGATCTGCTAGGACGATTATGACGACCATAAATTGGACGTAGCGCTCTTAACGTTGAGGCCACTGACTCCGAATTTCGATAGTAAATTTTAATAATTTCGACTCGTTGTTGGCTCGTATATCTTTCCATCATGAAATGGCAAACCTTACTGGAGAGAAATGTCAAAAGAGCGGCAAGAAATATGGCGTCGTTTGCTGTCCCTGTCGCTCTACTTTTGTAACGTCCCTGTTGAAAAACCCTTTATAACGTTGGCGAAGGGAATTGTATAGTTTGGTAGAATGGATATAAGAGCCAAGATAGTAAGAATAGTCAGTCAGTCTCTTATTTCAAAATTATTGTCAAAATTGAAGGATAATTTGTTGAGGTATTCATTTATTTGACGAAAGTTTGCTTTCGTCGTTAGAAGATAGATCTGTAAGCTGGGTGGACTATAAAGGAGATTTTTGATTAAATAAGAGAAGAAGCAGCGGATGGAAGTTGTCGAAGAGAATCCCGCTTACTTCTGATCAAACAGAGATTTTAGAAATGATTTGAAAATTCTCTGACTTTTTTTTATTTCGTTTATTTTTTAAAAAGTTTTGAATAGTTTAACTACCCAATTTAGTTCTTGTTTGACTAAAATTTGTTACTTTGGTCAACAAATTCTAAGTTTATCATAAACAGAAGTTTTGGCAACCATGTCTCCAAGCCCACCATTCACCAACACGATGTTTTCCCAAGAATGTGGAATTTGTGTAAATATTGAGAATACACGTACCTCCATATGTGTATTCTGATGTTATGGTTATACTGAGGGAGTGAATGGTGCTCAGAAAAGGACACAATACTCCAAACACATCAGTATCAAGAATAATATATATCTTTGCCAAAAATGCTATAGCTATACACACAATCTATAGCTAAATAAATATACTTCAAAATTCCACACCCAAGTAAAGGGTGACATTGAGAGAAATTAAATCACACAGAATGTTATAAGATGCTCATCCCGTTTTTGTATTCACAGCTGTGATAACGACCTCAATTTAATGGATAAGTACTTGAGAAATCCTCCTTCATCTAGACTAGAGAGATAGTAAAAACTATAGAAACACACCAAACACATCAGCATCACAGAGAGGACATCAGAGTCAAGTCAAGGATCCCTCCGATGAAAAGAAGGTTAATCACGATATACAGAGTATGTTATGACAGTGTGTGGGATGTTTGCATGTGTGTGTATGTGTGTTTATGTTTATTTTGTATATTTTCTCATAAGAGTTTCTTGTGCACAAAAGTGATGGAGTTTTAAAATATAAATGGTTCTATACTATAAAACACTATTTTCTATATAGAGTGACACAATAACGTGACACTTGGATTACTTACTTTATAAAGACCCCATAAGGAGAGCAAACAGTATGAAATGATTATACACCACTTCCACTTAAATGTAAAGCAAAGAGTAGTTGCTGTCACCAGTGGTAGAGCACCTGCAATTAGAAAGTTTAAATTTATAAATAAAATGTATAGAAAATTTGAACTTAATTTGAATATTAGATACATTTTATACAGCATACATTATACATTTTGTACATTTTATAGCAAGAATTTAAAAGGATCTTTTATGTGTGTGCCACATTTTTCGTTTGGAATGTACCAACCTATATACATTGGTGGTTTTGAAAAATGTTTATATTAGGAAGTTACCATTCTTAGTTTGTTTAAAAATGCTTTATTTAAGAAAAAATATTTTTATGATAACATTGTTAACTTTGTAGTTTTACGTGTGTGCAATTTAGCAATAGGTTTTTAATGCCTTGAAGACTCGTTTTGCCTTTGTTCCTTCTATTCTAGACAACACCATCGCTTAGCTTAGTTCAGGGGCAAACAAAAATCATTTTATCGACAGTTAAAAATTTAGCTTTTTGACATTGCAGTTTGATTAAGTAATAGTTAAAGCATTATTAGGATCACGACATTTGGTTATGAAATCGGATTCTAAATATAAAATTTTGGACTCCAAAGTTGATAAATAAGATTTCAGTGATTTGAAGAAAAAATGAGCATAATTCAAAGACCATTATTTTTATTTTAAGATTCTTTTGACTTTTTTTATTTGCTTCTATTGTGAATAAACAAAAATTAAAATTTGAAAGTTGTAATTTTTTGTGAGTTTTTTTAGTTGAGCAACATTTTTTTGAACTCAAATTCAACTAAAAAAAGTTAATGTTCCCAGGTCTTCCCGGTCGGACTTATGGTTCATAATTTACTTTGAACCATCATATATGGACACCAAAAAAATTAAATGCACGACTGGGTCGCACGTATTTGCTCTTATATTGAAGACGCTGAGGGTTTAAGAACATTAAGGACATAGAAATTATGAAAGGAAAATATTAGCTTAAATAACTTCATTGAGAAATCTAAATAAAAAAAATGTTATTTTAATACCAGCTCCGAACGATAACGAGACGATACCAAACGATACCGTATTACTTGGACCGAAAATTACCAATACTCACGGTAGTATTGTTGGTATCGGCAGATAATATAGTCTTTTGAATATTATTTTTAATTTACTACCAACAAACAATTTTTGTAAATGGTTTCTCGGAAAAGGCTCTATGATTAAGATTTTAGCACGAAGAAGGTTTAGGCAATAATTTTAATTACAACTGCCCACTGTCACGCCCATTTAACTTATGCAGGCTTTCTCTTGAATCAACGATTTGTATTAAATTTTCAGACTTGGTTCTCTTAAGTGAGAAAGTGACTTACGTAAAATACAAAAAATATTTGTGTGCATTGTTTTCCTGTGAACTTATGACCCAGCGGCAAAATTTTGTGTCAAATTCCTAATCGGAACTTTGCTTAGACATTCTGAAAAAAGCCTTTAAAAATTCTTAAGTTAACAAAAAAATACATCAGTTAGTAAAATTGTCTTTTATAATAATGATTGTTGTTTCAAGTCTTGAAAATACCAAGCGAGTTCAATTACTACATCAAGAACATGTAACCTAGTCAAGCATTTTATTCTTTTTTGCGACTCACACCAGATCGAAACCAGACGAGACCGATACCGATAGCAAGACGAGACTTTATTATACGAGACCAAACGAGACTGACTTATACGAGATCGAGACCAATACCGAGACGATACTGAAATTTTTCGATTTTGACGATACCGAAACGATACTTACAAAAGAATCGTTTCGTTTCTCAACCTGTTAGGTAAAAACGACAGGTTGGTCTCACTAACAGCCCACTGGTAGGGATTTTGGTTTCCTTATATAGTCGGTATTTACACCAACCGCTTTTTTCGGTACGATTTCACCCAAAATCAGGTGAAATTTTTACATTAAACGATCTTTCCAGTCCAATTTCTGTCTCTGTCTTCTTCGTACTCTATTGCTGTCCTTTTCATTTTGCAATCAGAGCTAAACGGCACATAAACACCAGCATTTCCACTGTTGCGGTAGATCTATTGCATATTTTTTCGTAAAACAGATCTACTGCCTTTAAATAAAATAATTTTTGATTTCACGAAAAAGAAAATCAGATTCAAAAAATTGAGACCACAATCAAATTTTTTTTATTCTGCTTTGAAATGCAGTCATTCTAATTGATCCAAAAACCAGAAGTTTGATAGCTTTGCATATGAGCGGTAAATAGTAGAATAAAAATAAATTAAAAATTGAATACAAATTCCGACATTTTTTTCACATGAGTTATTTGTTTGGTCGCCGAATGAAGGTTAAATTTGAGCGAATTTTTTTTCTCTACTTTGTGGAATTTGTCCTGATGTTGTGAATTGTGAATGATAGTTCTCAGAAAATTACTTGTTGGTCGCGTGGCAGATAAAAAATGAAAAATTTAAAAATTTAAAATTAAAACTAATTTAAAGTCACGTGTTAGTTTTACAATTTTTAGATAGCATCGTTTTAAGAACAAGAATTATTTGATATTTGCATTTGGAATTGAAATAGCTTGAATAAATTTAATCGCATTTGCAGGTCGTAGGTTATGTTTAATTACACATTTTCAATTAATTATTAGTTATTATTATTTTTATTTGTTCTAAGATAAAAATAAAAATTTAATCTTCCTGCAGCATTTTTCTTAAATCTACTTAGAAAAATTGTCTTATTAGTGGCAACGCTGGTTAACACTTAACACACTACAGAAACTAAAAAAAAACAGGGGAATAAGAACGCAAAAATAGTTTAAGTGTGCTAGAAACAGACGAACAAAGATCGTCTGTGGAAAAATCGGATCATGTAAATGCCAACTTATGGTTGTACACATTGGTACAAGCAACAGGATAGTAAAAATGACTCCCGCACGGCATTCGGTTTTCTGGACAGACTACTCGTCTAGATATGTACATATTTGATATTATTTAATGTTGTCAGAAGTCATTGAATAGAATTTTCTTAATTGTGCTCGAGTATTCCTTCAACAATTTAACTACTCTTAGTAGCATCTAAATACATTGGTTCTGCTAAATTAAAAAAAAAAAAAAAATGCTATATATTTTGTATACTATTTTCTTGCAATTTATGGTTGGCCAATTCAGAAGTAATGTTTTGTGTTTAATGTTTACAAACAAAAATACCAACAAGAATCCTTTTATGATACGAGTATATTTGCATTCAACAGAAGCTTGTAACTTAAAACTTAGAGTGTGGTCAGATAAATAAATGCGAGAAATTTATTTTTACAAAAAAATAGATACCATAAAGTGAGAATAAACATAAATTTAAAGATGAAGTCTCAGAAGTAACTTGGCTTATTTGCTTTTTTCTCTATTTTGAATTTTATCGATTTCTTAATCAAAAAAATTCTTAAAATAAAAAAAGACGAGGTTTTTGCGTACGTTTTTTATTGACTAAACTTCCCAAAATTTTCAAAATATACACACTTCAAAAATTGTTTTTTATTGGGGGGGGACGGGGGAAAGAGTACTCACGAAAGAATTAGACAATTCCCCTTCTTGAAAAATTCTGTCCATGAAAGGAGAATGGGCATTTTTGGGCGTTAGCGGCCATTAGTGACAGTAGTAGGTATAAAAATCGAGTTGACAAACATTGAAAAACTAGAGTGTGTGTGTTTAAACGTCAAATAAAGTTGGCAACTTAATTGACTGGAGTTGATCAAACAACTTTTCTTCAAAAAGGACGGCTACATACACTTGTCACGACGCAATATCTGCATCAAAAAATGACGATGATTTGACAACCAAACTGACTTTGACAACAATGCTTAAAAGTGCGCTTAATTTGCTTTGGATTGTCATCAATCAAATAAAGCGATCGAAAGAAAATATATTTTTTCTATAATCTAATGTTGTTTTTTATTGAAATTTTGATAGATTTGATTTTAAAATCTAAAATTATTGCCTTGAATGAAAGATGTGGGCATAGTTTCATTAGATTCAGTTTACACACATAGCAAACATATTTATGTATACGTGTCCACATAAAAATGTCGTATGGCGTCAGTACAAATGAAACAAAACAAATAAATTTCCCTATTTCTATTTGTCATTTGACAAGAGAATATTTGCATGTATGGGTGCATACAGATTAAATCTCTCAAACTAGAAAGATCTCATCTTTTGATCTGAAGATCTCATTTTTTATGAATAAAACATGAAAAAAATGCTAAAAGTGCAAATCTGTTCCCAAAAAAATCAAATCTTTTCAGCAATGAAAAATGACATAAAATTTTCCATAGCATCAAACAACTGTCAAATTCGTGTTAAAAATTCAGACAAGAATGTCTGATAAGAGCTTTTGCTGATTCTGTGCAAAAATTCCAAGCAAAGCGTTGTATTAAAAGTAACGTTGGACTAACCGACAGAAAAAAATGTTAAATTTATTAAAATGTCGACAGTGGTTAAAAAGATGATTTATATCGTCGATCTTTTTTTCGACTTTCTTTCAAGACAGGTGACTTTTTCTCTAAGTTCGAAGATAAACACTATGAATATGAATTAGTATCCAAAACAGGTGTTCAATAACTTGCAAGAAAGTCAATACAAACCGACATTTCAACTGGTTAAATCGCTTTTTTTGCTGGTAATTCGTACATAATCTATACTGAAATATGTTGGTATTGGTTCTGAGTCGGTATAAGGACTCAATTTTCTATTCTTTTATTAATTTTATATTAAAATTTTCTTTGAGCCTTTCCCAAATTTTCTAAGCGCTAGGACCGGCCCTGGGTAAATTGGTTTATTTTTGACAGAAACCAAACGAAGAACATTTGGGAAATCAAGATCGATTAAGAGCTTGACTTTATGAACGTCTGTGAAGTTAGCGTGGCAACTTTCACCAATGCAAATGGAACCTTGACAGGAATGTGCAGTTTTTTAGCTTGGGACTGTCTAGATTTCTTATTCCACTTTCCTTTTCTTTTTCTGCATTATTCAGAAATAATTATTGGCCGCAAAAAATCCCCAGGTCCTTTTCCGATCGAGTTCCTCGCGCTCTCTTAAATAGTCCTATGCCGTCAAATTCAAGCATCGAGAACCAGTAGAAGAATTGCCAGGAAGCCATCAGCAAAGCCGCATTTGACGTGCTGGGCCTCGCACGACCACAACAGCGAAACCCCTGGTTCGACGATGAGTGCCGACAAGTACATGCCGCCAAACAGCAGGCATACAAAGTGGAGCTGCATAGAAGGACCAGAGCTGCTCGCGAGCTCTACGAGCAGATAAGGCGAGAAGAACACCATCTTCCCAGAAGGAAAAAAAGGAGCATGAGAAGCTTGCGATCGAGAAATTAAAGGGATGTCATTGCAGGAATGAAGTTCAGAAGTTTTACCAAAAGGTAAACAGAACCACCCAGGGTTACAAGGGCCGAACTGAAGCCTGCTAGGATGAACAGGGGAACATCGTGGTAGAATCGAAGTTGATGCTGACGATATGGAAAAATCATTTTTGCACACTGTATAACGGCGATGACGAACTGAATCCCACTGCCATGCAGATTGCACCATTCAACCTAGACGACGTAGGCCAACAATTCCATCCTCCCGACTTGGACGAAGTGAAGATAGCTATATCTAAACTTAAGTTCAAAAAAGCTGCTGGAGTTGATGGTAACACGGCCAAGCTATTCAAAGCGGCTGGTGATGAATTGGGTTTAACGGTAAATGAAAGCAAGGCCAAATATATGCTGTCAACAAGAAAGAGCATCCAACACCGACGTCTCAGTCAGAATGTCACTATAGACAGTTATAATTTTGAGGTGGTCAGAGACTTTGTCTACCTACGCTCCGCTATAAACTCAGCGAACTATACCAGTGCTGAGATCAAACGAAGTATTACACTTGCCAATCGCTGTTTCTTTGGGCTCAGAAGGCAATTGAGAAGCAAAGCCCTCTCTCGAGCAACTAAAGTGTCCCGGTATAAGACGCTTATCATCTCGGTCCTGATGTATGGTGCAGAGACATGGACGCTATTAACGGTGGATGAGAACGTTTTAGGCTGTTTTGAGAGGAAAATTCTCCCGGGTGATTTTTGGTCCCGTCTGCATAGGTGGGAAATGCAGAAGCAGATACAACCACGAACTGTACGGGCTGTTCAGCGACACCGACCTAGCCAGTAAAGTGAATAGCCAACAACTGAGATGGCTGGGTCACATAGAGCGAATGGACAACAATGCTCCGGCCTGAAAAGTCTTTGAACCCAACCCAGTAGGACAGCGCAGTAGAGGAAGACAGCGGAACAGATGGCGCACGCAAGTGAAAGAGGACCTCACCCAACTTGGCGTGCAAAACTGGAGACAGCTAGCTAGAAACCGAGCCGGCTGGAAGAAGCTTGTTGGTCGAGGCCCTGGTTCAACCCGGACTGTAGCGACAATTTAAGTAAGTAAGTATTATTGGCTACTCACGCCCATGTTTCATAGAAATTTGAACATTCTCATTTCTATGGGCAGAAATTCTTAGTCTGTCAAATATCAGGTTGACGTGGGTCAGATTTCAGATAACAAACGAAAAAATTTGAAAGGTGACAAATTCATTGCCCAGAAATCCTTGAAACAAATTTTTTTTTCACCAAAGATTGACCAAGTTTTTGAAATAAAAAAAAAATCAACGAAATATTTATAAAAGCGAAGGATCGATTGCAAAAAAAGTGTTGAAGAAGTTCACTAAATACGTATATTATACATACCTACATTAATGAGGGGCTTACGACTGTTGAGCAAAAAAAATATGGAAATGAATGGCTATGTTCTTCTCATTTCCACTCAAGTAAAGAAGCCTTTACGCTCCTTCAAGACGCTTTACGGATAGGGATCATAGTAAAGAGCTATGTTATCTGATATCATGACAAAATAATGAGATCAAAAGTCACAATGAAATGACATTCTAAATCGCGTATTATCCAATAAACTTAAATTGAATTGAATTGAGTTTAACTAAATTGAATTGAATTGAATCAAATTCAATTGAGCTAATTAAAATTGAATTGAATAGAATTTAATTGAATTGAATAGAAACTAATTGAATTGAATTGAGTTGAATTGAATTGAATTGGATTGAGTTGAATTCAATTGAATTGAATTGATTTGAATTGATTTGAATTGATTTGAATTGATTTGAATTGAATTTAATTTAATTGAATTGAATTGAATTGAATTGAATTGTATTGTATTGTATTGTATTGTATTGTATTGTATTGTATTGTATTGTATTGTATTGTATTGTATTGTATTGTATTGTATTAATAAGTATCTGCACAGGCTAGAAGCCTACAGCAGATGTTTGGTATAAGTGAAAGTAAATAAAGAAATATGGGAGTTGAAAGCTTGACTGAAGGCAATTTAAAATGTCGATGTCGTACAGTTCATATCCTTAAAGCTAAAATGATTACACTGTGCATCGAAAACAAAATATGAATGCAACTTCGAGGGTTTCAGCCGAAATTGGTTTAACCCCTTCCTAAATTATGTTAATCTGATCACATAACGTAAAGTTTGCTCTGCCAGGCTGTTTGAAATATCCGTTGAAAAAACCGTTTTTTATACCTATTTCTATTTTTGTGTTATAATAGGAATATTGAGCAGTGGAAAAACGGTTATGGTGTCTCTAGTTCCAACAGTGTTACTTGAATAATTTTTCTAAGACCTGTTTTTGTTTAACACCAGTGGAAAATTGAATCAAAATCTTAGAGAACATTTTAAGAAAATCATACAATTCATTGTAGGATATATGGAAACTTTCCATTCTAAAAAAAGCTCAAATAAAATTTAAATTTAAATTTCCTTTTAAGGAATTACAAGAAAAAGCTCTCAATATTCTAGCACATCTCTGTATGTAGAATTTTAGATAAATGTCTTCACCCAGTGACGATGGACGCCCGTAAAGAATTTTCGTTGAACGTTATATCCATTAATTTCAAAGATACAATGCTCTTGAGGTATTTTCTGTTATTTTCTTCAATATTTTTTTGTTCGTCCGGAGAGATTATTTACCATCAATCTTATTGTTTGATGCGGGGAAAAAAAGAAGAAAAATGACAAGCTATTGCTATGGAAATAATATTTTTTGGCATCGTTGCATTAAATAAATCTTCTTCTTCTTATTGGCAAATAGCATATATCAAACAAAAAGAACTCTACAGCTTAATATTTTTGTATTTAGATTGATGTGCTTGTGCAGTTTTGGAAACTAATATTTTCTGGATTTTATTAAAAAAGATTTATGGAAATTTTTTTACACGGGCTCTTTTTGGCATAGTTATTGGAACTTGGTGCACAAGCAGCAGCCAGCCTTGAATAGGGGTAGATAAGTTATATTTATGATTTATGACTAATTTTTTTATTATATATTTGAATAGGGAGCTATGAGAAAGAAGACGCACAAATTTGTCTTTTAAGGTGAGTTCTATAGTCTTAACAAAATCAATAATTCCCAAATGTATTATTAAGTATGACATTTAAGCCTTGAGATGCCGCACCACCTTTATTCAGCCCATGAACCCATCTGATTGCATGCAAAAACTACGAGTTGGAAACTGATTCAGAATTGTATCATCCAGCTCGACGCTGAATTTGTTTGCACAACGTGAAGGAACTAATCGAAATTTGCAAACACTTGGGGGTAGAATATATCCACGGCGATGTAATTATTTTTGGATGTATTAGAAATGTCTTATGCATGGGTAAAAGTTCGTCAAAATTGTTTGCTATTTTTTAAGAATTTATTAAAATAATAATTTACATCACGTATCTCGACTTACCTGATTCTACTTCTTTGTTTAAATGAAAAGAACACTAGGAATTGGATGTAAATTCATATTTTAATTCTTGCGGACTAAAGTAGAAGCAAATGATAAATGGTAGATATTTCAAATGACAAAATTTTGGTTAAGATTTCATTCAATTGTTAGAGCCCAAACTTGCACGTTTGAATAAAAATCTAATTTTGTTTGTTTTGAACATACAAAAGAAATAGTTTCAATTCTTTAATTGAAATGCTGATAGAAGACACATAATGTGGCTGCTAATTTACACAAATAATGTGGGTATGTCTCAAATAATCCAGATGTAGGTGTTTAAAATTGAAAGAAAAGTTTTGTTTTGTGAAGAACAAAGGTCTTGCTAACGAAAAGAATATCACAAAGTAGATCAACATCCGAAAGAGTCAAAATAACAAACAACTTTGTAAATATTTAAACAAGAGATTTGTCTAGACCTCAGCTTATAATAAGCTAAATTATTCAATTCAATAAATTGATAGTTTTTATTCTTTTTATCATTGTTTGCCTATTAATAGAACAATTTTTGTTTGTTAAATTTTTTGCTTGCGATATATGTAGGTATAGCTACTAAAGGGCAAGTTTTGGATTCATGCAAAAAAATACCGAGATAACAATCAAACATGACATTATGAATTAGGGCTGGCCACGATATCAAACCAAACGATACTTTTGTAAGTATCGTGTCGGTATCGTCAAAATCGGAAAGCGTCAGTATCGTCTTCGTATCACACGAGTTGCTCGATAACTGATGCGGTAATTTGGCCCCTGGTCTCGTATAACTCAATCCCGCTTGGCCTTGTACAACAAAGTCTCGTCTCGGTATCGTTTCGGTTGTTTTGGAGCTGGTATCGTCTCGGTATGGTTTCCGATAGCAATACCAATCGATATCGAGACTTTTCTGGTATCGTAGACAACCCTAATTACGAAGATAGAGAACACCAAAAAAGAGGGTTCTGTCGGTCTGTCTATCTGTTTGTACAGGGTGGCGCACGAATCGTGCTACAAAAATAAAACGAAATAACTTTTTTTCTGTGCGAGTAATCGGCTTATTTTTTTTTTTATTTTGTAGGTTACTATTTAGATTTATAAAAATGGATGCTTGGGATACGGAGAAAAGAATTTGAATAGTGCAACGGTACCATGCTTTGCAGTCCGTCATTTCCGTCCAAAGGGAATCTAGGCGGGAGTTTGGCGGTAATCCCCCGAGTAGATGGACCATTATGAGGTTTGTAAACATGTTTGCCGAATCTGGAAGCATCGCACGAAGGCCGTACCATCGAGATGCCAATGTTCGGGTTCAGGATACAATCGCAGCAGTAGCATCTGCAATACAGGCCAATCCGAGCGTTTCGACCCGAAACTTATCGGGGCAAATTGGAGTTAGTAGACGGTCATTACAACGGATACTTCATGACGATTTAAACTTGTTTCCGTACAAAGTCCAAATTACTAGCAAGTTAAACCCTCAGGATTTGCCTGTTCGCCTGGAATTTTGCCAAAAAATGATATCAATGGCCGAAGAAGACAACACATTGATCAATTGTTTGTTCATGTCTGATGAGGCCCATTTTGATCTTAACGGCAATGTAAACAAGCAAAATTGCCGTATATGGAATGAGTCTAATCCAGAAATGCTCCATGAGACGGAACTGCACCGAGAACGAGTCACTGTGTGGTGCGCAGTTTCATCAAGGTGTATTGTCGGGCCGTACTTCTTTGAAGAAAACGGTGTAACCGTTACTGTCAATGGGGACCGTTATTTAAAGATGTTGAAGGAGTTTTTTTACCCAGAACTGCGCGCCGAAGACGTATACCATTCAACAGCGTTTGGTTTCAGCAAGATGGAGCAACTGCACATATAGCCAGACCAGTTATGGCGGAGCTAAACAAAAAATTCGCAAACAAATTAATTTCTAGGAACTCCACTCTTCGCTGGCCCCCAAGGTCACCTGACCTGACTGCACCAGACTTCTTTTTATGGGGTTATGTCAAGCAAGAGGTGTATAAAACGAAACCCAGGAATTTAACTGAATTAAAGCAGTCCATAACGACAATAATTGAGGCGATCCCAACTTCAACTCTTCAGGCCGCAATGAATAATTTTTTGATCAGGTGCCGCATATGCGTGGGAGAGCGTGGAGGTCATTTGCGGTCTATAATCTTTAAAAACAACTAACTATTTAAAATAAAATTTAATTTTCTAACCAATAAAAAAAAAATAAATGAAATACATCTATTAAAAAAAAGTTATTTGAATTTCTTATTGTAGCACAATTGGTGCGCCACCCTGTATCTGAATCTACACACTAAACCAATGATGCGATCGTCCTCAAATTTTTAATTTAAGGATTTTTTGTGATTCTCCAGAGTGGAAATTGAAATTTTCTCGTCTCAGAAAATAATGGATCTTATCATACAAACGTTAAAAAAAAATCATATTTATCTCAGAAACGGCTTCAACGATTTTGATAAAAAAAATCAGAGCTCTTTTGGAAGCATGTTGCACAATTTTAAATTTTTTTTCTCGTGGGTAGGTGCAAAACTTGCATAAGGCTCTATGAGGACCGAAAAACGCGTGTTGATGAGTGAGATTGTTACTATACTAAAACCACTTCCACTTCCCGATTGCAACTGATTTGAAGCTTATCAAACAATTTATTTTTAAAGAAGTTAAGCAACGTTTTGCAGGTTACTTTCCGGTGAAAATTCCTGCTAAATCCGAGATTTTAAAGCGGTTTCTTGTTCACAGCCTCAAGTCGGAATGTTTTGTTCTTCGCACATGGCGTACTTAATTTGACTCATCAAGAATGTCAATAATCGTTGAATTAGCTTGTTTTAATAGCCGATTTTTATATTTTCGAGTGAAACTTTTTATTTCATCCTGAACCGTTGGAATCCTTCTGTGAAGATCTTCGTTTCTTCCACGGAGCATTTACAAATGACATAAGCAATTTATTTTCAAAAGTTTTGTAAGTTATTTAAGTTTTTATAGCCCCAAAGTTGTATGCCATAGGTCTGAACAGGTTTAAGTGTCTAATTGTACAAAATAATTTTATTTTCATTACTTAGCTTTGAATATTTACCGAGTAGCCAGTTCATATCACTTAATTTACTTTTAAGTTCTTTGCATTTTTTTACGTGCGGCCTGCATTTTAATTTTGCGTCTAGAGTAATTCCCAGGTACTTTGCCGCATTCGCAAATGGAACACGAGTGGTATCAAACACGACTAGTAATCAGTTTATTTATCTATACGTAAAGTCTACGTGGACTGACTTTTGTTTATTGAGCGCTATTCGCCATGTTTTTGTCCACTCAATAGCCGTTTTCCTTTGAAGGTTGCAAAGTACTACTTGAGTAGACCAAAACCATAATCTAGTACTGCCAACTGCACATGCACATGATCTCTTGTGCGAGTAGATACTTTTTACATGGGAATGCAATTTCTTGTGTTTCATTGAAAAAAAGATAGCAAAATATTTGCAAGTTCTTCGCCATCTCCAAAGGAAAACGGCTATTAACACATTTAAGAGCATTTTTTAATTTAATTGTAGCTTCGAAAATCGTTTCGCCTACTATTGCAGTATCTTCAGCAAACGTGTCTTCTGAGCTATATTGTATATAAATAAAAGATACAGAACTGGACCAAAACCACTTCCTTGTGGTACCCCAGTGACTATTTCCTTGAAATTTGAATAATCATTCCCGTGTCGTACACAAAAAGTCCGTTATCTAGATATCCGTTTAGAATGTTGTAAAGTCCTTGAGGCAGAACTTGTATTTATTTTAATTTGAGGCCTTCGTGCCACACTTTGTCAAATGCTTGCGACACATCCAAAAAGACTGTCGAACAGATTTTTTATTCTTCAAGAGCTCCTTCAATTACGTCAGTAATTTTATGCATTTGATCAGTAGATGACTGCTTGTTTCGAACTGTTATTCAGGTATTAATTGGCTGCAGGCGCAAAAGTAGTATTCTTTCAAAAACTTTAGATTTTTTAGGAAAAGGCGAAATGAGTCTGTAAAACTTCTTTTCGTGAGATGATTTGCCAGGTTTCAAAACCATTATATCTTCCGCAACTTTCTATTGACTCGGAACATATTTTAACTTTAGACCGGCGTTTATTATGTTATAATTATGTATAGAAGGAGCATTTTTAAAATTTCTGCCGTGATAAAGTTATATACTTGAGTTTTACTTGACTTAAACTTCTTTATTTCTCTTCTTAATTCTGCAAGTGTTACATTTCTTGTTGTGTTGCTTTCATTTGAAGTTAAATTCAAATTGATATTTTCGTTGAGTTTTTGCCCATGTTTCCTACAAGTAATAGACGAATATCATTGATATCCAACTTTTTTCATATAAGTTGTCCTTCAATTAAGTTCAATTGGGTGAATGGGTAAGGCATTGAGTTTGAGAAATTATATGCGTAGAACCTTTACAATCAAATGAAATTACCTACGACTTGATTACAAAATTGTGTTTTTTTTTAATTTACACATAAGAGCTATACCTATACTTTTATCCGTTAAAATCCAAATTCTGTGTTTTTTGACTAATAAGTTGTTTGTTCAGGTGGTCATTTTTATCGTCGTGAAATAAATGGAATTCTGGAGATGGTGTTTCCTTAGCTCGCTTTTATATTTTCATCGAATAAATTCGTTCACAAAAACACAAATATCAACGTACTTTTAATTTTATTTAAAACTATGTTTTGTTTTTCAAAGCTTCTATCTACCTGAGCCCGGATCCGCTCGGGCGGGCCAGCTAGTCAACAATAAATGTAATTATTTCACCAATTAAACCCCAATAAAACCATGGCACGCAGGCTGAACTATCTAGAAAATGCCAAGAAATAGATTACGTCAATCTGTCAGTCACTAAAATAGGCCATAAATTAGTATCATAATAAACAATATTATTGGAAAACTTTAAAAATAATATATTCAAAATTGTTTTTCTTATAATTCCCTAGGTAGCTCTTTGAGTTCTCAAGTGGGGGGTCATGATGGGGGTTGTGATCGATTTAAAACAAAATCTAATCATTGAAAAAATTGCTTTGCTAACTGCAGTGATTTACCTGTTTTGAATAATTGTACATATACACCGCAGTGTACCTTTAAATTAAAAGATAAACTATTGTTTGTATTGGTGTTTGGATGTTGTAGAAACTGGGGGCCTCAGGCTGTATCTTTTCCTACACATCAAGTGCTTACATTACCTCCAAGTTGGTAACCGCCGGATACTGGTCTTGGCTTTATGTCATGACTTGCTAAACTTGTAAGTGCGAGTGTTGATCAAGGAAAGAATTGCAACACCAAACCCATGGCCCTACAGATTGAAGGTTAGTGCATTGGGCTAACGACCCGGCCACAATAAAAAAAAACAATTGTTATGAAAGAGAAGCGAGAAGCCTCGGATAACAACACCCCTCAAATGGCAACCCGACCCGGAACGAAAATGGACTACGACCTGCGAGTATGCACCTGGAATGTAAGGACACTCTATATGCCAGGTGCTACTCAAAAACTTGAATCTGTCCTCACGCGGTACAAGGCAGATATTACCGCGATCCAGGAGATACGATGGATAGGATCACGGATTATGAAGAGAAAAGATTGCGACATTTATTACAGCTGTCATCAAAGATTGCACATGTTAGGATGCGGATTCGTCGTGGGAAATCGACTTAGATCGAGAGTCATCGATTTTAAGCCGATCAGCGATCGCCTGGCTGTGATCAACATCAAAGCTACCTTCCAAAACATCAGCCTAATATGTGCACACGCCCCTACCGATGAAGCGGATGAGTCTGACAAGGAGGATTTTTACGACCTCCTGGACGGAGCCTACGGAGCCTGTCCGGAGTACGATGTCAAAATCGTGCTCGGAGACTTCAATGCTAAAATCAGAAAGGAAAATATCTTTGGCGTATTAGTTGGAAAGCACAGCCTCCACGAAACGACAACAGACAACGGCTTTCGACTAATCGACTTTGCTGCAGCTCGTAATACGGTGATAAGTAGCACTTGGTTCCCCAGGCGAAGGATACATACAGCAACCTGGGGATCCCCAGATGGTCGAACCGCCAACCAAATCGACCATGTGCTAATTGGCGCAAGGCACGCATCGAACATCTTGCACGTGCGAACTTTCCGAGGTGCAAATGTGGACTCTGACCACTTTCTTGCAGTGACAAAGTTCAGAGCCCGACTGTCCAGTGAAAAGAAAGCGAAGACCGCCCAAAGGAAGAAATTGAACATTACATGCCTTAGCACATCTGTGAAAGCCAGAGACTACAGTGAGCAATTAACCGGGAAACTCTCTGCCGTACCCCCACCCACAAGTGTCAACAACCAGTGGAACTTGTATCGCGACGCCATTAAGGATACAGCCGAGACCACCATAGGCTATCAACCACCTAAAAAAAAGAACCCGTGGTATGATGAAGACTACGCTGTATTAAAGCAGGAAAAGGAAAATGCACGAATGCAAATGCTGCAACGGAAAACAAGAGCAGCAAGAGAGGGGTACCGTGAAAAGAGAAGGAAAGAGAAGAAAACCCTGCGTAGAAAGAAAAGAGCATCCGCAGCCTCTCAGCTCAGGTATCTCGAGGAGTCTAGCATTGTCACCAACACCCGCCAGTTCTACAAAACAGCCAAGCACGCAAGCTCTTCGAAACAGCCAAGGGAACCTAGTCACCGAAGCACAGGGAATTGTTGACGTGTTTAAAAAGCATTTCCAGCAGCTGCTCAATGGGAATTCTGTAGAGGAAGCGACAGGAGAACAAAGAAGCATGAGACCAGTAAATGAAGATCCAGTCCCAGCGCCCAGTACTGAAGAGATTAAGAAAGCCATCCACAAGCTTAAGAACAACAAATACGCCGGCTCGGATGACCTACCTGTGGAACTCTTCAAGTATGGAGGAGATGCCCTGGTAGGGTGCATACATCAGCTCATCAACCAGGTATGGGAGGAGGAAAGTATGCCCGACGACTGGTCAATTAGCTCCATATGCCCAATCTACAAAAAAGGCGATCCTATGTCCTGCAAAAACTACAGAGGTATATCCCTGCTTAATGTTGCATACAAGATCCTATCCAACGTACTATGTGAGCGTCTTAAACCTTTCTGCAACACTATGATCGGCACGTACCAGTATGGCTTCAGGCCAGGCAGATCAACGATAGACCAAATCTTCACATTGAGGCAAATCCTGGAAAAGACCAACGAATTTCAAGTCGAGACCCACCATCTTTTCATCGACTTCAAAGCCGCATATGATAGCATAAGTCGCCAAGAGCTTCTATTGGCGATGTCGGAACTCGGGATCCCGAAAAAACTGATCCAGCTATGCCGCATGACGTTACAAAATACGCGGTGCAACGTGCAAATGGGTAACAGCTCATCCGAGCTATTCCAGACATGTACAGGGTTCAGACAAGGAGATGCCTTATCATGTGACTTCTTCAACCTAGTCCTGGAGCAGATAGTTCGCAAGAGTGGTGTTAACCTGGAAGACACTATCTTCAACAGGTCTTCGCAACTGCTTGGCTATGCGGACGACATCGACATCATCGGCCGCCCCAAGCGAGCTGTACTAGAAGCATTCACAGCTATTGATGAACAGGCGAAACGCGTTGGTCTTGAAGTGAATGAGGACAAAACAAAGTATATGCTATCAACAAACAAAGCTTCATCTGTCCATCGCCTAGGACAAAACGTCACTGTTGGTAGCAGTAATTTCGAGGTAGTCAAGGAGTTCACCTACCTCGGAACAAACATCAACCCCACGAATGACACCTTAGTGGAAATCCGACGAAGAATTGCCCTAGCAAACCGCTGCTAATTCGGTTTGGCTAAACAAATGGGTTCAAAACTCCTCTCCCTTAAGACAAAGTGCACGCTATACAAAACGCTAATTTTACCAGTTCTACTCTACGGCGCCGAGTGCTGGACTATAAGTAAAAAAGGGGAATTGATACTGGGCACTTTCGAGAGAAAAATTCTTCGGCGGATATTTGGTCCAATATGCGAGGAGGGCGAATGGAGGAAAAGATTTAATCGTGAATTATACGAGCTGTACCAAGATGTGGATGTAGTGCAAAGAGCCAAAACACGCCGACTACACTGGCTCGGCCACATCGAGCGAATGGACAAAAATGCTCCAGCCAAAAAAATCTTCGAATCCCAGCCCCCAGGTTCGAGACGACCAGGAAGACTGAACATACGCTACAGGGATCAGGCGGTTTCTGACGCAAGAGCGCTTGGTGTCGACGACTGGAGGGACCGTGCGAGGGACCGCAACCGATGGAAGACCGCAATATCTCAGCCAGAGACCCTCCATGGATCGGGAGCCGGATAATAAAAAAAAAAAATTTGTGTATTGTAAAAGATGACAGTTCAAATGTCACTTTTAATTGACTATATTTATGAAAAAGGAATCAGAATCTCGAATATTATCTATAACCTGAGTTCAAGGCGCACATTTTGAATTAATCACCAAATTTTGATTGCGTTTCAGAAGATTTAATTTCATATCACCATTAATCAGATTAATTAACAATTTATCATATTACATTCAATATAAAAGTCATTCTTCCTTACATAAAAATGATTATAGGTTTCTTAAAGATCCAATATAATCTTTGTATTTATCACACATTAATCTTTTATTTCTCATTTAATATCAACTCATATTTATATCTTTCGAGCCTCCAGCATAAGCATAAATGAGAAAATGCTGGATGCTACTTCAATGGCCCACTATTCTGTCTCCACACATATTTTTCGATTCAAATCACAATCAAATTCGTTATATATGATACCATTGCCAACTGCCATCCTCCTCATCTACTATTTGGCTGGCTTCATAATTATAATTCATAGGAATTTTTTGCTGCAAGGACATGCTCCTTATGGACTTCGATAGTACCTTCAGAATCATCAAGGAGTGTTGTTTATATTTATGTCGAAGTTATTTCGAGTTCTTAGAATGCCAAAAAAAATTCCCATGAATATAAATTAATTGGATGATTGAGTTATTCCTTAACTGACATTCGACAGCAATTAAATGAACCTGCAGGTTAAATCATATCTAATTACTGGAAACTAGTTTAATATTTCACAACTGGCTAATTGAATTTTTTGATTAGGTGAAATTCTGTGCACAAAATATGATGTTTTTGTAGCAAAAAAACATTAAACCTCAAATAACAAATAACGTTACACAAAATGTATTTGATTTCAAGAGAAGCTGAATTTAGCACTGCCCCCAGAGAAACGAATGTAATATAAACTCGCTTTGCGTGACTATATGTTCTTATTTATTTGATCATCTATCTAGACCAATCTATAGTTTGTCACGAAATTGGATACTTCCGGTATTATTTTTACCACACACACACACACACACATAATCAACAGTATATAGGTATACCATTTTAATATTTATACAAGGACATTGTTATCTATTCTAATACACACGAAATGGATACTACTTACCAAAACTTTGGCTGACCCAAATCCCGACCATATCCAATTTCAGCAAACGATAATAGACGTCCTCACCCTTCTCGATGTTCATGAACAGGTGGTAGACAAAACTTCCGCACCAGGGAGCAAGTGAGCCGAAAACATGGCAGAATGATAAAAACCGATATCCATTCTCCCAAGGCATTAGGCCCGGAACGACTGCTAGGATGTAGAAAATAGGTATGGCTGGAAATAAATATATAAAAGCAAAAGGAGATTTGATTAGATTATGCACAACTAAAGGTGCTGTGAAGTGTAGGCAATTTGACTGTGGGAGTTTCGGTCTTCTTTTTTTGGGAAGCCAACGAAGAGGTATATTGATGTAGTTGAAGTTTTTGTTAGAAGAAATTCAGGATAACAAAGAATTCAAGACGAAAGTTGCTGATAAAGGACTTTCTTTTTGTAAATGAATACTGTCATTTGAACGTTTTGGTTGTATTGGAAACTTTTTCAGTGAATTCTAAGTGCTTGACTAATAGCTGAAGACTTTTCGCTGCACAAACAAAAATCTATTGATTTGGTGGAATTAAATAAATTGGACTATTTCAATGCAAGTGCACGAAAAGTATTGGGTCTTATAGTTTCAGACCGAGACCAATAAATTCTTTCTTTGAATACATACACACATGCAAATGTTTACGTTTTTGCTAAAAGAAAAAACATTTTCTTTATCAGATGGAAATTTTCTAAAAAACAATCTGTAAGAATCGGTACCGAGTAGTATAGGACTCTTACCGCACTAAAACTACCACTCAATCAGGACCAATCTATGAAAGATCCATAGTTGATTTTGCTTTCTTAATTTATGAATCACACTGTGGGAAGTTTAAAGTTATAATACTTAAACATAGCTTTTAAACCATCACCTTATGAGGCTTGGTTCTTCTTAATCTCCTAATATTGTCACGTACATTTAAGTACGGTCTCTATTTCGGAGTTGGTTCAGTTTTGACAACTATGTTCATAATTGATTTAACACTGT
Source organism: Dasysyrphus albostriatus (assembly GCA_946251815.1). NCBI lineage: Eukaryota > Metazoa > Arthropoda > Insecta > Diptera > Syrphidae > Dasysyrphus > Dasysyrphus albostriatus. The sequence continues at coordinate 17,062,807 of OX276335.1, read as the reverse complement.
TAATCTTATCGAGACATTCTTTGTTTTCGAAAGTGAGCATAAATAAAGGTAGAGATCTCTTTGATTTCTAAATATTGAGACTTTTTATTTGATTTAAAAATCGATCAGACCTCCAAAGTCCAAACTCAATCAAGTTAACTTCACTCCAACGAAAGTACATAATTGAACCATTTCAAGTGATAATGAATATTAACTCATATAGGGCTTTTTTTAAATACAGCATTAGTTACAAAAATGTAAGTACATTTAGTCCTTAAGTATGCAATCCACCTTCATTGAAAACTATCAAGTCAAAAATGCATACCAAACGTAAAAGTTTTTAGTCAACAATATTCTTCAAAGCATCACCATCAATCAAATCTCGTGTGTGTCAGGAGAGTGCTTTATAAGTTTTGAAGTTTTGTCCTTAACCCACAGTGTATATTAAGTGAAATTTCTTAGACTTAAATTCGCCACGACTTCATAAAATGTATAATAGGTCACATTTAGGTATGTATCTTACCCAAGCCTATACGTGAATGTGAATGTACTAGCCAAATATCGCCGCACAAAATGTATATATGTGTGCTTGAGCATCATCCACCACATCAGAAAACCGCCATCCATCGCCATCCTTTGTCAAATATTTACAAGAAGGATAAACGTAGATAGATATATCTGAAGTTTTAAGTCCTTTTCAAGGTGAATGATTAAATTTTGTATATACATATGCGATATAACCTTGTCTCGTTGAGACAAGTTTGTATACACAGGGTGTTATAAATTCAAATGGGAATTTTTCGATTAGAATATTTTTGAGAATATAAAATTACACCAAATATTTTCGATATTTCGATATATTCTTTTTTATGAAAATATTTTATATTAAAACTTATAACTTATAACTTAGTATAGTTGTTACATAGATTTGTTTGTATGTTTAAGAGAATTTATCTCTCATTCTTAAATTTATGATTACTAAAAAACATACTGCGCATAATGTACATAGAATGGCGTCATCGAAACACATAAATATTTTTTCCAAGATTAATAAAACAATTTGACTGACTAAACTTTAATAATTAAACATGAAATATCGTTTCTTAAAAACAATACACTTGTTTTTCAGAACACATATTTTTATTATGCAAAGAATAAAATATTATAGAATCATTTGTGCGTAGGTGACTAGGTGACGTAGATGCGCAGAACGAAACAAAAAAAGGAAAAGAAAAATGGTTAGATTCTACGCCCCTTGCCCCTAGTCCTTAAGGCCTGTTTAAACCGAGCAAGGTCTGGTGGCCTTTGTAAAAATTTACAAACACAATATCACCGACGAGTTTTGACTTTCCCACAAGGGGAACAAAATGTAATTCGCTATGGAGAGAATTACGTTATACACTCAGAGAAAAAAGTCAGGTAAATAATTAACCTGGGCCCTGTTAAATTTCCAAGGTGCGTAATCCCATATAAAGTTACAGACATTTCAGAAATTTACCTGATTTTAATAACCTTATATTAAGTGTTAAACTAGCCTGGTGTTCTATATAACCATATTCAAGTTGATTTAAGAAGATGAACTGTTGTTTTAACACTGAATTCTGGTAAACAAGAAATTTTGACAAGAATATAGCGCTAATTTTACCTGAGATCAGGTTTTTTAACACTGCTTGTTATGAATTTCTATTTTACCCCAAATCAGTTTGAAGTAACATTTTATATAGTTATTTATACAATGTTTACCTGTTGAATTTAACCTCATTTGCCAGTTAATTTTAACGTGACACCAGTGTCAAAACACACACACACAGGCCACCCGAATAAAATTATTTAAATTTAATCTGGCTACCTGTTAAACTAGCCTTCTTCCAGCGTTGAAACACACTCACAAGCCATGGTTTAAGAAACATTCTACCAGGTTATTTCAACGTGACACCAGTGTTAAAGCACATACAAACAAAAGCCATCCAAACAAGGTCAGTTTCAACTTATTGATATTTGGCACAAGTTTTTCATGCAGTGTAGTGGCCCACGAGATGCGTACTATCTTCATGCGTGAGAGGTTCCCAGTTCAAAATTAAGTAAGTATCACAAAGTATTTTAAAAATAAAATTATAACCATAGTAATAAATTTCTATACTTTCAGAATAATACAAAATTAATTGGATGGTAAGCAGTGTTAGAGATGGGACCTATTTCTATCTACTGGAGATGGGAGCAAGATTCTCAGGTAAAATTGACAGTTTAACTTTTTTTAAGGCAGTGTCAACTTTATCTGAAACCAACGTTGATTTAACACGACGTTAAAATCAGGTATCAGGTTAAGCCGTTATTCTGATCTACCGAATTGAAAAATAACAACCTGAAAATCAGGTATAATAAACCAGAAATTGGTTGGTTATACCAGCTTTTTTCTCTGGGTGTAGGGAAGTTCGTTATAAAGAAGTTTGGCTGTATTTTAAATTGTTTCCTCTACCATATACCAGTCACCAAACTTACAATTTCTTCCAAGAAGTATATGTTGTAGTCAGTGGCGTATTTAAAGGGGTGTCTAACGCCGGGCCAATAAGTTTTAGCACCCCATTAATTAGCGAAAAACTGCTGGGTTCACTTTAAAATAAAAAAAGTCATATAAAAATAGGAAACACAATTTTGATACAGTCAGCCACAAAATTATTCCGAATAATTTTTTTTTTAAGCATGAGTTTTTTTTTATAGCCGTGTCCAGGTAAGTAAAAAATTTACGTAGTGCGCCGTGCGCCCTGAATTATGTATTCACCACAAATATTTTTGCCAAAAATCCAAACTTATTTCGACCACTTCAAAATACCTGTGTGCCGTTAATTTTTTTGAGTGCGCTGAAATTTCATCGGAATCGGATAGCGTGCGTTGAATGTGACATAAAAATTTGTATTGATCTGGACGCGGCTTTACGATTCTTTTATTAAAGAACTTAAACTTAAAGAGCCTTATTTAAAAACCCGAATTAGCGACGAAGTAGAGTTACTCTGACATTACCACGCCTGGTAATCCTAAAAAAAAAACTTATTTAACAAAATACACAAGCTATAGAGGCGGAGTAGCCTTAAAATGGTTCATAGGGGGTTTAAAGTCGTACCTAGGATAGCCATTTTAAACAAATGTCATTTTGACATAACATTATGTGTAATTTACAAAAAGTAGTGTTAAAAAAATTTTATTGATCTTTTTTTACTAATTACGTTTTCTTTAATTATTCTAAGATTTTTATTAATTTATTATTTCAACAAAATTACTTAATTAAAATGAATGGTGGAAATCAGCAGGGTTTGTTGCGTTTTTAATAACCAGAGTTTTAGATTTGTCGTTTTTTGACATAAGGAGAGCGTAACTAACACGGTTAGTAAGTACTTCGACTCGGTTTAAGTATTCCGAGGTGAAAGCGAGTATTAGCGAAATCTAATAAAAAAGGCTAAAAATGATTTCATATGTTTATTTTTTAAGCTACCTAGTTTTGTTCGCCAACGCGACCTGTGATACACTAATTGGTTGACACATTCATCAATAGCACTATTAACTGACCTATTGTGTTCAGCGATAATTAAGAATTTTAAAAGATGGCTTAACTGACGTCTCTTATTTTTGCGGAATCAAATGATTTTGATATTTCAAATCTGAATTTATAGTTAGTTAAATGCTTATTTGTTGCGCCAAACATACATTTTTACCATGAATATTTACTTATTATTACAATTTCACTTAAATAAGTCTAAAGTTAGTGGTGATTTTAAATATTAAGTTTGTGTTTGGCATCTAATTTTTTTATTATATCAAAGGCTTACTTGTTGCGCAAGCGTGAACTTGCAGCTCCAACTTATTTTTAAATGGGTACTAAAGTTTCCGCTAAGTAAATTTGAAGTTTACAGATGAAAATCATGATTCTATAATTGCCCATTTTATTATGTTCCTTTGTAGATTTTTAAATTATAATGAATTTTGTAGCTCGAATGTTTTTTTTTTCAAAATTTCAAAAATAAAATTCACATTTTATAATGCATATTTTTTCCTGCTATCAACTATTAGAATTCTAAGCCTAACTTCAAATTTAAATAATACAACCAGAAATATATGAACATTATTAAAACTATTACTTTAGATTATTTTTATTTTTGCTTTGTTCTTCAGTACCTACTCGTAGTTGACCTAACAATTGATTGGCATCTTCTAACCGCGAAATTGTAAAATTCCTTTCAGATTCTACAGGGTGGCGCACCAATTGTGCTACAATAAGAAATTCAAATAACTTTTTTTTTAATCGATGTATTTCATTTTTTTTTTTTTTATTGGTTAGAAAATTAAATTTTATTTTAAATAGTTAGTTGTTTTTAAAGATTATAGACCGCAAATGACCTCCACGCTCTCCCACGCATATGCGGCACCTGATCAAAAAATTATTCATTGCGGCCTGAAGAGTTGAAGTTGGGATCGCCTCAATTATTGTCGTTATGGACTGCTTTAATTCAGTTAAATTCCTGGGCTTCGTTTTATACACTTCTTGCTTGACATAACCCCATAAAAAGAAGTCTGGTGCAGTCAGGTCAGGTGACCTTGGGGGCCAGCGAAGGGTTAAGTTCCTAGAAATTAATTTGTTTGCGAATTTTTTGTTTAGCTCCGCCATAACTGGTCTGGCTATATGTGCAGTTGCTCCATCTTGCTGAAACCAAACGCTGTTGAATGGTATACGTCTTCGGCGCAGTTCTGCGTAAAAAAACTCCTTCAACATCTTTAAATAACGGTCCCCATTGACAGTAACGGTTACACCGTTTTCTTCAAAGAAGTACGGCCCGACATTACACCTTGATGAAACTGCGCACCACACAGTGACTCGTTCTGGGTGCAGTTTCGTCTCATGGAGCATTTCTGGATTAGACTCATTCCATATACGGCAATTTTGCTTGTTTACATTGCCGTTAAGATCAAAATGGGCCTCATCAGACATGAACAAACAATTGATCAATGTGTTGTCTTCTTCGGCCATTGATATCATTTTTTGGCAAAATTCCAGGCGAACAGGCAAATCCTGAGGGTTTAACTTGCTAGTAATTTGGACTTTATACGGAAACAAGTTTAAATCGTCATGAAGTATCCGTTGTAATGACCGTCTACTAACTCCAATTTGCCCCGATAAGTTTCGGGTCGAAACGCTCGGATTGGCCTGTATTGCAGATGCTACTGCTGCGATTGTATCCTGAACCCGAACATTGGCATCTCGATGGTACGGCCTTCGTGCGATGCTTCCAGATTCGGCAAACATGTTTACAAACCTCATAATGGTCCATCTACTCGGGAGATTACCGCCAAACTCCCGCCTAAATTCCCTTTGGACGGAAATGACGGACTGCAAAGCATGGTACCGTTGCACTATCCAAATTCTTTTCTCCGTATCCCAAGCATCCATTTTTATAAATCTAAATAGTAACCTACAAAATAAAAAAAAAAAATAAGCCGATTACTCACACAGAAAAAAAGTTATTACGTTTTATTTTTGTAGCACGATTCGTGCGCCACCCTGTATCAGAATAGGTCTAAAAATAATTTCCAACACAAACATTTCTAAAAACTAGCACTAAAATAAGTTTTAAGTCGATTGACGACATTTCTAAACATTTTAGACTATCTTCTTCTAATTCTCTTTTTAATTGTTGAGTCTGAAAGTAAACATTCAAGCACATATTTTAGGACACTTCAAACATAAACTTGACTTAGTTTCTACCTTCGCCACTTCTTGCGCAGGCTTTGTTTAAAGTAGATAGATTTTAACTCAAAGCAGTGTGCCGCCCTGGGCCATCGCCCTTAGCGCTCTTAATATTTTTAATATCAGTTTAGTGCAAATGGGCGGATACAGTTGGAATCACGCCCCAATGAAAAATTAACTTATTTAAAAACTATAATATCTATCGTTGTTGTGTGAATTTTCAAGATTCAATGGTGTTGGAAGTGTTCCATAATTCTGTAGGACTGTGTCAATCAGGAACGATTCGTTTTTTTTTTTCATCCGATCATCGAAAAGTATCGGTGATTAAAATCACAAATTTTCATTTCAATCGATCTCAATCTCAATCATTTCGATGATTCTCGATTTTCCATCTTATTCGATGATTTCGATGATTCTCGATTTTCCATCCCAATTTCAATCATTTCAATAAGGAATCTCAATTTTTGGTATCAATCTTTTTAGAAATGTCTGAGTTTTTAGCTATTTTTTAACCCATGGACAACGTAGCCATCCTTCAATGGAATTCGGCAGTTGATATAGCTTAATAGAGAGGGGACAAAATATTTTTTGACAGAAAATGTGTATTTTGATCCAAATGTCAAAATCACCTTTCTTTCGGAGCAGTAAAAATTCTTCAAAAATGTCTGATTTGTTAGAAGTTTTTTAATCCATCGACGTCATAGCCATCCTTCAATGGAATTTGACAGTTGATGGCTTGACTATGTTTTGACTAAATAGGTGTATTTCGATCCAAATGTCAACTAATCGACGTAAAATCACAATCTACCGGAGCAGTAAGAAAACTGAAAATTTAAGATTTTCTTAACAGTTTTCAATCCAATTAAATTGTATTATTTGTTAATTTGGAATAATTTAGATTTGATCAACGGTGCACTATTGAATTGAAGATTAGATTTAATCGAAATTGAAATAAAAAGCGAATCAGAGCAGTATCAAATAATGAACTGAGTGAAATAAAAATGACCGAATAATCAATTGATATAGATGATCGAATCATTTTCTTGATCGATTCTTGAACGAACGTCTGTCATTGAGTGATGAATCAGCCTCTAATGGTTCTTGCGATTTATTGGAAGACGTAGAGAAAAATAGTATTTTCTAAAATAAAAATATTTTCTTATTGTTATCAGGCACAATGAGAAACAAGCCGCTGTTTTCAGATTTTTATTTTTATTTTGATGAACTCCTTGCAAAGAAAATTTAAAAAAAATGACTAAAATTTTTTTTTTGAATCCACCGCTCTACTAATTTTGTTATAAATTGTAATAGATTTTTTAGAAAGTTGACGTGACGCCGACCTTAAAGTTTTCATTGTGAATTTGTGTGGACAAAGTATACTCAATAATAATTTCTAAAGAAGCTAGGGCCATTTTGGCAACAAGCTTTTAATCCTTAACACCCTGTCATTTTATTATGAAATTAGAAATATTTTTTTTTTGAAAGATAAGCTTCAAGTTGCTTAAATCGTTTTGTTTGTATATTTTTTTTTTTTTTTTTGATAGCTTGTGTATTCAATTTTGTTTTGTTCATAAAAATTTAAGAACGTGTACTTAATTTATTTTGTATAAAAAAAATAAAACTTATTTCAAGAGGCACGAAAACGAAAGGAAGGAAGAAGGCTTAAAAAATTGTTTAAGTTTAAAACGAGTAAAAGAAGGGAATAAAAATCTTTAAATGATAATTTAATCAGGGTCACATGGATTTGACTTGAAAGGACAAGAATTTGTATGAAATAGCTACCTTTTATAATTTAAAGGAGGTTAAACTTAAAAGAATGTTGAACAATATAAATAATAGAAATTTAATTTGATATTAAATGCGGGAATCAAGATGATTTTTTTGTTGATGCTTTTTTTTAACTTTTAACCCATTTAATGGATCTCTTTGAAAAAAGTATGAAGGAATATGTACATTTAGTTTTGTATGTGGTATGTGTGCGCGCCTTTATAGGACACGTGCCGTAAGTAATTTATAAATGTATATAACATTAGCAGCGCATTCTTATTCCAGTTCTACACTCTAGATTTGAGGTAAAGTATGGGTGCTTTTATAAATGAACCCTTTTTTTATTTGCGTCATCTTTAAAAAAACTGCCAAGCGAATCTTCGATTTTACCATATCCGTCTCTTACCTTAAGAGAGCAATTTCGAAAGTTTTGGTTATTTTGTTGTCAAACGAAACTCCAACAAGGTATTAAATAAAAACAAAAAGACCCACTTTTTCAGAATGGTGGCAGTAGGTAGGTAGGTACTTGCCACATAACGTTTTTTTTTTTTATTTTCGGCTGTTTCATTTTTTTTCAATTTTAATGCGAAAGCTCCTCCAAATTTTGAGTAAAAAAGAATTTTTGCATTTTTAAAAAAATTTCTTTTGCATGACCACCACGGGCACGCTTGCAGAAGTCCAGACGCTGAACCCAATTTTCGACGATTTTCAAGCATAAATCGGCCGATACTGCTGCAATTTCACGTTCGATATTCGTACGAACTTCATCAATCGTCGCTGGCTTGTTCGCATAGATTATAGACTTGACGTAGCCCCACAGGAAATAGTCTAACGGCGTCAAATCACACGACCGAGGACCCCAAGCGACTGGACTATTTCGTGAGATAACACGTTCTCCAAACTTGGCTTCCAATAAATTGATTGTGACATTCGCTGTGTGGCTTGTGGCGCAGTCCTGTTGGAACCACATGTCCTCCAAGTCCATATCATTCAATTGGAGCCAAAAATATTCGGTTATCATTGAGCTGTAGGGATCCCCATTCACAGTAACGTGCCGGTCTTGATCATCATGGAAGAAGTACGGCCAAATGACGCCGCCGCGCCGGCCCATAAACCACACCAAACCGTATTTTTTCGGAATGCAATAATGACTCATGGAGTTCGTGTGGATTACTGCCTGACCAATACCGCATATTTTATTTATTGAAGAAGCCATTCAGCCAGAAATGAGCCTCATCGCTGAAGATGATTTTTCGATGAAAATCCGAATTATTTTTAAGTTGTTGCTCAGCCCAATTCACGAACATACGACGCTTCTGGTGGTCAAGCGGCTTCAGTTCTTACGTCAATTTAATCTTGTAGGGATGTAGGCCAAGATCTTTTCAAAAAATTCGCCACAACGACGTCACAGAGATGCCCAACGCTTGAGAACGACGTGTGAGAGACACATTTGGGCTTTCTGCAACTGAAGCCTCAGCGGCAGCAATATTCTCGACACTACGAGCACTTCTTTGCCTCACTGGCACGGGAACATTTTGTACTGTGCCTGTGGATTCAAATGTTTCCACTAGACGCTCAATTATTGATGTGCTAGGACTATTATGACGACCATAAATTGGACTTAGCGCTCTTAACGTTGAGGCCACTGACTCCGAATTTCGGTAGTAAATTAATAAATAAATAATAATTTCGACTCATTGTTGGCTCGTATATCTTTCCATCATGAAATGACAAATCTTACTGAAGAGAAATGTCAAAAGAGCGACAACGTACCTGTTGAAAACCCCTTTATAAAATTGTTAATGTAAAGATGGCTGTGAAGTTAGCAGAACAATTTTAAGATGGGACCACGGCAGGAATTTGCATTTTTTTTGCATTTGAAGTTCTCCAAATAGTGGATGTAACCCACTGCACTGCTAACTGCAATGTGAAGTTAGCCGAGCAGTTTTTTCTCAGTAACGAAGCTATCAGGAAAAATGCAGCTACGACCCAAATTTGCAGTTTTTAATCCAATTCAAGAAAAAACTCTGCTTAAATTTTGAAGTCCAAATTTTACAAAAAAAATTATCGAAAATCAATTTTGTACTGTTAACTTCGATATGTCAATTTTTTTGTCAAATTTAGACTCAAAATTTGAACTGAGTTTTCTCTTGAATTGCATAAAAAACTGCAAATTCGGAACATAACTGCAATTTTTAGCTTGCTTATTTATAGAAAAAAAGGACATGTACTGCTAACTTCACAGTAAAGTTACCCGAACCAAATTGATTTTCCGATTTTTTTGTAAAATTTGGACTTCAAAGTTCTAATTGAGTAATTTTTTAAGTTCATTAGAAACTGCAAATCTGGGATGCAACTGCAAATTTCCTAGCTAACTCATTAGTTGAAAAAATATGTTCTGATGCCAACTTCACAGTTAACCGTACAAAATTGATTTTTCGTTTTTTTTTTTCATATTTGGATTTTTAAATTTGGACTGAATTTAATCTTTAATTGCATAATAAACTGCAAATTTCGGACAGGACTGCAATTTTTTAGCTAACTCATTTGCTTAAAAAATGATATGTACAACCTCACAGTGAAATTAACAGTACAAAATTGATTTTTCAATTTTGTTGTCAAATTTGGAAAATTTGAACTAAGTTTTTTCTTGAAGTACATACAAAACTGCAAATTTCGGACACAACTGCAAATTTCCAGCTAGCTCTGTTACTGAGAAAAAGACTTGCAGTATAAAATTGTTTGTATGTAATGACCTCAAAATTTTGGATTGTCCTTTTCTTGAAACGCTAATTAAACTGCAAACTCAGAGCCTCATTTCAGCCTTGTTTATGGTTACACCCACTAACTGCAAAATCAGGAATAGAAATGCATAAAAATGCAAATTCCTGCCGTAGAATGATTTATGGCCTAATAATTTGTCGTTAACTAGCCTTAAATTAGTTGTGACAATTTCGAATTTGTCGTATAATGTTTTCTGCCCTTTTTTTGTTCTTTGTTAACTTCACATCAAGTTACCATAGCACTACCTCAAAAAGTGATAAGACCCAAATAATTCATGGTTACCTAGTCGTTAATAAGTTTTGATAACTTCAAACCAGTCGTTCTATGTTTTCTATGTTTTTTCGAGAAGATGTAATTACTTCTAGAAATAACATTTTTCTATTCTCTAATTTGCCTGCCTTTAATTAATCATTATGTAATATTTTTTGTGTTTTTTGATTTATTTTATATTTATATTTAACGAAACGACCAACTAACGGCAAATTATCCACCAATTAATTTTTCGATTTATCAAAGTTGCTTTGCTAGCATGACACTCATATTGTTCACTCGGACCGATTCGGAAGAGAAAAAATTAATAAAACATCAATTGGTAGTGGTCTACGTTGGCTGAACGCTGAATTGATTAATTAATTGCTTTCGCGTTCTTCTTCGCACTCTTATGGGCAGTAGCAATGTACTCAGAAGGTCCTGCATTTGGTGTCGTAAAGGTGTTCACTGGGGTAATAGAAGTTTGCAAAGAAAAATTTTATACTTTTCCGACAAACTGTCTTACCAAACTTCACAATGATAGATTTTGTGTTTACTGCAATTAAAGATGAGGACCACATTGAACTATTTTATGAACAATATTAACCCAAATAAGAATTTAAATTGTGAAGATAAAAAAGAACACAAAAACTGGCCTTTGTTTTTGTAATTTAACCTAAAAAGAAGCAAAAACAATATCGAAAATGTGTTTCATTTCTAACTACCCAGGACCCTCCAGTACATTTCCGCATTGATTTTCAGATTTTCATATAAACCAACTTTACTTCAGATATTGAAGATATCTGTGTGAATTATAACATGCCTATTACATAATTTCCTGACAGCAGTCATATTATAGCTCAATTTCAAGCATGGGAAAATGTAAAAAAAAACTAGGTCACAAAAGAAGCATACTGTTGCTCGTTTTCGAACAAAAATCTCATTAATCATAACATGATGTTATTAAAGTCAAACTAACCGCAACTGCGTATATTCCACAATTTTATTCCTTCAAAGCTGTTTTCTCATATATAGGCTTCCAAAGCATCAAATTTACAAATAATTACCTATGAGTTTATGTCCTTGCTGTGGTTTATTGTACGTGGTACACAAATTTTCTAGACAAAAATATATAAAAGACATAAAACCAAAGTGTCGTGTGTCACCACTGATACCTAATCAATCTTCATTATTCATTCGGTGACAGCACGCAAGAACATCTTGTACAATTTGCTTGAAAAAAATTTGTGTGATTTAAATTTTTAAGAGACAGATTCATGTATGTAGGTATGTAAGTATGTTTGACTCCCACAAAATAAAGACTTCAGATTCTAGACTTCTTTTGACTAAGTTAAATAATTCATACCTACATATGAAGGTAGGTACACCAAAATTACCATATATGGAACTTTTCTACAAGTATACTTATGTTAGGTTTACGTATATTCCAATAAATACACGCAATTTATTAGAATAGGCTTTAAAAATTTAAGCATCAACCAAAAAAATTTCAAAACAAACTTCAACTTTACATGATTTTATATTTTATGTTCTTTGTTTTACATAACCTTTGGGCTCACCCTCTTATAAAGTTTTATCTATTGAGCAAAAAAAAGAAATATTTAGTTGACCTCTTGTGAATGTGAAGTACATTACCCACTTAAGAGCTTATAGAAGCTGAATAAAAATCTAAGCCCACCGACCGGTGGAGCATCATTCCACTTGTAAATGAATGAAAGTTAATATTAGATCTTGAACCATCACCACCTAGAGAGCTATTGTCTTACCTTTCTTCTCGTTTTTTTTTTTTTTTTACTTTGGTTAGCTATTTTAAGGCGTCCTTGGCCTTTTTTTTGTGAACTCAAGTTAATTTCATTCATATACTGACTGAAATGAATAGAGCTTCATAAAAACCTTGCCTTGAGGGATTTTCTTGAAATTGTTGAAACTTTTCAATACTCAGTTTTTCAAAGTCATTGTAAAAATTTACCGATTCGATTATTTTTTTTTTTAAGTATTTTTAGATTAGAATCAACTTTTTTATTTTTGAAATGACAATAAAGGTTTTGAAAATGCCCTAATTAGCAGGTACTATGAAGTCTTTTTATTACCAATATAGTTTAGAAGTTTTCGGTACAAGAAAATGAATGAATCTTTGAGTATTTAATTATAGGCCTTTGAATAGACCCGAAAAATTATGGCATAAAGGAACAATTACGTCTTAAGACTCTAATTTTTTTGTTTTGGTGTGTCCTGAGAGTATATTTGCTCCAAAAAAAGTTATAACATTTTAAATCTTTGATGTAAACTATCCATTTCGATTTTTTTTTTTTTTTTTTTAATTTTGAACAAAAAGATTTAAGTGTAAAATTTTCAAATTCGGCTCAGTTTTCGAGTTTTACCCAAAATATTGAAAAGTGTCAAATGTGACCATTCTCTCACAAATGCATAAGGAAATTTACAAATTCAATAATAAAAATGTTTGCATGTAATTGTTCCTTTTTAAAACCTCCATTCAAAAGTCTAAAAGCTATGAAAAGCTCATCTTTGTGTATTTATGTAGTTCCGTTCGTCTACGTATATATTGCTCTAAAAGCCACCACTTTGATCGGAATTTTAGGACTGTAGGCTCGCTAGAGGATAGTGAAATTAGTCAATGGCCTTAGTAGCTTTAAGAAGATATGAAAATATTTACCCAGAGTGAATTTGTCATAATAGGTACTCAAGGATAGGTGGAGTAGTCTACACAGTTTAATTTTACACACGCCAAAAAATATCGCACGCAAATTAGTTAGGCTGTGAATGCCGGAGTGATTATACCCATTTTTCGTCAAAATTGATTCTTTTGTCTCCTTTATTTAAATTAATATATTAAATCAATCTAAGATAACACTCTAAGTTTTTAAAGGGTTTTTCAACAGGGACGCTACAAAAGTAGAGCGACAGGGACAGCAAACGACGCCATATTTCTTGCCGCTCTTTTGACATTTCGCTTCAGTAAGGTTTGTCATTTCATGATGGAAAGATATACACGTAGCCAACAACGAGTGGAAATTATTAAAATTTACTACCGAAATTCGGAGTCAGTGGCCTCAACGTTAAGAGCGCGCTACGTCCAATTTATGGTCGTCATAATCGTCCTGGCAGATCAACAACTGAGCGTCTAGTGGAAAAATTTGAATCCACAGGCACAGTACAAAATGTTCCCGTGCCAGTGAGACAAAGAAATGCCCGTAGTGTCGAGAATATTGCTGCCGCTGAGGCTTCAGTTGCAGAAAGCCCAAATGTGTCTCTTACACGTCGTTCTCAAGCGTTGGGCATCTCTGTGACGAAAAGATCTGGACCTACATCCTTACAAGATTAAATTGACGCAAGAACTGAAGCCGCTTGATCACCAGAAGCGTCGTATGTTCGTGAATTGGGCTGAGCAACAACTTGAAAATGATTCGGATTTTCATCGAAAAATCATCTTCAGCGATGAGGCTCATTTCTGGCTGAATGGCTTCGTCAATAAACAAAATATGTGGTATTGCTCAGGCAGCAATCCACACGTACTCAATGAGTCATCATTGCATCCTGATAAAATTACGGTTTGGTGTAGTTTATGGGCCGTACTTCTTCCATGATGATCTAGACCGGCACGTTACTGTGAATGGGGATCGCTACCGTTCAATGATAACCGAATATTTTTGCCCCAATTGGATGATATGGACTGTGAGGACAAGTGATTCCAACAGGATGGTGGTGCCACAAGCCACACAGCGAATGTCACAATCAATTTATTGGAAACCAAGTTTGGAGAACGTGTTGTTGCGGTAAAATTTGCCACAACAAGTTTCACCTGCCTATTCTTAATCATTATCCATTTTTAGCCTTTCCTTTTCCGTTGCGGCTCCAAAATACTTGTAGAGTCAGTATAGATACCTGGCGTCCATCAGCCAGAGACCTACTCTTAAAGTATTTTAGAAAAGTAACAAAAACAGGTTTCGATCGATTTGCGATTTGAGTGGAACAGTTGGTTCCAAAATCCACGAGCTTAAATTACCAAGAAGACGGGCGGCCTCTTGTCGAGGTACCAGCGGACGAGCTGAAGAAGTAAGCGAGTCAGGCGGACTCTTACTTTTATCTTAATAGCCAACATTATTATATATTTAACGTAACGTAACGTAGTTTTACATTGTTGTCAGAAAAATGGGTTGTTAAAGTGATTTATAATTCTTAAACTCAACTTCTTTTAAATAGTAAGGAAAGAGAACTATAGGAATTGACACACGAAAAGAAAAGAACTGAGTATATCTCAGCATTTAAAAAGATTAAGTCCTCTCTCACCTCGAGGGATTAGTTTTGGAAAGATTGCTTCGCGTTTCGAATCACGCGCGATTGTTTTAGAGTAGCTAGAAGAATGCCTAGAAGAAACTTTTTCTCGATTTTAGTTCTTTTAAGTTTTCTGGAAATATTTAGTAGAAAGGGTTCTGAACTCGGCCATTTGGATTCGGCAAGTTTTGGAAAGACATCCAACAACTTGCTGAATCATTGAATGTGTGTGTGAGAGTAAAGTTTCGATGAGATTCGACAACGGAGGAACGGAGGTTTTCGAGGAGAGCACGTAGCTTTCCAGGAAGCCGTGATCCCTTGAGTGAAGATCTCGAAAACGATTGGCTGGTTGTATGAATGTGTGAGAGATTGGAATGGCCGAGGTAGACAGTAGATTTAGCATGAAAAGTTCACTCTTGGGAGAACGATTCAAGCGAAAAGATTATTTTGAGTTTCAAGTCGAGGAGAATTTAAAAGAAGAAAAAAAAATCGAGGAAAAGTAATTTTGTAGAAAAGTGGAAAAAGTTGTCGAGGAAATTTTAAAGAAGGAAAAATTAGTGTTTCGAGGTGCGAAGCAGTTTGAGGAAAAAGAGGAAATCGAGGTGATAGAGGAAAGGAGGCGGATAGGTGATCCGCAGACAGATAAAAAAAAGATAAGTAGAGTGGTTCTTATTAATTGTGTGTTGATTCCTATAGTTTTCTTTTTTTTGATCGTTTCTTTTTTGCTTAATTTGAATTTTGTCCAAGTTAATTGTGGGACACGGTATTTTTTTTGTTAATGGCCCAATTTCTTTGCTTTCGGCTTTACGTTTCACAAGCCCTTTAAAAGTTCTGTGAAAATCTATATCTTCGAAAAAATTTTGGGTTTTAATCCCTGGGTTTCGGCTCAAAGGTTTCCCAAATAAAAGCATTTGAAGTCCGCATCTGGGCATATAAGAACTTGTGTTTTATTTTTGGTTCTTTTACTTGTTTTCGTTTATTAGTTGTGGAATTCACTAATTCTTATTTCGTAAAAGAATTCCTGGCGCCCACTTTAAGTACAAGTACACCCTGTACTTATACTTACCATTTAATCAATTTTCTTTTTATTTCATTTTATTAATCGTATCCGATTAATAAAATCATTGATTATTGAACCCACCCCATTGCTGAGCTACTGGGTGGCAGCACTCTATGTGTTGTCAGTTGTGAAAATTACTAAACGCACCCATCGGTTGACAGTTCGTCATCGTCATCGTTTTCGTTGTTTTCGCGGCGCACGCAGATCGGTTGTTTTAATTGTTTATTAATTATTTCGTTTATTTGGATTTATATAAATCCATTGAAATCGCGGATCGTAAAGTTAAATTCGCGTTAAATAATTTCACAACAGTGTTATCTCACGAATTGGTCCAGATTTGACGCCGTTAGACTATTTCCTGTGGGACTACGTCAAGTCTATAGTCTATGCCAACAAGCCAGCGACGATCTTTGAACTTCTTTCGAATATCGAACGTGAAATTGCAGCAGTATTGGCCGATTTATGATTGAAAATATATTTTTATATATATATATTTATATATATAAAATATATGTATATGTATAAATTTTCAATTTATCTATTAGGTTGCCCCTCCCCCCCTCCCTCTGACCGAAATTATGAATGTTGCCCACTCCTCCTTTACCGAAATTCTGCGTACGCTCTTGTACTTGTCCTGAATAAATGCTTCTCATACACCCATTTGGACTCGGCAAAAAATTGAAGGTCTCCTCAATTCGTGCCAACAACACGCACACATGGTTGATAGTTTTAAGCGCCACCAATTGATTTCTGTCCCGGTATCCATCCCAGATTAGAAAATGACCCGGTTTTGTTCCGACTTTCCTTGCGTTGCCTTCTGAATATTTGTAATTCTAACTTTTGATGTTACTGGGTTCGAACCTGATCGACCATCGGGAACAAAGCGGCTATTCATGCCATCCGTTACCGTTATTCAACATGTTCCAATTTAGTGAATATTTATAAATCTATTAACTTCAACACGTAGTCAATGTAGTTGGTTACAAAGAGGTCCAACAGGATATGGTTTTATGGATTCACTGGTGATTCTAACATGACATAACCATAAATTTCAACTTTTTGGTAGAACGTCCTTATTTCTTTATATCTTTCGTAGGCTCGTTAAAGTTTATGAAAATGATGTTCGTAAATTTACCTTTTGTAAATAGCATTGAAGTGAGGTTGGGCTTTAATTTGTTGGCTGACGAGGAAGCCTACCATAAGTATGTACCATGCTGCTTGAAATGACAGCTATAGTAAATGTGATGTTTACTGTAGGGAAAGTATGTACATATGTATTGGTTTCCTAAAAAAAAATTAATTAAATCTAAAATTTCGACAATGGAGAAGTACAACAAAGTAGGTTTCGTGATACAGACCAATATGGTATGCTCTCGTCATTTGTCTGTCCATGAACTTTAAATCCAGCTAGAGCCTAAACAAGTGAAAAAATTTACTTCAAATTTAGCTCAGAGCATTCTTATTCCCTAGACACAAATCAAATTTTAGTTTTTTAACTCGTATCTGGAACGGGTAGCTGTAACTATGCTTACAGTTATTTTGAATTATATAAACGTTCCATTAGTAAAAATTTCAAATCAAGGAAAATTTGGTTAGAACTTAGAAGGGTAAATAGACGTTACAATTGATGAACAAGTGATTTCTAAACATTTAGGAATAAATTCAAACACGTCACAAGAAACCTTTCATTTGAGAACTTGTAATTTTTTTGTTTTATGGGTAGCAAATAATTACAACCTTAGGAATTATAATTCTAGCCAATACAAGATCCATCAACTTGTAGGTTAGCTTAAAAAGAGCGTGCAGAGCACAGAGAAAAAGAAAGCAGAGATGCTCCTTAATTAATTAATGATTCATTTGCGAACCAACAAGCATCATCCAGTTCTCCAACAAACCTGTTTCTAAAGTAAAAGAAGGGGGTTTGTTTGAATGTTTGGATAGTTGCAGAGCAGGTGTTTAATGGATTCTATTTCTTGTACGTCCTGACAGCTGCTTCAGAAATCACAGTTACCAGTTAGTACACCTATCAAGATTCTAATATTCTTTGTACTCAACCTGAGGTACTGAGTTTCCCTTTCATTAATTCAAGGCAATACCTTTCTAGAGGCAACGCAGTTATTCCTGATCATCTAAGAGCTACTGATTTTGTTCATTCGTTGTTTGGTCTATTTTCATTTTAACCACGCCGATCGGGATGTCTCGTCCCATATCTTACTGGGTACGATAATTCCTATTTGATACTGAATCGTGTCACCGTCGGATGTTTTCTGGATGCCAAGAAAGCATTCGACAGCTTTACTCCTGCCACTAATAAAAATTCTCTTTTCTTTTCATTCTTCCAAGAATTTCCTTGTGCAATTGGGAAACTGCTCATCAACTGTGAAGAACATCAAAGCCGGAGTCACATTAGGTTCGAAACTTTACCCCTTCCTCTACAGCCTGATGACATCAGATCAACCCGTCCCAACTGGCTGTGAAAACCTGCTCTTTGCTGATGACTCGCTTACATACCTCAATGTCACTGCTAGTCACAGTCCGGATAGTAGAGGCTCACATCAACAAAATGTTCAATTTCTACAAGAAATGGGGCATCAAAGATAACTCAACAAAATTGCAGCCGATCTGCTTCAGGAGACTCCGTGACGATAGAAGTCGCTCAGCAGCCACTTGCAGAAACCATGTTCTGAAGCTTCCAGATAATTCTGCAGAGCACCGCCAATCACCCAAATCAACAAATGAGATGGATCGCCACCGAGCAATGACATCCCGAAGCCAATATTTTCACAGACAAGAACGAAACTGCCGTTTCCTTCTACGCTGGCACAGGGTCAGAATACTACCGCAGCTAAAAGCCAACCCTTGTTACCAAACCATACCTAAGCCACCAAAACCACCAATGGAAAACCGGGACGGAACACCCCGAGAACATCAAAGTCAACCAACCATTTTTGATTTTAAGTTGACATATATGATGTATGTTTATATTTCTTTTTAAATCTAAGCAAATGTATAACAATAGGCCCCCTTTGGGCCATAAAATTTATGTTTTTCAATGTGTTTTAAGTTTACTCAAATTGTCATATATGCTCAACAAAAAATGGTTAAATCGTTAATCGTTAAATTTGATACTGACCCCTTCCTTGCCAGTTCATCTGCTCTGTCATTTCTTTCTATCATGATATGTCCAGGCACCCAGCAGAGTTTGACTCGGTTAGTGTTACAAATATTATCAGTATGCCTTGAAATCTTGAAACTGTTATGGGTCTTATAGTTTCACTGGTTATTGCTTTGATAGCGGCTTCGCTGTACACGAAAAATGTGATCTCCGATGGGCTCAGTTTTTTCTTGTGTACCATTTCTGCCACTTTTCGATAGTGTATATCTCAGTCTGAAAGATGTATGATTCACATATATTAAGAGCTTCACTTTTTGGCTTCCAAAGTTTAAACTCCTCCCCCTTAATTTAATTCCCTATCGCTCCTTTTGTATTATTCTTTGTCGTTGCTTAAGACTAGGGAAAACGTCCCAACCGTCATCGTCTTAAGCATCAGTCAAGACTAGGAAATCTGTCTCACCGCCTGTCTTCGTTGATCTTTATTTGTCGTTACTTTAGGCTAAGGAATATATCCTTCCCGTCAACGTCTTAGGCATCAGTCTAGACTAGGGAATCCACCTTACCACCTCCCTTATTTAATCTTGTTTTGTCGTTGCCTAAGACTAGTGAATACGTCCCAACCGTCACGTCGTCGTCTTAAGCAATAGTCAAGAGTAGGGAATCCGTTCCACCGCTCCTTGAATATTATTTTTGTTTTGTCGTTGCCAAAGACTAGGGAATACGTCCCACAAGCTATTTATATGAAATAACGTGATATCTTATGCTATGAAGTAATAACTATTATCAGATATATGAAATAACGTACTAGCTTATAATTTAAGAATTGCATATATTAGTGAACTCATACGAAATTAATAGAAAACCGTTCAATAAAGAGTTTTGAACTCTCTACATAAGTACCGAGTTTTCGTTTTCTAGGATTTAACCTTGAACCCCGCTGACTTACTTCAGCTGGAAACAAAAAAGCATCACAGTCCATTGGTGCTGTGCTTCCAAGAGCCCAGTTCTTTGAGTCGAAGTGCACTTTTGGTTGATGTGCATCTTATTTGCTCATCTAGGATTAAAAGATTTAAAATAATTTCCAACCCTGCTTGTGGCGTAGATCTCTGTTATTTCTATACAGGCTAGTCCATATAACTTGTAAGACAGCTTACTTTTTCAACAGCCTTCCACCACACGATCAAGCAGGCACGCAAAGGGGCTTGGCACACTTTCAAATAATTATTGCAGAAGCTGTATGGACGAGGAGGAGGAAGAAACGATTGCTCACCTTCCCTGTACATGCCCACCACTTTTCAACAGATATAGGTTTCATTTAGGAGACTACTTCTATAACGATACTAGTGATCAGGCAAACATCGACATAAACAGTCTCGTTCGCTTCGTCAGGAGCTTCAAGTAGTTTAACGAGTAAGATTCATGTGGTATCAAAATGATCTAAATTTGGGCTAAGTGTGTCAGTTTTAATTTACTGACAGTAACTTTTTCCTAATATAACCTAGCCTCCACCACACGCATACCCCACCGTCTGCCGACGGTTTTTTTTCATGTGTTGACAGCGCAGAGTGCTCATTTCATTCTTTCCATGACCATGAATCAAGGATAACTCTAAGATATTAAGCTTCTTTGGAATGTTTCAGAGGAATGCCTGGGAGAGGTAAAGTCCTCTTGTTTCTTTTTATTCGTAAGCAGAACTAGTTCATTTTTTGTAGGGAAAATCCTGGGACTGTTCTGTGCTGCTCAAGAAGATAGTTCTCTTAGTGCAGATTCCATCAAACAATTTTTGATGGTGAAAAGATACTTTCCCGATAGTTACTATGTCATCTGCATAGGTCACAATATTTTAATGCCATGATACCTAAATCTTGTAAAAATGTTGTTAACAATAGAAGAGGTGAAATTACTCCTCCCTGTGGTAGGCCTCTTGTAACTGTATTCTCAACAATAGTATCTCCAAGTTGCAAGCTTATGATTCTACCATTGAGCATGGAGTAAATCCAGTTCACAGTGGCCGATTCAACTCCAACCTCTTCCAGAGCAGATTTAATGGACTCCGCTTTAGCGTTGCTCCTTCGATGTCTTAAAATGCCGCCAGGATATGTTCTTTATGCTCCAGACTTTTCTCAATTTGTGATCAACTTGTATCTGTGTACTGTGTTACATTTTTCCCACCAAGGCTTAAGTGTTTCATTGTTCATAATTCAATAACACAATATTTTAAATACAAAAACATAACTGACACTGACATTGACATCCTAGCGAAACAATCATGAAAAATCCAAAGCCCCACGTAGTTGACTTCCAGAATCATGTTAATTGTTTCAAACTCTTTGAGTCCATATTCTTAAATTTACCATGAACAAAAAAAATGTTGGCACTACAACAATAGCAATATACACATGTTGTAAACATGCATATACACTGTCCATACATATCCATGGAAACATAATCGAATTCTATATATTCATCGAGCTACATGAACTGTGAAATTTGTTCGCAGTAAAAATTCAAAAAAAAAGAATTAAAGTATTTAATCGAATAAAGGTTTTTTTCCGGCTTCCACCTCCAGCAGTGCAGCGAATTAAAATTCGATTGAAGACATTTCTTAAAATAATTGGAAAACTTTTCAATGCAAACTCTATGCAGAGGGGATGTTGTGTTTTTTGATAGAAACTACTTTCTTCTCTCTCGTCTGTGTCTCTGTGAATTTTTGTTTTTTTTTTTGTCAAACAAACAAAAATATCTATGTCAGTGAGAGTATTCCATTTGGACAAGAATAAAGAAGAAATTCTGTAGATGATATTATTTCCTTTGTATCTCTTTGGCATCTTTGAATTAATGAATTTCAATAAAAGGCGAATTGGCATCTTGAGGAAATTTATTGTTTGAAAAGTTCATTTTCGAATGAAAAGTTTTCTGTTAGTTTCATTATATTGCACTTCAAAATGAAAGAAATAGAGCTTTCTTATTAAAGGACCTTTATAGAGCAATGATTACCCTTGAAATGTCTACTCAAGGCAATTTGTGGTACAGTAAGTGCAAGACTATGAGAGCTGGTAGGGATAGAATGGGACTAATTCTAAAGTGTTGTTGTGTATCGGAATGCTTGCAGTCCAAATTGATAACTTAAAACTTTGTGACATGAATTTTAATTAAGAACCATCGTCATTTTGAAAATAGTGTGAAAAAAGGGCCTTGTTCGAAGGGAAGTATTCCACATTTAAACTTGAAGGTATTAAATGCGGCTATAGCTCGCTATACTGTGATTTCTCCTCCCCCGACAATTGTGATATTGAAACATACTTGTCATTAGAATATTTCAATATCAATGTTAAATAATGTCAATGTCAATGCCAATGAATTGGAATTTTTTTATTTTTTCCCATTTTCTTTTCCCTGGCAAATTTCTTTACTTGAAGATCAGCTAAGATATTAAAATAAGCACATAAAACCGCACATGGCATGAATTGTATTGATTTTATATTTTTAGTTCCACTGCGGGTGTAATGTAGCAGACAAATATATTATTTTCAAATAAGCTTTCGTCATAATCTCATTTAATCGAGAGGAAGGTCTTAATTCAATTGACAATGTTTTGGAAGAAGAAAAAAAGAAAAAACTTAAGGAAATCGATGAGTAATCCTAGCGTTAATTTTATAAATGAGGAAATAGGTTTCTCCGTTCTGTTAAAATTTGTATGTGAATTTACTATCGTTTTTTTTAGGGCCAAAATTACGCTCTATAACATAGCGCGATACAGCCCAAGGAAGTAAGCCCACTCTTGTTATCTTAGCCATGGATTATGCATTCACACAAACAGTATGGGTCTCATAATTAGGGCTGGCCACGATACCAAACCAAACGATACTATTGTAAGTATCGTCTCGGTATCGTCAAAATAGAACATTTAAGTATCGTCTCGGTATCGGTCTCGTTTAGTCTCGTATAACAAAGTCTTGTCCTGGTATAGGTATCGGTCTGGTCTGATTTCGGTCTGGTCTCAGTCGCAAACAAGAATAAAATGCACGACTTGGTTATATGTTCTTGCTCTAGTAGTTGAACTCGCTTGGTATTTTTAAGATTTAAGACAAAAATCCTTATTATAAAAGACTTTTATTGACTTAACACATTTTCAAAGGCTTGTTTCATAATCCCTAAGTAAAGTTTCGATTTTTTTAAATTTTTTTCCCGTGGGTAGGTACAAAACCTGCATAAGGCTCTATGAGGACCAAAAATTGCGTGCTTATAGGTGTATGAGATTCTTACAACACTAAAATCACCTACACCTCCCGATTGCAAATAAGTTGAAACTTATCTATCAATTTATTTTTAACGAAGTTAAGTAACGTGTTGCAGATTACTTTCCGGTGAAAGTTCCTGCTTAATCCGCGATTTTAAAGCAGTTTTCTGTTCACCGCACCAAGTCGCAAGGTTTTGTTCTTCGCAGACGGCGTACTAAATTCGACTCGTCAAGAATGTCAATAATCGTGTTCAAATAGCCGATTTCTATGTTTTCGCGGGAAACTTTTTATTTCGTCCCAAACCGTAGGAATCCCAAGATGCCTATGAAGATCTTCGTTTCTTATAAGCCACGGAGCATTGACAAATGACCTTAGCAATTTATAATCAAACATTTATAAGTTATTAAGGTTTGTATCGTAGGTACAACCCCAGAGTTGTATACCATAAGTCCAAAAAGGTTTAAGTACCTGCCTGTATAAAAATCAACTAATTTTCAATACTAAACTTTGAGTATTTACCGAGTAACCAGTTCATAACTCTGAATTTACTTTTTAGTTCTTCGCATTTCTTTTTTACGTCCGGCTTCCATTTTAATTTCGCGTCTAGAGTCATTCCCAGATACTTTGCCTCATTTGCAAATGGAACACGAGCGGTATTAAGAAAGACGGGTAATCTATTTATTTTTTTATACGTAAAGTCCACGTGGACTGACTTTTGTTCATTGAGTGCTATTCGCCATGTTTTCGTCCACTCATTAACATTATTAAGAGCATTTTGTAATTTAATTGTAACTTCGCTAATCGTTTTGCCTACTGCTAGTATTGCAGTATCATCAGCAAACGTGGCTACAATAGTGTCATCTGTTTGAGGTATATCGCGTGTAAATAAAAGGTACAGAACTGGACCTAATACACTTCCTTGTGGTACCGCAGCCACTATTTCTTTGAAATCAGAATAGTCATTTCCGTGTCTTATGCGAAAAAGTCTTTCATTTAGATATCCGCTTAGAATGTTGTAAAGTCCTTCAGGCAGAACTTGTCTTAATTTGAATTTGAGGCCTTCGTGCCACACCTTGTCAAACGCCTGCGACACGTCCAAAAAGACAGTCGAACAGATTTTCTTTTCTTCAAGAGCTATCTCAATTACTTCAGCAATTCTATGCACTTGATCAATTGTCGAATGCTTGCTTCTAAATCCGAACTGATGTTCAGGTATTAATTGTTTCTCTTCTATTATCGGTTGTAGGCGCAGGAGTAGTATTCTTTCAAAAACTTTTGATATAATAGGAAGAAGCGAAATCGGCCTGTAAGACTTCTTTTCGTGAGATGGTTTGCCAGATTTCAAAACCATTATGACTTCCGCAACTTTCCATTGGCTCGGAACATATTCTAACCTTAGAGCGGCATTTATTATGTAAAGGAGGTTAATAAACCCTTTCCGAGGGAGCATTTTTAAAATTTCTGCCGTTATTAGGTCATATCCTGGAGCTTTGTTGGACTTAAGCTTCTTTATTTCTCTTTTTAATTCGGCAAGTGTAACATTTCTTGTTATGTAGCTTTCATTAGAGGTAAAATTCATATTAATATTTTCGTTGAGTTCTTGCCCATCAAACGGCTTACATGTTTCCTCTAAGTAATCGGCGAATACCGTCGCCTTTTCTTTGTCACTTTTAGCCCATTCATTTTGGCTTTTCTTAATCGGAGGCACTAGAAGCTTTGGCTTTTTCGTTGTTTTTATAGCTTTTCAAAGTGAGTAGTTGGGATCTTTCCCCGCTGTCAAGCCTTCAAGGTAATTTTTAACTTCAAGATTTTTGAAATCTGATATCACCGTTTTTAGCATATTACTCAAGCGATTTAAATGAGCTTTGTGTTGAGGAGCACGGGTTTGCTGCCATTTTTTACGTGCTTTTCGTTTCTTTTTCACTAAATCTTTTATTTCTTGCGGATATTTAATATCTTTAAAGCGAGGCATAAGCCTTTGATAAAGTGTGTTATCCCAAGCTGCTTTTTGTATTATATGAACAAAGGTATCTACTGCGCCTTCAAGCTCAAGAGGCGTTTGTAATGATACCCTTAACTCCACGTTGTCCTCGATATCTTTTTTAAATCCATCCCAGTTGGTTTTACTGTTTGTTAACCTGGGTGGTTTTTCAATTTTAACAAGGCTTTCGCTCATAATGAGTACGACGGCAGAATGATCTGAGAAGAGGTCATAGCCCTCTGAAATTTCTATACGGTTAGAGGGTATTCCTTTTACCATAAATAAATAGATGAGGTCAGGTATTTTCGACGGATCAGTTGACCAGTAAGTTGGCTTGCTAGTCGAATGAATGTCACAATTATTTTCCATTCCTGCTTCATATAGCAAGCACGCGACCCTTTTGAGATATGCATCGTGAAGCCCAGAAGGTGTGCTTTGCATTAAAGTCACCACCAACAATTAAATTTGGGCTTAGTGACTTTATCAATGTCGTAAAATCACTCTTATCAATTTTGCTACGCGGAGAGCAATTGAGAGGAATAATTTTAGTTTTAACCTGGACACTACTCAATTGCATTGATTCCACCTCTATTTTAAGGCCTATCGAGTGTTCAATGCATTTTTTTATATACAATGATGATCCACCTCTTGCTTTGTTTGACGGATGAATGGCGTGGTAGTCATGAAACCCGTGGATTTTAAGATTTGATTCTTTTTTGGCATGCGTTTCTGATATCAAAAATATGTCAATATCATTTTCTCGCATATAACGGGTGATTTTTTAGCTGGTTTGGTTTTGGCAACACTGGTTTTGACAGCTGACGTGTGTTTAGTACCTTGTGTCACTGTCAAACAACTTCAGTTTGGTTTGCAATTTAACCATGGATCGTCTTACAAATGAACAACGCTTGCAAATTATTGAATTTTACTATCAAAATTCGTGCTCGGTTCGAAATGTTCATCGCGCGCTGCTTCCATTTTATGGTCGGCATTCTCGACCTTCTGAGCAGTCTATTCGGAAGATTGTGACCAAATTTCGCACCAAATTTACTTTGTTGCACATTAAACCACCAACACGTTTACGTACTGTATACCATTCTACTTTTTCTTCGTTTAGTTTTCGTGACAGAAGACGATAACTTTTGGGGTCTTCTTTCACACAAACGTTCCATTTGTTGTTATTAAGTGAAATAATTTTAAAAGCCGATGGTAATGCCTTTAATATGGTTTGCAACTTGTTATACTCCGCAATATCGATAACATTTATCGGTGGTGGGGGCTGTTGCTTAACAGGTTTTTCTTTTACTGTCGCATGTTTTGGTGAAACTCTTATTTCAAAAGAAGAGGCTGCTTCAGGTGAAGAGCCAGCTTTACGCTTTTTACTCAATCTTTTCTTTGAGGACTTCTCCGTTTCACGCGCTAGCTCTTCTTCGTCCGTTTCATATCTACAATTATTGACTTGTGGCAAGCTAGACTTTGAGGTTATTGGAGGATTTTCGCTTTTTAATATCTCATTTTCTTTTCGAAGAAGATCGACTTCTTTCTTTAGCTCTTGATAAAGTTCCATTACTTGATCAAGTTTTTGTCGAAGTTCGTTATTATCTTTTTCAAGATTTTTTGTTTTATCTGAGTCTATTTTGGCGCGCGCAGGCGTGACGGGTGAACTCTTTTGCCCGAATTTTGTTGGTTTTGCACTCGATTTAGATGGTGGTGATCGAGATACCCTTGCACTTTATAGGAAGGGATTTATTAAATGCAATAATTGGCTCTTTTCAGAATCCATAGAGCCGACCTCCGAAGAGGGTGGACTTTCCAGTGAACCTGGACTGCCGCCTGGGGAACTATATCTTATTGTTTTGCTCATTGCATAGTTATGTATACACCAATCTCATTGTACGGAGTTAGGATTTTAGTCGCCTCTTACGACAGGCATGCCTACCTCGGGTATATTCTTTCCTCTTACCCGCAGAGTGGAAGCTTTAAGGGATCCAATTCGTTTTACAATACCTTCATTTCTGTGTAAATAAGAGGTACAAAAGCTGAATAATTCTAGTCCTGGTCTTAAATAGTTATCTGAACCTCCATTTATTTCTCATAACAGGCTTTTCCCCGCTTTTTTTTTCAAATTCAAAAATAACTTTAACGAAGCAATGAATCGAAGGCCTTGTTTATGCAAATATTTTTGCCAAACAATCAAACAAATATTGAAAAAATGCCAAAAACTCAACTGTATCTATGCATGTATGATTGTTAAATATTTATTTAATCTTCTATTTCATATTTCAGTAAATTTGCATTTTAAATTGAATACATCACGTATAAACAACTTCAGGTCCATCACATATATCTACATTCATATATATGTATGTCAAAAAAAAAAACAATTCAACATACAACGTGAGCTTATTTTTCAAAGAAGATTTATCCAGTGACATTTCAAGGCAATACTATTTTTGCACCACTTTTTTTTGTAGGCCTAAATATTAAGTAAATTTCTTTGGATTAAAGCCAAATGCATGAACAGACAACAAAAAAACAACAACAAAAAATGAGAATAGCTAGCTACTGCCGACAATTTAAACGAAAGCTTTGCAATCGCAGGAACCTTCAGAATTTTAATTCAATAATAAAAAAATAAAACAAAGAACTCAAACTATGTATTTGTGAAAGGAACAAAAAAATCCAATAAATTTGTTTAAAAAAAAATGCTTGCCTACCTATCCGTTGAATGTCGAAATTTTACAGTCTTAGGTTGTAACATTTATCACTGACATACTTGGCAAATCAAAAAAACAATAAGGTCCTGGTTCCTTTTTTTTTTCTGTGAAAAGTGTCCTTTTTGTCTTCTTATCTGCTTGAATTTCTTTTTTGTATTTTGCCGTTCTTCCGCCGTCGTGAACACTTTGCTTTTGTAATAATTGTTTTACGCTATAGTCGAAGCCCTTTTTTGTCATTAAACACAAAAATACACAGGCGACAACGACCTTGACCTTTTTGTTGTTATGAAAATACTAAAAAAAAGGGAAGTTTTTCGCCTGCAAAGAATTAATCATTAAAACGACTTTTGGCTCTGAAAGTCTAAGTGGAAGTTGGTTCTTTGCAATGTGATTTGAATTTATTCGTTTTTAAGTTTTATTTTTTGTTATTTTAGAGTATTCCTTATTTCAAGCCCAACTTTTGATTATTCATTGGACAATACAGAAGGGAAGTAGCTTTGTCATCCTGTTCAACATGTATGGAGCCAAATTAATGACGATAGAAAATCATAAGTATTACTTTAATTCATTGCCAGAAGGCTTTTGACGCCTCGCAATCATTTCCTTGGAAATACTAACCCCAATATTTATACAATAAATAAAAGAAGTAAATCAACAATGCTGAAATAACAACTGTTATCGTGCACCCTTGTGTAAGTGCTTCGTGTTTTCAAAGCTTGGGTTCTCTGGCAATTAAATTTTGTATAACTTAAACCATTGATGCCATATTTCCTCAAGGTGATTTTTAATCAAATTAAACAAAATGCTAAATGCATAACATAACATAAATAATCATTTTGGAAACCCTTAACCCTGCAGTTACACGAGCCATGGCTTGCCAGTTGGCTACGTACATTGACTGCCAAATTCCTATTCGTGTATTGCGGTGACGTAGGTGGCATTCTGTACTAGTTTCTATACTGACAAGCTATCGAGAGTTACTCCAAATGGAGTAAATCTATTCCGAATTTAGGCAAAGACATATTTATAACTACTACGATATTCCACTTTTTCAGAATTAAATGCACTAAAAACACACTGCCGCCATCATGCGACAAAACTAGCAAAAGAACAGAGCATTATACAACATTTTCTTCTAACACCAACCTGAGATTTAATAAGATTTACCTCAAATCTTCTTCAAATCTCGAAGATTTACCTTACAAATTTATTTCGTAAAACTTGAAGATTAGAAATTAATCTTGCTAAATCTTCCTTGGAAAAATACTTTTATGAATCGAACTAACCTATTCTTCAAGGGAGCTGAAGGATTCACTAATGGCTGAATTCAGTGCTTCTCACATGAAACATTCTATCTCTTTTCCACTCCATAAAAGAAAAAATGAAACACCATTTGCATTTTTAAAGCTGCTGTCAAAATAAATCTTTTTTAAATCTTTTTGTGTGATGGAGACAGCAAATAGATTTATTAAATCTCAACTGAGATATACCTTAGGTGGAAATATAGCATTACGAATGTTTTGCGTTGGTTCTGGAGAGATTTTACTTATTTCTGTAAAAGTTCTCCTAAACACACGCGAAATAATCAGAAAAAAAAACAGATATTTTACCTGTCAAAATTAGTTTACATGGCGTTAAATGAGAGCAACTAGACTGATGCCACCATGTGAATTCACTAGAATATTTATACACTTTGGTTTGAGAAAGCCTTACTGCTTAAGTATATGAGTATATTCTATGAGTATTGTAAAAATTTACTAAGTTTATTGAGAATAATGCCAAATTGAATTGAAGAAAAAAAATTGAATAGTCAATAGTCAATTCATTTTCCAGTTTTTTGTTTTTTTTTTTAAATGGCAAGAGGACCCAACAACACACCAAACGAGACGGATACAATAACCACGACCTTAAAAACTACGTTT
This sequence comes from Dasysyrphus albostriatus, assembly GCA_946251815.1. NCBI lineage: Eukaryota > Metazoa > Arthropoda > Insecta > Diptera > Syrphidae > Dasysyrphus > Dasysyrphus albostriatus. The sequence goes on along the minus strand of OX276335.1, from coordinate 17,032,944 downwards.
GGACTTTTTAACCTAAAGCTTATTTTAACCACTTTGAAAATTTCAATTTTGAAAAAAAGAACTTTGGCGGAACTATGACGAGACCATATCGAGAAAACCACGACATCGATTCCCGTGTAAATTGGCATGGCAAGATCACAGCGAGACGAGATTAATGACCACGATAGTGGAAACTACGTTTGGATGAAAGGCATGTGAGTCGTCTCGTCGTCGTTTTGCTTCAAGTTGATTTCCAAAAACAAAAAAAAAAACATGTGAACTTCAGTTTTAGACCTTTTCTTCCAAATCTACTCCGAAAAAGTACTGCCGAACCCTGTTACTGGCTACACTACTGGCTTCCCAACTGCCAACTCAAAAAAAGCTTAGGTTTGAATGTGTTAATATCGGGTTTTTCAATAAGAGCGCTACAAAAGCTGTTTTAAATAAAACAAAAACGGTTTTGTTTATCAATGAAATTCCTTATTCCTGTGAAAGTACGTTTGATGCCATTATGTGTGGAACTCGATTTTTTTTCCATGGCCACCAGGGGCACGCTTGCAGAAGTCCAGACGCTGAACCCAATTTTCGACGGTTTTCAAGCATAAATCGGCTGATACTGCTGCAATTTCACGTTCGATAATCGTACGAAGTTCATTAATCGTCGCTGGCTTATTGGCATCGACCATAGACTTAACGTAGACCCACAGGAAATAGTCTAATGGCATCAAATCACACGACCGAGGTGGCTAAGCGACTGGACCATTTCGTGAGATAACACGTTCTCCAAACTTGGTTTCCAATAAATTGATTGTGACATTCGCTGTGTGATGTATGGTGCCGTCTTGTTTTAACCACATGTCCTCAAAGTCCATATCATCTAATTGGGACCAAAAATATTCGGTTTTCATTGAACGGTAGCGATCCCCATTTACAGTAACGTGCCGGTCTTGATCATCACGGAAGAAGTACGGCCCAATGACGCCGAAGCCGCCGGCTCATAAACCACACCAAACTGTTATTTTGTCGGGATGCAATGATGACTTATGGAGTACGTGTGGATTGCTGCCTGACCAATTCCGCATATTTTGTTTATTGACGAAGCCATTCAGCCAGAAATGAGCCTCATCGCTGAAGATGATTTTTCGATGAAAATCCTAATCATTTTCAAATTGTTGCTCAGCCCAATTCACGAACCTACGACGCTTCTGGTGGTCAAGCGGCTTCAGTTCTTGCGTCAATTTAATCTTGTTAGGATGTAGGCCAAGATCTTTTCGCAAAATTCGCCACAACGACGTCACAGAGATGCGCAACGCTTGAGAACGACCTGTGAGAGACACATTTGGGCTTTCTGCAACTGAAGCCTCAGCGGCAGCAATATTCTCGACTCTACGGGCACTTTTTTACTGGCATGGGAACATTTGGTACTGTGTCTGTGGATTCAAATTTTTCCACTAGACGCTCAATTGTTGATCTGCTAGGACGAATATGTGACGACCATCAATTGGACGTAGCGCTCTTAACGTTGAGGCCACTGACTCCGAATTTCGGTAGTAAATTTTAATAATTTCGACTCGTTGTTGGCCCGTATATCTTTCCATCATAAATGGCAAAATTTACTGAAGAGAAATGTCAAAAAAAGCGGCAAGAAATATGGCGTCGTTTGCTGTCCCTGTCGTTCTACTTTTGTAGCGTCCCTGTTAAAAAACCCTTTATTTAGGTTTTTGTCTATTTATATTTGAAAAAAAGTGTTTTTTCTCGAATATCTTAAGCACAAACAATGATATTGGCTTCGAGGTAATTTTATAAATTTTATTTTATACACTAGTTTATTCATAAAAATTGATCATTTTTTTCATTTTTTTTTTTAAACATTGAATCAACAGTTTTTTTTTTAAACGAAAAAACTGCAAGGAATTTTATCAATAATTGTTGAAAATATTGTTTGCACCTAAATATCTTGAGAATAGACAACGATATTGGCTCCTGGTTAAACAAATCCTACATATTAGTTTATAATTGATATTTGATAGAGCTGGTAAAAAAAATCAACAAATAGTTAAATATCTTTAGAACAGACAATGATATTGGCTTATTTAATTGCACTCATTAGTTTATAATTGATATTTTAAAGGGTTTGTAAGAAAAATCAACAAATAGATTTGTTTAGAGCGAACAAAATTTTAAAAAAACTATACCAAATTTTGTTAGTATTTTTTTTTTTTTTTGTCTCAAATTTCATGAAATTAAGCAATGATGGTGGCCTTGTGTTAAATTAATTTTATAAACTAGTTCATAATTGATATTTGATAGGTTCTGTAACATAATTCAACCAACAAGGTTTTTTAAAGTGAAAAAAAAACTACACTTTACTTTCCAAAAAAATTTTTGAACATTTTTTTTCTTCTCAAAAATCTTGACAACAACCAATGATATTGGCCTTGGGTTAGTTTTATTCTTCTCACTTATCATCACTTGATTGCATATTGAATACCTTAAGACTTTTTCATAAATCTTCAATTGGCGATTTTTTAAAAATAAAATAACTTCGGGCCTCTAGCTTCCGACGGCAACAATGGGAAGTTACCTGCGTGGGTCGCACCCAGCCTCTTTTTTGTTATTAAAATGGCCCCGATCATAAAATATCAATAGAATTTACTGTCTTTTTTGAACTAAATGCCCCGAGTTTGTTAACACATTTTACGCGAATCGCCTTATAATCAGTAAAAATATGAATAAAAATAATAATCTGAACAAGCAGGGAATCTAGTTTTTTTTTTCATTAAGAACCGAGGCTCACCTGCCGTAATTTTTTCAACGACCACCTTTATGAACATTTACAAAATTCATAGGTTTTTCATATATAAAAAGTACGCATACGCCGGAGTGTACCAATATTTTACATAATCAACTTTTAAGAAAAAAATGTGCACCATTTTGAGCAAAGAGATTTTAAACTTCTTTTACTAACTTTTGGCTTCAGACTAGCTGAAAATGAGATTCACATATGAATTACACAGGGTAAGGTTATGTGAATGAAAATGGAAAATGGAAATTCACAATCTTTTGTTAAAACTCCCAAGGACAATTTTTTTTTTAATTTTTTGAAATATTTTCTTTTTTAGATGAAAAAACGTTGTTGTCTTATTTAATGCTTCATTTTTTATAACACTTTCAAAGTAGGGTTGCCAACTTTTTATAACATAATTGGCTGAAAATACTAATCTTGCTTTAATAAAAAAAATTTCAAATAAATGAAATAATGAAATTTGTTCCCAATAAATTAACAGAGAAGTTGAATCACCTTATTTTCATTATATATTTGTACGTACAACATGTACCTACATATATTTACTTAAAACCCATCAATCCATTCACTTTATAATTTCCGCATTGCATAAGTGCTTTCCACTATTCAATCATTTCAAATGTAAAAAAAAATTGTTTAAAAACTGACAGAAATTGTTATTATTGGGTGCTAAGTACACAACACTAATCCTTTCACCATACATAATAACAGTTACGAGTGCAAAATTTAATTTCTGTCCATTTAAAACATAATTCACTGTTGAACTCCATTTTGTGACAACATATTATAATTAAGTATTTTAATGGCATTTAATATTCAACTTTATGACAGTTGAGTGTTGACCACATGGCACCTCATTTATAATGAACTTAACAACCAGTCTATATATTATGTTAAAATGATATTAATTGTTTTTTATGAGTTGGTTATGTCAGGATGTTATTTTGGTAAGTTTATTTAAATGTATGTAGGCAGATACAACTTTACGTCATTTCATGTAATCACCAGATAAATGTAAAATTAAATAAGGAATATTATTTATTGGTCATAATTATGAATAAAAAATGGTGATTTTGAAAATAAATATTAAATTTAAAAAGTAAGGAATTTTTTTGAAAGTTGTTTTATGGTTTTTACAAGATATAGATTTAAAATGAATAAAAGAGCATAATTAATTATTATAAATTAGATTTGAAACCAAAAATGCTCAAAGCATTAAAAAAAAGATTTTACTTACATAAATATGTACATTTACAATATGTACATACTTAAGCTTAAGGATCAATAAAAATATGTAGTAACAAATGCAATAAAAATTAATTTTAAGAGATATTTTGTGGAAACATCCATCAGACAGCTTAAATGCAAACACATTCGAATAACGTTGTTCGTGTGTATCCAATACACGAACAAATTTTCATTGATATGAATATACAAATGAATGCACGGAATTTGTCTGAAAATTTGAATTGCAAAAATGGAAATAGACATGTTGGAGGCGTTTGGAATACCAAATATAGCAAGTGCGATGGAATTCCTCTCAAATCGATTTATTCTGAATTCTCATAAAGAAAAGATACTTTTTTCAATACATCAATTTAAGACTAGAAATTTTTGTTATAGTATCAATAAACTACATTTTTGTAGGTAATTGAAATAAAAGAATAGAAAAAAATTGAGTTTCTTTATTCATCCCTTTAGGAATTGTTCCTCGTCATGATTGGTTGCGCCAGTTTATTTTTTAAAGATTTTCTAGAGTAGCAAATGTATCTATCAATTTTAGAAAAATTTTCTTTAAAAATGTCTTTTTTTGTCAAGTTGAATGAGGAATGTTAAAAAAGAACAGGCTCCTAGGTCTCAAAGAGCTATGTTTACAACTTTTGTTTGCATTTAAATGCTCTTTTTTTACAAAACTGTCCTTTCTACTTAAACAGTAAAAGATAGACCCTGATAGACTTTAGTAAAGTATCATTTCATAAGATTCCGTTATAATTGAAAAAAAACAAAATTTAATCTATAACCCGAGATAAGAACATTTAAAAGTCAAGATTTGTAATATTGAGATCTTAGAAATAGAAATCAGACTATTATCTATTCAACGATATACATATGACACATATTCGTGTTGAGTAGGGGGACGAGCTGCCATACATTTTTGCCTATTCTCCTTTATCATGTAGTAGTAGAGTTATAAAGTACTAAAGTACATTTGTATTTAAGTACTTTGTAAGTACCCAGTACCTTGTACTCGTACTGATACTTACAAAAAAACAAGTACCATGTACTTGCTACTTGAAAAACACCAAGTACAAGTACTTTGTCAAGTACTTTTTTCCATGTGCATGTACTTGGTACTTAAATTCTGCTCTGTATATTTTCAAGTATTTTCAAGTACAAGTCCATTTCAAGAACTTTTTAGGTATAAGTCCATTTCAAGTTTTTTTCAAGAGCAATTCATGAAGTAGTCTGCTTGATCTATCGAATAATGATGACCACTTCGAGACTTTAGCTGGATTACACCAAGACAACGAGACGCCATCAACCATCGTGATCTGTGTTTTTGAGTTTAGATAGTCATTATTCGATAGCTCAACCAGACTACTCAAGGAATTGTACTTGAAAAGTACTTGAAATTGAATTGTACTCCTGTACGCCTGAACTGAATCCAAGACCGATCTAGAATAGATATTAAAAATGCTGCAGCCAGATACAGCAAGTGTTGAATATTTTTTTAATTTTTACTGCAGAATTTTAAAAATATTCTGCAGCATTTTTGACATCTCTTCCAGTGTCATGGTCTATTTTGCTCAGGCAGTCAAGCATTTTGGCTTTCAACCAAAATAGTTGGAAAAAATACTAAAATATCTTTGGTGGTAAAAATTATAGGAAAATATTCATAGTGGGATTGATGGTTGGAAAATACTTCAAAAGTGTTTTTTTTTTTTGGGACAAATACTATTACCATAATAATTTATGTCATTTTCAATTGAATTTTTTGACAGTTCCAATCCGTTTTGAATCCAATCGAAAATGAACACAAAAATTTACACAAACACTACTGTATGACGCCATTTTAAAAATGGCTTTTTCAAGCATTTATCACTTTTGACAAGTAATCCGACGAAAAGTTTCTGTGTAAGCATTCGTTCCAAATCTACTAGTTTTTGAAATCTATTGGAGTGAAAATGGAGTAAAAAAGGAGTACTCTGAACGTCCAACCGAAAATGACATTAATTTACTTTATCTGCCTATCTTTGAATTTCATGATTATGATTTGGCATCAAATCATTTCTAACCTTGAAAAAACAAACACTTTGAAAAATATTTTTTTTGCGAATATCACACAAATGAAGTTCCAAAAATCGCTGAATTTGAAAAATACTTAAACACTTTTTTTTAAATGACCCAAATGCGATGCAAATACTTTTACTAGCGATATATTAGGCACTAGATGTATATGGAAGTTATGCATTCATACAAAAAAATAGAACTCAAAATTTTGATCAGGCTTGTTATTGCGTTGATAGAGAAGACAATAAAAGTGGGTCTCATAAATCTATCTGTCTGTCCGTCTCTTCGGCTACATCCTTAACGGATGGATCGATTTTTATAAAACTTGGTACAGAGTGGTTTTGATACTTTTGCCCACTCGTTTCTAATTTTTTTTAGAACTAAAAATAACGGTACCTGCCATTCAATTTTTCTTGCAATATAACAAAATCTTATTTTTTTGGCTCCATAACTTTTCTTGAAAAAAATCAATAAATTTTTTTTAAATGAAGACAACCTTTGGATAGAAACCCGTTTTTCAAAAAATGTTAATTAATGGTACCTACCTAAAGAATCTTTTTTTATTTTCAATTTTCTTTAAATGATAATGGTTTCAACAATTTTTGCATTTTTAAAAATGTTCAAAATTTTTTGTTTGTAAATCAAATACTTTGAAAACTCAGATATTTTGTAGACTCAGAGTCTAAGGAAAACTTCTCAAACTCTTTAAAGCATCTTATGAGAAATTTACTTTTGTGAAAAAATACAAATGTTAAAAACCGTTTTCTTTCTTAAAAACTGCTCCTACCATTTTTTTTTTTAATTTTTCTGTATACTCAAGTTAGTGCGATATTCTACCAAAAATTATAATAATTTACAAATTGCAACTCTTAATAGAACTTTACCTGAATTTTCTTCAATGTTTTATAAACATACAAATTTCAAATAACATTAAAAAATATTGAATATCAAAATGTTCCTAAAAATAGTTTTTGAGTTGAAAAATAAAATTCAATCATTTTATTTTTTAAATTCGATAACCCAAAAACAACATTTTTTTTTTTTTTAAATTAAAGTTTTATATGCACATTAAAATATACTTATGATTTGTATAAAAAAGCTTTCGTTAAAAATATTGAAGAATTTGATTTATAAAAATTATTTAATAAAACTGTTTTTTTTTTTCTTTTCAAACAGTTTTTTCTCATAAGTTCGATGTCTTTATAGAAAATTTTCTTGAACTTAGCAAGCCGCCTCATCTAATTTGGATCTTGGGGAATCCATTGCACTTCCCAGGGTGAAGGTGGGTAGTCAGAACGGATAGGGACGGGGTCAAAGGGAAGTACTAGGTCTGGGGGGCCTCCCTGAACCATACTAAGTTCGGAATAAATCTTAGGATGGTTTTTTTAGTGGCAAAAGAGATGTCACTCACTTCGTCGGGGAAGTATTCTCCTAAGGCTGCTTTTCTGGTTCTAGCTAGCTGGGGCATTCATTTACACAAGAATTGAAGGGATCCCTCTTCCGCCTTTTCATCATGACACCCTCTACATAAGTGCGATGAGCTAATGACCATTCTGTTCATGTGGGTTCCCATTCCCATCGAGCTGTGGCCCGTTACGACGCTCACTATGAGTGATAATTGAGACCTGCTTAACTTGAGTAAGTAATATTTGACCATAGGTTCCTTCAAACTCTACAAGTGTTGATGGATCTGACATTAAAAGCTTCCAAGAAACTCAGGTGTATTTTGCTTTTTTCTTGCTCCAGTGGTATTGGCAATAAGGCTTCGATTTGGCTCCGATCAAGAGATGACCCCATTTTGGCCAGTTCATCTGCATTATCATTCCCGTAAAATTCCTATGTCGTTGGAACCATCTTAGAGTAACTGTGTTCGTTGCGTTGAGAACTCTTAACTAAGTTCAGCCTTTATGGTGTTTGAGGAAATGGCCTTAATGAAAATGTCAATATCAATTCGCGGCTTCACAAACTGCAAGGACTTCCGCACTTCCGCTTGGAATGTTGGAACACACTGCAAAAGTTTGGAAGCTTACTTGATATATTCACGGGTGGGTTATCTGAGTAGATACTTGACCAAACACCGTCTAAGGTTTTGGAACCATCAGTAAGGACCGAAACATGATTTTCATTAATGACCCTGTTTTCATTCCAGAGTTCCCCGGTGAGGATATCTGTCATGGCTACTGGGTTGAAATTAATGTGCGGTGAAAAGTAGTCTGTTTGAATGTCAATATCTGTAAAAATTCATTATGTAATGTTCTGTGACCGTAGAGGCCCGTAACGTAACTCCGTTAATGGTCAGCGGGTTTATGTTTGGAAGATTAAGTTTCCGTGTAAACAGTTCCAATGCTGTCTTAAGTGGGTAAACATTTAGTCCATAACAACTGGCTTAATTTTTGAGCTTGTCCAGGGACATTTGTTAAAACTCGCACGAAAACATTTTCCTGGGGCCATTAACACAAGGTTATCGGCATATGCAACGACCTTATAATACAACTCAGATTTAGTTTAACTAAGATCCGGTTGACGCCAATGAGCCAAAGCAAACGAGATAAGACCCAACCCTGTGTACCCCTACGCAGTACCCATTTCTGCATTTGTGAGTCCCGTTTGAATCATGGAATTGATCGTTACGGACGAAGTTTAGGGTTTGTCGAATGGCACTATAATCAACATTGTTGAAGACCCCTTCTATGTCAAGGAATGCTGCTATAGTGAATTCCTTGAAGAACACCTTGAAGATCGATTTTTCAGTTGTGTTGACCACTTCATGAAGTGCTGTCTCAACAGAATTGACCTTCATGTAGGCATATTAAGCGATTATGAGTGTCAGTTAACCTTTCCTCAGGAGAGAAGAGGGTAGGAGGAGAGAAAAGGGTAGGATTATAGGCCTAAAATCTTTCGGTTTGGTTTGAGTGGGCTTGCCAGCTTTCGGAATAAAAATAACATTGGCCTCTGACCTCCCTCTAACTATCGGGGATATAGATGATGTTAAGACAATTCCTAAAAATGTCCACTAGAGTTGGAATAATTATATCATTGGAGCATAATATGAATGATTCCATCAGGCCCTGCAGACTTGTATGCTCAGAAGGAATCAATGGCCCACACTGCCTTAATACTATCTACGATTTGCTTACCTATGCCATAGATTTCACTTATGTTGTGGCCTCTGTCCACAGGAGATGTATCGATTGTACATCTTGGAAAGTGAGTGCTCATAAGTGACTCTAAGGTCTCGGAGGAGAAGCCCTTCCTGGTATTATTAGGTCTTTTTAGAAATCTCCGGGGACTGGAAATAATCTAAGACATGACGTTCCTGAGCCTAGCAGTTTTATTTGTAGACTCAATATCTAAGCAAAATATTTGCCAGGCTGTTTTTTTTTGCATTGGTAGTTTGGTTTTTGTAAAAATGTTTGCTGACCTTAAAGAAATCCCAATCAACAGGTTTATTATTGAAATTTTCTTTGTTGAAAAGCTTCCTTGAGGTTTTCCTATAAACAGACAGCTCTTTGGGCCACCATGCAAAGTAAACCTTACCTTGAAAAGAACTATAAAAATTCATACAAAAATCTATGGCTGACCAATTGGTGAAAATAGTTTACATTTTATTACGTTTTGGTGATCTTTTGGATCGGCTTAAATTTTTTTGCAAATATCCCACAAAAGCGGTGGGCAAAAATCGCGCATGACCTTGTGTGACCTTAAGAAACTTTATGTTTTGATAGCAAGTTTTCTAGAGCTGACCAATTTCTAGGAAAAGCTGACCATTTTTCCACCAATTACTGACCATTAAGATGACATATTTTTTTGCGAGTAAGTGCCAACTGTGCATTTTTTTCCTTCCAGTACAAAAATGGTGGGATTTTGTTTGGGATTATAGAAATCTTATTTGGCATCACTGCAGTTAAGTATTGAGTCTATCCCACCACATTGAAGGTGGTGTGTGTTGTGTACAAATGGAAAACAAGCTCAGTGGTCTTGGGGTGCTTCCTGATGGCAGATAGCTAGTGACCGGGATAACTGGGTTTTGTGAGTTGCGTAGTCTTCTCCATCTAAACAAATTCAAGAATCTTCTATTATTCCGTATTAATGCTGCGGTGATTTTATTTTATATTTATTCCGGAAAAAAGGATTATAGCTACCTAAATAGAAATGTCAGGTAATCCAGATTATTCAAAATGGAATGAGTAAGGAAACTTAAAAGAAATGGCAATCAGTATTGTTCGGTGATTTATGTCAAAACAATTTATAAACTGCATAGATACAGCACTTGTGGTTGGAACGTTTGCCATAAATACAAATCTATAACTACTTAGGTAGTTGTTTTTCAATCCTCATATAAAAAAAAAGGATGCAATTTTAATGTTGTGGAATCAATAAGGAAACTACTGAATGCTTTGTCCGGAATATTCACTATTCCGTTGAATAAAGAACTTAAATTGTTTGTACCGAATACACTGAATATTTCGAACGAATACAAAAAAAACACACTCAATATGAAGACCTACTCCGGAACAAAATTCAATATTTTAATTTTAAATTTCCTGAAAACGAACATTTTATTTACATGAAAATAATATCCTTTTACTTTAATGTGTATTCAATCAATATCGTATTCCCGGCTTAAATTTTTAACGACGAGAGAGATAATTGATGCAGAAAAAAATTTAAAAATAAATTTATTTCCGTAGATATATAATTTTTATTTTTTTTTTTTTTTTTGTACTCACCGTGCGTCAGAATATTGATAGTTTCGTTGTGCCAGTAGAACAAGCTCAATAAACATCCTCTGAACGTTGTCAATGGACGGTATCCATTTAGTACGTACGGATTGAACTGTAGATATTTGGGCATGTCCTTCCACTCGAGCAACTCATCGTATTTGCTCCTGCTTCCGACTGCAGTTGATGTTGTTGTTGTTGTGGTTGTTGCTGTTGTGGATGCCACATTCGTATATGATGCCCTACGATGTGGACTTTGTGTTGTTGTCGACGAGGTCGTTGTTCCTGATGGCTGCGGCGGCGTTTGAGTTGTTGCTGGTGCAGCAGTTGGTGTCGAGGCTGCACTACTATTGCAGCTGTTGTATTGTGAATTAGGTGTTGTTGCTGTCACCGATTGCACTTGGCTTGTTGTCGCTGTTGTTGTTGGCGTAATTTTTGTGAATTGGGACAAAGGCTTACATTTCGCTGTGGAGTCCTTCGAAGGACTTCCCAATATAAATTCCTCATAATGGTCAGTGCGCACTTTGACGGCAGTTGATGCTGATGCAGAAGCACAGCCCCCAACAATGACGGACGAATCATGACTACGCTGCTGACTGCTAGCTTGGATATTTACAATATTTCCACTGCTATTGTTGGTTATTTTTCCGGCTAAAAGGCGATTGATCAGAATACTTTCGGGTTGTTGCAATAATGGCTGCTGCAGGTGCTGCTGTTGCGCTTGATGATGATGACTATTGTCGATGATAGAGCTGTTGCTGTTATTGATGGATGTAGTTGTAGTTGTAGTTGTGGTGTTGCTGCCATTACAATCGACAGCAGTTTGCATTTTATAATTTAAAATGTCTAAGCAAAACGAAAATTTTATGAATTGATTGCTTAGAAGAAACTCCTTTTATCAAATTATAAAATGTTTATAGAATTGTTTTTATTATGATTCCACTGTTATGTTGATGACTCATCGGAAGAACTCATCAACCTCAAAGACATTTCATCTGAAAAGAAACAGTATAACGAGAATATTAAATAAAAAAATAGGTATCATCTGCTAAATTGAAAACAATTTTATTTGTTTTTTCTTTCTTTTTTTTTCGTCTTTTGAACCAAATAATTTATAAAAGGCACATCATAACAGTGAGAGCTTCATAGAAAATATTTCTTTGACAGAGTGATGGGGGTTGGAGATTGAATAAGTAAAATGAAATAATTCTATGTTTTTACCCTAAAGGGAGGAAAAAACTTATTTTTTATTTGTTTGGAGACGACAGCCGTATTTGCACCGGCCGGTGGTGGATTGTTGATAAAAAGCTAAATTGGTAACTGGTAATTGGTTTTTTGAATATTTACACTTATTGCGATAGTCGTTTAACTTTAAGGACAATAATAATAAATTGTCGCTTTGGTGGCCATCTCACTTTCAAGTGGTATTGCTTAACTTAAATTCCAACCTATTCGTCACTTCTAGATTCTATATGCGATCCACTTAAACAGCTCATATTTTGACATATTAACTTGAATTTCTATATAATTAGAAATTTTATGGAAAGCCATAAGGGCGGTTGCCGAAAAGGAGATGAAAATGAGAGTAATTTTAATTTGGGATAAGCAAAGCCAACATTTAGGATCAATCATAAGGAAATGATAAATTTTCTTGATGCAAGGTTTTGTCTTTTATGGATAAATATTCACCTCCTTGGTAACGTAACTCAAGGATTTTCAACTCCTACAATTTTAATGCCATCAAATTCCATCTTGTTAAATATCAATCACATCAATAGAACATTAATTGAAAATCGAGCAAGCGCTGCTTATTTGAAGTTTCTGATAGTTGGTTTTTGGTTTTGAGCAGGCCAAAAATATTCTGACTTTGTTCCTGTTAAAAAATGCCTTTTTATTTCAGTTTTTGCTTGAATTTGGCGTCAAAAAAACCGTGAAACAAGCATTTTCTTCATACATTTAACAAATTTTTACTTTCCTCCATAATTTATTCTTTGTTTAAATTAACAAATAAATTCGGTGGCACAACGGCTCGTGGAAAACGAGGGCCTAGCGACTTACAACTCTCAACCGTTCATGTGTGCATGTTGTTGGCAGGAATGGAATGGAAATTCAATTTTTTGCCGAGTCAGAACGGCTTGATGAGAAGATGAGATGGACTTTATCTTTACCCTTGGAGGACTTGTCAGTTCCTCGCAAGAGGCAGTATCTCGGAAAACAACATTCCTGTTTTTAGGTGGAAGGGGCTGAGAATTGAACCCAGATCTTTGACATGACAGTCCAACGCAATAACCATTATAAGCCATGTTTTCTTCTTTTTTTTTTGGGTGCTTTTCAAACTTGACAAGTCTCAAAAAGCGTTTAAAACTTTTATAATAAATCGCTCAATTTTGCTATCGTCCTTCAAGCTTTATATCAAGAAAGCAAAGTATCACCTATAAAAGGGGTTAAAACTGCTGACACCGAATGATGTATGGCTTATTAGTTTGATGTTAACTAATCTTGTATTAGTTGTTACAATTTTTAACTTGTCATGCAATGTTTTTTTACAGTCTTTGTTAACTTCACATCAAGTTAGCATAGTACTACCTGAAAAAGTGGTAAAATCTGTTTAAAATGAATTTTTAATGATCAAATAATTCATTGTTAACCAGCCGTTAATACATTTTTGAAATTTAGAATCGTCATTCTATGTTTTTTTTTTGTTGAAAAGAGGTAAAATCTTCTAGACACGTCATTTAATTACTTGCTTTTTGCTTTTGTGCGATGTTTTCTATGTACTTTGTTTAATTTTTCTAAATTAATATGAAATCAGGAAAGAGTTTGAGAAAAGTTCTTAGAACCTATTTTATTGAAAAATTGTAATTGATTAATAATTTGTCTTTTATTGGTAATTTATTATATGTTTTTTGTTTTAGTTTGTTAAATTATTTGAAGTAACGATTGAAAAGGTTTTAAAATTTATAATACTAAGCTGTTTATTGCTTTATTACGTTTTTACTGGATCAAATTAAGTTTTGCTGAAAATACATAGAAAACATCGCATGGGAAATTGATTTTGTCACAACTAATCAAAGGCAAATTATTAAGTGGTTTTTACCACTTTTTGAGTTAGTGCTATGCTAACTGGATATGAAGTTGACAAAGAATGCAAAAAAAAACGTAGAAGAAAACATTGCACGGCAAATCCGAAACTATGACAACTAGTTTAATATTACGATATTAGCTGCTTTTTTCCGTTTCATAGGTAATACTTTGTTTACTTGATACCAAGCTAGCAAAGGACGCAAGAAACACAGAAAACATTGCGCGATGTTAACATTAAGAAAAATAAGTTTTTACTGCTTTTTGAATCTATGAAGCTAGCAAAGCACTCAAAAAAAATTGCCACAACTAATAAACGACTAGTTAACTGCACCCTTACCCATTTTTCGATTCGTCAAAGTTGTTTTGCTTACTCTCCACTCAAAAAAAAAAAAACAAATAACTCAAAAACACGTAGAAAACATTTTATGAAAAAATAAATTTTTTCACAACTTATTAAGGACTAATCAACGGCAAATTATTAGTTATTAAAATTTAGAAATTTTTAAAACTTTACAAAACAAAACATAGAACGAGAAATTTGATCTTATCCATTTTCCGATCCGTGAGAGTGCAACTCTAACAAAAACATAGAAAACATTGAACGATAAATTTAAAACTGTGACAGCTAATTAACGATTGATTAGTGGTAAATAATCCACCTATTTATTTTTCGATTCGTCAAAGTTGCTTTGCCAACTTGATACTCATCATAAACTCTAATGACAAATATCTTGAATGCCAGAAATATGGAAATAATAAAATTAAAATCTTCCTCAAAACATTTTGAATATCAAAAAATCAACACGTTACAAAAAGCACAAAAATAAACTAAGCTTTTTCGTACATTCATGTCTGTGAAGTTAGCAGAACAATTTTAAGCTAGACCAATGGGATCACGGCAATAATTTGCATTTTTTTTTTGCAATTTCAATGCTATGCAATGTTAGCAAAACAGTCCCTTTCTCAATAATGGAGATACAGGGCGGCGCACCAATTGTGTTACAATAAGAAATTCAAATAACTTTTTTTTAATCGATGTATTTCATTTATTTTTTTTTTTATTGATTAGAAAATTAAATTTTATTTTAAATAGTTAGTTGTTTTTAAAGATAATAGACCGCAAATGACCTCCACGCTCTCCCACACATATGCGGCACCTGATCAAAAAATTATTCATTGCGGCCTGAAGAGTTGAGGTTGGGATCGCCTCAATTATTGTCGTTATGGACTGCTTTAATTCAGTTAAATTCCTGGGTTTCGTTTTATACACCTCTTGCTTGACATAACCCCATAAAAAGAAGTCTGGTGCAGTCAGGTCAGGTGACCTTGGGGGCCAGCGAAGAGTGGAGTTCCTAGAAATTAATTTGTTTGCGAAGTTTTTGTTTAGCTCCGCCATAACTGGTCTGGCTATATGTGCAGTTGCTCCATCTTGCTGAAACCAAACGCTGTTGAATGGTATACGTCTTCGGCACAGTTCTGGGTAAAAAAACTCCTTCAACATCTTTAAATAACGGTCCCCATTGACAGTAACGGTTACACCGTTTTCTTCAAAGAAGTACGGCCCGACAATACACCTTGATGAAACTGCGCACCACACAGTGACTCGTTCTGGGTGCAGTTCCGTCTCATGGAGCATTTCTGGATTAGACTCATTCCATATACGGCAATTTTGCTTGCTTACATTGCCGTTAAGATCAAAATGGGCCTCATCAGACATGAACAAACAATTGATCAATGTGTTGTCTTCTTCGGCCATTGATATCATTTTTTGGCAAAATTCCAGGCGAACAGGCAAATCCTGAGGGTTTAACTTGCTAGTAATTTGGACTTTGTACGGAAACAAGTTTAAATCGTCATGAAGTATCCGTTGTAATGACCGTCTACTAACTCCAATTTGCCCCGATAAAGAAACGCTCGGATTGGCCTGTATTGCAGATGCTACTGTTGCGATTGTATCCTGAACCCGAACATTGGCATCTCGATGGTACGGCCTTCGTGCGATGCTTCCAGATTCGGCAAACATGTTTACAAACCTCATAATGGTCCATCTACTCGGGGGATTACCGCCAAACTCCCGCCTAAATTCCCTTTGCACGGAAATGACGGACTGCAAAGCATGGTACCGTTGCACTATCCAAATTCTTTTCTCCGTATCCCAAGCATCCATTTTTATAAATCTAAATAGTAACCTACAAAATAAAAAAAAAAACAAGCCGATTACTCGCACAGAAAAAAAGTTATTTCGTTTTATTTTTGTAGCACGATTCGTGCGCCACCCTGTAGTTTAATATTACGATATTAGCTGCTTTTTTCCTTGCAAAGGACGCAAGATACACAGAAAACAAAGGACGCAAGATACACAGAAAACATTGCGCGATGTTAACATTAAGAAAAATAAGTTTTTACTGCTTTTTGAGATCTATGAAGCTAGCAAAGCATTAAAAAAAAATTGCCACAACTAATAAACGACTAGTTAACTGCACCCTTACCCATTTTTCGATTCGTCAAAGTTGTTTTGCTTACTCAACAAAAAAAAAAAAAAAATCACTCAAAACCACGTAGAAAACATTGTATGACAAAATAAATTTTTTCACAACTTATTAAGGACTAATCAACGGCAAATTATTAGGTTTTAAAACTTAGAAATTTTTACCACTTTAAAAAAACAAAACATAGAACGAGAAATTTGATCTTATCAATTTTCCGATCCGTGAAAGTTGCACCCGACAAAAACATAGAAAATATTGAACGATAAATTTGAAACTGTCACAACTAATTAACGATTGATTAGCGGTAAATTATCAACCTATTCATTTTTCGATTCGTCAAAGTTGCTTTGCTAAGTTGATACTCATCATAAACTCTAATGACAAATATCTTGAATGCCAGAAATATGCAAATACAAAATTTTAAAATCCAAAATGCTATTATTATTAATAAGCAACAAAAGTTCCTCAAAACATTTGAATATCAAAAAATCAACAGGTTACAGTAAGCACAAAAACAAGCTAAGTTCTTTAGTACATTCACGTCTGTGAAGTTAGCAGAACAATTTTAAGCTTGACCAATAGGACCATGGCAATAATTAGCTTTTTTTTGCATTTTTAATGCATTTCTATTCCGAATTTTGCAGTTCACCAAATAGCGGAAAAAATCCGGAATAGAAATGCATTTAAAATGTAAAAAAAAACTGCTAACTCCTACCGTGGTCACATCGGTCTAGCTTAAAATTGTTTTGCTAACTTCACAGACGTGTAGTACCTCGTGGCATAATGGTTAGTGCGTAGGACTGTCATGCCAAAGATCTGAGTTCGATTTCCGGCCACTGCCACCTAAAAACAAATGTTTTTTTCCGAGGTACTGCCTCTTGCGAGGGACTGACAAATCCTCCAAGAGTATACTTGTCATGAATAAGTGCTTCTCATCTAGCCGTTCGGACTCGGCAAAAAATTGTAGGTCCCCTCCATTCCTGCCAACAACACGCACACAGGAATGGTTGAGAGTTGTTAGTCACTATGCCCTGGTTCTCCATGAGCTGTTGCGCCACAAAATGTATTTTTATTTTATTTTTTAACTTCACAGGCGTAATTCATTCAGCATTCGGGATTTAAACCATTCGGGATTTCATTCCCAACCCAAACAAAAAATAAAACCAGAATAATTGTATCTGAGGATTAAGAAATTAACCTTTGTTCCCTTCCTTTCAGAATCATGGTCAGGTTATTTTTATTGCGTACACCGTATGGGCCCCATACTAAAATAAGCAAGGTCTTGTCTTGTTTTGATTGTAGGACAAAAATTACAAAAACAAGAACGAGAACCACAAACAAAAAATCAATTAAATCCTGGCAGTAAAAAAAAAATATAATATTTTAAGGATTTTCTCTGGCAGAGGACCAAGTAGGTACTTAATTTTTTTTGTTCGTGTTAAGTTTTTTTTTTTTGGTTAGCTTTCCTTTGAAGAGCAACAATCATTAATCACCCTCAAGGTTTTTACAGATCCGAATAATAATTATGATGATGAGAGTGAAGGTAAGAAAAACCAACAAAACGAAAATCTCAAAAACATTAAGCTTCTTTATAATTTCAACATGCGTAGGGAGGTATACACGAACTTTATTGTAACTTTTTGTTAGTAAATTTATCAATTTTTCCATATAATCCTATTAAGTCTGTTAACATTATAATTATTATTATTATTATGCCTACATAAGTTAAATCTGAAAGTTTCGGTTATAATGAAATCAAGGTTCAATGGAAATATTTTGAGTGGGAAAATTAACAATATTCCCAAAGGCACAAAAGAACACAAAACGAAAACACAGGTCTTTCGATATAAAATCGATTTGAGTCATTAATTTAAGTAAGTGATTTCTATTTGAACAGAATGATGGTTTTTAGATCCTTTTTTTTTCTTCTGCTGGGATAGAATAAATTAGTTAGGTATTTTGTTTTTCAAGAGAGTATAAATAAAATAAATATATGCCTACACAAAAAGAGTATGAATTTTTTTGTTTTGGCTGAGATGAATCATAATATCGATTTGAGGTTTTTATGGCTTTGAAATTATTTTGTTTTGATCTTTTGTAGGCTTTGATGTGGGAATTTGTCTTTTTGAGAGAAGGATTACATAAATATTAAACAAAAAAAGGAAGTGTTTGTGGTTTGTGGTTATACATCATATAGCTTCATTTTATGTAAGTTTTTGATATTTTTTTTATTTTAAAAATAGGATTAACTTTATAATGGTTGTAAATGAAATACTTTGGATGGATGGTATGACGTGTTTGATGTTAGTTGACTACAATCGAAAAACTTTCAATTTTGGTAATAAAATTTAAGCTGGATGCTGAAACATGAAAATTGTCTCAAGCTTTATTTTATTATGAAGTATTTGAAAGAAATATTTATAAGTTTTTATTTAACTTGACGCAGTCATTTAAAGTCTAAAATGTAGAACAAAAACAATGAACCACTGCCACTTACCTAACATTATTTTGTTCAATCAAATAAATTTTGAAAATTTGAATGAATGTAGGATTGAATTATAAACAGACGGCAACACTCACTTCACTCTCTATTTTGGCCTCAACCGATTCAAGAAGGAATAACCTACATTGGATTAGGAGGAGCATACTTAACGTTCACGACGAACGACGAAGACGTATGACTTCCGCCGACTTCTATTTTTTTCTTAATTTCATTAAGTTTTGTTTATTAACTGTTTAATTTTTTGCACGATTTAATGTAATCTTTAAATATTTTAATTGAATAAAAATCGAACTCTACACTTTAGGGCTCAACCGATTGCGACTCCACAATATTTTCTTGAAACTCGATTTTAAAATATTAAAATTCGAAAAACGTGGTCGTGATAAGATTTTACTTTAATTTTGTATCAAACACGTGAAAACTAAACGAAGAAAAAGTAGAATGGTATACCTATGAAAATAAGTCGGAAAGACCTCTACGTGTTGTGGCAAGAGGTCTACACGCATCATGTTTAAAAGACGATATTATTAGTGATCTAAAAAAGCGCAACCCCAAAATCTTAGATGTGACAAACATTGTCAAAAGAGAGAAACAGAAAAAAGAGGTTGAAGCGATAGTGGTACAACGTGGTCTCACACTATTTATACTTTCGTTCGAAACAGACCCGGTTTCGAAAGTCTTTTTATTAATTTTGTCAAAACTTGAAGAACAATGTGAAACAAGTAAACTTATCTTTGATAGGTTAAGTAAGCTCGAAAATTGTTTTCGACCCAAACCTCTTTCAAAAAATATATGATGGAAAAGCTTAAAATTCTAACGTGGAATGCCAACGGATTATGGCAAAAACTTGGAAAATTGGAGAAAATGATATTGACATATGTTTGATATCAGAAACGCATGCCAAAAATGAATCAAATCTCAAAATCCACGGGTTTCATGACTACCACGCCATTCATCCGTCAAACAAAGCAAGAGGTGGATCATCATTGTATATAAAAGAATGCATTGAACACTCGATAGGCCTTAAAATAGAGGTGGAATCAATGCAATTGAGTAGTGTCCAGGTTAAAACTAAAAATATTCCTCTCAGTGTCTCTTCCATATATTGCCCTCCGCGTTGCAAAATTGATTAGAGTGAATTTACGACCTTGATAAAGTCACTAAGCCCAAATTTAATTGTTGGTGGTGACTTTAATGCAAAGCACACCTTCTGGGCCTCACGATGCATATCTCAAAAGGGTCGCATGCTATATGAAGCAGGAATGGAAAATAATTGTGACTTTCATTCGACTGGCAAGCCAACTTACTGGCCAACTGATCCGTCGAAAATACCTGACCTCATCTATTTATTTATGGTGAAAGGAGTACCCTCTAACCGTATAGAAATTTCAGAGGGCTATGACCTCTTCTCAGATCATTCTGCCGTCGTACTCATTATGAGCAAAAGCCTTGTTAAAATTGAAAAACCACCCAGGTTAACAAACAGTAAAACCAACTGGGATGGATTTAAAAAAGATATCCAGGACAACGTTGAGTTAAGGGTATCATTACAAACGCCTCTTGAGCTCTTAATACTGTGTCATGTTTCAATGGTCAGGGAGGTGTTGCTGCATGGGTTGATGAACTTGAAACGGTATCATCCTTGATGAAATAGGATGACACGCGGAACATTCTATTTGCAAAACCGTTGTTGGTTGGTACCGCTAAAATGCCAATGCGCACTAAGCCGACCATTACAAAATGGCAAGAGTTTAAAGAACTGTTCTTGGAGGAATTTTGAAGCGCGATGAGTACTGAAGATGCGCCCAAAGAGTTGGCTGCTAAAAATCAAAAAAAAAAATGAAACGATTATTGAATATTTGCTTGCAATGCGAGAGCTAGGGGCTAAGGGCGGAGTAGAGGATCTCTTCGTTATACAATACGTCATCGATGGTATTGACGATTTTGCCATGAACAGAGCCATGTTTTATGGTGCTCGGGCGATAGAAGATTTTAGGGTCAAACTTATTGAATACGAGCGTTTCAGAAGTAGCCTTTGCCAATGCGTGGTTTCACATCAGCTCATCAAAACGAAGGCAAAAGAAGGTAGCAGTAATTCGGCAATCCGTGGCTATAGTTGTGGAATTCCATCAGACAAGAGCAGAATATGTGAAAATAAGTCGAATGACCCAAATTGCTTCAATTGTGAAAGTTTTGGTCACCTTTCACCAAATTGTCCAAAAAAAGAGGTCACAAAAGGCAGTGAATGTGGTGGAAACTGATGTAAGCAATTTGGAGGTGAAGATGCTATCGGTAAATGGCTTTCAAGTCAGGGCTAGAATTGACACCGGTAGCGATGTGACGGTGATGGATTCGACAGAGTACTTGAAGATAGGATATCCACCATTAGAAGTCGATGACAAAGTCTTTCGAGGACTGTCTCAGGAATGTACGAAGCCTTTTGGATATGACAAACAAATTCATGTAGTTTCCTCAAGATATTTACAGCATGCTCTTCTCATAAAGGCAAAGACATTTTACGAGGCACACTCATTTCAATGGGCAAAGACGGAGTACAAATAGAAGAGATGAGTTGGAGTTAAGGAACTGCTACCAGGTTAGTTACGAAAAAGTATAACTTTTTACTGGCAATCCTTTATACAGAGACGAAGTTCAGATGTTGGTTGACAACTAAATACAAGCCCATGAAAAAGAAAACAACGGATATGCAGATGAAAATCATTCTTCGACGTGATATACCTATTGCTCAACGTCCAAGACGACTAGCCCCGCTAGAGAAAGACATCGTGCAGAGGCAGGTATAGAAGAGTGGCATGAGATGGGAATTATACGACGGAGTACTCATCACCTGTTGTCCTGCGCAAATAAGAAAGATGGCACAAAAATATTGTGCATAGACAATCGTGCACTCAACAAAATCATTATTCGTGACCCGTTTCCAAATGCTCTGGTGGAGGAGCAGCTCGATCAGCTGAGTTCAGCCAAAGTATTTACGACTATGAAGTTGAAAAATGACTTCATTCACGTGCCCGTAAGTGAAGAGAGTCGGAAGTATACATATTTTGTGACAGCAGACGGCCAATGGGAGTTCAATGTTGCACCTTTTGGAATCTGTTTATCACCAGTCATATTCCAACGACACGTGAATGGTGGTAAGACTGCGAAAAATTCTTTTGATTTTTGTAGATGATGTTGCAGTTCTTGGAAAAGATTATGAAAACGCTTTGAACACCCAGGTTGGTGCTGGAGGTGGCGAGTGAGTATGGGCTAAAGTTTCGCTGGAAAAAATGTCAATTTTGTGGGAATCCACTGAGTACTTGGGATTACGAATAAAGAATGGAAAACATAGTCATCGGTGAAGGAAATAAAAGCAGTTCAATGCTTTCCACAGCCAATTAGTGTTCTGCAGATACAAACTTTTCTTGGACTCACTGGTTATTTTCGGAGGTTCGTACCAGGCTACTCGATTATAGTAAGACCGTTAACGGATCTCCACAAAAAAGGTGAGAAATTAAAGTTTGGACCTAAAGAAACAACCGCAATTGAGGAACCTAAAAGAATTTTGACCACTAAGCAATATCAGACAGACGCAGAAACGGAGCTTCACACCAATGCTTCTAAATGGGGCTTGGGCCCCATGGCTTTGCCGTCTCGCTCCAAAAAGATAGTAATACTTTCTATCTTGTTTCTTATTATAGTAACAAGACTTCGACCGCGGAACAGAGTTATAGCAGCTATGAGCTTGAAGCTCGGACTGTGCAGCATTGAAAGGAACGATGGAAAAAATGGAGTTCTCTTCCCGAATTTCTGATGGATGGTTGCTGATAACGCAGGAGTTTAACTTCGAGGTAGAACATCGAAATGCGGTAAGAAAGCGCCAAATGGACGCACTGAGTAGAAATGACAACATACAATTAATTAAAAATATTTTGAAGTATAGAAACAGGAGCTATCTACAAATAAGATGACAAAAGACGAAAGCTGTTGTACATACCAAAGAAGATGCAGGCTGAATTTTTAAGAAACGTACACAGCCATGGACATTTTGCTACAAAGAAAATTATGGGGATTGTGAAAAGGGATTACTTCATCCTCTCAAAGAAGCTGGAAGAAACCCGAAATAACTGCATTGACAGCATTTTATCGGAGAGAGCGAAGTATAAAAACCTCACCATTCGAACTCATGTTTGGCACAAAAATGAAAAGCAACACGGACCCCAAACTAACAATTCAAATCGACGACGATATCAAAGACCTGTTTGCGTGGCACGAAAATCAATCACATAGATCCAAGACGAAAGTCGAGAGAGTTATAACCGGAAAAGACGTCCAGCTCAAAATTTTAAAGTGGGTGACCTAGTAGCGATTCGACGGACATAATACGGGCCTAATTTAAAGATCGCTCGGAAGTTTCTTGGCCCCTACAAAATAAGCAAGGTTTGCAATCACGATAGGTATGAAGTGGAGAAGGTTGGAGACCACGAAGGCAAATACAACCAGCTGTGCGGATATGATGAAAAGTTGGCACCTTACGGACTTTGATTAAGACTCTTCATTTGAAGAAGAAAACAATGACTAATTTTTCTGTTTATAATTTCTTTTAGACAGAACGCTGAAGGCAGCTTGTGATCATGATAGCCGATCTGTACGATTGGATTATAAACAAACGGCAACACTCACTTCACTCTCTATTTCGCACTCAACCGATTCAAGAAGAAATAACCTAAATTGGATTAAGAAGAGCCTACTTAACTTACTTTATTTTTTTTCTAAATCTCATCAACATTTTTATATTAATTGTTTAATTTTTTGTCCGATTTAGTTGGAATCTTTAAATATTTTAATTGAATAAAAATCGAATTCTACATGTTTTTAACAACGTTTTTATAGAATGTAGTTCTATGGCTATTTATAAACATTATAAATCTTTTCCTTCAATTCCATGTCCATCCATAAATATCGAAATCCCATATCATAGCCTTATCCACGTATTGAAACAATAAATGTGCTTCCAACTACAGTATGTTATTCCATAACCAATAAATCCAATATTTTTGGCATTTCACTTTGCCATTACATTTAATTGATGCCTCCTTCGACCTCTTATATATAAAAGTCAAATAGATTAAATCAATTGGATAGCTTTCAATGTCACGACCTCTTCTATGTTGAACCCTTACTCTTATTTATATAAAACACACATTTTGGAAAACGATAACAAAAACCCAAAATGGTTTTCCACTTATTAGCTTTGCAGTAACCCAATTTATGTGTCCTGCCTGCAATGTTTCAGATTGCCAAAAAAAAAATCGTTTCAGGGCACAAAAGTGTCAGCGTGTAGGTACCATGAGGGAAAAACGTCCATTAACCTACATTTACGGACTTTTGCTTATCCCCTAAAACACCCATAGCAGGAATAGGGTATACCTCTATTTGGCGGTACATATAGTACCAATGTCCAAGACCAAATGTCCTTCTGTTAGAGGCTTTACTTTCATGTCATAAATATACATTTTTAATGTAACGCCCCTGACATGTTCGTGAAGCAAACAACAAAAATGCACTCAGTTCCCTCGATATTTGAAAGCCCGTGAGACGTGACTGACTGGCCAACACTGCATCGGCCATGAGGCCGATATTTAGTTGCAATTTTAAACATTTCTACCGTGGGTATCCCCGAATTAATTTCATGAATAAATTACCACCTCCTACATGTTGTCGCAGTTGTTCCGTTCCAACTGGATGTTCACACATACCAAGCCGCACTAGCATCAGCAGGAGTAGTTGAGTTCGTGCATGCATCCTTGTTTCAGAGTCACTACTTTTTCGTTTTAACTTGGAGTAAATGAAACTTAAAGGTCAAGTTATCGTTTAGTAAAAAATATTGTAAATATTGTATAGCTAAATTAGCAATCATTGTCGGTAAGCCCAGAGATGAGCATATGCTGCCAAGCTTCTGCCACGCTCATTAACTTGCAATTGAAGGATCTTAATTATATCACAAAACCTGTCACAAAATTACATGGGAATCTCGCTCATGGTACCTGGGACAAAATTGCACAGCGAAGGACATTGGAGGCAAGAATCAATGCTGAGTGTGTTCCTCATCGGAAACTTATATTAAAGACTAGAGTATAAAGCAGCACGGCAGATAGTGGAAAGAGGTGTGAGGTGTCTATGATGGTCAAATTTTGCGAAGAGTGCATAAAAATAGCTGTAGAAAGAGCTGATACAAGGCAGTTGAACAAGATCATTGAAGACATTGTTGAACAATTAAGCAAAAAAAACCAACAATCCTGTGTTCGATGGGAATACCAATCTGTTGGTGACTAGAAGATCAGCTGCAGAAGCGGCAGAATATTTTTCTGCCCTGCTTAACAGTTTTCAGGTTGTAAATGTGGATCACTAACTTATAAACGCATGCAGGTCTTCTATTGATATTGACACCAGCCCCACAAAAAGTGCTGAGATAAAAGCCGTGATTCACCTTTTAAAGTTAAACAAAGCAGCTGGACCTAACGGCATAACCCCAGAGTTCCTGACAGCAGATCCTGAAGCCAGTGCATGCATTTTACAAACAACCTCTAGTGAAGGCTGATGGTTGAGAAAATTAAACTAATTCCGCAGTGACTGCAATGATGTGTTTTTACTCATTAGCACTTTGCCACCTCGAGAGGAAACCGTCTATTATTCGCCTGTGAAACATGGAAGTGCTCTGCTATCATCTCAAACAGGTTTAACGTCACAGGCTTATGTCTGTGTCTGTGGTATATTTTGAAGATCCGTTTTTCATAAACCATATCCAACGTCAAATTATGCAACAGAATCAGACGACAAAAGCTGGATGCAGGCACTATGGAACGAAAATGGCCCTTGAGGACAATACACACAATAACTTCGGGAAAAAATCTTTCAAATTGAATGGACTCCTCATGGTGCAAAACGTGTTGGAAGACCAACAAAAAACCTGTAGGCACCAACTGAATGGTGGAAGCAGGGACTCAGGATATTCGTACGTAGTCACAGCTATAACCGCTTGCTTTGAATAGCAACAGATGGAGGTTACAGCGTTGCCGATGTGGCACGATCGTGCATTTATGGCACCTTTTCATTCAAATGTCACTGTGGCACTCTTAGACCGCATTTGGCACTAAAATGTTCAAGCAAAAAATATTTCTCAAAATAACGGGTGATTTTTTAGCTGGTTTGGTTTTGGCAACACTGGTTTTGACAGCTGACGTGTGTTTAGTACCTTGTGTCACTGTCAAACAGCTTCAGTTTGGTTTGCAATTTAACCATGGATCGTCTTACAAATGAACAACGCTTGCAAATTATTGAATTTTACTATCAAAATTCGTGCTCGGTTCGAAATGTTCATCGCGCGCTGCTTCCATTTTATGGTCGGCATTCTCGACCTTCTGAGCAGTCTATTCGGAAGATTGTGACCAAATTTCGCACCAAATTTACTTTGTTGGACATTAAACCACCAACACGCTTACGTACTGTGCGTAGTGAAGAAAATATTGCGGCCGTATTAGCTAGTGTGACAGAAGACCGCGAAATGTCGATTCGGCGCCGTTCCCAGCAGTTAGGCCTTTGTTACAGCACTACGTGGAAAATTTTGCGGAAGGATTTGGGCGTAAAGCCTTTTAAGATACAGCTGGTGCAAGAACTAAAGCCAGCCGACCTACCACAACGCCGAATTTTTGGTGAATGGGCCCTTGGAAAGCTGGCCGAGGATCCGCTTTTTTATCGAAAAATTGTGTTCAGCGATGAGGCTCATTTTTGGTTGAATGGGTACGTAAATAAGCATAATTGCCGCATTTGGAGTAAAGATCAGCCAGAAGCATTGCAACAGCTACCAATGCATTTCGAAAAAGCCACTGTTTGGTGCGGTTTATGGGCCGGCGGCATTATTGGGCCATATTTCTTCAAAGATGATGCGAATCG
Organism: Dasysyrphus albostriatus; assembly: GCA_946251815.1. Lineage (NCBI taxonomy): Eukaryota > Metazoa > Arthropoda > Insecta > Diptera > Syrphidae > Dasysyrphus > Dasysyrphus albostriatus. Next base: position 17,006,121 of record OX276335.1, on the reverse strand, counting down.
CAGCGTTACTGTCAATGGTGAACGCTACCGAGCGATGATAACAAACTTTTTTTTGCCCGAAATGGAAGTTCTTGACTTGCATGATATGTGGTTTCAACAAGACGGTGCCACATGCCACACAGCACGCGAAACAATGGCGCAATTGCGAGGCGAGTTTGGTGAACAGTTAATTTCACGTTTCGGGCCGGTCAATTGGCCGCCTAGATCGTGCGATTTGACACCATTAGATTATTTTTTGTGGGGGTATGTCAAGGCTAATATCTTTAGGGACAAGCCCGCTTCGATTGACGCACTGGAAGCCAACATCCATGCATTCATTCGTGAGATACTGGCCGATATGTGTGAAAGAGTATGCCAAAATTGGACTCAGCGGATGGGCTACCTGAGACGCAGCCGCGGTCAACATTTGCATGAAATTATCTTTAAACATTAAATTGCAAGGTTCAAACTATCGATTCAAATAAATATTTCATTAATTTTTTCGAATTTTTTGCGTTTTTTTTTTTTTAAGTTTTAAGCCTCTTAAAAAATCACCCGTTATTAAGCAACACTTTCAACATTTACAATATTTACTTCCATAGGTGCTGAACAACTATCACTACTCATTGTCAACTGTCAAAATATTTTCTCTTTTAAATTAATAAGATTTTTCATTGAAACACGAAAGATTTTATCTTAAAACCCAGAATCGTACTTTTGAATAAAACATCTGGGCTCTCTTGAGTAGTATCAAATATCAACAAAAAAGCAATTTATAGAGATACACACATCATTATCGGAATAAATAATTCAAAACAAAGAAACTTTCCAATTTTGATTTGACGTTAGACATGAGAATGTTTGTAAGGGTGAAAATTGTTAAAATCACCCAAGCTAGAAAATAGCATCTTTCGTCTTGAGATCTAACTTTTTTAAAAAAAAAATGAAAAAGTAGAAAAAGTGCTAATCTTTTCGCAGAAAGATACAATTTTCTTCAACAATGAAAACGACACATTCTTGTAAAAAGATTTTTTTTTTCAAATTTTCCGTTTGTAGCACCCACTGGCCGAAAATGGCACTTCCTGTTATTGACAAAGGTACTTTCAAAAAACATTTCCGGTAATGCTGTGGAGGGATCTTCTTGCTGCCCTTTGCTCTTGATCTTGTTGAAGTGCTACCAAAGTGGCCAGAAGCATGTATAGATAAATGGGTTGTTCTAAACAAAGGAATAAAATGATGATAATTTCGGCACAACATTTTTGAAAACAAACAGCTGTAAAAATTCAAATTATATGAAATTTAGAACGTCCTTTCACTTAGTTGAAAACCGTCAGTCAAAAAATTTAAAATCAATGATCTTATGGTAATTATTTTGAAAATTAAGTGATCCAGGGAACCGATTTTTTGTTTTGAAAATCATACCCCTTGCCTTTAAAGGGGACATAAACCCCCTCCCATACAATTTTTCTTGGAATTTCTTGTTTCATTCTAACCTGTGCACCATTTTTGCAATTTATGCAAAGCACCTTGTATATTTAGGTTACTTCTCTTTAAATTTCTAATCCACTTAAGAAGGAGAGTTTATTCATGTGATTGAGTCGTACTTTTTTTTAAATTATTAAAAAAGGAAATCAGCATTTACTGAACATTTGTGAGGCCTCAAGAAAAAAAATAAGTAATTAAAGGCTCGTGAGGCCAGAAGTTGGATGTTTTCATAGTTTTTGTCCAAAAAACATACAACAATAATAAAAAAGAATACAATTTAAATACAAAATAATAAACAAGAAACACGGTTTTTAAACTAGCTAAAAAAAATATTTAATATTTTAAGATTTTGAAATAAAGAAAAAAGAACGACATCTAAATTCTTGATTAAATATGATTATCTGAAAAAAAATGACTGGTTTTTGAGGTTTTTTTAAACAAACAATGTATATAAAATTCTTAAAACATTTTTATGGAAAACTTTTGGTAAGCAAATCGTAAGTATATAAAAATAAAATTTAAAAAAATGTTAACCTGGTTTTGAGAGAAAAAAACAATTGAAACTTTTTTTTAAAAATTCAAAAACTTTTTTGTTGCAAATTTTGATGTTCAGTATTTTAAAATCTTATTTGAATTTTGTATGCTAAAAAAATAATCCTAATCTTTTCAGCCGATAGATAAAAAATTATTTTCTCTTATTTAAAAGTTATTAAACAATTAAATTTGGCTATGGAGACTTTTTCTGACTTATGGATATGGAGAGTTTTGGTTCTTATTGCTTCATATGTTCCTTGACGGTTTCTTAACATTTGTATGGAAAAGACAATGTTATCTTTTCATAATAGAAAATTTGTTTCTTAAAATACTTAAAAAAAAACCTAAAATACCAAGTTTTATAAAAACTATTTCTTGTTTTGAAAATATTTGTTTTTCAAATAAAAACATGGTTCTTTATGGGGTACCATTAATAACCATTTTTTGAAAAATGAAATCATTGATTTATCGAAGAGAAAAATAAGATTGTGAAAAATTGCAGTAAAATAATTGTATGGCAGGTTCTGTTATTTTTAGTTCTAAAAAAATTAAAAAAACGTGTGAACAAGATAAAAAAAACCACTATGTGCCAAGTTTTATGAAAATCCATCCAGCCGTTTAGGCTGTAGCTGAATGGACAGACAGACAGACAGAATTGTGAGACCCATCAATCTTAAATTTAATTTTGTTTACGAACGCATAACTTGCAAGTACCTATACATCGCAAGTATAAATGCAAGGCCTGTATGCATTCCCGAAATTGACTAGCAAAAAATGAATAAGGAAAAGAATGATAACAATCATTTCAGATGAAGTCGCAGTCTCAAAGTGAACACAATTACTGCAATCTTTTGATTGAATTCAATGAAACATTTTAAATGATTAGATTCACCAAAGATTGTATTCTTCTACAACTCTGCTTATTGGCCCTTACAGATGCAGCTTTAAACCTGGAAAATCTACCATCGACTCAATTTTTAGGATATTTAGATACACCAGCACCAGATTTTAGAAAAATCCCATGAATTTAATATCGATACCCACCGCATTCGTTTATGAAAAAATGTAAAAACCAAAAATTTAAATTACAATTACAAAATTATAATTGTCCTTGCAGAAATAAAATGTATTTGTAGAGAAGATGTATATAAAAGATTATTTTTTTATTTTCCAACAACTTTGATCTTAACAAGTTTTTAGCTAAAACCAAAAGTTTAGGTGAAGGGTGGTATCACATATCAAATCGCGTTTTCCGAAATTACTGATTTCAGTCCTGTTCTAGAGTCCTGAAAATCTGGACCTAGCCCTCTTTCAGATATGAAAAAGTCGGGCCTGTTGGTGGATGAGTTTGATAGGTTGGTGGTTGGTGTATCTTTCTATTCCTTTGGTCAGGATTGCTACACAAACGCTTAGTTGGGGAAAGAACGACGCACAGTGAGATGAGAAGTGATTCTAGCGCACCAAAAGTGGTATAGAAAATGGTCTACAAAATGCGTAATTTCTTAATGGAACGTTGTCAATACCAACTTATCTTAAAAATTTGGTCGGAAGAATGTTTGCCCGATGAATGGAACCTCGGTATAGTGTGCCCCATCCACAAGAAAGGAGATGCTCTGAATTGTTCCAACTACAGAGGTATAAGTCTCCTCAACGTCGCATACAAAATTCTGTCATCTTTACTGTGTGATCGCTTAAAACCATTTGTCAACGATCTGATCGGCCCCTATCAGTGTGGTTTTAGGCCCGGCAAATCAACCGTCGATCAAATATTCACACTCTGACAGATTTTGGAAAAAGCCCAGGAGTTTCAAATCGATACACACCATCTCTTTATCGATTTCAAAGTCGCGTATGATAGCGTAAACAGAGACGAGCTGTACAGAGCCACGTCGCATCTCGGGATCCCTGCTAAACTCGTACGCCTATGCAGGATGACGATGGAGAAATCTCGCTACTCCGTCAAAGTCGGTAAGAACACCACAGAACCCTTTGATGTAGAGAAGGGTTTGAGGCAAGGCGGTGCATTATCATGCAACTTTTTTAACATCGTACTTTGAGCATTTGTACGCAACTCGCAAGTCAACAACAGAGGTACAATTTTTCAAAAGTCCGTTCAGCTACTTGCTTATGCAGATGTTATTGACATCATGGGGAGAACGAAGCGAGCTGTTACCGGTGAGTTTGCAAGTATTGAATCGGAGGCGGAGAAAATGGGTTTGGCTGTTAATGAGGACAAGACGAAGTATATGCTATCATCGAGAAAGGAATCTCAACATCGGCAACTCGGGCAAAACGTCACGATGGATAGGTACAACTTCGAAGTCGTCAAGGATTTTGTCTACCTAACATCATCATCATCATCATAACAATAACATCAGTGCAGAGATCAAACCAAAAATGCTGGGTAATCGCTGTTTCTTCGGGCTTAGAAGGCATTTGAGTAGTAAAGCCCTCTCTCAAAGAACCAAGGAGACCTTATAGAAGACCCTTATCATTCCAGTCCTGCTGTATGGCGCAGAAGCATAGACTCTGTCAAAAACGGATGAGAATCTGCTTGGGTGCTTTGAAAGGAAATTTTTTCGGGTGATCTTCGGTCTAGTCTGTATCGATGGAGTATGGAGGAGAAGATTTTACAATGAGCTCAACAGGCCTTACAGTGACGTGGACCTAGTCAAAAAGCTGAAAATACAGCGGCTGAGATGGCTGGGGCACGTGGAGCATACCTACGCACCAGCCCAACGAGTCTTCAAATCCACCTCTGATGGTCTGCGCAGCAGTGGAAGGTGGCGCATACAAGAAAAAAGCAACATCAACCAACTTGGAGTGTGTTAAACTGGTGTAGCCCAGTCGGATTAGACAAAAATATGAGCTGAAATGCAAAAAATTAGATAGGGTTTTTTCTAATCTTAATGGTTAGAGGAGTTCATTAAGAGTCTTAAAAAAAAGTTTTCGACTTCCCAGCTCCATTGCGTTAAAAAATAGGCCAATTATTTCCCAAAAACCGATTTTCGCTAAATTCAAGATGGCGGCTAACGCAATGGAGCTAGGAAGTCGAAAACTTTTTTTAGACTCTTAATGATCCCCTCTACCCATTAACAAAAAAATGAAAACCTATCTAATTTTTTGCATTTAAAATGCTATCCCGACTGGGCTAGTGCCTTTTAATGAGGGTAACGTTAGCCATAAAAGTCAAACTGTTCTCCCGGGTGACTCAAGGTTGGGAATATAGTCCGTATAATTCGTGTGTTTTTTGCATTTTTTGGGTTCTTTTAATTGACAGACATTACCGAACCCATAAGACCAGTGGCCATTCAAGCAATTTAGTAGCATAAATGAATTTCAACAGGTTTTTAATTGAATTGTCAGAGAGTTCTTCCAAGTCACTGAATCAGTGTCTCCCTAGGATCCTGTTTCTCAGATGATATAGCGCAGGGCAGTGACACAGGTAACGAGAAGTATCCTAGCGTATCTCTACGTCACCACTTATAAAGTGTGTTTTTTTTAGAAGTGTGGTTTTCAAGAAGAAATAAATCGCATATAATTTAATGTTATGACAAAGAACTAAGCTCTTTTATAAAGATAAGGATTTGCCGTTATGTTTTAAAAATAATTTCGGGCTAGTGCCCCGAATATATTCCAGTCGAAAGTCCCAATTTTCGACCACTGTGTCAGCAATAACGCTGACAAATCGTTAATTGTCTCGGGCTTATCTGCATATAGATAAGCGACTTCACATAACTCCACAACAAATAGTCCAAAAGCGGTAAAAAAAAAGTATTGCCATATTGAAAACCACACGCCTTAAAAAAAAAATCCTCTATATTATATTTTTAGGTTTATGTTTGCAAAAACGTCTACGACATCTTAATAAATCTTAATTACCTACAAACTTTTTTTTGACTATATAGTCAGAAAAGCAAACACCTGCGACACAGCCGTTAATTTAATTTTGTATTCATCTAGTTGCTAGGTGTTTTCGAAAAAGTGCTCAAGGAGTTGATGTACTCGAGAACGAATAAATAATTCAATAGCCATTAATTTCATTGCAACGACTAGCTATCGTCTTTTCATAGACAATTTGTCGATGTAGCCCGTCTGCTTGCGCTTGGAAAGTAATTTCTTTTTTAAATCGAGGAGTTTGCCTTAGTGGCGTTTGTTCGATCAGGTATAATATGGTTGAATGGCCATAGGTCATGAAGTCCTGCGTGTACCTACCATTTTTTTTTCTCATTGCTGAACGGATATTGACGTCGACGTCGTTAGCTGGTTAGTGAGTTTTTTTTTTTTTTGTTATTGACGTTCCACTGAGAACGAGGAATTAAGTGCTGCAAATATGTGTATGTATTTTTCTGCATTCAATGTTTCCTATATTTTTTGCTTATTCAAACTTGTTATTTATGTTTGAATAGTGTTCAACCTTTCAAGTAGTGTTTGAGCAACAATGACCTCATTTTGTTTAACGCTAAGCTGCATGGATGCAACGATTTACATAGCTTATGAAAGAGTTTTGTAGAAAAAAAAAAAACAGCCAGGATGAGAGCCTTATTGATATTTGCTGCTGCGTGTGCATAATATCCTTTGTGTGTGCATATTTTCTTTTTTTTTGTGAAAATGTTTATTGCAATTTTTTAATACAGTTTTTGCTACTTCAAATGAATTTGTGGCTTTTTCGTATCCCAATACACTGGGGCTGATTTAATTAATTAAATAAAACCAAGGCTGATGGTAGAATATCCTTTTGGTTTGATTTCAAAAATAAGCAATTAAAGTTTAAGTCAGTCGAATTTCATAAAATCATTTATAATTAAATAGAAAGGGTTGTCATTCTCCGAATAGGTATTAAAAATTTGGATTAAACAACAATGAGATGGAAAATCCTATCCTTTTTTTTCATAAAAATTGTTCTAGTAAAGTAAATAATTTTTTCGAGGAAAACAGCAGTTTTAATGGTTTTGGGATGAAAAAGTTTTCATTTCAACAGAAAAGTGCTTCAACCTAAATTTTTCAATGCTGAAACCTATAAAAGTCAAAGTTCGGATAGTCTTTCCTCCTAAAGAATCGTAATTGAAAAATAAATGTCCTTCAATAAACTATGTAAGTAAGCACACAGTTACATTTTGGAAAGTTAACTAATATGCTCCAGAGGCGGTTTTTTTCATATTTGTATTCATATAGTCTTCTTCAAGTATAATTAGAAATAAGAAATTTTAAGTTCGTTATGTTGGTTTTTTATATTTCGTCACTTGAATTCTTATTTGTCCTGCTGACTATTTTGGCCAAAGGACGCTAGCCACTTATTTTGATGAGTAGAGAAAATAACATAAACAAAGCAGATAATTCCGATAAACTCTAGTTAGTTTAGGGAACAGCTAACTTTGGAACCACATGGGCCCATTGATCTTGTCCCACAGATGCCCCTTAGCATTTTTCTACATATTTTCCCGCTTAAATTTTAAAATTGTCACTTATTGCAGGGCGTTATTAAGACCAATAAAATCTTACCACTAAACTACTGATCCCCAATGAAATGTTTCCGAGTTCCAATGACTACTTTATACTTATTCCCACCAAACTGAAATCTGGGATTTCAGCTCAAAAATTTTGAGATCTAGAGTTGGTGGGCTGAATTTCATTAAGGTTTTGTCGAAATCTAAAGCTTTTATTGAGATTTCGTTGAAATTTCTATGTTTTCAAAAGGTTTCAACCGAAATTTTGGATTTCATTTTGGTGGGAACATAGTATAACTTCTTCAATGAGCTTCAGTAAGGATCTTTAAAAGGATTGGGGTAGCAATGCTGTGACGAGAAATTTGAGATACTAATTTTACTGATGCCACAAAAATTGTGTCTCCTAATATCCCTAGTTCCTTTATGATTCCCAGCTTTCCTGGTGTATTTAAAGCTGATTTACTGACAATTTGAGAAGCATGCAAAATAATAAAACAAAAGCCACCCCAGAATCAAAATACACCTTTTTTATCAGATATCCTCTAAATTGATCCAGCAAATAATCCAGATAAATTCCTAAAGTGTGAATATGACAAACTGGTCTGGCAGGAATAAGGCCTTCATAATTAACTTTCTTTGTGAAGGGCACATTCTTTCCCACGGAACAGTGGAAAAGAACCAGCTACAACTTGACTATATCCAGGAAAATTTGGGCTGCCTATAAACTATAGGCTATAGATAGTATCCCGAAAAAATTATCTGATATTCAGACATGGGCAAGACATGACCATTGCAACCTGTCCTAAATACTGGCCGGTAGACGAACTTCTTAAAAATGCTTTTTTTGAGACCTTTTACCAATTTTACGAATTGAAGATCAAAGAATGTATCACTCTTAAATTACCTTAGACCAAGAACAAGCAAACTATCGTTTTTTTTAAGAGAGTTAATTTTAAATTAAACAATTAGCAGGTGCCAATACAGTAGGATTCACTACGTTTCATACCATTCTATCAGCAATATGATAGCTGCCTGGTTTTGTAAAGCGTAGATAGGTTTGGTCATTAATTGCAATCCATCTAAGTGAGTGTTAAGATCCAACCTCCAAAGATTCTTCAAACATTATGTACCATACCATCACAACTATGAATGAATGAATGAATTATGTTTTGAAGTATAAGTGCACTGTGACCTTTAAGATCTATATATTATCTGGAATATTTTGTGAAAGGGTAGTTTATTCTCCTCAATCAGATGATTTCCAAAATGTATGTGTCTTTGGTGCATAAGTGCATATATGGTCCGGTATCTCTTCATGTGCGTCGCAAACTCTGCACGTTGAGCTGCTCACTTTTCCAAGGATGTTGAGATGTCTTTTTAGTTTGCAGTGTCCAGTGAATAGACCCGTTATTTTGGGAGTTATTCTTACTCTAGGAGAGTATTTCTACATCCTAATGAAAATGTTAGAAGCCTTAAATGGCCCACTTATGGGAGTTAATTTTCCTTTTATAGAAACATTTTTATTGATCCTATGGGATGACAAATGCTCCATTAATCTTGTTAGGAGAATGCGTCACTTCTTGTGGGAGTTGATGAAAAGAGAAGGAGTATGCGTATAATTAAAAAACAAAACAGATACTTATCTTTCACATTTGTATACTTCTTTCGGAAACTTGGTACGAAGTATTTATGTCTGTATGTGTCATCGTCATTGTCTCATGTTGAAAAATTAATGTGTGAATTTATATTTTCATTTCATGGCGACGTTAGTATAATTATAGTTTGTCACATATGTGGAGTTAAATCTTAGTGCGATTGAAACTTTTTGTACTAACTTACACATTTTACTTCGAAAAATAACAAAATAATTGATATTTAAATTATTTTAATTTTATTTTGAATTGGAAAAAGGGTAACCTTGATGTTTGCTTTGATTAAGAATAGTACTTTTTATGCAGACATTATTTATTGTATTTATTCATGTTATATGACGAAAAAGATAGAATAACAGATAATATGTCGAATTGATGGTCTTATTCTTGTATGCCTGTTTCTTGTAATCTAAGAATTTGCAAGAGGTAAATGTTTTACTGAAAAAATAATAAGTCAGAATTTATGTTTTTAGATATTTGTTTCACGTTTCTTATAACGAAATTGTCAATCATTACTGACTTTCAATTTTGTCACTATACAGTGCGAATTTCTGATGCTCTGTAAATAAATGTCATTATTTCAATTGGATGATGCTCCTTAGAGACAAAGAACTTAAGCACAGTATTGAAATACAAAACTTCACATTACGAATATACTCGTACTTGTAAAAATACTTCTTTTGTATTTAATGTTGAACAAAATAAACATCACTATCAATACATGTATATACATAAATATTACTTAAATAAATTCATCATAATGGAAAACCAAATAAATTATTTCAAAATTTAATTTCATATCACGGTAACCCTCAAACTATGCAAAAAACACTTCGTTCAAATTTAAATATGGCTGCTGTCGTATCGATACTTTTAACTCTTAAAAAGACATTTTTATGAGAGTGTTGTCGATTTATGTTGGTATGTAAATAAACACTTTCTTATGAGAAGTCTGATGCTTTTATGTGACTTTATTTTGACATCTATCAAACGAACCAAGAGCAAATCGGTGATGCGTTCCCTTTTTTCTTAAGAATGTGAATTATTGTTGATGTTTCAAAAAAAGATGAAATGTCAAAGTTTGAAATATTAAATTTTATGCATTACCTTTTCCGAACAATAAATCTTCATTATAACGTCATAATTTTTGGAATAAATGGACAAAGAATATCAAAAAAATTAACATTACGCAACAAACTATAATAAGGATATTCATTGCGTAAAGTTAAATTTAAAACTGCGTAAATCTGTCTAATTTTCCAAACAAATTGTGACAGACTAACGAAGATTAAAACATTAAAACGTTTACAACGGGCTTACGCTGTTGTATGAATATTTTGGTCAAATTTTCAAGCTTAATTTTGTCAAAAAAAAAAACCTTATATTACACCGAAATGAAATAAAAGGAAAGTCTATCACCAAAAGTTCACATTCGTCACAAAATAAAATACATTTGAAACAGTAATTGGCATCAGCATCCAATGTTTCCTGCAGGTAGCCAGACCAATAGAAAACTGAACGCCAGAATACAATGTACATACAAAACGTTAAAAAAAAAGAACGACTGTTGTATGAATCAAATAAAGCTGCTGTCAGTGCAACACCTCATATGAACCCTATAGTTAGAGTTTTATAGTTGTTACTTTATTAGCTCTTGTTAAGAGATTTCAAAGAATTAAAAATGGCGTTTAGAGTTTAAATTTGAAAAAAGTATTATTATAAGACTTTCAGTTTACATACAGAAGTTAAAATTGTTCTAGGTATAAGATTAGAGTGACTTGATGCAAGAAAAATACTGAAACCATTTAAAGAAAACGCTATGAGACAAATTTATGTTTTATTATGAGAGATCAAGTCTTAAGTATAGCAACAAGATCTGAAAAAGTATTATGGGAGTTTTTTTGAGGAAATGGAAGCTAAGCTCTCGAGAATATGTTAGTTGGGATATAACTCCCAAATAAAAGTTTGGCCTGTCTCAGCTTAGGGAGTTCGTTCCAGATATTCAGTCTTTAGGATTCCTCTTCTTTTTTGATTTTTCTTTATTCACGTTTTCTCATAGGCCGCAATAGTCTTCTGGTCCCATGACGGTTGACCCTGCTCCTATTCTTGTTAGGAAGTCGGGATTTTCATTTCCCGGTTTGCAAACATGGCCTGGTAGAGTGTGACATTGATTTTCTGCCCCAGTTCATTTCGTCTATCCACACACTCCCATACTAGTTTAGAGGCAATGGTAAATGAGTTTAGTGCCTTACGTGCGGCCTGACTGTCTGACATTATGACAATATTTTGGTTTCTATAGTTTCTTCCGAGGTTACGTTCTGCACATTTCTCTATGGCATTTACTTCTGCTAAATCACAACTATACGTAGGTATAATTCAATTGTTGGTTAATAGTATCAAAAACGTGCCACCGCGCCGTTTTTACCTAACAAAGCTAAGTAATAAAAATATATTAGTTTCAAATTTAATGACATTCAAGTTTTTAGTTTTCAATAGCAGCAAACTAGGGCTGGCCACAATACCAGAAAAGTCTCAGTGTCGTTTGGTATCGGTATCGAAAACCGAAGCGATACCAAAATGATACCAGCTTCAAAGCATCAAAAATAATATACCGAAACCAAACTATACTTTTGGGACCGAAATTTACCGATACTTTTGGTACTATCTTTCGACAGAAAAATATATTTTTGATTGTTATAAGGAGATGGCTTAAGCAATTAATTAAATACAAATCACCCACTTTCAAACCCATTTTTCTTTCGTTTTGTTTCTCTAAAACCAATCATTTGGATGACATTTTCAGACTTGGTTCTTTTTAACTGGAGAAAGTGACTATAATGAAATCCTTGCCTCTTATATTTTTTTCTAAGTCTTGGTTTCTCGGAAACGACTTGAAATGACTTTGTAACAGCATTGGTTTCCTACTTTGATATTATGATGCCGTATTTATTTTATTTTTGTTTGTGACTGAGACAAGACTGAAACCAGATGAGACCAATACCGATACCAAGACGATACTTTCCTATTTTTATGGTTTGGTATAATGGCCAATCCTATGTCTCATGTCATCCTCTCCACCACCGTATTTTCAAGCTGAACTTGAAATCTCAATTTTTATTTTATTTTATTTATTATTTTCATATAGTGCATTTCAATTCCTTACTTTTCTTTACTTTTTGAATTTTTGTATTTTCTATCCAACACGAATTCTAAAAAGGAAAAGAATCTTAAAATCATTTTTTCAAGTTTTGCAAACGTATTGCTACTTTAAAAAAAAAAAAAACTCAATTTAGTCAATGTTCAAACAAAAAAAATATCCCAACTTTCAAAAATAAAAAATTAAATAAAAACGTGATTGCGTTAAAAAAAAATAATCAAAGTACTACTTTGAAGTTTAAAAACGCTCTCATGAAAAGTAAGGGCCTGTAGGACAAATAAGAATTCACGTGACGATTTTGATTCTTTCAGTCAAAAAAAATTCCAGTCCAAAAGTATTATAGACGAATCTAATTCCATTTTACTACACATCTATCCACGAGTAGCACGATTCGACCCTATAATATGTAGCGTGTTTGCTTAAAAATCATATATGCTGCTGGGATTAGACATATAAGCTTGCATAAGCAATGCATTCTTAAAGTGAATCGTAAATCCATATCGATTAAATTTCTTACAACGGCACTCAAGTAAGGAACCGGAAATTAAGTTTTTTTTTCGACAGCCCCAAAAGCTGTGGTTCACATTTATATTTAATTTTACAGAAAATTCGCCATCACAGTCAAACAAAACCTCACTTCCGGAATCCATTCATCAAACTCAAAACACCCAACACACATAAACACATCGCCCCTCATACCATCCGATTCACCGGGTGTGGAGTGTATTGCTTTATTGTGAATTTTTGTGCAAGGAAACATTATTTTACAATTTTTCGACTTGTGTGCGGAGCGGAAGTTGCAAGAACGAACGGAAAATATTTTGCAGCAAGATTCATAACTATTCCCTAAACTATAACAAAAAAATCAATATGATGACCGAAATAATTTAATTTTATTTATTTACAAAATACCCGACTACAACTGCTAACTTTGAATCCCATAACTTAGGGAGCTTTTCAATGCCGTTAAATGTAGTGTATTCCTGATGGTAACACTTGTGTCGCTATATTTTTTGTACAAAATAAAATTCAACCTTGAGTGATGTAATTTAATTCAACATTCATTTATATGTTTAACCATTTATTCAATTAATTAAACAAGAAGGTACATACGAAGGTCCTTTTTTTATTTTTCAACCACTTCCATAAACCTCATGAATGCAAAACACTGTCAGACTATCCTCTGTTTGTAGAAATATAATTCAATTTAAAATACACAGAGCTCAAAATAAATTGCACTAAGCATATGAGCAGATTTCATTTTTACATGTTTTTCAGACTCTATCGTCACAAAAACAAAACAACAACGAAAAAAACTGAAAAATTAGCCTTGGAAAAAATCAAGAAGAAACCATATCTTCATTAAGAATGCAAACCACATCTGTAAACGCCCAGATGTGCCATGCAATGCAAACTGCTCCCTATGGTTCTTTTGGTGCAATTTAGCAGTATATAGAATTGGTATACGAGAATACGTATATATGTATGTATGTATAATATTGAAATGACCGACTTTCGTTTCATTTCAATTCCCTCCCAGATTTCAGGATTCATAGAAGTATTTTTTCTTTCAAAATGTTTAAAAAGATATCAGAAGATATTCTAAGAATAGGTCAGTAACAGTGGTGTGAAAAAAATTTGTAGGCTAGCTCAAAGCTTTTTCAAATGTCTGGTTGTACATTCAAGGCTAGTTTTATTTGTAATTGTTTAACTTCCTCAGAAGCTTATCAACTTTGGATTTGATTTCAAATCAAACAGAAAGTTGTTTATTGTCTGTTTTTACATTGGGCTGTTCTTGGGGACTCGAAAGCTTTTTTGGCGATTTAAAAAAAAATTCTGAATTATTGTTCTTTATAAGAAGTCTAGTTAGCTTTTCAAGAGTTTGTATTTGCGCTTAAGTAACCGTATAGCACTGTTTTCAAAACTAAAATTTCCGCAGAAGTTCGCAATTTTTGTGTTTAATATTACTTGAACATTTTTTAAAGTGGTATTTAACTATGTAAGTTCACAGATCATAGCCTCCTTCAAGAGCTATGCAGCTTTTCTATAATTGAATCCATTGATCTCTCCTGCTTTTGAGCACTACATGTCCACGTCTGTTAGAAACTTCTCTTGGTATTATGCAAGATAATAAATTGGTGAATTCTGTTCTTTACATTAGATCTTAAACATTCTACTGTCAAGTTCATATTATGAGCTTTTTCTTCACTCTCAGTAGAGGCAGCAACAGTAGCTTTTGCTTTAAGTTTTAGATGAAACCAAGTAAGCTTTATCTAGGTTAGGTAAGGTTGAGAGATGTGATAATGAAGCTAGAAACATCATCTAACTAGGATCTCTGTGGATCCATTGCGCTCTCAAGGTTGTGGGGAGGTAGGTGAGGGGAGGGAAATGAAGGGGATTATGGATATGATTATGTGTGGGGAGCCTTCTTGAACCATCTTGAATTCTGGATGAATTTTTGGATGTCCTTTAGGGGCATGACAGAGATGTCGACCAATTCTTCGAAAAAGTATTTTCCTATGGCTACTTTTCTAGACTGGCTTATACACAAAAAAAGGTGAGCGGAGCCCTTTCCGTCTTTTCGTCATGACACCCTCCACATAAGTTCGATACCCATTCTGATCATATGGTTTCCGATTGAGTTGTGCCCCGTATGAACTCCAACTAGGAGTGATAATTGAGGCCTGCTTACTTGAGTAAATACTCAATTTTTTACCCAAAAATACTCGGCTTGAAACCCTACAAGTATCAATTGATGACCATCGGACATCTGCAGCTTCAAGAATTTTACTTTTTTCTTGTTTTATTGGTACAAGCACCAAAAAATCGGTTTGTCTAGGATCAAAAGATGGCCCATTTCCGGCGAGCTCATCTGCCAATTTGTTTCGTTCCCGTATATGTCACGATGTCCTGCGACCCATCTAAGGGTCACCGTGTTCGTTCTACCTAGTAAGTTCAACTCAAATTGGTATCGTTTAATCAGTTTGGACTTTATGGTGATTGAGGAAATGGCTATGTCAATATTTTTGTTTTTTGTTGATGGCTTTGCGTGAGGAGAGATGTTTTTGCGGCTTAACAGACTGCAAGAAATTCCACCTAGAAAACGCTGTAAAAATCTGGATATTTTATAGATCTGCCAAAAAGGTACATTTTATAAGTAGAAACCTGACCCAACCCCTTGGACTTGGAGCCGTCAGTAAAGACCGAAACATGATCTGCATTTATAGCCCACTTTTCTGGTTGGGATATCTGTTTTGGCTATACACAAGGTTGAAATCAATGAGCGGTATAACGTAGTCTCTTTGAATGTCTATGCCTGTGAAACTCACTATAGTGTTATCTACTATGACCGTACTGGACTCCTTTGTAATTTTTACATTGTTAAAGTCTTAAGTACTTTTGGCCGCTAGCTCTTTCGTGGACAGATCGGGGCTAGTGAAAGGATAGTTTCTAGGCTTGCCATTGGTGTGGTTGTAATGGCACTGGTTGTGTTGCTAGTTTTTTTTTAATTTAGTCATGATTTTTTGATTGATTTCCTTATCCAAGGCTACTAGACAAAGCATGCGTACGTTAGGATTGGCCTTATTATGGCTGTGAACATCCAATGAATGGTCCTAGGGCTGTGGCTCCATCTTCTACCAATAATTCCACTACACGTATAGAATGCTATTGAGGCTTTTTCTCTCTTTCCTTAATATTCTCTTTCCAGTTCAATTGACGGTCAAGTACAATACCAGAGTATTTGGCGGTGTTCTAAACCCGAAGCGGAATTCCGTTGATAGTTGGCGGGTATATGTTGGTAATATTGTTTTTCCTTGTAAGGAACACCAATTCTATCCTTAAAGGGTTAACGTTAATGCCACTCAGATTTAATTTAACATTATAGTTGATTACAAGTAGCTAAAGCAGAGGGGATAGGTACCACCCATTTCTATTTTTCTGAGCCTTGTTTGAAGTATGGAATCAAGGCAGTAACGGATCGATGTTGATCAAGTTCAGGGCTTTTCGAATTACATTATTATCAACATTGTTAAAGGTCCCTTCTATGTCAAGGAATGCTACCAGTGTGAATTCCTTTAACGGGATTGATTTTTCAATTATGCCGACTACTTAACTAGCGCTGTTGGATCTGTGCCAGTACGCCATCTTTAAGTTTTAGGTGAATATGAATCTCTACTAATCTTTCTAAAGTCTTGAAAAGAAAGAAGGATAGTCTTATAGGCCTAAAATCTTTCGGTACATTTTTGGAATGAAGATGACATTGACTTCTCTCCAACTAAAACTAACTTTCGAAGAAAAGTTGATGAGTCTTGATTTGAAGTTTGTGAACATATCGATGATGATGGGCTATAGTCAATCTGCTAGGCTAGAAATCACATATGTTAGTACTTACTTGCCAATTATAATGTTACAGAATGGCCTTAGATACCCCCACAGAATGTGACCTTCGTTGTTTTCAAGAATTAGCGTTCTAATCTTTAAACAAGCAGCCATTTGCTTAGATTATTTCAAGACCTTCGGGTAATGTTTTGCTTTTTAAACTTTTTGAATTTCGTTATGTATGACGTAGAATGTACTCTTCTTAACATAGGGTCTTTTTCTTAATATATCTCTTTTCTCGAAACCTCTCTCTAACTAATGTTGTTTCGCCCTGCAACATTTATTCTTAACATTTATTCGCATTATGCTGACAGAAGTCACCATGATTAATCCCTCCATTCTGCCACACAGTGGTCCGTTTGTTGAATTTTGACGACAGAAATAATTTCCCACCTCAATTCTTGATGAATGTTAAAGAAATTTTACACACTGAATTATTTGTGAACATCGAATTAATTGATATTGGCTATTTTTTCTATTTCAAGTGAAAGTTTCAAAATTCGAGTCAGAACTTGGTTCAAAATTAATAAAAAGCACTGTCCAAGTTAAAAAATTTAATAAATTTATACTTGAAATATCTTAAAACATACTTTAATTTTTATACTTTCATATGAAATTTATTCCAATACAAATCTGTACCAAATTTAGAAAAGTTGACAAATGTTCCTAGGGGATTATAACAAATTTAGTGCTATTCTTTTTAAATTTTGTGTAATGAAAATTTATTCAAGACTTAATCTTATCGAATCTGAAAGAAATTTGACAATTTTGACAGTTGGAAGTTGCTTATTATCAAGTTTTGCATCAAAAGCTCTTAGTATTCAAAAATAATCTAAATTCCTAAGTACCAAATAGCTTTAATAATCGTAATTTTATGTTCTGGTTGTATATTTAAATCTCACGACAGCCTAAGAATTTATATAGTTGACAGTTTAAAAAAACTGGCTGGAGAGCCTTCACCCAATAGGATTACATCGACAATAGTTTCTTTTTTAAATGTTAGACATATATCTGAGAAAAAATACGACTGCTAAAAGAATAGGAAGCGGAAATTTTAAAGGACTGTTGTCTCTATACGACAAAGAAACTCTTAAATGCCGAAAATTGTCCACCCTTTGAAACTTTTTCATACAGAACAATATAAACGCACAGTATCTTACATTTTATAAGTACTCGTACTTCTTCTTGGATGAGAAACAAAACTGAAATAATACTCACATATATGAGCTTCAAGCTCTTAATACTTCAGAGATTAAGGTCCTTCGGCTTTTATTTGAATTTTCCCAAACAGCTTGGATTTTAATCTGAATAATAACTACAACCTAAAATATGTACTGTATGAATGTAAATGGAAGTACAAGCGGTTGGTTTATTGCTTCTTTCTTGGAAATGTATAGTTTCCTTGTTGTTTTCATCATCATCTTTTATTATCCTATTGTTTAAGGACTAAAATGATTTTCCTTGTTAACTGCATAGTTAAGAAAACAATCTGTTGTTTCTTATTCATGAAATTTAAGCTGGTTTTATGAGATATAAGAAATAATAATTAAGAATAATACGAAAAAAAAAAATCTTGGAGATATTTTTGAAAAGATTAAGCTTAAAGTTAAAGTGTCGCAGAAAAAATAATAGACTTGCATTTAATGCGTAGCGTGATGATGAAAAATAGTGGATGAAAATAAACATCAAGTTGTCAAATTTACACACAACCAAATGACGCCATTTTACAAAATGCCTTCTTCAAGCATTTATCACTGAATACAAAGAATCTAACGAAAATTTGTATATATACCATTGTCCAAATCAACTCCTTTTGGAAATCAGGAAGAGAAAAAGACCCCAAAAACTGTATTCCGTCAATTCTTAAAATTACAAAATTAGGTCAATTCGATGATTATTAGTTGCGATAAATAAATGGGTATGTCAAGTTATACTTTCGGAAAAAAAAATATGTGAATGATTTTTAAGAAACTCAGTAGATATACTTAAGGGTTTTTTTATATTCTTTAATGTACTTTGAGAAAAAGTTGCACTTTAATGAAAAAATAACAGTCCTTCGTCCTTCCATACAAATGTCAAAAAACCATTAAGGAATATATTTTTTTTCTCAAAAATGGCTTAAATTAGTGTTTAAATTACAAATAGCAACTTTTAACAGTTTTGAATTTTCTCATTTTGGTCTGAACAGATTTAGATTAATTTTTTTTTGAACAAATTTCAAATATGATTTAAAAATTTTTGTTAAACAAAGTTTTTTAATTTAGAAAAAAATTTCAATTTTTTTGGAAAATTCAATATCATAAAAAAAGGGTTAGTAATTTTTTTTTTCTTAAAAATGCTATCATTTAAAAAAATGCTCCAAGGATTTGAATTTTTTCCATACAATCGTATTCAATTAAGAATTAAGATGGCGCTCTTTTTTCATCACAAACTCTCAAAAAAGTTGTTTAAGCTAATTTAAATATCGTATTTCATGCTTTTAAACGTCTTTTTCCCATAATTTCCATCCATGTCTTTTCATATAGTTTTCTTAAACTTTCAGCGTCTTGAACATAAGAGCAAGTACGTGCGACCCAGTCGTGCATTTAATTTTTTTTCTCGAATGATTGTCACCCACACTGATCATAGTGAAACTGTCATGCAGTTTTCAATGTTTGTTTAATTTATTGTGTATGGTCTCGGGAGGGAGGAAAATACCCCCTTTGCCATCCCATCGTAGTTACACCACTGTTTTCGGCTTCCAAAACAACTATAGAAAGCTATAAGATCAGACGACTTGTGTATAAACCAAAAACAGATGTTTTATATTTGTGTAATGCGAACACGAATTCTAAAACAAATGCGATTACTATGATGTATGCCGTGTTAGGGTGGTCCTTATATTTGTTTTTTTTTTTTTTTTTGAAATTCTGAGATGGATAGGACCATAGATAGATAGAACCATTTGATGGTTCTACATAAAAAACAAAAAATTTCCTAATTTTTTCAGATTTTTATTTCACCCCCCTCGTCACCCAATTTTCACTTTGAGGTACTCACTATGGGGTTAAGGTGATTCTCAAAAAATGCTTAAAAACAATCTGAGGCTATAGATTAGATTTAGACGAGACAAAAATAGTATCGGAGGGAGGGTCTATTTCCCCCATTTTCTAAAAATTTGGATAAAAACAGACAAAATTATTTAAAAAAAAAACGGGAACACTTGCAATGCCATGCCTTAGCTGTTTTTGAAGCCACGATTCCATTCTATAATATGTTTCCAAAATAAAGTTTTTAATTTAAATAGTTTTTGAAAAAATAATTTTCAAACTTAAAAATTAAATAACAAAAACTTATATTTTTTTAAGATTTAACATTGTAAGTGTTCCCGTTTTTTTTATATATTTTTTTTCTGTTTTTTGCCAAATTACTAGAAAATTATCCCTCCCGCCTGAACGGGGGGAAATAGACCCCCTTCCGATACTATTTTTTTTTTCTCAGCTGAATCTAATCTATACATTCTGATTTATTTTAGCTTTTTATTAGAATAATCCTTTACCCATAATAAGTACCTTAAATTGAAAATAGGAAGACCAGGGGGGGGTGAAACAAAACTCTGAAAAAATTAGGGAAATTATTATTCCATGTTTGAATCGAATGAAGGCTATCCAAGACTACGTCCAATTTAAGGACCACCCTAATGGCGTATACAGTAGGTATGCCACAAATATCTGTGGCTCAGACGAACTGTATATAACTTATCAAACGCAATAGGTTCAAATTATTTGTGTTTATATCAGATTCGATGTATTCGATCGTGTGCTGACGAACGAGTTGGTAAATACATTTGGTTAAATTACAAAATTTAATGGACATTTTTGTAATGAAAACAAGTCTTCAAGACATTTCGAGACAACCGCGTAGCTACATTTGGGCAAACTAGGGTAGCGGCCCCACCAGGGCCCCAAAAAGTTTAGGGGCCCAGAGTCTGGCAGAATCAAAGCGAAAATAAATTTTTTTCTTATCAAAGGGAATTTTAGCTCAGTTTGATTTTGAATTTAAATACCAATTGCAATTGGTTTTCAAAACAATACCAGTGTTTTTATATCTTAAGCAAACGCTAACATCAAGTAAAGATTTTGACTTGTAAATAAACTTCAGTAGTAGGTACATAATGTATAAAGCGTTCCCGCTTAATTGTAACCCCATTCTGTCAGATTTTTCGATCAATTCATTTATATCCTGGGTATTCAATAAACCGAAATATTTGCACTTATGGTTTGTTGGTAGGAGTTGTTAAATAAAGCGGGAAAATCTATTACGTGAGATGCAATCAACCGGGGAATAATGTAATGCTAATTGGTGAAAATTCAACATTATTAAGAAGAAATTAAACGAAGTATTTACGTAAATTTTTATTGATAAGAACCTGTTGAGAGTAAGCCATGAATATTTATATTTTATTAATTTATTTAAAAACATTTAACTATCATTTGTGTTTTTACCCCCCAACTTTTTGCTAGTGAAAAAATATCTGCAATCTTAGCTAAAACATTTTATGCCTAAGGGACATATTATGCCAGCAGTTTTTGTAAAAAATTTACTTATAATTTAACACAGTGTACTTTTTTATTAAAAACGAAATTTGTCGAAAGGCCCCATTTTATTTTCTGCCCCAGGGCCCTTGCCCATCTAGCTAAGCTACTGTTTCGAGATAGCAATCAAACATGACATTACGATGAAAGAAAACACGAAAAAAGAGGGTTACATAATTCTGTCTGTCTGTCTGCTTGGTTTGTTTGAATGTCTGTCTGTACCTGTACCAACAGTCTAAACCGCTGCAGTGATTTTCTTCAAATATTGGAGCTAAGGTCTTTTTATATTTCCCTAGAGAGGAAATCAAAATATTTTTAGCTCTATAAATAACGAAGATCTTATTTATTTCAAAAACTGCAACAATTATTTTGACAAAAACTTAAAAACTATTTGTTTTAAACAAAATTTACCGAAAACGATATATTTCATGTAACGGTTTTTTTTTCGATTTTCGATTTTCTTATTGATGGCCCATCCGATTTCAATCAAAATATTTTCTCAAAAGCTTTTAGAATATTAATAATATTGCATTTCAAAATTTTGTGTTTTTAAGAGAATATTAAAATTTTTTTAAAGTTCAATACCTACTTCAAAAGTATAGGTCTATGAAATATTTTGAAATTTTAGTTTTAGATGTACCTACTTGTATTTTCCCAAAATTGACTTCAATATGAAGTAAGTTGGTCACATTTAGTATCTCAGGAACCAGGCATGCTAGAAACTTGCAGTAAGGCTCCAAATTTGCAGTTTTTTTTTTGTATTTTAAGAAAAGACTACTTCAAATTTGGAAGTCCTTTTTTTGAAAAAAATTTCATACTGACCTGTTAACTTCACTGTGAAATAAGCTGGTCAGTATGAAATTTTTTTTATATTTTTTAAATTATAACTTCCATATTTTGAAAGTTCTAAAATTTAAAGCATCTTGAAAATAGAGGTAAATTTCGTGCGATCCACTCATGCATTTCTTTTACGAGTAGTAGTAACGGGTGATTTTTTAAGAGGCTTAGAACTTTTACAAAAAAAAAACACACAAAATTCGAAAAAATGAATGAAATATTTATTTGAATCGATAGTTTGAACCTTGCAATTTAATGTTTAAAGATAATTTCATGCAAATGTTGACCGCGGCTGCGTCTCAGGTAGCCCATCCGCTGAGTCCAATTTTGGCATACTCTTTCGCACATATCGGCCGGTATCTCACGAATGAATGCATGGATGTTGGCTTCCAGTGCGTCAATCGAAGCGGGCTTGTCCCTATAGACATTAGCCTTGACATACCCCCACAAAAAATAATCTAATGGTGTCAAATCGCACGATCTAGGCGGCCAATTGACCGGCCCGAAACGTGAAATTAACTGTTCACCAAACTCGCCTCGCAATTGCGCCATTGTTTCGCGTGCTGTGTGGCATGTGGCACCGTCTTGTTGAAACCACATATCATGCAAGTCAAGAACTTCCATTTCGGGCAAAAAAAAAGTTTGTTATCATCGCTCGGTAGCGTTCACCATTGACAGTAACGCTGCGATTCGCATCATCTTTGAAGAAATATGGCCCAATAATGCCGCCGGCCCATAAACCGCACCAAACAGTGGCTTTTTCGGGATGCATTGGTAGCTGTTGCAATGCTTCTGGCTGATCTTCACTCCAAATGCGGCAATTATGCTTATTTACGTACCCATTCAACCAAAAATGAGCCTCATCGCTGAACACAATTTTTCGATAAAAAAGCGGATCCTCGGCCAGCTTTCCAAGAGCCCACCAAAAATTCGGCGTTGTGGTAGGTCGACTGGCTTTAGTTCTTGCACCAGCTGTATCTTAAAAGGCTTTACGCCCAAATCCTTCCGCAAAATTTTCCACGTAGTGCTGTAACGAAGGCCTAACTGCTGGGAACGGCGCCGAATCGACATTTCGCGGTCTTCTGTCACACTAGCTGATACGGCCGCAATATTTTCTTCACTACGCACAGTACGTAAACGTGTTGGTGGTTTAATGTCCAACAAAGTAAATTTGGTGCGAAATTTGGTCACAATCTTCCGAATAGACTGCTCAGAAGGTCGAGAATGCCGACCATAAAATGGAAGCAGCGCGCGATGAACATTTCGAACCGAGCACGAATTTTGATAGTAAAATTCAATAATTTGCAAGCGTTGTTCATTTGTAAGACGATCCATGGTTAAATTGCAAACCAAACTGAAGCTGTTTGACAGTGACACAAGGTACTTAACACACGTCAGCTGTCAAAACCAGTGTTGCCAAAACCAAACTAGCTAAAAAATCACCCTTTAGTACATGTTGAATATCAAAAACCTTGCCACAGATACCAAGTCTTATTTTAACTGACCCACCCGTTCATTATGTAAGTCTGGATTCATTTAAAAGACAAATGAAAAGACAAAATTGCAAGGCTTACCTCGAACCCTTAATTTTATTTCATTTGAAATGTTATGTTCAATTTAGTAAGAAATTTGTTGGTTTTATTAATTTTTTCTTGCAAACATTTTAATAATATTTTCAAAACCATCCATTTCGGTAGAAAATTTAATTTTCCACACAAAAATTTGAGCGTAAATTGTCATTTTCGGCTTGATTTCCGAGTTGTATTAAACACATCAAAAAGTCACTAGTATGACCAATCTCTCAAAAATACATACAAGTTCACCAATAGCATTTTTGGTTTTAAGAATCTACTTATGTTTATGTCCCAAACAAATATATTTAATAATAATAAACCCTAAACTTAATTGTTCAATATAAAAGGGTATAGTCACTAGCCTATTGCTCTTTTAATATTTACCAGCGGCCATCTTGGACATATATGGACGGACATGATATTTACAAAGCTGCTCTTCTCAAATCCTTTCGAAATTTCTATTCAAAATTGATTGGATTCCAAATAAACAAAAAGACCACCCACCCAAACAATGTTAAGACTATTACGACATTATTTCACCGAGGTGTCCTCAACATAGCGCCATAAAAAAAACCCATGGAATCTAAATTTCCATATTATTTCAACGAACACTTAAAAAACTACGTCAGATAGTTTGATTTTTTGATCCTTATTCCTCCTGCTGGTGCATATAGATAGGTAGATACCTTCATCTTTCGTATATGACAGCAGAAATTTAACTGCACGCGAAAGTGAACAAATCGATTTTTATGGCAAAATGAAAATCCTTTTATGGAGCACCATTTCGTGTATTGGTCGTCACCTGATGGAAAATGATAGACGCGTTTTCCTCGATATTACCTCTTTTGTTAATTTCACGCTTTATTTAACTCTTTCCTGAATGCTTCGAGCATTGATTGAAACTTATCGTCCATCGCAAATGTGCTATTCTATTGTAATTCAATTCTATTAAGGGTGGTGCTTAGAATGGAAGCCCAATTATTTAATAGGTACCTACCTTCAATAATATCGATCCAATGAACGTGTATAGGTAAGGTATGATGATATTTTATGTAAATAAATTAGATGGAGGTTTTTGGCATAAGACCTCCTTCTACATCACATCAGAAGTGGGATGTGATGGAATTGTTTGCATGTGAGTAGTTAAATACACAAACAGCTGTAACGTGAAATTGGATTGATTCAAGGGAAATTTAAAATCTCATAAAGAACTTTAAAACATTTAATGGTTTTGTAGAAAATATTCTAAATTTTATTTTTGCTTTTATTTTTTCAGTTCTTAACTAAATACGAGTATGATCTTTGAAAAACATTTTTAAATGATTTTGATTTATGAATAGTGGGAAACGTTCTGTAGACTTTCTTCGAAAAAAGTTTTCCATTAGACTCATGTTTTCTTTTTGTAGCTAATTCTCAAAAACCCAAATATTAAAACAAATATTTCAAAAATTAAACTATACTTGGAGAGATCCAAACAAAATTTTACCGCAAATTTCAACAACAGTAAAAAAGCTTAAAGAGTTTATCTAGCATCGCCATTTTAAGCTTATAGCGCTGTCATCTCCAAAGTGCTGAAGGACCCTGGTTATTATTATTTGAAGAACAATTACAAATTTAATGACGTATAAAAGAAAAATAATAATAACGAAATTCCGCTTAAACCAATAATTTGTGGCCAGATGTTATGACAATTATAAATGTACGGGTAATAATATTGCTTTAATGACTGTGCTGAGTTTGCCGTAGTCCTGGGTATTGATTTATTAGATCAGGGTAAAGTTTTAATGCGATTTCCTTTTCATTTATGTTGGTAATTAATCTTTCAATACACAAACACAACGGGATGATGTATTTATTGATTTAAGATTTTAAAATATATTTAAAAAAAAGAAAAATTTTGAGTTTTTGTATTGTATTGTTGTACTTGGTGTTTTTGTTTTGTTATTACTTTTAAATTTGTCTGGTTATAAATAAATAATGGTTAAAAAAAGCAGTTGTTTCCTTATTCAATAATTCGTTGGAAGTTGTCTGCCTGAACTTTAAATCTAGATTGGGTACCACTTTCAGATTAATGGTGAAGACGGTAGGTATTCAATAAAATGCTGAAAAGATTCTAGACGAGACTTTTATAACAAATAGTCTTACAAATGTCTTAGCAAGTGAAATTATCGAATTAAGCAGCTTACAATAGTATGAAATTACAAAATTGGTTTTGACAATTTTACATTCATAACTTTTTGCAGAAAGTTTTAGTTTCTTTTCAAATAGATGATTTAAGCAAATTGAAAACAAAAATTATGTTGGAACCATTTGCTTTTGTGAAAATACTGCGATATCATATCGATATATCGTATTTCCTTCTATTCTGAATAGAATATTCGAAATAGTAACAGAGTTTCGATAAGTGAAGTTTCGAAAGTCAAAGTTTCGAATGATAAACTTTCGAAAACCCTAAATTTTGATATGACAAAGTTTCGAAAAGATAAAGTTTCGAAAGACAAAGCTTCTAAAAACGGAGTTTCGAAAGGAGAAAGTATCGGAAAGTCAAAGTTTCGCAAGAGAAAGTATCGAAGGACAAGGTTTCGAAAAAAAAGTTCCAATATCCTTGGAACTTGGTTATTCCTTGACCAATTTCAATGAATTTGACGCAGGTGATACCTGATACAGAATTAAAAAGAACATTTTTTTGCAGAACAGGGTGTTCCAAAAATATACCAACATTAATTTCAACGCAATTAATGCCAGATGGAGAACTAAAAATGAAAAAAAAAATATTTTAAAACAGGGTGTTCTAAAAATATGTCAATAAATTAAGACTTTGTTTATTTCATTTGCAAAAAACATTTGTAAAAATCGCAAACTCAATTTTATTATTTAATTATGCTTAACCATTTATTACAAAATAATACACTTGGATGAGTGAACTATCCAATAAGGCTATAAGAGATCGAACTATACCCATAATTCTTATTTTATATATAATGTCTCAAAAGCATTTAGCATTGCTTAAAGAAACAATCAAATGCCTAAAGGCTCCTGCTCGAAATAGTGAAAAATCACTAAATAGTGAACAGGCTTTTTTAATTACCACACTATATCGGTATTGGTAGTACCTCGTCATGCCAAAGGTCTGGGTTCGAGGTACTGCCTCTTGCGAGGAACTGACAAATCCTCCAAGAGTATACTTGTCATGATTAATTGCGTCTCATCTAGCCGTTCGGACTGGCAAAAAATTGTAGGTCCCCTTCATTCCTGCCAAAAATACGCACACAGGAATGGTTGAGAGTTGTAAGTCACTAGGCCTTCGTTCTCCACGAGCTGTTGTGACACAAAAAAAAAAAAATCGGTATTGCCTCAATAAAGCAGATCTGGTTTAATCAAATTTTCTTCTTATTTTTGTTCCTTTTAACTTGCTATTCTTCAATCAATGTAAATATTGTTTATAATTCAATTGTTACACATTTCACTGTACTACGTACTTAAGAAACAACAAAGTTTCATTTTGTTGACATATTTTTGGAAGACCATATTTTGACGTATTTTTGGAACACTCAATTTTAGAAAAAATTTGTATCATTATTAATTCCGTATCAACCATCACCTGCTTCAATTACATTGGAATTGCTGAAAAAACAACGAACTTAACATTTTTGTTGGAAAACTTTATTGGAAATATTTTTAAAATTTTTAATTCCTTATCAGCTATCTCCTGTGTCAATTTAGTTGAAATCACTTAAGGAGCAACGTAGTTTTAATATGTTGACATATTTTTGGAACACCCTGCTTTGAAAATATATATTTCAATTATAATTCTATATGAGTATCCTCTGTGTTAGATTAATTGCAATTAGCAAAGAAACAGCGAAGTTGCGAGGATTTCAGAACTTTTTTTCGCAACTTTCTCTTGTGAAACTTTGACTTTTCGAAACTCTCTCCTTTCGAAACTCCATTTTTGGAAACATTTTGTTTCGAAACTTTATCTTTTCAAGACTTTTTTATTTCTAAACATAAGTTTTTCTAAGACTTATCCTTCGAAACTTTGCCTTTTCAAACTTTGACGGATTTCGAAAAATTCATGTCATAATCAATATCAAGCCTTTTTCGTTGAATTGTTATTGTGCCCCATCATTTTCAAACAAATATTTTTTGCCACGCTTTACAAACGCCTTATCGAGCGAAATCAGTTCAAATAACATATCGCCACCAAATGATAGGAATTTGACAAAAAACGAAATAGACCAATACTTAGAACAAATGGACGAGACAATCAAACGAATAATGAACAGAACAATACCGAAATACAAACAACGGGACGCAACCTACATGTATAGGAACGCGACCATTGACGCACTACACAGACCAAAAAGTGGACTGCTGACAAGACTAAAACTCTTGTACCGACGATTAACTGACCCTCACGATCTGGAGATTAGGACACTGAAGTCGTCGATCAAGAACATCAACCAACTAATTAAAGAAAACTATCGGTTGTCAATTAATTTGTATTGGGATAACAAAATTCGGGCCGTTAACTCTAGTAACCCGAGCATGTTTCCCCAAATTAACAAGATATTCAGAAGGAATGATCAGAACGATCTTCCGTGTCTTAAGCTTCAGAGAACGACGGACAACAGAGACGTACTTCTGACAGCAGGAATTGATCCAGAGGACGCCGACTTGGACGTTGACCTCTTTATTATCGAAGATTCGCAGGAGAAAGTGGAGGCTGTGGGGGCTGCTTTCCAGCAAGTGTATAAGGTGAATGCGTGCATTTGCCTCAATCATGACCTGGAAAACAGAGCCTTGCTCCATCACTTCTACCTTCGGAATGAAATCACGCAATGGTGATCAGAGAACCTCGGTTTTACCAGGTGCAATGAAGATCATTCGGCAAACGCCATAATCGCCGAGTGAAATGGGCCCAGTTCCCTGCTAATTACGAAGGTGGAGCTCCAGCTCATCTTCGATTCATTAAAGAAGAAGAAGTCAGCAGGAGTCGATGGCATATCCAACGTTGTACTTCGACATTTACCTCAAGAAGCAGTAGACATTTATACCACTCTGTTTAACAACGCTCTGAATAATGCATATTATCCGGTGCGTTGGAAGACAGCTGTGGTGCATCCTCTCCCGAAAAAGGGAAAGGACAACTCCAATCCAGCGAATCTCCGGTCGATAAGTCTTCTTCCGAGTATCAGCAGGGTATTCGAAAAAGTTATCAATAGAGCTCTGTCTAAGTGGGCAGAGGAAAATAATATCATACCGGACAATCAGTTCTGTTTTAAGGCGGGACATGACACCAT
Source organism: Dasysyrphus albostriatus (assembly GCA_946251815.1). Taxonomy (NCBI): domain Eukaryota; kingdom Metazoa; phylum Arthropoda; class Insecta; order Diptera; family Syrphidae; genus Dasysyrphus; species Dasysyrphus albostriatus. Next base: position 16,977,199 of record OX276335.1, on the reverse strand, counting down.
TCATGCCGCGTCGAAACTCGTTTCTGATGTCCAATGGAACAAATCTAAGAAACAGTGTACGGGTGCCTGTCTGTTTGATTTGGAAAAGACACCGTATGGTTAGAGGGTCTTTATCTAAAGCTGACCAGACTTGGCATTAGTAAACCACTATTATGATATGCACAATGGCAGAAAGTTTGTTGTCAAAAGTGGCAATGTAACTTCTGCCACAACCTTTAATATTAAAAATGGTCTTCAGCAGGGAGCGGTCAACTAGCCGATTCTATTCAGCATTTACACCAGCGACGATCTAATTGTGTACAGAACAGCTCCAAAAGTCGAGGTCACAGGATTCTCTTGCAGCGTGACTTCGAGAAGATTCAGCGATATTGCGATGACTGGAAGTTGAAAATCAACTTTCAGAAATCAGAAACTATCTTGTTTAGGACTCCGTTGCTTAGAGCCACAAGGAATACGAGAAAGAACTGGTGCAAGCTGGTGATCGTAGGGCCAAATGGACATCCACTGGCGAGTAAAAGTGTAGTAAAGTACCTTGGCATCTGGATGGATCAGTATTTGTATTTCGACAGACATATAAATTCTGCTCTGGCCAGGGCTACGGGAGCCTTTGCCCTGACGAAACGGTTGTTTTACAGCAGCCGGCTTGACAGCAGGGTGAAGGTGATTTGCTACATGGCCCTTATCCACCTGATGATTGCCTATGGATGCCCGGTTTGGTTCAACGTTGCCCCATCTCAAATGGAAAAGATTCGGGTGTTTGAGAGGCAGTGTCTTCGACGCTGCCTTTGATTGCACAGAACACCAGAGTCGGAGTACAAACACTACTATTCCAACATGGCTCTATACAACGGGGCCAACTTAAATAGGATAGATAATTTCTTGCTGAAGCTTATTCGAGGTCACATTGCAAGAGCGATGTCCTCGTCTAACAGCTGAATTTTCGGGGCTTATTACCCTAACAACGAATACTACGAGAGTGTGTGTCTAAGCGGCTTTAGTCCACCCGATGCATTCCTCCACCTAGACAGTCGAGGGCTGATCCAGGATAGAGCGGCGGTTCCGCTAATCTACCACGTCGGCCGTAGAACTGTAGATCGGCGGCTCCTTTACAGTCGAGACGTGACTTGCACAAGATGGAGCTGAGCACTTTCGGTTCAGTAGGACTGTGTCCGAACGGGACCGAAGAGATAGGGTAAAGCAGAAGAACCAGTTCTGGTGGTTGAAAAACAAAGATGAAGTTCCTTCAGACATTTAATAGTCGACCTTGCTATTTTCTTTTGTATGGCCGGCTTACATAGGTTTAGTTGGTTAGTTTTAAGTAGGGACAGTCAGGATGGCACAAAAAAAAAAAATTATAAAATCAACAAAAATACAAAAAAAAATATAATACCGGAAAATGCTTGCTGTGGTTGTTCTAGTTTGTAAGTAGTCTGTAAGTAGCTTATAAGTAGGTTGTAATTAGTTTATAATTACTTGTCATATAAAAGGGGGTGTATTTTCCCCTCCTTTTAATACGGGAGGGATAAATAAAAAGCCTTAGCACAGTATTGTAGGTATATTTCCGTTGTTTTTCAATGCTATTTATCTACTCAAAGTCAATGTTTTAGGAATTTATCCCTCCCGTATAAAAAGCAGGAGAAAGTACACTCCCTTCTATAAAGTTTTTTTCTTAGAATGTGTTAAAAGTGTTTCACAAAGTATTGGCCAACAACTTGGAAATATCCTCCGTTCTTCTTGCCTTGGAAGAAACAGCGTTTCATTTATTAAAAAAGACACTGCATCAAAAAATTAAATAAAAACATGTTGCAAACAACCACCATGTTTTATACCCCAATTTGCACTCACAACGTCACTGGAATGACCATACATCAATATGTACTCATTTTTTTAGTTGTTTCTGGGTAAATTAATAAAAAATATTTTTATATGTAAGCCAATAACATTGTTTTTTAAATGTTTAACATTTCTACTCCCCGCATCTTTCATAATCATGCTTTTACCTAAGATATGAATTTAACTTCTTATGTGGGAAAATTTATTTACTTTCATTTTTTAATGTACACTTTTCCGCTAGTATGCTAAGTTTTTTAGATATTCACGAAAAACTGCAAGAGGGGACCTTGAACCCCCTCTTGTCTAAGCCCTTGGTCCTGAGCTGAGAATGTAATACCTGGAGGTCATTGGATTGGTTTAATGCATTTATTTTATAATTTTCAGTCTTCGTTGACTGGATTACTTGTTCATACATATGTACATAGAAACTTTATTAATTTTGTACTTGACATGTATTTTAGAGGCACAAGTTTTTTGTAGGTTTGCAATTGGTCCAATTTGTCGAATCCAAAATTTTGGCATATCTTCACGTTGCGAGCTGCCTTAAATCGGAATACATCAATTTTTAAAAAGATGTCTGTGTCTGTACGAACGTTCGTGCGAAAGTTCCTTCGTTGTACGTATATTGGAGACATATAGACGAACAACTTTCACTACATCTTCCTGTCTGATAAAGCCTAGTTCATACTTCCTTCCTCGTAAGCAACCGTCAGTGGAGAAAGAGATTATTTGACATTTCTCACTGGTATAGACTTGCAAATGTGTTATGAACAATTGACGTTTAAAACCACAATGAATGCAAAACCATCAAATCCATTAGCTAAAGATTTTTTTTCCACTTTTAGATTTACAAGAACAGGCCAAAAATATAAACTGCAACAAAAAGTTTTTTATCAAGAGTTCCCTTACATTTTTGCATTGGAATTGCTCGTGGCTTTTGTTCCCACACAGCTTGACATCCTGACTAGCAAGTTCATAATTCAAAAAATTTTGCATAGATTCACACATGATTCACAAGAAGCCTAGTACGCAGATCGAGACAATACTTATTTCTCATATAAAGTTTTTTGTCAGAACAAATCCCGGTTTTTTTCCAAGCAGTATGCAGCTCTAGGGAAAAATTTGACAGTTGTAACTACTTTTAGTGAAAAGTTAAAAGAAAGTCTCCATTTAATTTACGCGGAAAAAAACCCTCGGAACATTATTTTTCCGGACAAATTGTGACGTTTCATGTATTATTCGATTTTTAAGAACTAAAATCTCCCTATTTTATTCTTTCCATTACTAAGACGTTGTGAGGACGCACAACTTAAATAAAATATAAAATGCGTAAGGAAAATGATGGCATAACAATGAGAATAGAATACATAGAATCTTAAAATCTGTCAGTGGCGTAGCTAAAGGGAAGAGGGTACAGAATTGTTTTTTCAATAAAAAACTTAAACTGAGTTATTTTTACGGAAAAAGTTAATTTTGATCCAAATTTCAACCAATTTCTCTAAAATTATTTTTTTCCGGAAAATTAAAAACCTTTAAAAATTTTGGAATTTGTATAGGTTTTTTAATCCATCAACATCGTAGCCATCCTTTAATATAATTTGACAGTTCATGGCTTGACAGATTGAGGACAAACAAAATGTTGATGGAAAAAGTTTATTTTGATCCAAATGTTACCAAATTAACCAAAAATCACCTTTTTTCTAGAAAAGTATTTAACTGAAAATTTTAGACTTTTTGGAGGTATTTTCATGCATCCTCATTATGTTGTTTGAAATCAAGTGCAAGCAATCATTTTTAATGTCTTCAAAAAATATAATTTATGTGAATTGAAGGAATTTTTATAAGTTTTTTTTTTATTTCTAGCTTACGCAACTGTTTACATTTGACTTTTGTTTTTATTAGCTACCAAAAATGCCTATACCTACCAATACAAATTTTTATTTTTGTTCACATTATGTACATAACCTTTTGCTATATTTATGGAAGCCACATTTGTACTATGTATACGAACTATGTGTATCAATGACGTAGGTACATGTGTTTTTCTTAGAAAGCATTATTTACTTAGTCATATGCGTATACATAATTTAGCAGTTATTGATTTTAACTGAATTTATAAATGTTTCCGTGTTTTTAGTTTTGTTTTTATTTTTTTGCAGGTGTTAATCCTGAAAGACAAATTGATTGCATGCCTTCATTTTTTTTTTTTTTTTTTTGGAATGTTGCCAATGGTTTGCTCTTTAAAACTATGGTCTACCAACAAAGTATTGTTTTTGTGGTTTTTTGTTGTCTTTTTTTAATCGTATTGCCTTAAATTGTGTCCTTAATTTTGTATCTTGTGTTTTGTTAAATATTACTGTACTTTTGTTCTGCTAAAAATTAGTAGCTTCATTCTAGGTCACTTATAACGACCACTAGGGGCCGAGAAAAATCATTTCACAATAGCAGAAATGGAGTAGTGGTCATAATAGCTTTATGTATATGATGTCGATGTTTGCTTTTAAATTTAATGAATTTAAGGAATTTTTTTATCATTGTAATTGAGAGTAGCGAAAGAGCATACGGCCGTGAACACTATAAGCTGTACAAATATACAGTGCCGAATTTAGGGGAGGGCAGCTGGGGCAACAGCTGCAGGCCTAAAACAGGTGCTTCACCAATGGCGTACGCAAAAAGGGGCAGGTGGGGTTTTTTTCCCTCCTCTAAGCACAATATATTTCATACATTAGGCAACTTATCTTCTTTTGAAAGCTATTTAAAGTAAGATTTGTATATACCAAATCTATTTTTAGAATGGAGTTCCTGAATGAGTTTGACCCCCTCCTCTTGACCGAAATTCTGCCTTGGCTACCCAATACCTAGAATTACAAAAAAAAAAAACATTTGAATTTCCAGTTGAAATCATTAATGTGTTTATTGCAAAGAAGAATAGTCAAAGGGGGCATTGATCTAGAGCAAGTTATACAAGATGCACAAAAAACCCAGTACAGCAGACCGCTCGATATAGTGAAGCAATGAAAATCAGGCCTGTTCACTCTTTCCAGATTGTTCACTTTTTTGAGGGGTAGTTTAAAAAGGCTTTCTAAAGGTTAATTTGGGTGCAGTGAAAGACCCGCGGCAATAAAAGGAGGAACAACCATTTGTTTATTTTCATTTAAAAAAAAAAAGCAGTGGGATTTGATATACTCGTATATACCTGCTTTTATTGCCGCGGGTCTTTTAGTTCTACACGATAAATCTCGTCTCGGTATCGTTTTTGGTATTGGTATTGGTATCGGTGTATCGAAGGTTGCACACCGTAAGCAACACCCTAGATGAGCAGAAGAGACGGAAGACCTCAAGGGGCAGATATCAGCATGTTCAATAAGCAATTGTTCGACTATATGATCATCAACAGCGTTTGCGGAATCAACTGTAAGGGATCCAACAAAGGGACTGAAATATGGCCAACAGAAACTACCAAATGGTGAAGAGCGAACTTCGATGCACGCAAATTATGTTGATGAACATACAGTTCCAAAAATTGCTACAATCCATCAAACCAGGATGCCTTGCATTCAAGGAAATAAACATGATCATCGGCAAACGACAACAAATACCAGACAAAATCAGCACCAGGCAAGGGGAAATCATCACGGTTCAGAATAAAGCGGAAGCATTTGCTGAATTTTTTGAAAGAAATTTCGTGCCAAACCCATCGCGCAATCATTCACTCTTAGAGGAAGTTGAGTCAACAATAGTGCAGCTGCAGCTGATGGACAATGAAAAGTCTGTTAGTGATCCCGAACTGACTGTAGGCCTCACCAACCCCGATGAAGTAGATAAGCTAATCAAAAGCGAACGACCTTAGAAATCATCTGCTTCAGATATTTATAATTTCCAGCAACGTCATAATGAAGTTTCCTCACGTCATGGTGCAGTGTCTCACTGTCCTGTTCAAGAACTTTCAGGTAGTTATTAATTGCTTCTTTGGCCGCATCTGTATACAGAGGCTAACTTATAAACTAACCATTTTTAAATTCCCAGGTACACTGATAAAAAAAATTTCCAGCTTAATGATTAGGAATTCTAATCTTGTTGGATATAGTTTACAGTGGATTTTTGTAAAAGAATTTATGTAACTGAATTTAATACAAATTGCGTTTGACAAGGCCCTCAAAGCCGGACGAAATGCCAATTTGCAGGACTAAAAACCATTAAAAGCTATTTTGAATAAATAATTGCCAGTATTCTCAATTCCAGATTGTTCTTTGTCCAGATTGAAAACAGCTACTCAACAACCAAAAACATCAGAGTAGGAGTTGCTCAAGAATCAAAGTAGGCTTGTTTCAGAAGACCAGCGGGACAGCGAAGTACATTGCCAGCTAAAAGCTGCTGCAGTATTATTATCAATCTGCCTGACGGATCGCAACTGACAACCAAACGATCGGTAAAATATCTGGGTGTCAACTTTGGGGAGAAGTTGCGCTTCAGTTCACATGTAACAGCTACTCTGAAAAAAGCAAACTACACTGTCTACCGCATCCACCCCCCAATGCGGAAATAGAATGGACTCAGTCACGGGCCGAAGTTGCTTCTTTATAAGCAACTTCTTTTCTTTATAAGCAACTTCTCAGACCGATCATCACATACTGCTTTCTGCTCTGGTTTACTATTTTCAAAACCAGCATGATAAAACTGGGGGTGTTCGAGAGGAAGATAGTGCGGATTTTCATGGGACTCCACCTTGACCAACGCTGGCGAAAACAACGAAATCATCAAGGATTTTTCGTCAAAAAACCTCGAAATGTTGCATTCGCTAACGTTTCACATAATTTTTTGTGTGCCTTTATATATAATGTTTGTTAAAATAATTTACTTCATTTCACAATAAATTATATAAACATTCGAGACTTGGCTGAGCAAAATTGTTAATATTATTTGGAAAATAGTATCTGGGAAAATAATATAGGGGCAAGGGGGCTTCCACTTCTTTGCTGCCCCAAGGCCTCCAGATCTCTAAATTCAGCCCTGTGTGTATATTGTGCATGTAGTACTAAAAGTAATATACGTCGACTGCATTGGTCCTGCAACATGAAGCGAACGAACAACAATGCTTTCCCCAAGAGAGTCTTTGAATCCCAGCTCTGAGGTTCAAGGTCAAAGAAAGGTCTGAACATAGCGGATGCCAGAGCACTTGGTTTGCATGACCAGAAACCGGTTTGAATGACCGAGATAGGAGAAAGTAAAAAGCTTCCATATCTCAGGATGAGGTTTTTTATTAGTCAGGAGCTTATTAAGCAAATATCACGCACTTATTCATGACAGGTACACTCTTGGAGGATTTTTCAGTTCCTCGCAAGAGGCAGTACCTCGGAAAAAAATTTCTGTTTTTAGGTGGCAGTGGCCGGGAATCGAACCCGGACCTTTGGTATGATAGTTCTTCGCACTAACCATTATGCCACGAGGTACAAGCAATAGCTTCATAAAAATATGATGAGTTTTGCTCTGTCAAATATTTCTTCGATGGAATAGTACCTATCTACAGTTAGCTACATATTTTTACCACCACAAAAAATGTTCATTATTCTCTTTTTTTATTATAAAAATGCATTTACGAAAACTATCCCGATAATAATGATTTACGAGATATTTCACAAGGAAACAATTTCCAACATCAAGGCAACTTATGTAAATCGCATCCATTTGAAACAAAAACATCATCGATGCATAAGAAAATACTTTTAGGTTTACATACATATGTACACTTACATTGTGTATTTGTCATGATTATGAGGTTGGACCTATATGGTAGAATTATTTGGGTCATGGTTACAACTAGAAAATGTGGAATAATTGGATTACATTGTTCCTACAGAGAACGAGCAAACGTTACATACATGTAATGTTTAAAAAGGAACTCAGTCGGAAGAAACATATACTACAACTCTACAACATGTTCACCAAACCGTAAATGGCAAAAATTGAGAAAAAAAAAGGTTTTTGTTGTCTTTTTCTTATAGGCGTAAACTTGTGTATTTTCAATTCTCAAGTTGTGATGTGAAAATAGAAATGTTTCCTTCTCTTTATAAATTCGCATTCCAGGAATTTCTTTCATTTCAAAATTTGCATTTGGCAGTTAGTGTACAGTAAGAAAAAAAGCTGAAAATGAGTATATACCAATCGAGTAAAATGCTTGGTTAAAAGCCAAATCTTAATTAAAGTTATAGACTAAGAACCGATAAGTGACCAGCTTGCTATGATCTGCATGAAAGCCACTTTCCAAAATATAGAATAGTTGAAAGCTCTTTGAAGGATCAGTTAAATGTGCTACTGGACAGAACTTACGGAGGAGTATGGTTAGGAGTATGCACCTATACTCATCTGCAAAATATGGTCAGAAAAAATATGCTCGATCCTCAAAAAAGGTAATCCCCAGGATTGCACTAGCCTTGTCTCCTTATCATCGCATTCAAGATCTTCTCTGCCATACTTTGTGAATGCCTGAAGCCATTGTTCGACAACCTGATAGATCCACATCAGTGTAGCCTTAGGTCAATAAAGCCCACCATCGACAAAATACTCGCACTACGGCATCAGCAGATCTAAGAAAAAACCAAGAAGTTTGAAACCAATACCCAACACCTTTTCATAGATTTCAAGTCCGCGTATGACAGCATTTATCCCACCCCTCCCAAGCTGTTCTTTTTTTGAAGGATGACGATGGAGAATGCACGGTATTTCATTAAGGTCGCCAAGGACTTCACCGGTAGCTTTGATGTCAAAAACAGGTTTTAGGCACGATGAAGACGCACTGCCGTGTGACTTCTACTACACCATTCATGCAATATTAGTGCAAAGCACGTCACGTCAAAACTAAGGACTCAATCTTTAAATATTCCGTCCCATAACTCGTTTACGCCAACGATTTTGGCCTAATCGGACGAACAGAGTGTGATGTCAGTTGTGTTTTCGTAAATATTGACAAAGGAAGCCAAGGTTTAACGATAAATAAGGGCAACACCAATTATATATATATGCTGTCAACAAGAAAAGACACCCAAAAAGCATTGACGTTTTGGGCAGAATATTAATATTGACAGCTATAATTCTGAAGTGGTCAGAGACTTTGTCTACCTAGGCTCTGCTATCGACTCATTGAACGATACCAGAACCCAGTGCTGAAATCAAACGAAGAAACTACACTTCCCAATAGCTGCTTCTTTGGCTGAAGAACGCAATAGAGGAGTCAAGCTCTCTCTCGAACAACAAAAGCGTCCTGAAAAAGACCAACAAATTTCAAGTCAAGACTCACCACCTAGGTATTCATATACTTCAAAGCCGCTTCATCGTTATGAGCTCTATATGGCGATGGCTGAACTTAGGATCCCGAGAAAATTGATTCATTTGGGTCCCGTGTAATTGAAAAATACGCGATGCAATGTACAACTTTGAACTATTCCAAACACCACATGCACAGGTTTGGGGCAAGGAGATGCGCTATCATTTGATTTCTTCTATCTCTTCAATTTAATTACACAGACAAACTACTTAGTCTTCAAGTAAAGGAGGACATGATCAAAAACATGCTATAAGATTTTTCAACCAGCTTTTGGATAAAACGTCACTGTTGATAGCTACAAATTCGAAGCAGTTTAAAAGTTCATCTATCCATTCCTGCCAACAACACGCACACAGGAATGGTTGAGAGTTGTTAGTCACTAGGCCCTGGTTCTGCATGAGCTGTTGCGCCACAAAATTTATTTATTTATTTTATCTTGGAGTGAATACTAATAGGTACCTACCACAAACGACACCTGGAGATCAATTGAAGAACTACCCCAGCAAACCGGTGATACTTTGGTTTGGAGCAACAGACAGGCTCAAACTCACATCAAAGACGAGGTTCACGTTCTATGAAATCCTTAGTCCTGGTTCACACGACAATGCACCGCACGTTACTTTGCAGTAAAAATCCGTGCGCAGTGGTGTGTGCAATATACCTAGAACCTTTCACACAACTGACGTTTGCACATTTGCCGTTTGGATTTATAAAGGGTTTTTAACAGGGATGCTACAAAAGTAGAGCGACAGGGACAGCAAACGACGCCATATTTCTTGCCGCTCTTTTGACATTTTTCTTCAGTAAGGTTTGCCATTTTATGATGGAAAGATATACGAGCCAACAACGAGTCGAGATTATTAAAATTTACTACCGAAATTCGGAGTGAGTGGCCTCAACGTTAAAAGCGCTACGTCCAATTTATGGTCGTCATAATCGTCCTAGCAGATCAACATTTGAGCGTCTACTGGAAAAATTTGAATCCACAGGCTGAGTACAAAATGTTCCCGTGCCAGTGAGACAAAGAAGTGCCCGTAGTGTCGAGAATATTGCTGGCGCTGAGGCTTCAGTTGCAGAAAGCCCAAATGTGTCTCTCACAGGTCGTTCTCAAGCGTTGGGCATCTCTGTCACGTCGTTGTGGCGAATTTTGCAAAAAGATCTTGGCCTACATCCTTACAAGATTAAATTGACGCAAGAACTGAAGCCGCTTGACCACCAGAAGCGTCGTATGTTCGTGAATTGGGCTGAACAACAACTTGAAAATGATTCGGATTTTCAAAATCATCTTCAGCGATGAGGCTCATATCTGGCTGAATAGCTTCGTCAATAAACAAAATATGCGGTATTGCTCAGGCAGGACTCATTGCATCCCGAAAAAATTACGGTTTGGTGTGGTTTATGGGCCGGCGGCGTCATTGGGCCGTACTTCTTCCGTGAGGATCAAGACCGGCACGTTATTGTGAATGGAGATTGCTACCGTTCAATGATAACCGAATATTTTTGGCCCCAATTGGATGATATGGACTTGGAGGACATGTGGCGAATGTCACAATCAATTTATTGGAAACTAAGTTTGGAGAACGTGTTATCTCACGAAATGGTCCAGTCGCTTGCGATTTGACGCCGTTAGACTATTTCCTGTGAGAGTACATCAAGTCTATGGTCTATGCCAACAAGCCAGAGACGATTAATGAACTTCGTACGAATATCGAACGTGAAATTGCAGCAGTATCGGCCGATTTATGCTTGAAAACCGTCGAAAATTGGGTTCAGCGTCTGGACTTCTTCAAGCTTGCCCGTGGTGGCCATGCAAAAGAATCGAGGTCCATACATAATGGCATCGAACGTACCTCCACAAAAATAAAGAATTTCATTGATATCCAAAACCGTTTTTGTTTTATTTAAAAAAAAAACTTTTGTAGCGCTCTTATTGAAAAACCCGATATTTAAATGTAAAATTTACAAGATTACTTATTTAACGCAATGGTAAATAAACCTATCATGCAGGTTTAACATACAATCTTCGTTGATTTAACACGACGTTAAATCATTTCATCGTGTTGAAAAATATTATTACAATCAGGATTAATTTATCAGAATTTAGTTAATTATACCTCATTTTGTCATTTTCGGGAACCTTGTGAGAAGTATAAAAGCACATGTCTGCAGAGGAGGCAGTTTATTTTAAATCGTGAATGAGTAAAGTTGGATGTAATAAAAGTAAAGTGTTGAATTAATTTCAGTGGTGAACAATAAATTGTTTTGTGGTTGTAAAAGTAAAGTATTTTATTTTGTAAAGTAAATAAGTGGAGAATTTTATTAAAGTGAATAAGTTTTATTAGCGAACTTTGAGAAAATAGTACAATATCTTCGAAAAGTCGGATTTTATTTAAATCTGGATTTGGAAAATTTTGTCTATGAACTTAATACTTTATCTCAAAGTTTTCGGAATCCTTTGGATTTTTTCAATTTACTACTAGTCTAAAGGTAAGACATAATTCAAAATTAAATCCCTGGTTCGCTGGGCATTCCCAAGCTTTATAGGTAGCTATGTACCCACCTATAGTAATTTGAAACAATAGACATTCATATAAAACATAAGTAAGTAAATTCGACATTCAGATGAAAAATAAAACATCACAATTGAAACTCTCGATAAATACTATTTGCTTAGCTCATGTTCCTTGATTTTCTTTTGTTTATTCATCTAACTAGCCTTTGTTAAACAAAAATTCTATTCAATCTTCATAAGTCAAACCACACGGTTCACCTATGAACACAATGCACAAAATATCCTTAACCTTTCGCATTTTTATTTGTTATTGTTGTGTTGTGTGAGAGAACGAACTATTTGTCTTGCCATTTCACTAATTGCATGAAATTCTTTGACATTTAAATGTGGTTGGTGATGATGTTTATACCTACTTCATGGGTCACAAACACGTGGTAAGGAAACTGTTTTATTCATTCCCCCACATCTCCACCTCCTCAAAAGAATACACTCATAATAACTTGCAGTAACCTACCACATGGCAATGTAGATTACTTCAACATTTGACACGTCGTCGTCGTCGTCCAATTAATTAAAAATTTTACTTCTTGCAATGACATTTTATCCTTTAGAGGAAACATTCACTAGTGTGTTTGTATATAAGTATAGGTGTAGAAAATACATTTCACTGCTGTGCATATTTTCCTGAAAACAAGAAGATAAAAAGTTTTTTTTTTCAAACAAATTTCCATTGCAAATTTTCTAAACCAAAGTATAATTTTAGATGTTTTCTCTTAGACCAACTTATACATCCGGGTTCCAGGCTATTTCAACGAAAGATAGAATCCCAACGAAATACATATAAAACATATTCAACCTACATACTTAGCATTATATGTACACAAAATTATGCATATCTAGATCTACTCATTTTTTGCATACCAAAATTATATTCGTATGTCCTGTTTTGTATAAGAATTCCAAAACCAACCAAAGTAAATGAAAAAGTTTTGTGGCAAAAAGGACGAAACACGAAACGCATCAGAATCTCTTCGGCTGGCGGCGGCTTGGTACACACAAAAGTTTCCTTTGCATTGTCAAGAGTCATCTACCCCCTTTTTTATTATCAATGGAATAAACTTTACGCAAACATGAACATTTCACCAAACAAAAACTTTCCCTATTCATGGATTAAAATTTGGTGTATAGTGTAATTGCATATATAGAAATGTCTATAGAGGATGTGTATCGTCATTAAAACAGTCCTCGTTGGACGGTAAAAGAGGCTCTCTAATATGGCAACCATTTATGACCAAAAAAAAACACAAGAAGTTTCTAATTAAAATGTCTGAAGGATGTTTTCTTGGATTCATATAGTCAAATACTTACATGCAGTCAAATTCATATTTTAAAAGAGAAAAAACTCTAGAGTGGATTAAAATCCTCAATAAAATACCTTAAGTTACATTTATAACCTTACTTACATTTTTTAATTGATATAAATTGGTCTTAAATGTGTCTTCGTATGATTTCAAGAAAAAATTATGGTTTTCGAGAGAATATGGAGTAAACAGAAACTTACCCCCTTGAACCCTCCCTTGTTTGCTTCCATCCAAAGTTATGGTTATTTTAAGGAAATTTCTTAGACGTCAAAACAAAACATTCCAACAAAATTTTGCTTTTTTAGAATTTTTGGAAATGAAAGTGGTTTAATTTTACTGGCCTAACTTCCAGTTCCACAGTTTCATTTTAACTGAGTTCAATTGTTCTGCAGTTCCCACTGTGAAACTGAGGGAAATGTGTTTACCAAGCACATGTTTTTTTTAGTTTTAAGCAATTAAAACTATTTTAAGGCACAAGTTTCAACTTTTAAAAAAATAAACCCATAGTTGATTTCAAAAAATTTTTTACAACTGAAATATAACCAGTAAGTTAAAAAGAGTTATTTTGCCGTAAAAGATAATTTGCATTTATATTCTTGGTCAATTTGCTTTGCCATTAGATCGGTCTTTGACCATGACCATATTATAAAATTCGTTTAGTTCTGAAAATTAAAAATATTAGTTTTTAACTTGGAGATTCAGTTACATTTCAAAATATTTGAAGCTAGTTTAAAGAAATGTTTTAATTTAAATATTAAAAGGAGAGTTAAAAGAAGGATCTAGCTAATTTCAAAATTAATATACGAACCAAGATACTGTAGCTAAAGACATGTTGTATTTAGATACATTCATCTCACAATTGCGTTTTTTTCTCCAGCTGTTCCCATACGGTCAGATCTATTTTCTTTAAATTTAGTCGTAAGGGAGAGTGGATACAAACGTAACCAACTTCTTCGGGCAGAAAAAAGTTTTGAAAAACATAAACTAAACAAAGTTATAAATAAATCATACAGAATTCAAACCCAATGTATTATACGTAAGATATCTATTGCTCAATACGTCCACCTATAATTTACAAAACTGTGTTCAATTGAATTTAATTCTTTGATTAGATAAAGTTTATAAGAATCTCGCCCAACAGCGTATATAAGGGGGGGGGTCACGGGGTCATGAAAAAAAACTAACAGGCGAACCTGGGCCGTCCCGACTCAAACCCAGTACCAACACGTTTCAGTATAGGTTACGTAAGAATTACCAGCAAAAAAGGCGATTTAACTAGTTGAAATGTCGGTTTATATCGACTTTTTTGCATGTTAGAATACGAGGGAATCTTTTTCCACCAAGCCATTTCTTCAGATTTGGGAACAAGAAGTAGTCGCTCGGAGCCAAATCTGGAGAATAGGGTGGATGAGGGAGCAATTCATAGTCCAATTCATGGATTTTTGCCATGGCAACTGCACATGTGTGCACCCTTGCATTGTCTTGGTGGAAAAGAACTTTTTTCTTGTCCAAATGAGGTCGGTTTTTTTTCAAATCGTCATTGAATCGGTCCAATAAGTTGGCATAATATTCCCCATTTGTTGTTCTTCCCTTTTGAATGTAGTCAATGTGATTTATCCCGCGTGCATCCCAAAAACAGTCTCCATAACTTTATTGGCTGACAAACCCACCTTGGCCTTCTTTGGACCCGATTCACCCTTAGAAACCCACTGTTTTGACTGTTGTTTGGTCTCTGATGTGTTGTGATGGATCCATATTTCGTCCACGGTTACAAAACGGCGCAAAAACTCCTCCATATTGCGATTAAGCAACGCCAAACCTTCCTGTGAAGTTGTTACACGATTGCGTTTGTGGTCGACTGTGAGCAAACGCGGCACCCATCTTGCGGAAAGCTTTCTCATGCCCAAGTGATCATTCAAAATTGAAACCACTGAGCCATGCGAGATCCCTACGGCTTCCACAATCTCTCGCACTTTCAATCTTCGGTCGGCCAACACCATATCGTGAATTTTTTCGATTGTTTCGGGTGTAGAGACCTCAACTGGGCGTCCAGGACGTTCGGCATCTTCAGTGCTTGTACGGCCACAACGAAATTCAGTAAACCACTTTTTTACCATTGAAATCGATGGTGCAGAGTCCCCATAGTATTTATCAAGCCTAGCCTTGGTCTCGGTAATGGTTTTTTTCGCAAGAAATAATGCTTAATAAGCACACGAAATTCACTTTTTTCCATTTTCTCCTCAAATTAGTGAGTAGTCTGATAAAAATAGCTGTCAAACACAAACTAACTGACGCAGCAAGTTTAAATTTTGACAGGAGTCAACTGACAGATGCTTGTTGACAGGAGCAGTGTTGCTGTTTCAGTAAAGAGGTCAGTAATTCAAGGACTTATTGACCCACCCTCGTACCTATTTTGGTTACTAGTTCATACAAATTTTAGCTTCGAACTTAGACAAAAAGTCAGCAGCCTAAAAAGAAAGTCGAAAAAGGGATCGTTTTTTATCGAATTTTCGATATTTCTTCCCAATATTTAGTACATAGAAAAAAAGTTGATATAAATTGATTTTTTAACCTAAAAAATAAATAAATTTGGTGGCACAACAGCTCGTGAAGAAATTTTCGATATTTTTTCTATCGTTAATTTCATTCCAACGCAACGTAACTTAAAATACATCGCTCTGCTTGGAATGTTTGAATGAAATCAACAAAAACTCTAATCATACATTCTTGTCTGACTTTTAAACACGAATTTAACAGTTACTATTAATTTTGGATTATGTTTAAAATATGTACATTTTCTTTTGATCGTATATTCGATTGATGACAATCCATCGCAAGTTAAGCGTGCTTTTAAACATTATTTCCTAAACTATGAATTGATCATAATATCGGTCAATCAAAGTCAATTTGTTCGTGAAATGATCTGCGTCGGTTTTTTGACGCAGAAGGCGTCATGACAAATAATATATAACCGTCCTGTTTGTTGAAAATTTATTTTCATCAACGCCAGTCAATTAACTTGCTAAAGCTGTTGACGTTTACAAACATGCTCTCTGCCTTTTCAATAATCATCAACTCGATTTTTGTACTGCTCAGTTGCACCGTAGATGATGTATTCAAATTCGTGACTTTAGCGAACTTGACCATTGAGCACAATACTAACGCAACGCAGTAAAATTTGTATATGTATTTTTTAAGAGAAGACTTTTGCAGTTTGCGTTAACGAATATTCCGCAAACATATTTCATGGCACCATTCATGGAACGTGGCGAGCCATTCGCAGAACGGCATGGCCCCCTTCATAGGAAGGCACCTGGGGCATTTGCTCCAGTGCCCCACCCTTAGACACTGTCATACACCCTAAAAACATTTTTTGATTGAGATCTGAATTTATTAAAGGATTTTTGGCTTATCTACGAATTAACTTTTAGGGATTACAAAAATTTTATCATTTTTTTTTTGTATGCAGATTTCTAAAAATAGTCAATCAATGCATCAATTTTATTAAAAAAAAATTAATACATATAGATACATTGGTCGGTAATGGTTTTTCAGAATTATTTTGTATGTTTCAATTATCATGAGAAAAACCAGAAGGTAATTTTAAATTTACACATATTTTAAACATTTTTGAAAGTTCGAAGACCATATTGGGTCTGCATTCAATTTTTTGATCTGCGGCCAATACTTCACATGTTCATTTTCAGGCTTCAATAAAAACAAATTGAGGAAGCTAAGAATTTTTGTCTTCAATAAAAGAGTGGTTCTAACTACCACAATTTTTTATTGATAAATGAGAAAATTATCCCCTCATTATTATCCCCTTATCAGATTAAAAAAAAATTAATGCAAACTGTCGCTTAAAACTGTCTTCAAACGTTAGATATTAAGAAAAATATCAAAAAATATTAGTATTAAGTAAAATATTAAGATTAACATCTCCAATAAATCCATACGAAATATTTTTGGTCAAGATCATATTAAAATTCGGGAGTGGATCAAAATTTGGTTTCCAAAACTCAGCTCTACAAAATTTGTGTTTTACACAGAAAATAATAAGGGAATCCATGCAACGTCGTAAGTTTACAAATTGTGTAAAGAGATTGCATGAACGACCTTTGTTATACATTTGATCAAATGCTAGGTAATTCAATCAGAGTAAGAGTGACAATGACGTTTGGATAAGTTTAACCAGTTTGGTTAATTTTACGAACAAAATCCCTTGATAACCTTAACAAAATTGTGTGAATCACTTCTCATGCAAAATTTGACAGTTTATTAACCAAAAGATAAATTCAACAAATTTGTAAACTTATCTACGGTTTTACGAAGTTGCATGAATACCCTTAATATAAAATGTTCAAGCTTTGTCAGCAAATAATAATACAGTAGACGCTCGATTTAGTAAACCTAAAAAAATTAACTATAGTGAACACACAAAATTATTTATAAAAACATATTTTTTTACAAAAATGTCCCGAAAGAATTTTACATTGCTTAAGGACACTGAACAAGTGTTTTTTTTTTAAACCTCGTTGAAAGCTTTGTTTAAAGCTTCAACTCCTGCGAAAAAGGAGGTTTTATTACCTCACTATAATCGAGCGTCTACTGTATTTTATTTTAAGATGATTAAAAGGTAATTGTCAAAATTATGTAAATGGAATTTGGAGAATATTGAGAAACAAAATTTCGACAGAAAAGTTTTGCAAAACGAATTTTGACCTTGCTAAAATTTCGACCCCAACTCTTTATAATTTAAAAAAAAATGGTAACATTTGTGGGACCAGCAGAAATTAATTCCAAAAAAAGTACAAAAAGCGAAAAAAATGTAAATCGTGGATCAGTCTTTTAATTAATAAATTTATAAGAACTGAATTGGGTTTTTGTTTTGGTATGACCCCCCCAAGAAATGGAGCTGTATACGCCGCTGATCTCGCCTTTTATTTTGCTTGGGCTGTTAGTGGGTTTGATTTTCATCCAGGCTTCTGTCATCCGCCCTCTAATGGTTTTGTTATTTGTGAAGAATTTTTGCTAAAATTGTTGTAGATGCTTGGTACAAAGATCAACTGGAAATCAACCCGTTTTTATTACAGTTGTAAGAAACTTACTCGTATATAAAAAGGTACTTCTCATCTAGCCTTTTGGTCGGACTTGGTAAAAAATGGTAGGTCTCCTCCATTCATGCAAGCAACACGCATACAGAAATGGTTGAGAGTTGTAAGTCACTATGCCCCAGGAACGGCCATTTCACAAGGCCCTTGTTCTCCAAGAGCCTGTGCGCGACCAAATTTATTCATTTTGTAATCCCTAGCTCAAGTATATTCTTAAGATAAAAAAGCACACCTCAACTTTTTAAAATAGAAACAAAATGGCACAAATATATTTTTTGAGGAAAATGATAGATGTCATGGATAAAGCACGATACTAGGTAATTTAAATAGCTATTTGGTGATTTTAAGATTAATGAAATGTTAGGGGATAGTCGTAAAATCGTTTTCAATTGGCAAAATTCCCTTTTTAACTTAGTATCTTTGTTAAAAATGCTCTTTTCCTTTTTTTATGAGCTTAAACTAGTATGGTCTACTATTGAAAATTTAAAAAAATAAAGTACACTAGGAAACTATTAACAGTATGCAACTCGTGTGGAACAGTATTTTTGATCACAATCAAATTTCTTATTAAAAAAGTCTATCAAAAAGCTAAAATAACGGTGCATATAAAAATTTGCAGTATTATTGAATTTAACAAAAAATAAGTCCCAAAATTTTTGTTTGAAAATTTATTATCTCAAAATGAAAATGGATATCAAAATTTTTTATTTTTCCCAATTTTTAAATCAGGTTTGAAAAAATTGAATTGTTCACTCCAAATTATAGAATTAATTTGTTTCTGCCATTTATAAATAAAATGGATTTCATGCTTTACAAAATTGTTTACTTATAATAGTTATCATTTTTTAAATAAAATAAAATAAAAAATAAAGTAAAATAAAATAAAATAAAATAAAATAAAATAAAATAAAATAAAATAAAATAAAATAAAATAAAATAAAATAAAATAAAATAAAAAAAAATAAAATAAAATAAAATAAAATAAAATAAAATAAAATAAAATAAAATAAAATAAAATAAAATAAAATTAAATAAAATAAATAAAATAAAATAAAATAAAATAAAATAAAATTAAATAAAATAAAATAAAATAAAATAAAATAAAATAAAATAAAATAAAATAAAATAAAATAAAATAAAATAAAATAAAATAAAATAAAATAAAATAAAATAAAATAAAATAAAATAAAATAAAATAAAATAAAATAAAATAAAATAAAATAAAATAAAATAAAATAAAATAAAATAAAATAAAATAAAATAAAATAAAATAAAATAAAATAAAATAAAATAAAATAAAATAAAATAAAATGAAATGAAATGAAATGAAATGAAATGAAATGAAATGAATTGAAATGAAATGAAATGAAATGAAATGAAATGAAATGAAATGAAATGAAATGAAATGAAATGAAATGAAATGAAATGAAATGAAATGAAATGAAATGAAATGAAATGAAATGAAATGAAATGAAATGAAATGAAATGAAATGAAATGAAATGAAATGAAATGAAATGAAATGAAATGAAATGAAATGAAATGAAATGAAATGAAATGAAATGAAATGAAATGAAATGAAATGAAATGAAATGAAATGAAATGAAATGAAATGAAATTAATGAAATGAAATGAAATGAAATGAAATGAAATGAAATGAAATGAAATGAAATGAAATGAAATGAAATGAAATGAAATGAAATGAAATAAAATGAAATGAAATGAAATGAAATGAAATGAAATGAAATGAAATGAAATGAAATGAAATGAAATGAAATGAAATGAAATGAAATGAAATGAAATGAAATGAAATGAAATGAAATGAAATGAAATGAAATGAAATGAAATGAAATGAAATGAAATGAAATGAAATGAAATGAAATGAAATGAAATGAAATGAAATGAAATGAAATGAAATGAAATGAAATGAAATGAAATGAAATGAAATGAAATAAAATTAAAAAATACAATATTAAACATACAAAAAGACCGTGAGTGGCGTCGTCGTGAAGTTCCAGGGTCTAGTGACTAAAAATCTAAACCAATTTTGTGTGCATGTTGTTAATCGGCATGAAATAAGTAGGCCTACAATTTTATGATGCCAAATCAAAACTGCTTATATGAACGGCACTCTTCCAGAACAAGAAATATATACTCTCGAAGGATATTTCAAGAAAGAAGAAGCAATATTTTTATAGGAATAAGCTGTATCTACAGGGTCTCATACATACTAACTAATACCAGACATAAAATTAATAATTTGCTTACCATAAACAAAGAACCCTATAAATTATATACTTAAAAGTGCTTGAAGAAATAACAGTTATGACATTTTTATTTGAAAATAATGTTCATAAAAATCATAATAAATTTCTTTTATTTAATTTCATTTTTTTATGAATAGTATAACCCAATTTCGAGATCCAATATATACAATATGAATAATCATTACCCCAAGGGGAATACTATATTTTCTTTTATTTACTTTAACTTGCTCTTCATATATGTATATCACCACATGGATGTATACAAAGTATCCCCTAATTCATGCACGATATTTTGAAGAATTATTTTTGGGACCAATCTTAGAAAAATATTGTTAGGGGCGAAAATTCTATAGACCCCTAAGGATAGGGATAGAATGGAAAAAAAAGAAAAAAATTACGAAATAACTTAATAGCCACTGTTTTCTTTGTTTCTAAATTCAATGCTCTCATCAAATACTGAAAACTAGATGCAAAAATATTTCTTAGTTGTTGAGAAATTTGTTCTGTTGTGTTTATGATCTGCTTACTCCTACATATCTTTTTATAAGTTTTAACCTTTAGAAACCACTTTTTTTTAAATTTACTCTTTTTACTTTAACCTTTCTCTGTAATCTTATTCAATTTTAAATAAAAAAGCATTCAATTCAAAAACCTACATTTTAATTCAACAGTTTTCAAAGAGAAGGTACCTTAACTACCTACGTACTTACCTATTTTTCGGTAACTCTTACAAAATTTTTGTATTTATGTTTTTCGCAAGGACTTCTCTGATTAGCTTTATTTTTATTAATGCTTTTAAATTACGTCAGAAAATTTCTTTCTGCAACAGTTTTCAATGTTTGTTACCACTCAAAATATTTTCACTTTCTATTAAAAAAAAAAATAAATATAATTTTTTCCATCGCCAAAAGAATGTTGCTGTTTTTTTTTTTTTTTTTTTTTTTGTGGCGACTCAAAGTCTTAACATCATGTAATTCCTTTTTTTCAGCATTATAACCATTATAGCATTAGACTCCTACAGCATTAGTTATACTCTTGGGATATTAGAAGACTTGAAAGCATGACCTACATTTTTGGTCTTCTTTTTCCCTTTTTTTATTTAAAAAAGAGCTCTTACTTACCAAATATTACTATTAATGTTTGTCAAGTATGAACTACGTTTTGAAAATTTCAATAATCATTCTTCAACGGAAAATGATTGACTTCAGCTCCTCTAAACACTCATTCCAAATAGTTTATTTTGTATAAGAAAAAAATATTCTTTTGAAAACCCAAGAAGTCATTCATTAATCCAAAAGAGATAAAAGTGCTTAACTAAAAAGAATTAATTGCACGGAAACATGACCAGGCAACTACTACTGATCTATATTTTTTTTTTTATTTAAATGTCGTTAAGAGGCAAATTAAATTGCTATCCCTGCAATTTAACTGCTGGTCATAGAAACTAAAAACGAAATCCCAAGGCAAATCAGACCTAGTGGGCAAAGTAACAATGTATGTAGGTACTCACTGGAGAAAAATAATAACCACTTGCAACAAAGGTAGATATAACGGGTGATTTTTTAGCTGGTTTGGTTTTGGCAACACTGGTTTTGACAGCTGACGTGTGTTTAGTACCTTGTGTCACTGTAAAACAGCTTCAGTTTGGTTTGCAATTTAACCATGGATCGTCTTACAAATGAACAACGCTTGCAAATTATTGAATTTTACTATCAAAATTCGTGCTCGGTTCGAAATGTTCATCGCGCGCTGCTTCCATTTTATGGTCGGCATTCTCGACCTTCTGAGCAGTCTATTCGGAAGATTGTGACCAAATTTCGCACCAAATTTACTTTGTTGGACATTAAACCACCAACACGTTTACGTACTGTGCGTAGTGAAGAAAATATTGCGGCCGTATCAGCTAGTGTGACAGAAGACTGCGAAATGTCGATTCCCAGCAGTTAGGCCTTTGTTACAGCACTACGTGGAAAATTTTGCGGAAGGATTTGGGCGTAAAGCCTTTTAAGATACAGCTGGTGCAAGAACTAAAGCCAGCCGACCTACCACAACGCCGAATTTTTGGTGAATGGGCTCTTGGAAAGCTGGCCGAGGATCCGCTTTTTTATCGAAAAATTGTGTTCAGCGATGAGGCTCATTTTTGGTTGAATGGGTACGTAAATAAGCATAATTGCCGCATTTGGAGTGAAGATCAGCCAGAAGCATTGCAACAGCTACCAATGCATCCCGAAAAAGCCACTGTTTGGTGCGGTTTATGGGCCGGCGGCATTATTGGGCCATATTTCTTCAAAGATGATGCGAATCGCAGCGTTACTGTCAATGGTGAACGCAACCGAGCGATGATAACAAACTTTTTTTTGCCCGAAATGGAAGTTCTTGACTTGCATGATATGTGGTTTCAACAAGACGGTGCCACATGCCACACAGCACGCGAAACAATGGCGCAATTGCGAGGCGAGTTTGGTGAACAGTTAATTTCACGTTTCGGGCCGGTCAATTGGCCGCCTAGATCGTGCGATTTGACACCATTAGATCATTTTTTGTGGGGGTATGTCAAGGCTAATGTCTATAGGGACAAGCCCGCTTTGATTGACGCACTGGAAGCCAACATCCATGCATTCATTCGTGAGATAGCGGCCGATATGTGTGAAAGAGTATGCCAAAATTGGACTCAGCGGATGGGCTACCTGAGACGCAGCCGCGGTCAACATTTGCATGAAATTATCTTTAAACATTAAATTGCAAGGTTCAAACTATCGATTCAAATAAATATTTCATTCATTTTTTGGAATTTTTTGTGTTTTTTTTTTTTTAAGTTCTAAACCTCTTAAAAGATCACCCGTTATGTAGGTACTTTAAGGATAAGTTATGGATTCTTCAAATTAAAAACACCTAAACCATTCCAAACCATTCTGTGTTTCTATCATTATTTCCATCATCATTAATTTGACACTGATAAATTGGATTAATCAATGCCTTAAGTAAGATTTGTTTATTCAGAAATAGGAAAGTACCTATTAGCAAGTTAAAAGTGGGGACATTTAAAGGCAATCCGCAGATTAGGATCTTATATCCTCTGCTTCTAGTTTGCATTATTTATCATTATCAGATTCTTAGTTAAATTAAAAGCCTGAGCGGTGTTGAAGTCTTTGCCGACGATAATGTGATAATGACCTCAGGACTTAATGTTACCTTATTTAAACGCAATATTAAGCATAAGGAATATAGATCCATCCAAAGGAAAGTAATACAGGTTTTTGGTGCGGCAAAATACATTGGCGTTTACGAAGTTTACCGATGGGAATTTTTGAAAGATCGCAAAAAAGTCGCGCTCAAGGAAAAAAGTCCCACTCTTATCTTATACAAAACGCTAATTTTACCAGTTCTACTCTACGGCGCGTTGAGTGCTGGACGATAAGTAAAAAAGGGGAATTGATACTGGGCACTTTCGAGAGAAAAATTCTTCAGCGGATATTTGGTCCAATAGGCAAGAAGGGCGAATGGAGGAGAAGATTTAATCGTGAATTATACCAGCTGTACCAAGATGTGGATGTAGTCCAAAGAGCCAAAACACGCCGACTACACTGGCTCGGCCACATCGAGCGAAAAAAAAAACACATGGGTGACGAAAATATTGCGGGTACATCGAAAGGTGTCCCAGTAACAACACTAAAACCGGCTACGGCAACATCAGCCCATGCATCGGATGATGCCAAATCATTAACGTCTATAGAGGCAATAGCACCATCAGCCGATACAAACAAAAAGAGGAAGAAGATGATTCTCTGTGCTCCGAACGTTGTAAGGTACCGCTCTACTACCACTTCAGCTGAGCTGCCAGCTGGGGTGAAGGAGACGGTGCGCACAACCAAAACAAAAGCAGCAGCGAAAATACAACAACAGTTGATTACTTCGCCATCCGACGAAGAAATTGAATATATGTCCAACGGTGGAGAGGGACATTATACAACGGGGGAAAGCAACCTGAATGGTGAGTTTTCGGCATCAGAGGTGGTTTCCGACGAAGAAATAGAAGAGGAAGCGATTCAAGCTCAAATTGGTGCGGTCCAAGGCGAAATAGATCTCCTTACTGCCAAGATAACGCCACTGATAGTGGCTTTAAAGAAAAAACAAGAAGCTCGTCGGGAGAAAAAAAGGGTGGAGCTTGAAAAGAAGAAGTCGCTACAGCAGCCACAAAAAGTAGCGCACCAAAAACCAAGAAATGCTGAACTGCCTCCAACACCAGATCAGCAAATACAGCAACAACAAATAAAACAAAAAAGATGCCACCACAGCAGCTGATCCTAGAACAGCCACAGCAGAAGATAAAAAAAGCCCAACAACAGCAAAAACCAAACGAACAACCAAATCAGCAGCAGCAGCAGAATTACCAGCAGCCGAAACAACAGCAGCAGAAACAACAGCAGCCGATTGAATACCAGCAGCAGCCACAAACAAAGGATAAGAAAGAAAAGGTGCCTCCCATAAATACATATAAAATGGAGTTGAAGGAAACCATTGACCTATGTAAGTCGGCCATAGGCCAAAACTTTATTATAAAAAGATTGAACAAAGATAGACTTGCTATCCGCTGCTTCACACTGGAACAGCATAAAATAGTCAAAAATTTGTTAAAACAATCCACAACGGAGTTCTTTAGCTTTACTCCTAAAGTGGAAAAATATCAAACGGTCCTTCTGAAGGGCATAGATTCCTGCACGGAACCGGGGGTGCTCTTAAATGAGCTCCGTCAAAAAGTAGGCGATGATCTCTATTTTGTGGGGGTCAAGCCATTCGCTACAGTCGGGGCCAGACGGGAGAAGCGGTCTTTGCCGTTTTTCCTGGTTCAACTCTCACCCAGCAGCAAGTTGGATAGTTTGAGAAAAATCTCCGTCCTCAACTACCAGGTTGTAAAATGGGATAAATTAAAGAGACGTGGCGACATGCTTCAATGCATGCGCTGACAAAGGTTTGGACACGCTGCAACGCTGCAGCAAACTGCGAAATGCAGTCTCGCTGCGTGAAATGCGGTGAGAACCACAATAAGGGAGAGTGTAAGCTCAGTGAGGAACGGGTCAATGACATGATCCAGCTTAAATGTGCACTTTGCGGAAAGGAGGGGCACTCTGCAAATTATCGGGGTTGCTCAACTTTTCAGCAAATTCGTAATAATAAAGCGGCTAAGCAGACAGCAGCGGTAGAGATATGCCCATCAACGCGTGCTCCTACAACAACTCTCGTCAACCCTCAAATTTCCTATGCCCAATTGGCGACAGGGAGGGGGAAAACGGTATAGCCTGCAGCTAAGGTGGTTAACCGGCCCTCGTGCCAAAAGCTCCGGACGCTCAGGCCGAAATTAGAAGCATGTTGCTGGCAATTCAAGGCCAGCTGACAGGGCTTCACAATCAGATAAAGGACCAGGTGACTAGGGTAGACTATCTCTACTCTGTTTTGCCTAGCCTAACGCAAATTAGAGGTTAAAGGTGCGCTGTCGCAGAGGCCTCTTAGGATCCTTGCTGTGAATGTAAATTCACTGATTAGGACCGAACGTAGAGCTAATCTTTTCAAATTGTTGAAAGACCAAAGGCCAGATGTGTTTATGGCCAGCGAAACTAAGCTGAAATAGAAACATAAGTTGACTTACAACAATTACAATATCGTAAGAAGTGATCGACCGAACTCCACTCAAGGGGGAGGCGTCGCAATCTTCATACGAAAAGGCATTAATCATAAAGTTATATATAATAGTGACCTGCGTAGATTTCGGCTGTTGGAGGCGTGCATCGTATGCATTTCTCTCCAACAGGGGAAGCGAATGTATGTCATCGCGGCTTATGCACCGGAATCACCTCAGCCAACTGATTTTTTGACAGAGCTTGAAAAACTTTTCGAATGTCTACACTTGAGCTTGGACGAAAATTACTTTCTCATGGCCGGTGATTTGAATCCCAAACACTTAGATTGGGGAAATCAAGTACAGAATCCGAGAGGTATTCATCTTTTAAATTGGATGAGTCAGTATAAAGCTGAATATCGTATAGAACTGCTGGCTATGGATCGGCCATTGTTTCCAAGAAGCGGTGCCTATCTGGATCTATTGCTAATAGACGCAAGACTGACAATTACTGACACTGTGGGTCAAAGACCAAGAAACTGTTTACGAACGATCGAGTACGACAGTGACCACTGCGGACTCGCCGCCGTAATACAGCTTCTGAACGAGCTCGTGGAGTTGGATGAGTTTGTACCTGTCCATACTTAGAGTAACAGTAAGGTGCGCTGGCCATGCTTTACCAACGCCTTATCGAGCGAAATCAGTTCGATCAACACATCCCCACCAAATGACAGCAATTGTACAAATAACGAAAAAGACTAATACTTAGAACAAATGGACAAGACAATCAAACGAACAATGAACAGAAAAAAACATGAACAGAACCGAAATGCGACCATTGATGCATTACACAGACAAAAAAGTGGACTGCTGACAAGACTCAAACTCTTGTACCGAAGGTTTACTGACCCTCACCATCTGGAGATTAGGACATTGAAGTCGTCGATCAAGAACATCAACCAAATAATTAAAGAAAACTATCGGCTCTCAATTAATTTGTATTGGGATAACAAAATTCGGGCCGTTAACTCTAGCGACCCGAGCATGTTTCTGCAATTTAACAAGATATTTAGAAGGAATGATCAGAACAACCTTCCGTGTCTTAAGCTTCAGAGAACGACGGACAACAGAGACGTACTTCTGACAGCAGGAATTAATCCAGAGGACGCCGTCTTGGACGATGACCTCTTTATTGTCGAAGATCCGCAGGAGAAAGTGGAGGCTGTGGGGGCTGCTTTCCAGCAAGTGTACAAGGTGAATGCGTGCATTCGCCCGAATCACGACCTGGAAAACAGAGCCTTGCTCCATCACTTCTACCTTCGGAATGACATCACGCAATGGCGATCAGAGAACCTTGGTTTCACCGGGTTCAATGAAGATCATTTGGCAAACGCCATAATCGCCGAGCGAAATGGGCCCAGTTCCCTGTTAATTACGAAGGTGGAGCTCCAGCTCATCTTCGATTCATTAAAGAAGAAGAAGTCAGCAGGAGTCGATGGCATATCCAACGTTGTACTTCGACATTTACCTCAAGAAGCAGTAGACATTTATACCACTCTGTTTAACAACGCTCTGAATAATGCATATTATCCAGTGCGGTGGAAGACAGCTGTGGTGCATCCTCTCCCGAAAAAGGGAAAGGACAACTCCAATCCGGCGAATCTCCGGTCGATAAGTCTTCTTCCGAGCATAAGCAAGGTATTCGAAAAAGTTATCAATAGAGCTCTGTCTAAGTGGGCAGAGGACAATAATATCATACCGGACAATCAGTTCGGTTTTAAGGCGGGACATGACACCATTCATGCCGCGTCGAAACTCGTTTCTGATGTCCAATGGAACAAATCTAAGAAGCAGTGTACGGGTGCCTGTCTGGTTGATTTGGAGAAGGCCTTCGACACCGTATGGTTAGAGGGTCTTTATCTAAAGCTGACCAGACTTGGCATTAGTAAACCACTTTTACATATGCTTTATGATGTGCTCAATGGCAGAAAGTTTGTTGTCAAAAGTGGCAATGTAACTTCTGCCACAACCTTTAATATTAAAAATGGTCTTCAGCAGGGAGCGGTCAATTCGCCGATTCTATTCAGCATTTACACCAGCGATCTGATAAGTAGTCTCACTCAGGCAATTGCGTATGCCGACGATCTAATTGCGTACAGAACAGCTCCAAAAGTCGAGGTCATCAGGATTTTTTTGCAGCGTGACTTCGAGAAGATTCAGCGATATTGCGATGACTGGAAGTTGAAAATCAACTTCCAGAAATCAGAAACTATCTTATTTAGGACTCCGTTGCTTAGAGCCACAAGGGATACGAGAGAGAACTGGCGCAAGCTGGTGATCGTAAGGCCAAATGGACATCCACTGGCGAGTAAAAGTGTAGTAAAGTACCTTGGCATCTGGATGGATCAGTATTTGTATTTTGACAGACATATAAATGCTGCTCTGGCCAGGGCTAGGGGAGCCTTTGCCCTGACGAAACGGTTGTTTTATAGCAGCAGCCGGCTTGAAAGCAGGATGAAGGTGATTTGCTACATGGCCCTTATCCAGCCGATGATTGCCTATGGATGCCCGGTTTGGTTCAACGTTGCCCCATCTCAAATGGAAAAGATTCGGGTGTTTGAGAGGCAGTGTCTTCGACGCTATATACAAAGCTCTATACAACGGGTCCAACATAAACAGGATAGATAATTTCTTGCTGAAGCTTATTCGAGGTCACATTGCAAGAGCGATGTCCTTGACTAACAGCTTAATTTTCGGGGCTTATTACCTCAACAACGAATACTACGAGAGTGTGCGTCTAAGCGGCTTTATTCCGCCCGATGTATTCCTCCACCTAGACAGTCAAAGGCTGATCCAGGATAGAGCGGCGGTTCCGCTAATCTTCCACGTCGGCCGCAGAACTGTAGATCGGCGGCTCCTTTATAGTCGAGACGTCCTCGCACAAGACGGAGCTGAGCACCTTCGGTTCAGTAGGACTGTGTCCGAACGGGACTGAAGAGATAGGGTAAAGCAGGAGAACCAGTTCTGGTGGTTGAAAAACGAACTTGAAGTTCCTTCAGACATTTAATAGTCGACCCTGCTATTTTCTTTTGTATGGCCGACTTACATAGGTTTAGTTGGTTAGTTTTAAGAAGGGACAGTCAGGGTGGCACCAAAAAAAAAAAAAAAAAAAAAATATACAAAACCGGAAAATGCTTGCTGTGGCTGTTCTAGTTTGTAAGTAATCTGTAAGTAGCTTATAAGTAGGTTGTAATTTGTTTATAATTAGTTGTAAATAGTTTTAAGTAGCTTTAAGTAGTTTTAATTAGTTTTAATTAGCTTCAATTTAGTTTTATGTAGTTTGTAAGTTTTATATAAAACTATTAAATAAAGACATAGATACCGAGTTTTTTTGTAAATTCTTCTCGGTAAAAAATAAAACCGACCTGGATTTAGTATTAAGATAGTTCTTAGGCCGAAAGGCATTAGCATTAAGTTATTCTAGTTTAACTTAGAGCACCCAATTGGGGCCAGTAAGTTAGTATTAAGATATTGATAAGTAGGCTAGTTCTTATGAATTTTTTGTCTAGCTTTAAGATAGTTTTAAGACAATTGAAAATAAAAATCAATTTAAAAAAAAAAAAAAAAATCGAGCGAATGAATAACAATGCACCAGCCAAGAAAATCTTCGAATCCCAGCCCCCAGGTTCAAGATGACCAGGAAGACCGAACCTTCGCTACAGGGATCAGGTGGTTTCCGACTCAAGAACGCTTGGTCTCGATGACTGGAGGGAGCGTGCGAGGGACAGAGACTCAGGCAGAGACTTTCCATGGATCTTAGTTTAAATGATAAAACTCCTCTCATCCTCCTGGCAATTTTGATGCGGCTGAAAATTGAAAGCTCTTCCTTTCCTCCCATCTCACAACACCTCCATATGGTTGGGACTGGTTCGAGTTGAGTTGTCGTGCCATTAGTTTATTTTATTTTTTAGCGTTTCGTAGGCGATGGTATTTTTGGAAGTCGTCTGGTATCTTATACAACGCTTCCATATTTTGTATAACCATTTTTTATAATCATTTCCGTAGTTCGTATTTTTTCCTAAAGGGTACAGTTTATCAAAATATAATAATATTACAACAAATATTAATACATTTTTACATAAGACTTTCAACCCTCAACAAGGGAACTAGTTGATGCGTCCCAACCGCATGCATCATTTTTTCGTTTTATTTAGTCGATTTTCAGTGACACTTTTTTTTCATTTTACCAGCAATTATCGAGCCCGAACAGAATAGTAAATACAAAAAAGATAAGGACAGGAGAGAATAACTACATACATGCCCGAAGGCACATCACTGAATCCTACAGATAGTTCACATTTGAATAGTATTGTACGCTGCTTTTGTTAGAATTCAAATTGAAGAAAAAACGGAAGAATAAAGCGACACGAGGGAATGATGAGAAACCATTTTCTGATATGGAAAATAGGTTAGTTGCGAGAAATATAAAAACAAAAAAAAAATGGAAAATAAAATAAAGCGAAGACAATTTCCATAGATTGTATTTCTATGTTAACCTTGGAGACGAGAGTTTTCATCAAGAGAGAAAGAAAGTTCCATTCCATTATTTCAAAGAAAATGAAAATGAAAACTTTGATTATCTGAAATTATATTTTCGTTGAATTCTCTAAGGAAGTAGATGTGTGGAGAGATAATTTTATTGTTGGAGGTGTATAAGACATTTCCTTTTTCTTTTGAGAAGTAAACTTTATGGTCACTGTGGCGTAGGTGGAATATTTTTTTTTATAATTGTTGATAAGAATACCTCTTTCGGTTTTTAATTTCGAATTATAAGTTTAAGTTTTGAAAGAAACCAATAACATATTGAATACAAAATTCACAAAATGGTATCACAACTTTTCTTTAAGAAATTCAATAAGTTACTTCCTGTAAGAGCTAATATGCAAAAATATTTTGTTTTAAATATATTTGTATGGTAGCTCCTAAGGAACAATTTTTTTATTTTTGATTTATTTGAAAACGATGAAATTGATTTTATCCATTATTTTTTCTTTTGAACATTCTAAAAAGAATTGAGCAGCTCCCCCCTGCTGGGTCAAGAAGTATAACTGTCCAAAAACAGTGTTCCCCTTAAAATTAAGAATCACGTAAAAGAGATAATTTTTCCTCTTTTTGTTCATTTACACTCACTGTTAATTGAAAAAAAATCTAAGAGAGTCCCAAAAATTAGCATTGGATGTCTTATTTTTTTTTTATTTTTGATATATGTACGTTTCACATTAAAGAAACAGATACAGTTCCAGTTGTTTTATCTGGACATACGTTGTTGTATTGGCTAAGTTTTTGTAGGGTTATAAAATTGGAGAGTTCCACTTTTTTCCATTTTGTTTTAAATTTATGTTCTTTATACTCAATTTCATGATTTGGCTGGTCATAACATTTTTCAGGGGTAAATTGTAACATGCAAAACTTAGCCTTTCTTTATATTTCTAAATAAATTGTGATTTTGTTTTAAAATGAACTTTTTATTTGTATTCAACTAGCAGTTGGGTATCTTTTCATAAATTAATTTATATACATTTCTTGGCATGTTTACAGATTAATTTTTTTAGACAGCGAGAGTAAAGGTTTTTGTTTATCTGCCAATAAAAAATTACAATTTTAAGGAATTTTTTTTTTTAATCTAAATTAAATATTTAGGATGTCCACTGATTCACTTACTGACTGACTAAGTGACTGGCTCTGTAACTCTGAAAAATGTTTTGAACACGAAAAAAATGTCTGAAACGCCTCCCAGGCACCAAACGCGTCTTGGAAAGTAACTGTCCGTGCCTTTAAAGATAGGTGAAGTTGTGGAAATGCTTCGAAATGTTATCAACATGAAGAAAAGTTGTAAAAACACCTCCAGATACCAAATGACAGTTAATTTCTTAGAAGATAGTAGCTGAGGAGATGCACTTTCGAGTAAAATTTCAGTGTTGCCACTTTTCGGGATAAAACTATTTCCACATTTTAACTAATTTATTAATATTTTGAACATGAAAAAAGATTCGAAAATACCTCCAGATTCCAAATGCGTGTTGAGGAAATAGGAGTTGATATTTTAACAAATAGGTTAACCTTCGGATAAAATTTTAGTGTTGCTTCTTTTTAGGAATATATTTTTTTTAATATCAAGTGGGCCCTCCACTCTTTTGGTAATTTGAAATATTTTGGGCGTTAGAAAAAGTTGTGAAAATACCTTCAGATCCAAAACAGAACTCATTTAGCAACTCACGTTATAATGCACTTAACTTTCTTAAGTTATTTAATTCGCTTAATTTATGTTCAATATCCAATCCAAATAACAAAAAATTTTAACATTACTTTATCAACATGGATTGCGACAGAGGTGTCCTATATTGGTTGTTTTTATTTTAATTCAATTTGCGTTTTATGTTTTCAACATTGATTGAAAACATAAAATACAAATGTGTGCTATAAACTAATAGTAAAATTTCAAAAAATTAAAAAAATCCCAGTGATAACACACACAAAAATTAATAAACTATGACTTTTAAGATGAAAAATGCCTTGTTAGAATGTGTGTTGTTAAGGGAAACAAAATAGAAAAACTGGAATTAAACCCACCTGAAAATTTGTTGTTTTTATGGAAACAATAAGCACTTTAATCCTGTCTATATAAACATATGTGTTTATTAATTCCTTTATCTAGTTTTTGAATCAAACACAATTAAATGATATTTGTATGGTATTTGTTTTTCCAAATTATTAATTACCCATTTGTGTATTCATCAAACTAAACAATACCTTATTTGCTTACCTAAGTAGCAAGGTGTTTGTATTTTAGCTAGTTTATAACTTTGCAATTTTTCCAGTATAAAAACCCAAGAAATTCCTTGGTTGTCATTAGTTCGTGCTCCTACTTTCCTTAGAAGGTTTATTACAAAAATCTTATAAAAATGTTCGCATTCAAGTTGGTGTTCATTGCCCTAGTGGCAATCATTGCGTTTTCTTCAAGCTATGCTCTTAGCATTGACAGAACCACTAACGCGAAACTTGAAGTTTCAAGAGAAGGTACAGGTACATCTGGTCTAGGCCGTTTAGTTGGTGGAGCTGTTAATGCAGTCACTCAAACTGCTCGCGGTCTTGTTAATGGTGCTGTTGATGGAGTCAAAGGAGCTGCCAATATTGCCGACAAAGCTACTACAGTTACTAGCAGTACGGCTAATAATGCTGGCGATGTTTCTCAAATTGCTGGTCAAATGAATTTCAAATAAAATTTACATATGTATGTAGATACCTATTTCATATGTATTTGAAGAAAAATTGGATATTTTGATTTATTTCGGAGACATATGGTCAGTTGTAAGACTACCAAAAGAAGTTTCTATAAAGGAAACCAGTGTTGAAGCCTAAGAGTTGTTTCAAGGTGCTATTATTTGCAAAGGCTGTGATGAGGGATGCGTGAACGTAAATCATGTATTTTGTGCACAAGTGAATCGGTAGATCTGTGTCGTGTGCCTATTTGATGTTCTTTTTCAAAGAATTTAAACAGTAATCTCTAAGCATGGGAGTGATGACCAATAGGACAAAGGACACACAAAACAATGTTGTACGACCTTTACCATGCATTTTATTCATTTTCAATCAAACTTTATAACACGTCACAAACTAATCATAAAATCCTGAACATATATTAAGATTCCAAATGCGTAGGGGAGAGTGGGACAAAACGGTCCTTGGGGCAAGAAGGTCCAAACCGCTATTTGGCTTAGTTTGCAACTCACTCTTACTTTAATTTTGGGTCCAAAGTTTAATCATGAAACAGTATAAAACGGAAAAAATTAAAAAAAAACATAAACTTTCCAAAAGACTTTCAGCGTCTTGATTATACCTTTTGTAACGACAAGTTTTTGTTTTTTTAAGAAAGTACATGCTTTTATTTGTTTTTGTCTCGGGAGATAGGAAGGGTACATAATCCCGAATGCCAAAATCTCGAACTGCAAAAAATGATAATCCCAAATACCATCATCCCAAATACTCAAAATACCAATGCCACAATCCCGAATAGATAAAATCCAGAAAACTAGTTTTTTATGTTACGTTTTCAGAGTTTGTTTAAATGAGAGAAAAAATTTAAAAATTGAGTTCTGTAAAATCCTCCCGCTGACACACCCACTTGTTTTTAATATCTAGAATAAAATAATTTGGGTGAAATTTGGGTGAAAAATAAAAACAAAAATAAAAATTTTGTTTCGTAAGATCAGCCCACTGACCATCCCACTCATTTAATATCTCGAGATTTCGGTCGAATATTTAAAGCTTGTATCAATAAATAAAATATATTATTTTAGATAACTTAAAAACACTTATTCTAAAAAATAATAGTTCCACCTTCAATTAGAGATATTAAAAGAGTGTGTTTTTCAGTGGGTGGATACAAAACTTAATTTTTATCTTTATTTTTATTTTTTTTCTCGTTCTCGGAAGAACTCTTACAATTTCACCCAAATAAATTTATCCTTTTTCTAAACATTAATATCAAGTGGACGTGTTAGCGGGAGGATTTTACAGAACGCAATTTTTATATTTTTGCTCTCATTTTAACAAACTCTGAAAATTTAACATTAAAAAAACTAATATTAATAAAAGTGGGCGTGGTATCCCAAGTAACAATTTTAGCTGTTTAATTGCTCTAAAAGCGTTTGTAGAGCTAATCTTAGAGCTCGTTGATTTCAAAAGAAGCTTTAGATACACTTCTAAAGCGAGTGCAGAGCTTGCCTACAGCGAATTCATTGAGTTTGAGAACTAATATTTGCTCGAAACCAGCTCTTATCAGTGGCTTGTAAGGCCTTGCAGCTCTTAGGTATATTATTTAGAAATCTTTAAAGCAACATTTTTGACAGCACTTTATTTGTATTAGTTTGGATTTGTGTAATACAAATTACAAAGTAAAATAATATGGGAACGATGTATTATATGTGTGATAGTAACATTTGAGTACTTTATGTGTTGTGATGTCGCAAATTAGTAAAATATTCCTATAGAAAATATAAGTGAGAAATGAAATTAATTATTTAACTGTTCCATCTTAGTGAATTTTTAGTGCGCGCTTAGATTTTTCAAACATGTACTGAATGTACTTCGCAAAATTACAACGCGCCTTCGAAATTCTTTATATAACGCAGTGAAATGTTTAAAAAATTAACTTAAGCAACACAGAAATCTGTTACAAAAATTAATTTAAATATCTGAAATAAAATATTTTTGTTTTCATTGCAATATTTGCAATATTAAGTGTGTTTTATATTGAAAATAAAGGTTTTTTATTCGTTTCAAATAAAATAAGAAAAATTGTTTCAATGTTTTTTTTCTGTCACCATATTTTTATCGTGAAAATAGTTTGTCTTCAATAGAACTGCAATATGGATATTGTAGAGCTAGTTCCCACAAAATGAGAGTTTTGTGTTCAAGGCTATAAAAGAAGGGTGTTTCGAAAATTGAAAGTTTTGAATAATTTTAAATCGTGGAAAAAATTTCTTATTTATTTATTAACAATTGAAGTGCATTATGGTTTCTCAGCAAGCAAACACTTGTGCAACTCAACCGTTGATTTAATTTTATTTTAAAACATTTTATTAAACTGTTCAATTGATTTTAATAAAATTTTTTTAGAAATTTCGGATCTCTAATTCGACAATTACGTTGCATACTTGGTAATGCTTAGAAATATAAAGGAACTTATTTATTTTCTAGTTTTGGTTTGACTTTTCTCGGTGAAATTATCTTTATTGTATTTAATTGTGAAACACCCTACTAATATGAGACAGGTTTAGTATTAAGCTCTATAGTCGTTTTGTTGTAGCTTTGTTCAGCCTTCAAATTTCACAATTCTCAGAGAAATTTAATAAAGCTCAGAGAGATATCCAATGCGCATGCGTTTGTGTGAATGTATTAGTAATTTAACTCTACAGCCGCATTCTGTGCAGCTATTTTTTGACATTTCTTGCATAGAATCATACAATAGTATTTTAAATATGAGTTTTAAGAAGCTCTATAACGCTTCTTTATATGCTCATATTAAAAATTTGCTCGTTTAAAGAACGTTGAACGTTATTAAAGAGCATATTTTTAAATCTTGGGACGTTATAAAATTAATGGAGCTTAATGTGTATTGGAAACTCGATTATGGAACAAAATTTTTAAATAAATGTTGGGAGCTGTGAAATAATCTGCCTTAGAACTATGGTATCAGATTTCACTGCTTACAAGCTGCTAAAGAACAGTGTTGCTTCTATTAGCTCCAACGATGTTACTTGGGATTAGGCGTATTTTTGAAAAACTTATTTGTATGTTCTCTGGAAATTTCAATCAAATCGTTAGAGCTGTTTCCGAGTAGCTATATATATGTATATACAATTTTAGGTCATTTAAAGTAATCAGATTTTGATTATTAACAATGCGATCGATAAATGTGATGATCATTGCAAATGATTTAAACCCTTGGGAGTTGCAGGAATATTATTAATATTCACTGAATAGTTGGTCAGCTTATTAACAATTGACTTCTGGAAATTAGAGTACCATATTTCAATCATAATAAAGGTTATTATAATTATCCATATTTCTTTTATAGACAATGTCATGATGCCAAAGCGAACAAATTCGGGATTTTTTGTCATGCGGGATTTCGTCCATTCGGAATATTAATTTTCTGGATTTTATTTATTCGGGATTGCGGCATTTGGTATTTTGAGTATTTGGGATGATGGTATTTGGGATTATCATTTTTTGCAGTTCGAGATTTTGGCATTCGGGATTATGTACCCTTCCTATCTCCCGAGACAAAAACAAATAAAAGCATGTACTTTCTTAAAAAAACAAAAACTTGTCGTTACAAAAGGTATAATCAAGACGCTGAAAGTCTTTTGGAAAGTTTATGTTTTTTTTTAATTTTTTCCGTTTTATACTGTTTCATGATTAAACTTTGGACCCAAAATTAAAGTAAGAGTGAGTTGCAAACTAAGCCAAATAGCGGTTTGGACCTTCTTGCCCCAAGGACCGTTTTGTCCCACTCTCCCCTACGCATTTGGAATCTTAATATATGTTCAGGATTTTATGATTAGTTTGTGACGTGTTATAAAGTTTGATTGAAAATGAATAAAATGCATGGTAAAGGTCGTACAACATTGTTTTGTGTGTCCTTTGTCCTATTGGTCATCACTCCCATGCTTAGAGATTACTGTTTAAATTCTTTGAAAAAGAACATCAAATAGGCACACGACACAGATCTACCGATTCACTTGTGCACAAAATACATGATTTACGTTCACGCATCCCTCATCACAGCCTTTGCAAATAATAGCACCTTGAAACAACTCTTAGGCTTCAACACTGGTTTCCTTTATAGAAACTTCTTTTGGTAGTCTTACAACTGACCATATGTCTCCGAAATAAATCAAAATATCCAATTTTTCTTCAAATACATATGAAATAGGTATCTACATACATATGTAAATTTTATTTGAAATTCATTTGACCAGCAATTTGAGAAACATCGCCAGCATTATTAGCCGTACTGCTAGTAACTGTAGTAGCTTTGTCGGCAATATTGGCAGCTCCTTTGACTCCATCAACAGCACCATTAACAAGACCGCGAGCAGTTTGAGTGACTGCATTAACAGCTCCACCAACTAAACGGCCTAGACCAGATGTACCTGTACCTTCTCTTGAAACTTCAAGTTTCGCGTTAGTGGTTCTGTCAATGCTAAGAGCATAGCTTGAAGAAAACGCAATGATTGCCACTAGGGCAATGAACACCAACTTGAATGCGAACATTTTTATAAGATTTTTGTAATAAACCTTCTAAGGAAAGTAGGAGCACGAACTAATGACAACCAAGGAATTTCTTGGGTTTTTATACTGGAAAAATTGCAAAGTTATAAACTAGCTAAAATACAAACACCTTGCTACTTAGGTAAGCAAATAAGGTATTGTTTAGTTTGATGAATACACAAATGGGTAATTAATAATTTGGAAAAACAAATACCATACAAATATCATTTAATTGTGTTTGATTCAAAAACTAGATAAAGGAATTAATAAACACATATGTTTATATAGACAGGATTAAAGTGCTTATTGTTTCCATAAAAACAACAAATTTTCAGGTGGGTTTAATTCCAGTTTTTCTATTTTGTTTCCCTTAACAACACACATTCTAACAAGGCATTTTTCATCTTAAAAGTCATAGTTTATTAATTTTTGTGTGTGTTATCACTGGGATTTTTTTAATTTTTTGAAATTTTACTATTAGTTTATAGCACACATTTGTATTTTATGTTTTCAATCAATGTTGAAAACATAAAACGCAAATTGAATTAAAATAAAAACAACCAATATAGGACACCTCTGTCGCAATCCATGTTGATAAAGTAATGTTAAAATTTTTTGTTATTTGGATTGGATATTGAACATAAATTAAGCGAATTAAATAACTTAAGAAAGTTAAGTGCATTATAACTTGAGTTGCCAAATGTGTTCTGTTTTGGATCTGAAGGTATTTTCACAACTTTTTCTAACGCCCAAAATATTTCAAATTACCAAAAGAGTGGAGGGCCCACTTGATATTAAAAAAAATATGTTCCTAAAAGAAGCAACACTAAAATTTTATCCGAAGGTGCATCTACCCAACACGTATTTGCTAAAATATCAACTCCTATTTCCTCAACACGCATTTGGAATCTGGAGGTATTTTCGAATCTTTTTTCATGTTCAAAATATTAATAAATTAGTTAAAATGTGGAAATAGTTTTATCCCGAAAAGTGGCAACACTGAAATTTTACTCGAAAGTGCATCTCCTCAGCTACTATCTTCTAAGAAATTAACTGTCATTTGGTATCTGGAGGTGCTTTTAAATTTTTTCTTCATGTTGATAACGTTTCGAAGCATTTCCACAACTTCACCTATCTTTAAAGACACGGACAGTTACTTTCCCAAGACGCGTTTGGTGCCTGGGAGGCGTTTTTGACATTTTTTTCGTGTTCAAAACATTTTTCAGCGTTACAGAGCCAGTCACTTAGTCAGTCAGTAAGTGAATCAGTGGACATCCTAAATATTTAATTTAAATTTAAAAAAAAAATTTCCTTACAATTGTAATTTTTTATTGGCAGATAAACAAAAACCTTTACTCTCGCTGTCTAAAAAAATAAATCTGTAAATATGCTAAGAAATGTATATAAAATAATTTATGGTAAGGCAACCAGCTGCTAGTTGAATACAAATAAAAAGTTAATTTTAAAACAAAATCACAATTTATTTAGAAATAAAAAGTAGAGAGAGATAGAATAGAGAGTTAGCTGCATAAAGAAAGGCTAAGTTTTGCATGTAA
Source organism: Dasysyrphus albostriatus (assembly GCA_946251815.1). NCBI lineage: Eukaryota > Metazoa > Arthropoda > Insecta > Diptera > Syrphidae > Dasysyrphus > Dasysyrphus albostriatus. The sequence continues at coordinate 16,937,788 of OX276335.1, read as the reverse complement.
CAATTTACCCCTGAAAAATGTTATGACAAGCAAATCATGAAATTTAGTATAAAAGAACATAAATATTGCACAGCGAGCAAATACCTTCCAAATCGTTCCTATGCGGCATAAAGTTTAGTTTTAATAGTTCTCCTCTTGCTTTAAAAATATTGCTTATCATTTTTCTAGGATAGTTTTCGTTGAAGTAATTTCTTTCATTTAAGTTGTAATTTAGCTTGGCATATATTATTCTTGCACTTGATGATTGTTGCCAAACCTGGCAGCACCTTAAAGTAAACTCAACAACACAAAAGCCGAATAAAATTAGAGCCGGCTGAACGCTAAGCGATTGACACTTATCCCAAAAATGTAATTGGCGTGGTCTTTGACCATAACCTAAAAGAAGTTGCCACGATTAAGAAGCAGAAGAAAAATGAAATTTTTAGTACCTCGATTATAAAATCAAACTTAAAGTAAAATTAAAATTGAATTAATCACTAAAATTTTCGAAGTTGTTTTTTATTTAAATTGTTGTGGCAACAATGATCTTGCCTTTCTATGAATGAATATCTCTCATTTTCATCGATGCTCTGAATTATTTCATAAAGAGACTTTTTCCAATGTGCTGCATCAGCGTCGACTAAGTCTAGACTCCATCCACAGTTAGCTGCATGATCAACCCAATCTTTATAAAACAACGATTTACGACGTACTGCATGCTTAAACACGAGCTTCGGCAATCTCCATATTTATTACTCGTACCAAGTAATCAGCATTTAATTTCAGAGTAGCGACGAAGAGCGTTGGGAGTCCTGTTTCCAAGTAATACATGTATTTGGGTGTATTCACCGGCAAAACAAAAATTTTCCTTAAGAAAAAGCGCAACAAGTTCTCCACTATCTCAAATTTCTTCATGCCCCAAATTTGTGCTCCGTAGAAAAGAATAGCTTTAGCAGTTGCATTAAAAACTTCAAATTTAGCATTTGTTGAAATAAGCTTATTGTTGAATATTTTTTTCCAGTTTGCACAAATTGCTGTCCTGGCTACGTCAGCCTTAGCTTCGACATGTTTTTCCATATTTAAATTGTATGTTATCATCATTCCTAGATAAGGGTACTCCTTCACTACTTCCAGATTGGTTTCGCCATATCTCCAATATTCCTTTCTAGAAGTTCTTCCTGGGCCGTTCTGGAATACCATCACTTTAGACTTTTCAGTGTTTACTTCTAGGCACCATCTTATACAGTATTCAAAAAGCCTGTTTATATTGAATTGAAGTGAAGTAGGGGATTCTGCCAGAATAAGAATATCATCCGCATACATTATTACTTTTATTTTAGTGTTTGCATATTCAACACCACATGGCAGGGATTCAACAATATCATCCAGAAAAAGGGCAAATAACAACGGACTAAGATTGCATCCTTGCCGAACTCCGCAATTTATTATAATTTTGTTTGATGTTTCAGCTCCATTGAATACGCGTCCAGAAGTTTCCTGATACAGTTTTTCCAAAGCTCTTGCAAATTTGCTTGAAATACCAAGATTGTAGAGTTTATAAAACAGTGCTCTTCTGTCCACTTTATCAAAGGCTGCTTTAAAGTCAACGAAAAAAGCATATAGTTTCTTATTTTGACTTAGTTTTGAACGGGCTAGGCATCCTAGTACAAAAATGTTATCAAGTGTCAAATAACCTTTTCGAAAACCGGACTGGAATTCACTCAACTTGTTATTTATATTGACCCAGTTATTGAGCCTTTTATTAAGTAGAGAAGTGTATATTTTCAAACTTGCATTTAAAAACGAGATTCCTCTATAATTGTTGGGGTCACATGGGTCACCCTTCTTATGAATTGGCCAAATTAGAGCTTCTTCGAAAGAATCTGGATAAACAGCGAAATTAAAGATGAGTAAGCTTTTCTTTAAATAATACCGACGAATATTTAAAAAATTCGGTTGGTATACCGTTCGAACCAGCCATTTTACCGTCCTTAAGTGTATCCAGAATTATTTCCACTTCAGACATTGTGATTTCTGCATCTAAAATGTTATTCGTGATAGCTGACCTTGCATAGCTCCATGATGTTTGAACAATATTTGAGCTCAGCAATGCATCGAAGTGATCTTTTAAAATTGAAATTGCTATTTGTGATGATTTTAGAGCTGCCTCATTTCCATTTATTTTTTTTTTTTTTTTTTTGTTAATTTCCAAAATTCTGCGGAGTCCTTACATTGGCTCAATTTTTTAGCTAAGCTTTCTTCATACTGTTTTCTTTTTTCTTTGCACAATTGCTTATACTGCTTGGTAATTTCCACATATTCTGTGCGAGTTGAGCTTAAATTGCACCTTTTAAGTGAGTTTAGAAACTCCAGTGACTTTTTTCTGAGTCTTTCACATGCATATTCATACCACTCCTCTTTTTTTTTGCAATTTTTTTGTTTCCTGCATAAAAGCTGCTGCATCCTTAATAATTTCTTCAAATTTCATTAAAGGTAAATAAGTAATCTTGAAACAGAGTATACTCCTTTCCAACAATGTATTTAAACTTGTTTTGTAGTTGTTTTCACTACGCGCCACCCACTTAAATTTGGATATACGAGTATCTGGCAAGATTTGTTTTTCGGAATTGCCATGGATGCTGTCAAATTCAATTTTAACCTTAATTGGAAGATGATCCGAGTAGGTAATGTTTTGCACCTTAAAATCTTTTACAATGGAAATCCAGTTTCCACTGATAAGACAAAGATCAATCGTTGAGCATCCCTAGTACCGTAAGGAAAAGAAAACAGTATCAGTTCCTTCGGAGAAAATATCGAAGCAAGGAAATGCAGAAACATATGCCCAAATAGCGGCAAAAAATATACCCGTTAATAAAGACACTGAAACAGACCCGGTTTCGAAAGTCTTTTCAATAATTTTGTCAAAACTTGAAGAACAATGTGAAACAAATAAACTTATCTTTGATAGGTTAAGTAAGCTCGAAAATTGTTTTCGACCCAAACCTCTTTCAAAAAATATATGATGGAAAAGCTTAAAATTCTAACGTGGAATGACAACGGATTATGGCAAAAACTTGGAGAATTGGAATGTTAAAAAGAATCAAATCTTAAAATCCACGGGTTTCATGACTACCACGCCATTCATCCGTCAAACAAAGCAAGAGGTGGATCATCATTGTATATAAAAAAATGCATTGAACACTCGATAGGCCTTAAAATAGAGGTGGAATCAATGCAATTGAGTAGTGTCCAGGTTAAAACTAAAAATATTCCTCTCAATTGCCCTCCGCGTAGCAAAATTGATAAGAGTGAATTTACGACATTGATAAAGTCACTAAGTCCAAATTTAATTGTTGGTGGTGACTTTAATGCAAAGCACACCTTCTGGGCTTCACGATGCATATTTCAAAAGGGTCGCATGCTATATGAAGCAGGAATGGAAAATAATTGTGACTTTCATTCGACTGGCAAGCCAACTTACTGGCCAACTGATCCGTCGAAAATACCTGACCTAATCGATTTATTCATGGTAAAAGGAATACCCTCCAACCGTGTAGAAATTTCAAAGAGCTTTGACCTCTTCTCAGATCATTCTGCCGTCGTACTCATTATGAGCGAAAACCTTGTTAAAATTGAAAAACCACCCAGGTTAACAAACAGTAAAACCAAGTGGGATGGATTTAAAAAAAATATCGAGGACAACGTTGAGTTAAGGGTGAGCTTGAAGACGCAGTAGATACCTTTGTTTACAAAAAGCAGCTTGGGATAACACACCTTATCAAAGGCTAATGCCTCACTTCAGCAAACCCGTGCTCCTCAACACAAAGCTCATTTAAATCGCTTGAGTAATATGCTAAAAACGGCGATATCAGATTTCAAAAACCTTGAAGTTGAAAATTACCTTGAAGGCTTGACAGCGGGAAAAAAACCAACTACTCACTTTGGAAAGCTATAAAAACGACCAAAAAACCAAAGCTTCCAGTGCCCCCGATTAAGAAATGCCAAAATAAATGGGCTTAAAGTGACAAAGAAAAAGCGGAGGTATTCGCCGATTACTTAGAGGAAACATTTAAGCCGTTCGATGGGCAAGAACTCAACGAAAATATTAATATGAATTTAACCTCTAATGAAATCTACATAACGAGAAATGCTACACTTGCTGAATTAAAAAGAGAAATAAAGAAGCTTAAGTCCAACAAAGCTCCAGGATATGACTTAATAACGGCAGAGATTTTAAAAATGCTCCCTCGTAAAGGGTTTATTAACCTCCTTTACATAATAAATGCCGCTCTAAGGTTAGAATATGTTCCAAGCCAATAGAAAGTTGCTGAAGTCATAATGGTTTTGAAACCTGGCAAACCATCTCATGAAAAGAAGTCTTACAGGCCGATTTCGCTTCTTCCTATTATATCAAAAGTTTTTGAAAGAATACTACTCCTGCGCCTGCAACCGATAATAGAAGAGAAACAATTAATACCTGAACATCAGTTCGAATTTAGAAGCAAGCATTCGACAATTGATCAAGTGCATAGAATTACTGACGTAATTGAGAGAGCTCTTGAAGAAAAGAAAATCTGTTCGACTGTCTTTTTGGACGTGTCGCAGGCGTTTGACAAGGTGAGGCACGAAGGCCTCAAATTCAAATTAAGACAAGTTCTGCCGTAAGGACTTTACAACATTCTAAACGGATATTTTTTCTTTTTCGTGTAAGACACGGAAATGACTATTCTGATTTCAAAGAAATAGTGGCTGGGGTACCACAAGGAAGTGGATTAGGTCCAGTTCTGTATCTTTTATTTACACGTGATATACTACAAACAGAAGACACTATTGTAGCCACGTTTGCTGATGATACTGCAATACTAGCAGTAGGCAAAACGATTAGCGAAGCTACAATTAAATTACAAAATGCTCTTAATAATGTTAATGAGTGGACGAAAACATGGCGAATAGCGCTTAATGAACAAAAGTCAGTCAACGTGGACCTTACGTATACAAAAATAAATAGATTACCCGTCTTTCTTAATACCGCTCGTGTTCCATTTGCAAATGGAAAAAGAAGCCACACGTGAAAAAGAAATGCGAAGAACTAAAAAGCAAAATAAAAGATATGAACTGGTTAGTCGGTAAATATTCAAAGCTTAGTATTGAAAATAAATTGATTTTATACCGACAGGTTTTTAAACCTGTTTGGACTTATGGTATACAACTTTGGGGTTGTACCTGCGATTCAAAATTAAATACCTTACAAACATTTGAAAATAAATCGCTTAGGTCATTTGTAAATGCTCCGTGGTATAAAAGAAACGAAGATCTTCATAGGGATCTCGGGATTCCTACGGTGCGGTAGGAAATAAAAAGTTTCGCGCGAAAACATAGAAATCGACTAGTTGAACACGCTAATTCAACGATTATTGACATTCTTGACGAGTCGAATTTAGTACGCCGTCTGCGAAGAACGAAACCTTCCGACTTGGTGCGGTGAACAGAAAACTGCTTTAAAATCGTGTAATATGCTGGAACTTTCACCAGAAAGTAATCTGCAACACGTTACTTAACTTCGTTAAAAATAAATTGCTAGATAAGTTTCAACTTAGTTGCAATCGGGAAGTGGAGGTGGATTTAGTGTAGTAAGAATCTCACACTTCTATGAACACGCCTGAATAGCAGGTTTTGCACCTCCCACGGGAAAATAACAAAAAAAAAAAAAATATCAATACTTTTTGTATTTAAAACGAGCGCATCCCGATTTTTTTAATACAATTAGTATTACATTTTAATATACTCTTATCTATATTAAATTTTATAATTTTTCGTTTTAAAGAAATTCATGTATATTTATCATTAAATTTTAATACTAAAGAATTATATTTTATTTTTTTGGACTACTTTTTAATCTTTTTTGTATTACAAATAATAATTTTAACACTAAACTATTAAAATGTAATACAAAGTTTTAAGGATTTTTTTTTTAAATTTCCGGAGAATTAAAAAGTAATATTTTCACCCCAGGATTTTTAACTGTGTACTTTAGCACGAATTTATTGTATTGCCATAGGCAAGCGACAACCTTTCACCTTTTATCATAACACACTTAATACACTTTATACCCTTGGGGGCAGTTAATCTTTAATTATTTACAAATTGTTAACAAATTCAATTCAAAATAAAAAATTTATTTCTAAACATGAGGGAGCCTTATGTGTTTTTGAACATTTAAGGCAATTTATTTAAAAATAAAAATCCCTCGTTTTAAAAAATCAATTTCAAAAATTGTATACTAAAAAAAATTTACTTAATTTAATTTAGGGCACAAATATTTTTATTTCTGTCGAATTCCTTAAGCAGCACACTTTTGAACAAAGGGTTTTGCACATTAGTTGTATGCTTATGTATACCAACATAATAAGAAACCTACATCTACATACATCCATGACATAACCTGCATTATAATATTTTGTTTCGCCCTTCGTAGTAGAACGCGTTTAGGGATAAAATATGCCGCGATATGAAGCTAAAAAAAAAACTAAATTTAAGGCGAATTAAAAAAAATAAACATTTAGACAATATGCAATTGAATGGGTATGGGGGGGGGCGGCGTTTGGTTTATGTAACTCGTTCTCGTCATTGATGCAAGCACGTGCTTATAAACACCAAAGGAAACAAAGCACTTTTCAACCATTACCACCCTGCTCCAGTCCAGTGTTTTCACACTTTCGCTCATCTCTGTAGAGGTGTCACACACTGACACAAAAATAAAAAAAAATAAAACCAAAAAAACGTTGAAAACCGCCAACAAAATTCCATATACCCACCAAAATTCGTCCTTATCTTGCCAGGATGCCAAAAACGAGGTCCTCCAAACACAGGGTGAGGTTGAAATGTTTTAAATATATGATTTCCTTAAAACTTTGCTTATAGATTTTTAAATTTGAAAAAAGTTATTCTTTGACAAATTACACTTTTTTATCACCTTCAGAGGATCGAAGGACCAATTTTTTTTTTTATGGGACGCGCGCGTTTATACAATGAAAAAATATATTACTGCACACTTACGATATACACATACACAAGGACACAGACACACAAACACAAAGAAGCCAGGTCGAAAAATGGATTCGATTTTTTTTGTGGGTCGAAGAAGGTATAAGCCTCTTTAGTAGAGCGTGAGAAAAAATCCGGATTCGCTTTTATTGACACAAAAAAACAGTTGAAATAGGACGAAATAGGACCAAAACCCGTTGCACCACTTGGAATATACGTAACGGTGTTTATATTCTCAAGAGAATCAGTGCAAGTTGTGCATTTTTTAAAGGTATGTATAGGTATGTAATTTTTTTTTAGGGCAATAATAAATCACGGATCCGCAGTGATTTTGAAAAGCTAAAGGCTGCCGCTTTGCACCGAAATCGTTGACGAGTAAGTTCTAACTGAATTCGGAGAGAAGTCCTCTGACTTGGGGTAGCTTGGCACTGCTAGAGCTCCTGGTTTGTTCAGGTTCTCAATTTTGGTGTGGTATACACATATACGTAAGACGACGGGGGTATTTTCTATTCACCATACTGAGCCACCCTCCGACCAACCCTGTTCAGAGAAAATAGAAGTAATTGCGGCATTTGTAAAATGGCGCGCATGACGGTAATTCGTGCGGGCGGCTCAGAACAGGGTCAACATATAGAGAGCGAGCTGGAAAGTTTGATGGAATGGGATTTCCGGATGTTTGTTTCCTATCGGGGGGATTACCTATACAGTAGTAGTGTACCCGCATGTTTGAGGTGAAAATTTGTTCAAGGGAAACGAATTCGTTCAATAAATTTTCGCAATATATAAAATTTTCCATACATAGACATAGATAACTTCTGTACGTAAAGGTGATTATATGTTTTATGCGCTGGCATTTTTGAAGCATGTGCGTGCGTACCATGTGACTTTCAAAGCTTTGAAAGATGTCTAATTCGAAGAAAGTCTAGAGTTGTGGCTTGTGGGTGGTGGTGGATACGTTTAGCAGATTTGTTTTTTTTTTTTTTTTTTGTTTTGTTTTATTTTATCTTTTCATTGACAGAGAATCTAGATTGTGGGAACGGTGGCTATGGAGGCGCGCGGTGGAACGGACCCCTACAGAATTTGTCTCTGATGACCGATAAAAGTGGCAAAGATACTGGTTGTATCTTTAATGACTTAAAGGATGTGAAGAAGCGTAGATAAATTCGGGGGGGGGGGGGGGGGTATTTCTTACTTTTATATAGCATAAATGTAAATGTACGGAGGTAAATTAGGTGAGAATCAAGCAAAAAAAATGAAAAAATTCAAATTGTGAGATGAATTTTTAATCAAGCTTTGCTTAGGATTTAAAGTTTGCTTTTACTCATAACATACAAAGTTGGCTTTCATGTAGTTGAGAAAAAGAATCGTAAGCTCTTTGCAGCCGAAGGGTTAAAATTATGTCAGTTGTCCAAGGCGATTTTTTTTTTATTTTATTTTTATTATTTTTATTTGCATTCAAATTGAATGGTTCTTTGAAATTTTCAGCTATACACGCTTCTTTGAACAATTTGAATGCACGTTCGTTTTCAGGCTCAGATTTATTTGTATTAATATTTACTTCAACAGTTTGACCAAATGTCAAAGGGCACAGTTATGCAGTGCCCAGTCAAGTTTGCGGCACTACACTCATTTTACAGTAACAAATTCTGGGGATAGTGCCTCGCCAAGTTCGTGGCACTACACCCTTTTTTTTCAGGAACAAACTCTGGCGATTTTTGATTCTCCTCTAACTTCAATACTAACTAGGTTAGTCAGAAACTTCAAATAGGACTTCAAAAATCACCTGATTCATTACTGACTGACTGACAGAAAATTATGGAGCACTTACCACCACCTTAGAACTTTAAGGTTTCGCGCATAACAGTAGGCCTTGTTGTTCATTCAAATGAAAAATCGAAAATCTGCAATTTTCCAGCCAGGGGCGTGGTATCCACCCACTATCTCAACGAAATCGAAAATATAGCACTTTGTGTCCATATACGTTATATGGAGCTCTTTTCGATTGATTGGCCGAACCGAAGACTGGCAAGGACGATCAGGGTAACAACATTGTGGTAGAATTTTAGTCATTGCTGTGGATATGGAAAATCATTTTTATAAATTGTTTAACGGTGATGACGAACCGAATTCCGCTGCCATGCAGATTGCACCATTCAACCTGGACTACGTAGGCCAACAATTCCGTCTGCCCGATCTCGACGAAGTGAATATAGCTATATCTAAACTAAAGTCAAATAATAAAGCTGCTGGAGCTGATGGCCTTGCAGCTGAGCTATTCAAAGCGGCTGGCGATGGATTGGTTAGGAGTATGCACCAGGCATGATTAGGTATGGGTTTGATAAGATCTCTTTAAAGGTTTACAAAAAAGACGCGGATCGCGTCTCTCTCTTTCCATCGATGGGTGATGAGGAATCCAAGTCATCCTCGATCACGGTTCAGTCTTCTACTACATACTTCTGACTGAAATGGAGACCGGAGACTTCATTAACCTCATTCCTATATATGAGGATTACCATTTGGGTTCATCTTCGGAGGAACTCGACGATACCTCGGTGGAAGCTGGATTGCCTAATTGTAGCCAAAATGCTGCAGTTAATCCAGACTAACCTCCAACACTCCATTAAGGCTTCGGCCTCTCTTCTTCTCCGCTTATCCAGGAATATTGAAGATACTGTCCTGATCCAAGAACCGTTTATTGTCAAATCCATAGATAGGGGACTCAGGACTCTTTGATACTACGTATTGTATGCACCAGACAAGGGTGACCCCTTGATCTTACGTTCTAGTCAAACATAGCACTAATGTATATTTACTCCCTGATTTCAGAGACAGAGATATTTCTTCCGCTAAGCTCGAAACGCGCCAATGGGACGTAATGGCTAGTGTTGGCATATCTGGGTCACGATCACCTCAGCCGACCACTGGAGAGACTGATCACTCATGCAGAACGGCGGAAGATATGCCTCATTATTGGGAGCGATGCGAACTCCTATCATACAGTATGGGATAGTCAATTCAGTCTCATTGATGAATCTCCTTGCCAACTAGTATTTCGAAACCCTCGGAAAACCGACTGGCTTAAATATGGGATAACACTTAAGAAACTTTTAAAACTTGGTCTTCTAAATCTTCCTTCTACTACTAATGAACTTGACTGCAAGATCAATGATCTCACAATAGACCTTAAATCTATGACTACTTCCTGTCCACTTGCTCAAGTAAGGGGGAAAAAGAAACCATATTAGTGGGATTCATGGCTTGAAACGCTCTAGAAAGATTTTCGAAAGTGTTTCAATCGAGCTAAAAGCACTCGTGAAATGTCAAATTGAGAATCCTATAAGGTAAACCGCAAAGCATATAAAAAAGAGAACTTTTTGTGGTAAAATAGAAGAAATTTCAGAGGCATCGAGGTTAAGGAAAATTCTCTCTGCAAATCCAGTAATGCTAAGCTTGTGACTCATAGACCAACTCTTGCGAAGAATCGCTTAACCTGCTATTAGATACTCACTTCTCTGGTAGCTCCCAAAATATTAATAGCTTCGACCAGTTTAGGTCTGATATGAATTCAAGCTATTCACAAGGTCTGATAACCACGGACAAGCTGCTTTGGGCAATCAACAGCTTCCAGCCTTACAAATCTGGGGGACCAGACGGTGTAATACCGGCCGAACTCCAAATGAATATAGACGTAATCCTGCCAATTCTGGAGTCCATCTTCATGAGTTGCTTTGCACTGGTCTACATTCCTCTGTCTTGGAGGGAAGTCAAAGTTGTGTTTATACCCAAAGCAGGAAAAAGTGTTCCCAAAAAAACCCGTAAAATCTCAGACCTATTTGTCTCATCATCATTCCTTCTTAAAACCTTTGAACGTTTGATAGATATCCACTTACATATACAACCATTGACACGCAACAATTGTCTACTGCTCAACATGCTTACTGTAAAGGGAAATCGGTGGAAACTGCTTTATATACTCTAGTACAAATGAACCATGGAAAATTCCCTCCATCATAAAGAGTACACCATGGTTGCTTCCTTAGATATAGAAGGCGCTTTTAACAATGTCGAAACATATGCAATCGCATCTGTACTGACATTTCTGAAGGTAGGTGGTTCGCTTGGTGAATTGATTAATCAAATACTGACTAGGAGAGTCATCAACTCAAAACTGGGTGGCTTTTCTTAAAAGATGAATAGATTCATATCTATACAGACGAATCAAAAACTGATGGCGGGGTGGGTGGTGGTGTGTACTCAGAAAGACAAGAATTAAGTCTCTCATTCCGTCTTCCTAATCATTATAGCGTATTGCAGGCGGAACTTATGGCAGTTAAAGATGCCTTATCTTGGCTGAAAGAAAACGTGATATCAACCACAGATATCCGCATCTTCTCTGATAATCAAGCAGCTATAAAATCTCTGGAGTCTGTCCCTTCTTACTCTATAACAGCCCTTAAATGCCGTTCATCTCGTTGGAGATGGCGCAGCCATTTAACATTCACCTGTATTGGATGCCGGGTCATAGGGACATCCCAGGTAATTGTAAGGCCTGTCTTAGCTTTGGGAGTTTGTTCAAAAATCTGGAACGAACTCCCAAAGCTAAGACAGGCCAAACTTCTGCTTGGGCCTCACAACCAGGAACGTTTCCAGTCCTGTATGAGTTTAAACAGGAACAAACTTAGAATAATAACGGGTATCCTTACAGGCCACTGTAAGCTTAGTAGACACCTCCACATTCTTGGCTTAGAGAACAGCGCCGCGTGCAGATTCTGCAATGCTCATGAGGAGACACCGGACCATATACTAGGTAGATGTGATGCACTCGTGCATCAAAGACACAGGTATCTGGGAAATCACCAGAGAGAGGAGAGCGAACTACCCTCCCTAAAAACACTCCAAATACTCAAGTTCCTCAAGGAAACAAATTTGGAGAACGTGCTGTAGTATGAGCAACCTCATCCAGCTCTAGACGGGGGCACAATAGATCTTAATAGTCGCAGTGCACTTATACCCCAAATCCTTCATTCATTCATTCAAGGTCGATGAACTTGCTAAAAGTGGAACAATTCTACCTCTTCTATCTAGCAAGACAGATATAGGTTAACCCATCGCTACTTGTAAGCATTTGCTGAAGCAAGATGCATTAGACAGAACAAACCTTAGGTGGAACAATATCACCACTTGTTTGGCAACAAAATAAATCTGGCCAGTAATGGATTTAAAGTGGTCTAAGTGTTTGATATCCTTAGGCAGATTGCACATTAGCTTCATGACATTGTCTTATAGGCAGCACGCAATGCGTCTTTGTGTATTATCTCATGATTTTTGCAGAAGCTGTATGGATGAGAAAGAGATAGAATCGATTCCTCACCTTTTATGCACGTGTCCTGCTTTATCTAATATAGACGAAGACTTCACCTTTGTGATTTTTACTTCAATGACCCTAGTGATCTAATAAACATAGACATAGGTAATCTGTTACGCTTCATAAGAAGCTCCAAATGGTTCACCGAGTAAGGAATAGGGCTTCCTAGATTCATGTGGTGTCACAATGGATCAACTCATGGTCTAAGTATCTTCACGACTACCAGCCACTTCAACCTAAGCTAACCCATGCACCAGCTCATCTGCAAAACATGGTTGAAGGAAAGCATGCCCGATGAGTTGAGTCTCAGCATTGTTTGCCCGATCCTTAAGAAAAGTAATCCCCTGGATTGCACCAACTACTGAGGAATCAGTCAGAGATTAGATAGATTCTAAATAAATGTGATAATGGGAACGGAAACGAATCAAATAGCATTTCATTTCCTCTCTCATCAAACTGCTGATTATGTAAAGGGTTTTTCAAACGGGACTCTACAAAAGTAGAGCGACAGGGACAGCAAACGACGCCATATTTCTTGCCGCTCTTTTGACATTTCTCTTCAGTAAGGTTTGCCATTTCATGATGGAAAGATATACGAGCCAACAACTAGTCGAAATTATTAAAATTTACTAACAAATTCGGAGTCAGTGGCCTCAACGTTAAGAGCGCGCTACGTCCAATTTATGGTCGTCATAATCGTCCTAGCAGATCAACAATTTAGCGTCTAGTGGAAAAATTTCAACCCACAGGCACAGTACAAAATGTTCCCGTGCCAGTGAGACAAAGAAATGCCCGTAGTGTCGAGAATATTGCTGCCGCTGAGGCTTCAGTTGCAGAAAGCCCAAATGTGTCTCTCACACGTCGTTCTCAAGCGTTGGGCATCTCTGTGACGTCGTTGTGGCGAATTTTGCGAAAAGTTCTTGACCTACATCCTTACAAGATTTAATTGACACAAGAACTGAAGCCGCTTGACCACCAGAAGCGTCGTATGTTTGTGAATTGGGCTGAGTAACAACTTGAAAATGATACGGATTTTCATCGAAAAATCATCTTCAGCGATGAGGCTCATTTCTGGCTGAATGGCTTCGTCAATAAACAAAATAAGCGGTATTGGTCAGGCAGCAATCCACACGTACTCCATGAGTCATCATTGCATCCCGAAAAAATTACGGTTTGGTGTGGTTTATGGGCCGGCGGCGTCCTTTGGCCGTACTTCTTTCGTGATGATCAAGACCGACTCGTTACTGTGAATGGGGATCGCTACCGTTCCGATAATAATTAATAATGATAACCGAATATTTTTGGCCCCAATTAGATGATATAGACTTGGAGGAGATGTGGTTCGAACAGGATGGCGCCACAAGCCACACAGCGAATGTCACAATCAATTTATTGGAAACCAAGTTTGGAGAACGTGTTATCTCACGAAATGGTCCAGTCGCTTGGCCGCCTCGGTCGTGCGATTCGACGCCGCTACACTATTTCCTGTGGGGCTACGTCAAGTCTATGATCTATGCCAACAAGCCAGCGACGATTGATGAACTTCGTATGAATATCGAACGTGAAATTGCAGCAGTATCAGCCGATTTATGCTTGAAAACCGTCGAAAATAGGGTTCAGAGTCTGGACTTCCGCAAGCGTCCCCGTTATGGCCATGCAAAAGAAATCGAGTTTCATACATAATGGCATCGAACGTACTTTCACAATAATAAAGAATTTCATTGATATTCAAAACCGTTTTTGTTTTATTTAAGAAAAACTTTTGTAGCACTCTTATTGAACAACCCGATATAAATTAGTTAATAAGCAAAATTAATAAAGAAATGACATTCATTGACTGACCAGCAGAAATTAAAGTGTTTTATTAAACTTTTCTTACCTTTCGAAGCTGGAGAGTTGTGGAATCAAGAGAAGAAAAGTGTTAGAATTTAACTCGTGTGACAACATCCATAAAGACGTGCAATATACAGGGTGGCGCACCAATTGTGCTACAATAAGAAAGTCAAATAACTTTTTTTTTAATCAATGTATTTCATTTATTTTTTTTTATTGGTTAGAAAATTAAATTTTATTTTAAATAGTTAGTTGTTTTTAAAGATTATAGACCGCAAATGACCTCCACGCTCTCCCACGCATATGCGGCACCTGATCAAAAAATTATTCATTGCGGCCTGAAGAGTTGAAGTTGGGATCGCCTCAATTATTGTCGTTATGGACTGCTTTAATTCAGTTAAATTCCTGGGCTTCGTTTTATACACCTCTTGCTTGACATAACCCCATAAAAAGAAGTCTGGTGCAGTCAGGTCAGGTGACCTTGGGGGCCAGCGAAGAGTGGAGTTCCTAGAAATTAATTTGTTTGCGAATTTTTTGTTTAGCTCCGCCATAACTGGTCTGGCTATATGTGCAGTTGCTCCATCTTGCTGAAACCAAACGCTGTTGAATGGTATACGTCTTCGGCGCAGTTCTGGGTAAAAAAACTTCTTCAACATCTTTAAATAACGGTCCCCATTGACAGTAACGGTTACACCGTTTTCTTCAAAGAAGTACGGCCCGACAATACACCTTGATGAAACTGCGCACCACACAGTGACTCGTTCTGGGTGCAGTTCCATCTCAGGGAGCATTTCTGGATTAGACTCATTCCATATACGGCAATTTTGCTTGTTTACATTGCCGTTAAGATCAAAATGGGCCTCATCAGACATGAACAAACAATTGATCAATGTGTTGTCTTCTTCGGCCATTGAGATCATTTTTTGACAAAATTCCAGGCGAACAGGCAAATCCTGAGGGTTTAACTTGCTAGTAATTTGGACTTTGTACGGAAACAAGTTTAAATCGTCATGAAGTATCCGTTGTAATGACCGTCTACTAACTCCAATTTGCCCCGATAAGTTTCGGGTCGAAACGCTCGGATTGGCCTGTATTGCAGATGCTACTGCTGCGATTGTATCCTGAACCCGAACATTGGCATCTCGATGGTACGGCCTTCGTGCGATGCTTCCAGATTCGGCAAACATGTTTACAAACCTCATAATGGTCCATCTACTCGGGGGATTACCGCCAAGCTCACGCCTAAATTCCCTTTGGACGGAAATGACGGACTGCAAAGCATGGTACCGTTGCACTATCCAAATTCTTTTCTCCGTATCCCAAGCATCCATTTTTATAAATCTAAATAGTAACCTACAAAATAAACAAAAAAATAAGCCGATTACTCACACAGAAAAAAATTTATTACGTTTTATTTTTGTAGCACGATTCGTGCGCCACCCTGTAGATTAGCACTGTCTTTGCATCCCTCCCAAAACTCATCCGTTTGTGCACGATAACGATGGAGAATGCACGCTGCTCCATCAATGTCGGCGTCAAAGAAGACTTCACCGAAACATATGATGTCAAAAATAGTCTTAGGCAAGGTGACGCGTTGTCATGTGACTTTTTCAACATCGTTTTTGAATGAATTATGCAAAACTCTCACGTCAATACCAGAGGCACAATTTTTCAAAAGTTGATCCAACTTTTCGCTTACGCCGACGATATTGACATAATCGGATGAACAAAGCGTGATATCAGTGGTGCTTTCGTGAGAGTATTAAGGAGGAAGCCAAGAAGTGGGTTTAACGGTGAATAATGGCAAGACCAAATATATGCTGTCAACAAGAAAGCACACCCAACACCCAAAATAATAAATCAATCATTAAAATTTTCAATGATGAGTTTTAATGATAGGCGCCTAAAAGCAGGAAAAATTATAAAAATTATAATCATTATTTACCTACCATAATTTGCTACAAAACTGTGTTACAGTGTGATTAAGGATATGAAAAAAGCGTCCACGAATCATGATTTATTTAAAAAAATAAAATTACTAGACTTTTTGCACCAGATTGTGAATACCCCTAAATAAATGTTAACTTTTGTGATCTAGTTGGTTGGCCCCTGTGAGAATGTGGACGACGAAGTTCAATAGAGAGTTTCACTTTGAGATTTAAGTAGTCATTCAGTTAGTATCTAGTGTTTGACAAGTGCAGTAAGGTAGGTAAAGATCACTAAGCAATAAATTGTTGAAATAAATTCATTTGTAACAGTGAAACAGAGTTATAACTTTTTTTTTATGGTATTACAAGGTAATCTTGTATTTTTATTTTAAAGTTTCATTTTTGTTGTTTGGTAGTTATTTACGCGCGAAATTTGAGTAAATTTTGTTCTGGTTTCTTTGTTTGGGCGGCATTGGAACATAAATGTAATACAACATTGATTACTTCTGGTTGATTACTTTCTAGTTTCCGTTAAAGTTATACAATACACCACCGTAACTTAATTCTTTTAAACATTTTATTTTATTTTTATAACGTTAGAGCTATTTTTCAATAAACTGCAGCTGAACAGCCCTTAAAAAAGAGTCAGTTTGTGAACACAACTAGACAAATAACCTAAGTTTGACATTATTTGCGGGCGTCAAAGTTTCACACGAAACTTATACGATGCCGTATTGCCGCATTTACACTAGTAACAAATTGTCATAAATTTTTTCCATTTTCTCAATATTTATGACATATTAGTGTAAATGGTTTGAAAATTTACCATAATATTGGTCATAAATTAAATGACAGAACCATTAAAAATATTGCCATTAAAATAAAGCCATGTTAATGCAAATCGACCATTTTTTCTAAACTTTGTGCATTAATGTACCATTTGGTTATCCTATTGTTTGTTTAAGATGTTGGGAAAAGAAAATAGAAAGATTAATTCACAAAGCACTTCTATTTTTTCTCCGATTATTATCTTGAAATCTTTTCATTCAGAAAAAAGGATGGTTTTTTGGGTCAACTGAATAAGCACTAATATTGAAACTGGTAATAAAAATTAATGGAAGGAATTAAACAAATTTTCTTAAATGGTTTTTATTTCTTATGATAATTTTAGGACAATGTTCAAAAAAGTTTGAAAAAAGGAACAAGCCACTTTTAAAAATCTGTGTGCTCATTCAGTTGAAGTGGAGTGTATTTTCCTCCAAAATAAAAAAAACAAATGGGTGTCACATAAATGTCATCAGAGCCAAATTCATGAGTTTGACGTTTACAAATGAACAAGACAGAGATGTATTGCTGTTTGTTAAAGAGCCCTATTGAGGTTCTTTGTTCTTCTTTGAATTGTTGCGGGCTTATCGACGTACACCTTCTCTTTCAAATAACCCCAAAGAAAGACGTCCAACGGTGTCAAATCACATGATCTTGGCGGCCAATTGACATCGCCACCACGTGAGATAACACGGCCATTGAATTTGTCGCGCAAAAGAGTCATTGTGTCGTTAGCTGTGTGGCAAGTGGCACCGTCCGACATAGCGTCCACATCCGTATCTTCCAATTCGAGCTTTAAAAAGTTCATTATCATCTCACAATAACGAACACCATTCAAAGTAACTGCCTGATCGGCCTTAATTTGGAAAAAGTATGGCCCGATGATGCGGCCAGCCCATAAACCGCACCAAACAGTCACTCTTTTTGGGTGCATTGGTTTTCGATTGGATTATTATTCTCTCAAATGCGGAGTTTATTGACGAATCCACTGAGGTGAAAATGTCCCTCATCACTGAAGATGATTTTCTCCGAAAATTGATCATCCACTGTTGCCATTTCTTACCACCATTCGATAGGGCTTTTTAACAAACAGCAATACATCTCTGTCTTATTCATTTCTAAACGTCAAACTCAAGAACTTGGCTCTGATGACATTCATGAACACCCATTTTGTTTTTTTTTATGTTGGAAGAAAATACACTCCACTTCAACTGAATGAGCACATAGATTTTTAAAAGTGATGGTTTGTCCATTTTTTTTTAAACATTGTACAATGAACATTGTCCTAAAATTATTATAAACAATAAACACCATTTCAAAAAAAAAATTATTTAACTTTTTTTATTCAGTTGATGCAAAAAAACTGCATTTTCCGGAATGGAATGATTTTAAGAGAATAGAAATGAGAACAATAATAAAATTCTATTAACAAATTGTTGTTTGTTTTATAATAATTTTGTTTTTGTAGATTTTCCTGCTGAATACGATATGGATGGAGAAGTATGCAATTTATTACGATTGTGGGGCCTGGAGAGCTACGTAAATATTTTTAGAGGTACGTAATGTATGATCATATAAGTATTCTTAGATAAACTTGATACCTAAAGCCATCTTTGTATTTGAATGCCACACAACAATTGCCCAAATAAGAACTCATTTATTGAGTAACAATTTTTGAATAAATTATGGCCTTTTCGGGTTGGGACAGAATGACAGTTTGTGTTCTGAAAAGAAGGGAAAATTGTTCTGGATTTGATTTCAGAATCGAAATGAGAAGCGTCCACACGTATCGAATCTGTTTTCTGGATTACCAATCGAAAAGGCCATTAATTAATAAGCTTTTGGGAATGTTCAATAAGCTTTTCATTTATTTCCGATCTAGAAAATTTGTAATATTTGCCATACCGTGTTCATTGAATGTGTCAACTTTAAGCAAGACATTACTTGGAATAAGTCTTAAAATACGATGGAGGTGTAGATAATTTTAAGAACTACCCAAACATTTTTATAGGTAATTTTTTTTTTTCTTTATAGAAAATTCCATAACATATAACTCTATGATGTTACTCAGTGCTGCTGAAATAAATCACCTATTCCCAATTATAGAACATCGAGCTATTTTCACACGCAACCTGGGTGAAAGGCGAAAAATATTGCATCCTAATATTTTGGTAAAATATTTTTTAAGGAAAAATATTTCAAATTTTTAAAAATTTTACATTTATTTGCATTATTATCAACAGGTTTATGAGACTCAAGAAATCTACATTGAAAGCCCTCAGGTCCAGGACGGTACTTATTTGTTGTTAAACGAAAATGAATATGAAGATACAGATACAAATTTATTTTTTTAAATGATAAAACACATGTAATGTACATTAGGGTGGTTATTAAACAAATTGGATGGATCCAAATTGACTCTTAATGAAGTAAAAAAAAATCCCGGAAATGGGAAAGATCAACTATTTTCAATAATTGGTCAGCCATATTTTTTTTTTATGAATTTCCAAAATTCCTTTCAAGGTCTCTTTATGTCTTTTATTGTAAATTGCTTACATAGAAAACCAAAAAGAAATAATGTCAATTTGACAGACGGCCTTGGGCCATTGCCTTACTTCATTTTGTTAATTTATAAATTTGTATTCTAAGGAGATGAAATAAAATGAATTTGAATTTGATTTTGAAATTAAAAATTGAGAATTCAAGATATTAAAAAAAGCGCTTTCAAGTATTCAGTGAAGACCAAAGACAGAGCCCAAAACATTGTTTAATTAATGAGTACAATGAAGATATTTGAGAAGAAAATTTTGTTTAACAATTTTTTGGTAAATTTTCTTGTAGTTTTTTCTGTAAAAAAAAAAATTACATGTTAATTTTTGTTTACCAATTCTATCAATAATATTTACTTAAATTAATGTAACCTAGAGCAAATATCATTGTTTGTTCCCAAGATATTTAAGAAGAAAAAAAAAATTCGATAATTTTTAGTAAAAATTCATGTTGCTTTTTACACTTAAAAAAAGTGTCCACTCAATATTTTTTACATATTTTTATCAATTTTTATTATGAACTAGTGTATAGAATTAAATTATCCCAAAATTATGTGTTCCTGAGATATTGGAGCAGAAAAACTTTTTTCAACAATTTTCAGTAGTTTTTTTTTTAATTTGAAAAAAACTTGAAGTCAATATGTTTTCATGTTTGTACCAGCTCTTTATTACGTTAATATGCGTAAGATAAAACCTAACCGAAGTCCATAGCGTCATTCGTTCTCGAGATATTCGAGACTTAAGAAATTCAACAGCTTTTTCTCTAAATTGCTACATATAGTAAACAAACCGCTAATAGAATTTTGAAAATTGAAAGTCCTTTCTGCACGTATTGAAACCACTATCTATAAAATAAATCCACCCGAAGTCGATATCTTCATTCGTTCTTGAGATATAGTGAACGAAAAAAAGCGAAGGAACGTTCGAACGAAAAAACGTACGAAAAAAAGAACATACGAACGAAAAAACGTACGAACGAAAGAAAGTACGAACGTATGAACGTACTAACGTACGAACGTACGTACTCGATCAATTGCTGATTCTTCTATTTTAATTTCCAAAAACCCAGTTCTTGGATTAGTTTATTGGCCATCTTGAATACAATAAATTTTTTATTTTAAATAATCTCTACACTTTCCTAGTTTCTTATTCATTTTTTCGAACCGTTTTTCTTCTGAATACAGAATAATATGAAATTTTGGTATCACAAAATTGTTGGCTAAACGATATTTGCAATCCTCAACTTGTAATTGTAGAACAGGGAAACACGGCTATACGAAGTCCATGCTATCGTTAAGATTTGTGGTCTTAAAACAAGTTCACCCGAATATCTGGACTAGGTCATGTGAATGTACATTTGTTCATGTACGAGAGTATATCTTTACTACACATTCAAACATTATGTTCATATTTGGATTAGGGTTATTAAGTTTAGTTGCAAAAATTGGTCACTATTCCTACACAAAGTCTTCTTAGCACTATACAAACTATAGGAACTAGATTGTTTAAACATGAACAATGGTATTTAAAATAGATAAAGCCTATAGGCACACAAGTACATAATTTACATAAAATTTAATTCATGTGTTTTAAACTATCCATGCAGGGCCGTGTCTAGGGGTGGAGCAATGGGACAATTGCCCCAAGCGCCTTACTGTGAAAAGGGCGCCACGCCGCGCCATACCGCGAATGGCTCTCCACATTCCATTAAAGGCGCCACCATATCGTGAAGGCTCACACAAGGCGAGCCTACGTAGAAAAAAATTGTGAAATTTTTATTGCTATTATATTTGCCAACAACTGAAATTGATTTGGGTACGATATGTCGATAAGGTCGGTTTTTATAATCTCGGCAGCAAAATTTCTTGTGATCGACATTTTATGAATTGAGATTTCAAACTCGATATTTTGAAAGTCATGGCGATTTGCAAAAGTCGCAAATATTTGCGATTCTGACATCATTTTTAATCACAATTTGCGGTTTTTGGTCGCAAATAGTCTGAACACAACTTTTAAACAGCCTGCAAATGCTCGCAAATAATTTTCGAATTATTTGCAAGGCCCAGGTCGCAAATGCATTTGCGACTTTTCGCAAATCGTGTGAAAACTATCAAAAATAATTTGTGACAATTTGCGAATATTATTATTATATATATGAAAATAAGTTTTTCGTAGTTAAAAAAAAAATTCAAACTGACCTACGGCCCATTAAACTACACCAAAATGTACTTATCCATAATATACATACATATGCGTGTTTTTATGTACGTATGTATAATTGTACACCTATATAATGTTTTGAGACTAGCTATGACAAAACTCAACAACTAAACAAATTTTTCAATAGAGAACATGCTCGCAAATCTGCAAATGAGTAAAAATGTAATATCTACAAAATGTTGCCGCAAATCGTGTGAACACCTCGCAAATATGAAGAAAAATTTTCGATCTTATTTGTGAGCTTGTCATTTGCGAGCACCTTGATCGCAAATGTATTTGAGAATTTTGGGACAACAGTCGCAAATTATCTGAGCACATGTGTTTGCAGGCTTGCGAGCACTGTCAAACGTAAACCATTTGCGAGTTTTTTCGTGACGTCAGTGCGACTATCGCAAATCGTTTGCTCGTAGCTTAATACATCATCTGCCTCAAAAAAGTGTTTGCGAAATATTCTTAAATGCAAACTAGAAAAGTCTTGTGTTCGAAAACGCAAATACAAATTTTATTGTGTTCAATAATGAAGTTTGCTAAAGGCAAATTTTTGAATACATCATCGACGCACTGTGCAACTGCGTAGTGGTATAAAAATCGAGTTGATGAATATTGGAAATCAGAGAGCGTGTTCGTAAACGTCAAATGCGGTTGCAAGTAATCAGAGAGCGTGTTCGTAAACGTCCAATGCGGTTGCAAGTAAACCGCATTTGACTGGACTGGCGTTGATCAAACAAAATTTCTGCAAACAGGACGGTTTCATACAATTTGTCATGACGCAATATCTGCGTCAAAAAACGACGATCATTTGATGACCAAGCTGACTTTGATTTACTGTTTTCGAAGACGGCCGATATTGTGATCAGTTCAAAGCTTAGGGGATGATGTTTAAAAGCGCAAATGTCGATAGGTTTAAAAAGTTGGTTTACATCGTCGATTTTCTTGGCTTTCTTTTAAGACAACTGACTTTTTTTCCAAGTTCGAAGGCAAACATTTTATGAATTAGTAACCAAAATAGGTATTCTAACTTGTAAGAAAGTCGATATAAACCGACATTTCAACTGGTTAAATTGGCCTTTTTTAATTGTCATTCGCACGTAACCTATACTGAAATATCTTGGTATAGGTACTGGTTTTGAGTCGGTAAAATGTATTCTTATTTCATTTTATTAATTCTGCATTAAAATGTTTATAGCTTCTTTGAGCATGCTCCAGGTCTTCTAGACGTTCTAGAACAGCCCTGTATCCATGCAATAGAGAACTCTAGTTACTCTAGCCTATAAAACGGCACCCTAACCAAGATCATATTATTGTTCAGTTTTCGAAAAGCCTTTGGCGTCATTACAGTTGTAATTGAAGATTTTAATGATTGATTTTGAGAGGTTAAGAAAGCAAAAACATTTACAATTAATATTTTTAGCAAAAAAAAATTCAAATATGCCCAACTTTCCTCATAAAATAAATTTTTAATATTTCAATGATCATTGGTAGGGCAGTCCAACCATTAAAATATGAAAGTTGTTAAAGTCGGAACTATTTTGTTCGGACTGGCTGATCAGGGTGCATAAACCTTGACCAGACCGTGGAGTATACAAATGGTTCTTTGTACCTTTGTATATTGTAGCGAAAGTTTGTTGCAGTGAATATTATTGCCCCATACCACTGGTGGGGGGAAGCAGTAATAATTAAGTAGACTGGACACCTTTCTGATCGTGAATGATAGAATTTTATTAACTTACAATACTATTTATACATTAATTTTGCTTACTTAGCTAAATTTACAAACATCAAAGGTATATACATAATTACTATAATACAAAGGAAAGAAAGAAATATGATATATTTCTGCCAGGTATGTTCTGTATCTGGATGCAGAATGCTGACTTATTTTGATAATTTTACATGCAGAAAAACTGCTGACTATGAGAAATGTGTGAGAAGTATGATTTGAAAATAAAGCATACAGAGAAGCTGTTGCTGTTGTTATAAATTATACATAGCTGTTGTAGGGTAAATAATAAATTGTAAATACAAATTGTTGGTATAAGATAATCTGATGGATTAAAATATACAAAAGTGAAAAGTATTTTTATGTGGAAAGTTAAGTTGAAATTATTTTTTGGCTAGAAATATTAATTAATAATAAATATAAAATTATAAATGGATTAACTTCCTTAACTTCCCAAAATCAATAATTAAAATTTTCAATGGTAAGTTATAATAATAGCAATTACTGGCGCCTTACAAATAACCTTTAGTAATCTGTCCTTGACAATAAGTTACAATACAACAATTCAATGAGATGATTTCGAAATAAAAATAAAAATGTTACATTTTGCTTCAAATATGTACAGCTGTGTTCAAAATAATAGGAGTGCTTTTACTAAATGTGGCAAAGTTATTTTTTTACCATGTGTTTACTGGTTAACAACTCGTTTCTCTTCCGGTAAATATAACGGAACATTGATAATGAAAACACAATGAACAGGTTTGCAATTCATGCACATTTGCATTGATAAACAGAATTTAAGTGCTTTTTACTCCCAATGAGGCTATTCATTAAAATAGGAGTGTGGATAAGAATATACGTTTTAAAATCAATAAAAATAAAATTTCTAAAAAAAATTAAGAAGCAAACATGAAAATTAAGTTAGAAATATTTTAAAGTAAGAAAAATCGTTTATTTCCAAACATTTAATTATTTAGTGGGCCGATTAAAGCATTGTACCGACGAAAAGCGAGAATTAATTAAAAAACTTCGAAATGAAGGCAAAACTTATAAAGAAATAAAGTTGCTGTTGGGATGCTCTGACCAGATGATCGCTAATGCTATAAAATACAAAGAGACATGCGAAACCCGAGGTCGGGAACGAAAAACAACTCTAACGGACGATCGTCGCATCGTTCACTTCAGTAGAAAGAATCCTTTTGCTTCCTCTAAGATGATCCAAGAAGATCTCGGACTGTCAGTAAGTAGTGTAAGTATAAGAAGGCGATTGTTAGAAAACAATTTAACCGCTAGAAGTCCACGAAAAGTGCCCATGCTGACAAAAAAGCATGTAGCAGCGCGCCTACACTTCGCAAAAACACATGCCAACTGGCCTTTAGAAAAATGGCGAAACATTTTGTGGACCGATGAGACGAAAATTGTTTTATTTGGTGGAACTGGTTCGAAGGAATACGTACGACGTCCAGAAAATTCTGCATATTAGCCCCAGTATACCGTTAAAACTGTTAAGCATGGAGGTGCTAAGGTGATGGCATGGGGCAGTTTCTATTATAGTGGTATTGGCCCTATACATCAAATAATTGGCACAATGGATCAGCGGGTTTATGTGGATATCTTGTCCAATGTGATGCTGCCTCATGCGGAATGGAATATGCCGTTAAAATGGGTATTCTAGCAAGACAACGACCCAAAACATACGAGTAAGTCTTCTAAGGAATGGTTTCGGGTCAATGGGGTTGAGGTTATGCAATGGCCAGCTCAGTCGCCTGACCTTAATCCCATAGAAAATTTACGAGCAGATGTCAAAAAGGGTGTTTTCCAGCGGAGACCTTCGAGTTCTCGGCAATTTTGGGACGCAGTTCAGGAAGCATGGCATCAAATACCAATTGAGCGCTGTCGGACCCTAGTCAATTCAATACCACGCAGATGTGCAGCAGTAATAAAAAACAAAGGTTTTTCAACAAAGTACTGGAAAAAAACTATAAGTTTGATTTTCGTCGTTTTTCTATACTTGAAATGAAATACTCCTATTATTTTGAACAGTTCATTTTTGAGTATTTTCAAAAAATTTATGTTTTTACTATCTTATTTGTTTTAGGCAAAGTAGTCAATAAGCATAATTAACACATGACTGAAAGGTCTATATTGTACAAAAGAAAAAGTGAATAAAAGTAATTTATTTAACTATTGAATTATGATTTTATCTTTAAAAAAGAATCACTCCTATTTTTTTGAACACAACTGTATAACTAACATATACTATGTATGTAGGTATCTACATTTTTATTTGAAATTAATCATTTTGTTTTTCAACCCCTATAGAACAGTTAAGTTGACGAGTCCATCGTTATTGCGAGCAGCATTTGTAGTTTCGCCAGCAGCAGTGCCAACCGTTTTGCCAGCAACTTCAGCAGCGTTACCAGCAGTCTGGGTTACAGCACTGGCAGCACCTTCAACAATTTTACCGGCCTCGCTAATTACTCCTTTGGCAGCACCAACAATACTACCTACAGCATTTGTAGCCTTGCCATCTACATCACCGCCACCCAATGAAGCTCCTGCTCCTACAGAAGCGGCAACACCATCAGTATTAAGGCAATCACTTGTAGAAAAAGCAATGATAGCCACTAAGGCAACGAACAAAAATTCCCAAATTATAAACTAGCTAAAATACAAAACGTTAAAAGCTACTTACATAGATGAGCAAATATGGTATTATTTTTTTTAATAAAGGAATTCAAAAATGGGTAATTAATAATTCCGAAAAAATACAATGTCTTTTAATTGGGTTTGATTAGAAAAACACAAAAAGAAATAATTTACACATGTGTTTTGTATTACGGAATTAAATTGTCTATTGTTTGAGAAATTAATTGTTCAGGTGGGTTTAATATAAGTTTTTCTATTTTTTAACTTCTCATTGGGAGTTATTCTATTTGGTCCGAATTTTACAATCAAAATTTCTTACATATCTTCACATTTCAAGCTTCCTAAAAACGGAATTCATCATTTCTTTTTTTGGGAGAAATGTCTGTGTTTGTACGTACGTTCGTACGTTCGTACGTTCGTACTTTCATACGTTCGTACATTCGCACGTTCTTTTGTTCTTTTTCGTTCACTATACCTCAAGAACGAATGAAGATATCAACTTTGGATGGATTTTATTTTATAGAATCAATACTTGCAGAAAGGACTTTTAAAAAAATTCAATAAGGGTTTTTTTTCTATAGCAATTAAAAAAAAAAACGTTGTTAAGTTTCTTTACTTAATTACTTACTTTAGATGGCGCCCACAGTCCAGGATGGACTACGGCCTCAACCAACAAGCCCCTCCAGCCAGCTCGGTCCCTAGCTAACTGCCTCCAATTACGCACTCCAAGTTAGTTGAGGTCGCTCTCCACTTATGTGCGCCACCTTAGGTGGGGTCTTCCTGTGCTGCGCAGACCATCAGGGGTGGATTCGAAAACTAGTCGGGCTGGTGCGTAGGTATCCATACGCTCCACGTGGCCCAGCCATCTCAGCCGCTGTATTTTCAGCTTTTTGACCAGGTCGACGTCGCTGTATAGCCCGTAGAGCTCATTATTAAATCTTCTCCTCCATACTCCATCGATACAGACTGGACCGAAGATCACCCGAATAATTTTCCTTTCAAAGCACCCAAGCAGACTCTCAACCATTTTTGACAGAGTTCATGCTTATGCCCCATACAGCAGGACCGGGATGATAAGGGTCTTATATAAAGTCTCCTTGGTTCTTTGAGAGAGGGCTTTACTACTCAAATGCCTTCTTACCCCGAAGAAACAGCGATTGGCCAGAGTAATTCTTCGTTTGATTTCTGCACTGATGTCATTTTGCGATGTAACAGTGGAGCCCAGATAGACAAAGTCCTTGACGACTTCCAAGTTGTACCTATCCATCGTGACGTTTTGCCCGAGTTGCCGATGTTGAGATTCCTTTCTCGATGATAGCATATACTTCGTCTTGTCCTCATTAACAGCCAAACCCATTTTCGCCGCCTCCGCTTCAATACTTGCAAACGCGCCGGTAACAGCTCGCTTCGTTCTTCCCATGATGTCAATATCTTCTGCATAAGCAAGTAGCTGAAGGGACTTTTGAAAAATTGTACCTCGGTTGTTGACTTACGAGTTGTACGAATGCTCAAAGTACGATGTTAAAGAAGTTGCATGAAAATGCATCGTCCTGCCTCAAGCCTTTCTCGACATCAAAGGGGTCGGTGGTGTTCTTACCGACTTTGACGGAGCAGCGAGATTTCTCCATCGTCATCCTGCATAGGCGTACGTGTTTAGCAGGGATGCCGAGATGCGACATGGCTCTGTACAGCTCGTCTCTGTTTACGCTATCATACGCGACTTTGAAATTGATAAAGAGATGGTGTGAATCGATTTGAAACTCCTGGGTTTTTTTTTTCAAAATCTGTCGGAGTGTGAACATTTGATCGACGGTTGATTTGCCGGGCCTAAAACCACACTGATAGGGTCCGATCAGATCGTTGACAAATGGTTTTAAGCGATCACACAGTAAAGATGACAGAACTTTGTATGCGACGTTAAGGAGACTTATACCTCTGTAGTTGGAACAATTTAGTGTATCTCCTTTCTTGTGGATGAGGCACACTATACCGAGGTTCCATTCATTGGGCATACTTTCTTCCGACCAAATTTTGAAGATAAGTTGGTGTATACTCCCTACCAAGTCGTCTCTCCCTGCTTTGAATAGCTCGGCTGGCAGGCCATCTGCACTAGCAGCCTTGAACGCCTTAAGCTTAGCTATTGCTAACCGCACTTCATTAAGGTCGGGTGGACGGAAATTTTGACCTTCTTTGTCCAGGTTGAATGGATTATTCTGCCTCACAGCGGAATTTGGACTATCATCGCCATTTAGCAGTCTAGAAAAGTGTTGTTTCCAGATCCTCAGCACGGACTGTGTGTCTACCACCATATTCCCACTCTCGTCTCGGCAGGCTTCCGTTCTAGCCTTGTAACCCTGGGTAGATTGCCTCACCCTTCGGTAGAACTTTCGAACGTCCCTCCTGTCGCTACAGTCCTCAATAGACTCGACCACCCGCTTCGCATGCTCTCTCTTTTTCCTTCTGAGAAGTTGGCGTTCCTCCTTTCGTTTTTGCCGGTAGAGCTCACGGGCTGCCCTCTCAGCAGCTCTGGTTCTAATTTGCAGCATTGACTGGTAGGCCTCGTTCTTGGCTGCATGCGCCAGCCGGCATTCTTCATCGAACCAGGGGTTTCATTGTGGTCGCCCTGTGAAACCCAGCACATCAGTGGCGGCACTTCTGATGGCTTGTTGACAGTGTTTCCACTGGTCCTCTGCAGTTTGTGCAGTTACGGGAGACTCGGTCTGGAAAGGTCCTAGCGATCTCTTGCGATTTTAACTTTGCGATATAAAATCTTTTCACAGCATCCGTTCGGTGTTGTGGCGTCAAAGATATCCCCATACGTAGTTGGGCTACAACTAAGTAATGGTCCAAGTCAATGTTGGCCCCTCGGAACGTTCGGACATCCAGGATACTGGAAGCATGTCTGGCGTCTATCGCAATATGATCAATCTGGTTGACGGTTCGTTGATCTGGAGACCGACAGGTACCTTTGTGCATATTGAGGTGTGGGAATCGAGTGCTAGCTATGATGGCATTCCGCCCTGCCGCAAAGTCAATCAGCCTGAGTCCGTTACCGGAAGTGTTGTCGTGCAGGCTGTGTCCTCCGACTATCGAACCAAAGATGCCCTCCTTTCCGATTTTGGCGTTGAAGTCGCCAAGAATGATCTTGACGTCGTACTTTGGGCACCTATCATACGTACTCTCGAGGAGATCGTAGGAGTCTTCTTTGGTTGAGTCATCTTTGTCTTCCGTTGGGGCGTGGGCACAGATCAACCTAATGTTGTTGAATTTAGCTTTGATGCAAATTGTGGCCAGGCGCTCGCTTACATTTCTGAAGCGCAAGACTTCTTGCCTAACTCTTCCCCTTACCACAAAACCACAACCAAAGAGCCGCTGACCCTGCTTCTTGCAGCACTCGCCGAAGTAGATGTCACAGGACTTCATCTTTCGTATGCCCTCTCCATCCCATCGCACTTCCTGGATGGCTGTTATATCAGCCTTTAGCCTATTCAGGTTCTCCACTAACTGTTTGGCTGCACGTGGTCTGTTTAAGGTCCGGAAATTCCACGTGCAGATCCGAAATTCATTGTCCTTGTTTCGTTTGCTGGGGTCGTCAACATTAAGATCATCCATATCCGAGGCTTGTTGTTGTTTCGGAACCGTTGTTGTTTTCCGTGGTAGGGAAGTTACCCCGACGCACAACCCCCGACCTGGAGGACCAGACCCTTAATATAACTCCAAGGGTGGGGAGCTGGTAAACCGCTCCTTATAGGCCTGAGCTACGAATATGTCGTAGTAGGTGTTCACTAAGTAGTTCAACCTAACTGGAACTGTAGACGCCACCGTTGATTCCATCTGGGGAATTCTTCCGCTGCCGCCTGGATAAAGGAGAAGTGCCTTAGTGGGAACACTCCCCCCCCTTTCTCGTTTGCTGCCGCCTAAGACCGTCCAAAGGGATTGGAACCCCATCTTCAGCTAAAGGTACTAGACACCCGATGTTCACCACGGGGAGGTGAGAGTAGGAGTTGATAGACAGAGGTTCGCTTTGTAAAAAAGCTTGTGGACGCTTGTGTCCTCTTGAATGCACCGTGTCTACCCTTTGCCTCAAATATCTCGAGAACGAATAATGTTATTTGACTTTGGGTTAATTTTATTTTTCGCATATTGAAATAGAATGGGTACAAATATGAAAACATATCAGCCTCCAGTTTTTTAAATTAAAAAAAAAAAAAAAACTAATGCAAATTGTCGAAAAAAGATTTTCGGGCCCAATATCTTAAGAACAAACAATGATATAATTGATTTAATTTTTTTTTTTTTTTGAAGCGAAAAAGACTACAAGAATAGATAAATAGAATAGAATTGGGTCAATAATATTGATTTAATTATTTTAAAAAAATAGCAATGCAAAAACTTACATTTTCCTGGTTTATTGGAGGAAAAAAATGGCTAGTCTTCCCTTACCCTACTGCTGAAATAAATCAGTGAAGTAGAAGACTTCGCACTATTTCTGAGACTGTTATTCTACTCGTTAAATTATTGATTCAAAATAACTTTTTACAGCCTTTAGTCTATGCAAATTTTTCGTTTCGTCAAAGTAATTTCCTTTGGACTCATCAGAGACATATAGTAAGGGCTTTGTCATACGCTGTTCGTAGTCAAATCAGTTTATCTTACATGAATTTATTTTGCATTTTACATTAAACTTACTTATTTTTGCCAAGCTGAGGTCGAAGTAGATGTATCAACTCTCTGCCTAAGACGCTTTCCTCTAAATTTGAGAAAACAAAAAAAATTTAGACGAAAAAATATTCTAAATAAAACTTTTTTCAAATCCCGGGACTATCACGGGATCCCGCGATTCAAATTTTAGAATCCCGAAATCCCGGGATTGAAAAAAAAAATTTCGTATTCTTTGCTTAGAAGAGATTTGCGATTTATAAGCAGATAGAGAAAGATATTGCATGTTAGATTCCCATTTAACAAAAGTCCAATTGACCTCTAGCTCATTGCTGGCAAGATATAATCGCTTTCTTTTTTTAGTTTAATTTTATCTTCCATCTGTGAAAATACCTCATAAGGATTTCAATTGCATTTTGAAGATTGATGTCAATATTAAGACCAAGCTCATGCGATGAAAGTACGCAGGTGTCATCTGCGTAAATCCCAGATTCACAATGTGGTAGCCGTGGAAAGACAGAGGTATGAATATTATATAAGACAGGACCAAGGACAGAACCTTGAGGGACACCATACTTGACGTTTACTAAGGTGGAATTACTTTTGTTAATATATACTCTAAAACATCTTCCGGCCAAGAAATTTTTATGAGAATGAGAAATATCGGAATTACAAACGTTTCCATCTTATAGATAAGAGCGTTATGCCAAACAGTATCGAATGCTTTAACAATGTCTAATAGCACCATACCAGTAGACATACCTTCAGAACGATGAGCTTGATTATCTTAGATACTCGAAGCACTTGATGTGAGGTACTATGGTTATTCCTAAATCCAAATTGCTCATCTTGAAAAAATATGATTTTCTTCAATAATTTTATTTAATTTTGCTTTTATTACTTTTTCATAAACTTTACTCAGACTACTAAGAAGACTTATCGGCCTATAGCAACTAGGATTTTCCCTATCTTTACCAGCTTTAAAAATCGGTATGACTTTTGCCATTTTCCAGGCTTCCGGAAGATACTGATTCCTTAGACAGGCGTTGATTATGAATGTCAGATACTTAATTCCTGATTTCGGCAAGTGTTTAAGATATAAATTGTTAATCATATCAAGTCCATCAGTTTTTTTTTTTACCCGAAGCTGTTTAATTATACTAGTTATATCATTTACAGTAATGTATTCATCATGAGATGTTTCAATTACCGTACATAGAATCTTATGAGATGCAGCGTCCACCATGTCAGTAGTATCTGTGGCACCTAGGTGTTGAGATACTTTATAGTTTTTCTTAAATTCTATACCAAATGCATTCGCTTTCCACTGTCCGTGTAATGTATATCGTTTAATTTTTTTTAGTGTTGGAAAGAAATTTTTTAAGAATTTCGAAGATGTTCCAAAAAGGTTTATCGTTTTTGCCAGGGGAACTTAGTTTTTTGTTCCATTCCCTGTTTCTAAATTTTTGAATTTCCGTAGAAATAAGTTTATTGAAATATTTTAGCTGGTGGCTATTTACTGGCAAACGATATCTTTGCCAATGTCTTTTAATACCGTTTCTAACGCGAATATATTCGAGAATATAATAAAAAATTTTCATAAAAATTCTCTTTTGGCAACTTTGGTGCAGAAGTATCTACTGGACTTAGGATTTTTTTCACTGAGATTGAAACAAGTAAGTCTACACTTTCAGTTGTAGAAATATGTTCTAATTCCATCAATATATTTCTAAGCTTCGATCTTATATCAGTTCTAAAAAGTGACCAGTTGGCATGTTTGAAATATAGACAATAATTTTTTTTATTTCACTTGGATGAAGAAATCTATATACGACAGGATTATGATCAGAGGGAAGATCATCAAAAACAGTAGGCTGAGAAAGAATACTAGCTGAATTAGTAAGAAAGGGATCTAACACCGATGTACTTCCTCTTGAACCAGCGGGTATGTAAGTAGGACCTAATGAAAACGATACGGAAGAAGGATATATGTTGGTCAAATCCGACAGTACGTTACCCCACGAATTTGCTCTACTGCAACTCCAATCCCGGTGTTTGCAGTTTAAATCACCACCTACACTATATTTATTGCTCTTTATTAAGAGCTTTCTTAAGTCAGCTTCAAGGTTTTGTCTCTAAGGGTGATGAAGAACCATCCCGAAAATAAGCACATATAATATCTATCGTAGTATTGTTATATAATTTCAGTTGTATTCCCACATTTTCTATGGAAACGGTGCGAATAGGTAATAAAACAGTGTGTCGACCTCTTTCGTCTATTCTATCAACACGATAGCAATCGAAACCGGGGTTTGATATTGTAACGACTGAACTATAACCACTCTTTAACATCGAACAAAAGAAACACCGAATTTCGAATTAGACAGGACACAAACCAACCTTCGGAGAGTTTTGGTGAGCTTTCGAACTTCCAATATTAAACGTCAAAATGAAAGCTTTGGAAAAGGAAATGTATGGGAAATTTCCCAGAACGCATTTTTTTTTTAATCGTGAATGAGTAAAGTTGGTTGTAATAAAAGTCAAGTCAATTAATTTCAGTGGTGAACAATAAATTTTGTTGTAGTAAGATAAGTAAAGTGTTTTATTTTATAAAGTAAATAAGTGGAGAATTGAAATAAAGTGAATTAAGTTTTATTAACGAACCTGAGAAAATATTACAATATTTTAAAATCTAAATCTAACCATGTCTCCGTAATTAATGCAGTATCTATCTTCGTTGAGTGCTATGGAGATGGTTGATACTAATTTGGAATCTGCTTGTGGCCATTTAAAAAGTTGGATCAAAAGTTTTGATTCGAAGAGAGTATTAAAGAAAATCGAACTTGAGGTCAATGTAGGTTTTTTGATGGAAAACTTACGAAAACTTTAAAAGGTTTTGGCATGTTACTTCTGAACGGTTTATGCTACGGGGATGATTAATACTATTTTGGAATCTGTATTTAGTCCTTTGAAAAGTTGTATCAAAATTTTCGATTTCAAGGGAGTATTAAAGAAAATCGCACTTGAGATCAATGTAGGTGCTTTGATGTAAAACTAACCAAATTAAAAAAAAAAAATGGAATTTAACTTTTGAATTGTTTATGCTACGGATATGGCTGTTATCATTTTGGAATCTACATTTAGCCCTTTAAAAATTCTTATCAAAAGTTTTGATTTTAAGAGAGTAGTAAAGAAAATCGATCTTGAGATAGAATGCAGGTATTTTGATGGAAAACTGACCATGCGTAAAAGATGGTTTGGATTTATTTTTTATTGTTTTACTTATAGACATTTCCAAAAATAATTTACTTCTAGAATTCGAAAATCTTAGCATTACCCAGAAGAGGTGAGTTAGAATTTATAAGAAAATAATTGTGATTTTTTCGATAATAACCATTTTATTTAACAGCTTTTTGATGAATATCTTGCCCTGAACTCCTTTGGACAATGCAACTAGGTGGTACAATATAACCGCCACGCCGTTATTGTTCGTTTCAAAAATCTTTTTATAGTGCAGCACGTTTGACCAAACAAATTTCCGAAGCAAATGCCAGTCTTTTGCAAGACAAGTTGGAATTATTAACCGGAAAGTAAAAGAAACCCAGTAGAAGATATCAATTATATTTCAATACATTATATTTAAATACAAATAATCAAGTGTTTTACAGTTTAGGTTTGCAAATAATAAAAATTCTCGCTACTTAATTGTATTCGATTTTCAACTGATACTGAAAACTTGAACTTTTCACATTCAATTCGTGTAAATCGTGTGTAGGGCCCAGTGATGCTTTCAAGCGTTGTCCAATGAAGAAATACTGATTCCGGCAACAGAGAGGATTTATTTAACCGGATGCAAAGGAAAGGAAGGAATATTATTGAAAGGGCAATAGGTGTTTTTTTTTTTGCCTATGAAATGAACGAAAACTGTACTATTCTCCAAAAAAAAAAATTGCAAAAATCGTAAACGTTTGTTGTGCTCTGCATTATAATAGAAAACATTTCAAAATTCCAGATCCAGAAACATTTCAAATCGAAGGAAGAAATGATACTAAAATAGCTTTGGAGAATGAAGCACGTAGTAAAAGCAATACATTAGAGGGTCAGACTTTAAGAAATCAAATAAGAGATTCTCTTTAAATTTGTATTGTTCTTTATTATTAATAATGAAACGATGAGTTGAGTTCAATTAAAACAAGAATGTATTTAAAAAGGAACATTTAACGATTAAACTGTCTTATCTTAAGAGATTTTGTATTTTGCTGCTTTTAAATCTAGTTTTTTTTTTTTTAATTTCATTTCGATGTTCTCTTGGTGGCGTTTGTTTTTATCTGCGTTTTCTTTCAGCTTCCGCTTTTCTTTTGCTTTCGATAACTCCAGGTACTCCTTGCGATTTCGTTTAATCTTTTCTGAATCGACTTTGCTGTATCAAGCAATTCGTTTTGAGTTGTGGTTTGTTTCTTTTAAAAATTCCAGGCGGTTATTTTCAGCTCTCGTTCCACTTGTAATTTTCTTCCGTAGCGGTGTTTGTTCTTCCGGTTCTGGTTCCCAATTTTCACTCTCGGCCCCGTTTTCATCAGCAGTGTTGTCTTCATAATTGTATGGCTAGTGGGAGCTTCGTGGACCAACAGGATTAACTGCACTTTGAAGGCCAAGAAGAACATCCACGGTTTGTTCCAATGGCGAAAGTGTGAGTCGGATGTGTGGGCCGCCCCTTGTACCTTTGATATCATTTTTATGGGCTGCAGTTTTGGCTTTCAATTTTAGTTTGTAGTCCAACCAAACCTATAACACGAGTAAATTTAATTCCTGAGTACAAATTTGAACTTTTGAAATTACCTTATTCTACTCTTTGCCATTTCGATAAGGCGTTCCCAAACTGGTGAGTTCAACTCCAAACGTTTCCCAAATATTAAAAAAAATCTTTCTTCGATGTTCCAAACTTCGCCAAACCCCTAGCAAGGTCCGGGTTAAGCTCCATGAATTCAATAACCTTTTTGAATTGATTGGCATTTGTTTTTTTCTTGCTAAAATATTACTTACTTTTTTTAACTATTTCTTCACTCATTATGATTTTAAAATGATTTTTTTTCGATTTAAATAAACGTTTTACTTTTTATTCGCCGATTTGTCACTTACTTTTTCCATTCGCCTTGTTTTGACTTTTAAAGCGAATGAAATTGTTTAATTCTCAAACGGTAATTCGATAGATTTACATTCGCCAGTAGACTGAAGTTTGAAGGGAAGCACTTTTCGAATGTTCGCTTATTGTAATACGATTTCGAAACATTCGCCAACTTTTGTATTCGCTTCGCGAAAGGTAATAGGGCCTTATAATTTTGATAGACAAATAAAACTCAAGACTTGATTAATATTTCTAGCCAAAAAAAAAATAATTTAAACTTAACTTTCAACATAAAAAGACTTTTCACTTCCATATTTTAATGATTGAAAATTATTTTATGTGGAAAGTTGGGCCTATTTGAATTTTTGTTGGCTAGAAATATTAATTGAGTCTTGGGCTTTGTTTTACTATCAAAAAAATATGTATGCAAATGATTTTGCTTTCTCAACGTTCCAAATTCAATCAATAAAATTTTCAATGATATGTTTTAATTATCTTGATATTTTTCTTTCGTCGGTCAGTGAAGAAATAAGATTGCGTATAGACTTTTTCCTGGTTATGATGGCATTCCACCCATTTTTCTCAAAAAATGTGCTAACGCACATTGCGAACCTCTCACAATTCTGCTTATAATCTCTCTTTTGCAAGCAGTTTTCCCTACTTTATGGAAAAAGGGCAGGTCCACTACGACGAACCTAACTCAATTTGTTTCAATGACACTTTGTGCCTGTAAAAAGGCCATGATATTAATGTTATCACTACTGACTTCAACAAAGCTTTCGATAAGTTCTCTCACCAAATTATTTATATTAAACTAAGAGCCTTCGGGTTTCCTACAATGTTCATCCAATGGGTGGAAAACCGGCAGTATAGTGTTGTGCTCAGATGTTCTGTGTCCAATCTCATCCATACCACCTCAGGTGTTCCTCAAGGTAGTCATCTGGGGCTACTTTTTTTGTCCTTTCCATTAACGATGTTGAAATTATTATCTCTTTCTCAAGCCTGTCTATATATGCCGATGACATGAATATTATGAATGTAATATCTACTTCTATTGATTCTTCCCTGCTTCAAAAAGACTTAAATTCTTTTCATACATGGTGTTCTAAAAATTTCCTCGAACTAAATGTCAACATATGACTTTTTCTCGTAAGCTCCTGCCTTTACCCTCTCGTCCTTTTCTCTTTTCCAATGTTCCGATTCCTTTAGTTTACTCCATTCATGGTCTCGACATTTTATGTGATAAAGAGCTCAATTTTTCGTTCTCACATAAATAATATTATTGCAAAAGCAAATTCTACTTTAGGTTTTAATAAACATTGTGTCGAGATTTAGCTATTTCAGGGAGTGAAGTGAGATGACTCGCCTTACTCGCCGACTCATCTCACTTCACTCGCAAAAGTGATTTAGCTATTGAAGTAAGATAATGGAGTAACTTTGATTTCAGTAATTTTTTTTGTCGTAGTTAAAGTTTAATGTGACCTTTTATCCTTGAAAAATTAATTGTTCATGGTGTCAAAAGTGAATAGAATATAGTTTTATTTAATATATTTTGATAATAAAATGAGATTTTAAGAATCAATAAAAGTGTAGTTGTTTTCATCCACGTTGTTTTTTTATTTTCCTTTCATATCCATGAATAGGTGTGACAATGTTTCTTGAGCAAAAACACAAATACTTGTCAAAAATTGTAAATTTAAAAACACATACACCAAGTCACTTCCGAAATATCCGGCGAGTAATCTGACATTTCATTTCACTCGCCCACTTACTCACTCTTACTAGCTAAATCGATTTTCGACGAAAAGTGACTCACCTCACTCACTCCCTACGGTTTCGTTAGCTTAATCTCGGCACTGGCGTAGAGAATGTTCAAACCCATATATTACAGTCACTTTTTACCACATAAGTTAGACCTATTCTTGAGTATGTCAGTTAAGTGTGGTCACCTTATCCAACCACCCACTCATTTAGAATTGAAGCCGTGCAACGTAGATTCCTTCGTTCCGCTTTACGAAAAGACCCATGGTCTGATCCTTATTTCCTAATCCCTTACGAACATCGCTTACAACTGATCGGTTTAAATACCCTTGCAAAACGTCACGCCGTTGCAGACATACTTTTCGTTCACCAGGTCATTACAGGAGCCATCGATTCTCCACCACTTCTTGAATTAATTTGTCGCGGTAAATTTTACCACAACAAGTTCCACCTGCTCATTCCTTTCTTTTACACTTAACGTTTCCTTTTCTTGTTGCGGCTCCAAAATGCTAGCAGAGTTCAGTGTGAACCTGGTCCATCAGCCAGAGGCCTGCTCCTAAAGCATCTTGGAAAAACAACTCCAACAGTTATTCGAAGAATACGAAACAACGATGACATGCGACAGATCGTCCATTGTCCAACGAAATGTGTGACAGACGGTCCTCATATATGTCTACACTGACAGATATATCAATGCTGGAAACGCCCGTCACTAATCCAAAAATGGCTAAGGGCCCAACGTAGGGTGTCGTTGTAGGTAAAGAAGGATGATTTTATTAAGTGATACCCTAATTCCCCCAAATTTGCACGAAGGTCTACGATGATAGAGAAATTTTTACTTCGCGTGAGAAATCTAATTCTTCCTCACCATTTAAGATCGGTAAATGGTGGAAGTGCCGTCCTCAAAGATATTTTTCTAGGTCCTTGTCTGGTTCAGTTTGGGATGAGGAATTTGACCGTGTAAATTTGATTTTTCTCTTACCCTTTTGTGTGGCATAATAAGACGGAGGTGGTCTGGATGCGTTCATTGAGCTACTGCCCATTGTGAATGATACCTTTCACTAGGGATACTTTGGGTGCATTAACAGGGCATGCTTCCAGCAGGAGAAGTCCTTGCATAAATGTGAGCGAATAGCGCCACTACTGAGTGGGTGTGAAAGATAAGTCGACAATTGCAGAGTGCGAAAGTGAACGCAAAAAGCCGCCATTAGGGCACTTTTTAGTAAGATTCTGAAGAAGGCAGATCGTTCTTGAAAAGTTTAAAAAGGAAAAATCCAGTCCGAATCATATTGCGTTTCAAATTTCAGTGAGGGAAATTCAGAATAGTTGTTATGAAGAGCGACTTCAGGAGTCAGGGCCAGGTAAACCAGAGAACTCAGGGAAAATTCGATTGCGTTCTAAAAACAAAATAAACAATTAAAAAAAAAGGATTAATTTTTGATCACACTGTGTTTGTCTTCTAAATCAATTTGTCGCAAAAATTCCCTAATGTTCTTCATAATTTCAAGCCTTTGAATTTCAAGATCCATCTGTCCCCGGTGTCGTTTTTGTTCTTCTTCAGCTTCCTTCTTCATGAAGTCCAACATTTCATACTGCACGGTCTTGCGTCTTTTTTTTTTGCCGTGGTTGTCTGGAACAAAACAAGACAAGACAACTGATTACTGAATTATCTTCGTCATCAGCTTCACATCCCTCTGATGTCGAATCGTTGAGGCTAGTCATCAAATTGCCTTTTGGAGGGTCAATGAAATATTCTCACCTTGTTGAACCTCGTCTAGTTTCCCCCTTCTTTTGCTTTATCCTCTTATATGTAAGAAGAAGATTGTTCCACTTGCGTAGAATTTCTTGTTTTGTAATAGAAAATTGGGGACTGCTTTGTAATATTTCCTGAAGAACTAAGCCCCAGACGGTTGACGGTTGAGTCTTTCAATTAATTTAATTTACTTTTCTTTGTTTTGTTCACTTATATTCAACCAAAAAACAAATCAACAATGCCCAGACAAGTAAAGCGCGCAAGATACTTTTTACATTTGCACAAATGCTTTTGCATTTGCGCAAGAAAAAAATCTACTACGTTTTGGACAATCTGCTTTGCAGGGATGTTTGCATTTGCATTTTGGAACTGTTTGCTTAGCATAATATGCGCAAGTTTTGCGTTTAGGAATTTGCCCATATTTTCAAGCTTAAGACTTTACCAAACAGCATTAACGAATACAAAGCTACTGCAGTAAAACTGATTTTACTGCATTTTTTGCTTTTGATTGCTTTTTTTGAATAGAAGACTTTTTCAGGAAATATTCTGCAAATACATTTTTGACTCAGATCACGGCCTTGTATTTGTCCACAGAATCTTATCCCAGCAATGGTTGAAACTTTTGCTCGAACTTGAACGTTATATGTGGGAATAGGAACATACTGATGTGCTATTATTCTTTTCGAAATTCTAAATGGTGCTACGAAGATCTATAGGGAATTCAAAAACGCTGTTAAGACACCCTGTTACTGCCACAAACTGCATAACTTCATTTTACGAAGTTCCAAAGAACACGCTGCTCGAGGCACTGTGCAGATATAAAGTAGGTAGTTGCGTTCTATAAATTAGTAGTATGTAAAGTACCCCAATTGTCTGTAGATCTTATCAAGATTATAAAAACTCTGGAAACAATTAGTGTGACCAAAAATACACCAAAATTGTCCCCCTCCCCTTGGATCCGCGCCTGATTGCACGAATAGAATAAAATAAGTGAATGAAACTTGATGTAAATCATGTAGAAGCTGAAATTGTGTTAGAATAGTGACAAATTGTTTTTTTTTTTAATTTCGAGATAGGCATCAAATGTCTCTACATAGAAAAACAAAAATTTTTCTGATTTTTATTTCACCCCCCTGGTCTCGCTATTTTCACTTAAGGTTACTTATTATGGGGTTAGGGTAATTCTTTTAAAACGGAACAAAAAATTGAGATTAATACAAACAAAAATCGTCTTGAAGGAGGGGTCTATTTCCCTCCGTTCAGGCGGGAGAGGTAATTTTCTAAAAATTTGGCTCAACACTTAAATGAATACTTAAAATGCTCCGCTTTAGCTTTTTTAAGGCCACGATTCTATTCTATAAAATACTTCCTAAATAAAGTTTCTATTATAAACACTTTTTGAAAAAAGTAAGCGATTTTTTACTATAGCAATTTTTAAAAAAAAAACTTGTTAAATGTCTTTAGTCTCGAATATCTCAAGAGAAAATCATTCTGCGACTTTGGGTTGATTTTATACTACACATAAAGAATTGATAAAAATGTATAGTTTTTTTTAATCAAAAAAAGTTGTTGAACATTTTGGGAAAAAGTGGTTTTTCTCGAATATCTTGAGAACAAACAATGATATTGGCTACGAGGTGATTTCATTTTATGCACAGTTTATAAATAAAAATTGATAACATTTTTAAAAATATTGAATAAATAGTTTTTTTAAAAAGCAAAAAAACTGCAAGATTTTTTTTTTTTTGCCTCAAACATCTTGACATTAGCTCCTGAATAATTTAATTCTACACATTAGCAAATAATTGATATTTTATAGGATTTGTAAAAAAATTCAACAAATATTTTTTTTGTAAACGAAAAAAAAAACTACAAAGCTACTTTGCCGATAATTGTTGAAAATTGTTTTTGGTTTCAAATATCTTAAGAACAGGCAATGATATTGGCTTCCTGTAAATTTTATTCTACACATTAGACTGATGTTCATCAAGAAAGAAAGCTCAGGAAAGCTTTGCAATTGGTGCAAGAAAAATGTAAATTTGACCGGTAAAATCGTTGTTTTTTGTGATGTTGAATGCAAAAAACCATTTCACAACAAATTCTGGACTGGACTATCACAACAGAATATGGGTGATATCATTAAGGACAAACTAATATGGTTTTGTTCAAAGTGCAAGGCTGCC
Source organism: Dasysyrphus albostriatus (assembly GCA_946251815.1). Taxonomy (NCBI): domain Eukaryota; kingdom Metazoa; phylum Arthropoda; class Insecta; order Diptera; family Syrphidae; genus Dasysyrphus; species Dasysyrphus albostriatus. The sequence goes on along the minus strand of OX276335.1, from coordinate 16,896,198 downwards.
AGAGACCGTAGGCTTAGCAGCATATAACTACAAACACCGCTGATAAGCTATAGCACGTATACAGATAACAATAGTCCAATTAGAAATCCCACACCTCAACTGAAATTACATGTACACAAATGAAGATGTTTCTATTAGAATCGATTTAATTAAAAAAAAAAAACAAAAAAAACTTTGAAAATGACTCCAAGTAATGCAAAAAACCATTCAAGAATATAAAATCATCACAAACACACTTATAGAAGAGAGTTAACTTGCAGAACGAAATTGAATGCATAAAAGAACAGCTAACTAACAGCTAAATCAGCTTAATCACCAACTATGTATCTAATGAATTTTAAATCGAAAATAAACTTATTGTTCAAAAGATATTGCTGCCTTAATTTCGTTACACTTCAACCCGGAACTAAACATCACCGGAATAAAGCTTTTTGCTTACCAAACACTGGGTGCAATGGCGGTGGTTGTTTTACGATATTAATTTTCTTATTAGGTGAGAATGATGTTTTGATGATTTTTTATGATTTTACGATAAAAATAAAATATAATCGATGTGTATCAGATAGTTTGATGTTTTGGGGACACGTTTTAAATACACCTGGACCATGTTCTGTAACTATCGCTTCGATAAAATTTGTCGAGAAACGTTGAAAAATTAAACAATACTCATACAATTTGCTTCAGTTTCCACCGTTTCTCGACGAATTGTATCGATGCGATAGTTACAGAACATGGGTCCTTATCTTAAAACATTAGATTGACTTATATCTCACTAGCTTCTAAAATCTTACTATTTTTCCAAGAATCGAATTTCAATTTTCCAAAGAATTTCAGTATGCTGAATTTGAATCTGATGCTTAAAACATTTTCCACAACTAAACGTTTCCAAGATATTATATAATAATAATAGTCCAGGCAATATATGATTTAACATTTGCAAAATTTGCAACAGAAGCTTTTTTAATTGATTAATGATCAGTTACCACCACTAAATGACATATCCAAAATCGGACGAAATCCGTCCATGGGAACACTCCCAAAAGTGTTTGTTGTTTTTGGTTGTTATTTTTACTATGCCGTCATTGTTTCCTTTTAATTATGTTAAGTTATCACTTAATAATCCGAGGAGGGGCCTATGATGTTCCCGAGTGTTTACCTCCTCCCCCATTCACAACCCCTACTTCCCTACTTATGACCCCCCCCCCACTCCCTTCAGAGCCCTAGAGAAATTTATAGACGGGACCAATCATCTTGAGTATAGAAAGCAGAACTACCTGTTATAGGTTGTTATTTCCATTACGCAGTTGTTTTAACTGTTTTTTTGTTCAGTTGCGGATAGTTGACCATGAAACACCCCAGCTATGAACCCCCCCGCTCCGAAGTCTTAATTTACCCATGGACACACCCAATCTTTAGTCCCAAAAAAAGAAACAACCCCAACAGAAAATGATAGACTTGACCAATCTTCAGTAATAGTTCAAAGATATGAAAACAAACATAAATAAACCTATTTTAAGCTGTCGACACGCATACGTATTACATTCTAGGGCCTTTTCTTAAAATGTTTGCATTAAATAGCTATGCTAGCCCTGAAAAATATAGGCCATAGAGTTTTCCGGGAACCGAAAGACAAATTGTTTATTTGAAAATCAAGTATTCAGAAACAAGTCTTAAGAATGTTAGAGTTGTGTTAGGTAATTATTGCGCACAAATTTAACTGTGCGTAATAACTAAGTTATTTTGTGTATACAAACCTCATCATCTGACTGAAAAGTTCTGGGTGTGATATAGCGGCCCGTGGAAGCAAGCAAAATTAAAAGCAAGTTGCAGCATTCATAACCCCATAGAGATTGCATGTTGAGGATATTATGTACCGAATTTGGACTACTTGATTCAAGGCTTACGTAACTACTATAATTTAGTTTGATCTTATTGTCATTTGCATGGTAAAAAGCTAAATCAGTAGATTAACGTGCTCTCATAGCATAATCTTCATCCTTGTTTCTTCAGCAATTCAAAAAAGAGGGCATTTAATAAAGCTTGCTTGTTATTTCGATAGGCTTGAAACTGTTCCATTTTTCCAACTAACTTCATGAATAAGCCCGGGATACAACTGTAAACGGGAAACCAACAAGTAGCTTTTGTTCAAAAATTTACAACATTATGGATCGGGCAAGCTTTTTCAGTTAGCGTTGGTTGGAAAACCAACTTAACAGAGGTTGCGCAATTATAAGCCTGGTTTAGTAACGTGAAACTTTCCCCAAGTTTCCCAAACTTGGATTTTTTTTCTATGGTTTCTGACAGCATATTGCGAAAATTTGCAAGAAATTTCATGTTAACAAACACACCTTATAAAGGGTTTTTCAAACAGAACGCTACAAAAGTAGAGCGACAGGGACAGCAAACGACGCCATATTTCTTGCCGCTCTTTTGACATTTCGTTTTACGATTTTACGATTTTTTTATTGAACATATATATACAATTTTGAGTTAACTTAAAATACATTGAAAATATAAATCTTATGGCACAAAGGGGACCTATTGTTATGCATTGGCTTAGATTTAAAAAGAAATATTAATATATATCATACATGTCAACTGAAAATTAAGAAAGTCAGTTGACTTTGATGTTCTCGGGGTGTTCCGTCCCGGTTGTCCATTGGTGGTTTGGGTATGGATTGGTGAAAAGGCTTGGCTTTTAGCCGCGGTAGTATGCTGACCCTGTGTCAGCGTAGAAAGAAACGGCTGTTTCGTCGTTGTCCGTGAAAATATTGGCGTCCAGGGTTTCCATCACACTGAGGTACCTCGGCTCGGGATGTCGTTGCTCGGTGGCCATTCTTCTCATTAGATGATTAGGGTGACTAACGGTGTTCTGCACTAGCTTCTTTGCCGAATTTAGCAGGTATTTGTCTAGCGGTATTATCCTTGCTTTTCTGTACAGATCCTCATTCCTGTAATGTTTTCTTCGCTGCCGATCGAAGTGGAGTCCGGTGCAGATTCTTAGCATCTTCCTCTCGAAGATTTGGGGTTCCTTAATCGCTGTTTTTGTGATCGTGAACCAGACTGGGAAAGAGTAGGTGATGACTGGCCGCAAAAGTTGCTTGTACATAAGTATCTTCGTCTGTTGGCTTAGTTCTGATCTTCTTCTCATCAAGGGGTGTATTCGGTGGAATGCCCAGTTGGCTTTTCTGAGTACACTTTTTGAGTGCGGGTTGAACCTTAGCAACTCGTTGAAGTTGATCCCCAGGTATTTGACGTCTCTTTTGGCAGCAATAGTTGAACCATCTGGAAGCTTTAGAACTAGGCTTCACAAGTGGCTGCTGAGCGACTTCTGCCGTCACGGGGTCTCCTGAAGCAGATAAGCTCCGATTTTGCCGAGTTAATTTTGATGCCCCATTTCTTGTAGAAATTGAACAGTCTGTTGATGTGAGCTTCTACTATCCGGACTGCGACTAGCGTTGACAATGAGGTCGCGTATGTAAGCGAGTCATCAGCAAACAGCAGGTTTTCACAGCCAGCTGGGACGGGTTGATCTGATGTCATCAGGCTGTAGAGGAAGGGGCCAAGTTTTGAACCTTGTGCGACTCCGGCTTTGATGTTCTTCACAGTTGATGAGCAGTTTTCCAACTGCACAAAGAAATTTCTGGAAGAAAGAAAAGAAAAGAGAATTTTTATTAGTGGCGGGGGTAAATGTAGCAGATGTAGTTTGTGTATAAAGGCATCTATCCAGACGCTATCGAACGCTTTCTCGACATCCAGAAAACATCCAACGGTGACACGATGACTGTTGAGGGCTATAGTGATGTCATGCTGGAACTTCTGAAGTGGGTGTAGTGTTGAGTGCTTCTATCTAAAGCCAAACTGCATGTCAGTAATTAAGTTGTTTTCGCTCATAACTTCTTCAGTTTCCTTAGTATCAGCTCTTCCAATAGCTTGCTTAAGTTACTGAGGAGGGATATTGGGCTGTAGTTGGAGATCATGTTCCTAACACCTTTCTTCGGGATTGCCACGATCTTCGCTGTTTTCCATTTTTGAGGGAAGTAGTTGTTGTTGACACAGTTGTTCAAGATGATGGTAAGAAGGATCAAAACTATCTCTGGCATCCTCTTTATGATAAAGTTGGATATTCCATCTGATCCTGTTGACTTCTTTGGCCTGCAGCTGCTAATTATTTCAACCATTTCTTCGCGAGTGTTCAGGTTTGGGCTGTCAACTGGGTCACTCGCTGGATTGGTATCGCTGACTTTGACATTTCGTTTAAGTGATGTTTGCCATTTCATGATGGAAAGATATACGAGCCAACAACGAGTCGAAATTATTAAAATTTACTATCGAAATTCGGAGTCAGTGGCCTCAACGTTAAGAGCGCTACGTCCAATTTATGGTCGTCATAATCATCCTAGCAGATCAACAATTGAGCGTCTAGTCGAAAAAATTGAATCCACAGGCACAGTACAAAATGTTCCCGTGCCAGTGAGACCAAGAAGTGCCCGTAGTGTCGAGAATATTGCTGCCGCTGAGGCTTCAGTTGCAGAAAGCCCAAATGTGTCTCTCACAGGTCGTTCTCAAGCGTTGGGCATCTCTGTGACGTCGTTGTGGCGAATTTTGCAAAAAGATCTTGGCCTACATCCTTACAAGATTAAATTGACGCAAGAACTGAAGCCACTTGACCACCAGAAGCGTCGTATGTTCGTGAATTGGGCTGAGCAACAACTTGAAAACGATTCGGATTTTCATCGAAAAATCATCTTCAGCGATGAGGCTCATTTCTGGCTGAATGGCTTCGTCAAAAAACAAAATATGCGGTAGTGGTCAGGCAGCAATCCACACGTACTCCATGAGTCATCATTGCATCCAGAAAAAATTACGGTTTGGTGTGGTTTATGGGCCGGGGGCGTCATTGGGCCGTACTTCTTCCGTGATGATCAAGACCGGCACGTTACTGTGAATGGGGATCGCTACCGTTCAATGATAACCGAATATTTTTGGCCCCAATTAGATGATATGGACATGTCGTTCCAACAGGACGGCACCACAAGTCACACAGCGAATGTCATAATCAATTTATTGGAAACCAAGTTTGGAGAACGTGTTATCTCACGAAATGATCCAATCGCTTGGCCAGCTTGGTCGTGCGATTTGACGCCGTTAGACTATTTCCTGTAGGGCTAGGTCAAGTCTATGGTCTATGCTAACAAGCCAGCGACGATTAATGAACTTCGTACGAATATCGAACGTGAAATTGCAGCAGTATCGGCCGATTTATGCTTGAAAACCGTCGAAAATTGGGTTCAGCGTCTGGACTTCTGCAAGTGTGCCCGTGGTGGCCATGCAAAAGAAATCGAGTTCCATACATAATGGCATCGAACGTACTTTCTTTCAGGAATTTCATTGATATTCAAAACCATTTTTGTTTTATTTAAAAAAAAAAAACTTTTGTAGCGCTCTTATTGAAAAACCCGATAGTATTAACTGACAATTAAAAACTAAAAACTAACTCAATCCTCTAATAATTTAATAAAAATAGAGCCACAAACAGCCCAAAATAATTTGTAAAATTGTGTTGTAAAATTAACTCTTGCTATTAAATTTGATATAGCTTTTTGAAAAAAAATTTATAAATTGACGCGAAAAGCCAAGAAGCCAATCTATTTCTAATCCATTAAAGGTCATTTAAAAAAAATTGGGGCAAAAGTTAAGCAAACTTTTTTATACTTTTAAGGAAATGTTCCTTAATTTTTCTATATTTTCAGATCTGCTTAACTTTTGCCCCAACAGAAGATATGCACAAAAACGTTACACGAAGTTTTCTTAACGAATTTTTAAATACAAGGAAATACTTTGTTTTAATACTTAAACTAAAAATATTTTAAACATATCTTCACCAAAGTGCGACATTTTAAATAAACGTTCTAACAATCTTCGTTTTAAAGTAAACACTTTTTTACGATTTAAAAAAAAAAATCGATTAACATGCATAGGTTCAACTTTGAACGTCCAAGTAACGAACACTGGATGACTTAAGCAACAAAAATCACCTCGCGTCATCTCAAGTTGACCGTAAAGTTTATGATCCTTAACTTTTCTTACCCGTTTCTTTAATTTAGAAAAGACACTTTTTGTCATCGCAATGTATGGAGTTGCCCCATACTGTGCGTTGCTAAGACCCCTATTATACACGATGATTCCTTGCGTGACTCTTTTCAAAATTCAATGGGTGCGAAAGTGAAATCAGATTTCTTTCTTCTTCGCACTCATGAAAATTCGAAAAGCGTCAGGCGCAAGGAATCATTGTGTAACAGGGGTCTAAGCCGTTCTTTTAGTCTGATACCCCTGGGCTTGTAAAAAAACACACTTATAGATTCATGGTTATATGTTTTACAGAATCATAGGTGTGTTTTTTTAGAAGCCCCGAGGAGTCAGTTGAAAAAATCATCGGAACTTAGGGAAAACAGAAAAAATATTAAATGTCATACAAGCTTCCACAACAAGTATGAAATCCGAGCCAGGAGGTGTGTTTTTTGTACAAGCCCAGAAGAATCAGACAAAAAAACGACATCGGGACCTAAGCCTTAACTACATAAGCGAAAAAGTACAAAAGTGAAAATTTTAAACTCATTTTGGGATAGTGTTTCTCACTAGAAAACTTAAAAAATGATGCAGCGAGCTTAAATTTTGGTTAGCCTAGTACGCAGAACGAGAAAAAATTCATTTCCCATATAAAATTTTTCCCAAGACAAATTTTATCTCGGAGTTTTTTCCACTCAGTACGCAGCTACAGCTATACATGAAAAGGCAAAGAAAGTCTCCACTACATTTTGCGCGGAAAAAGAATGCTCGAAGCATTGTGACATTTTATGTTTATTTCACTTTTTGTAGACGAAAATCATCTCCCTGTTTCATACTTTCCATTATTAAGATGTTTTGAGGACGCATGACTGAAATAAAATATAAAATACGTAAAGAAAATTATGACATCAGAATTTAGAATAGATTATATAGAACAGCTGTTTTAAATCAGTCAGAGGCTAATGGGAAAAAAATTTCTTCTACTCAAAATTTAAATTTATTTCCAAACCGAGTTGGAATCAGCAAACTGATCTGGCAAAAATAAAGTCGATTTTTGGAGCAGTAGAAAGCTCTGAAGTTTTCTGATTTTCGAAAGGTTTTTTATCCATCGACGTCACATCCATCCTTCAATAGAGTTTTATAATTGATAACTTCACAGATAAGGGAAGAAATATTTGACGGAAAAAGTTTATTTTGATCCCATTGTCTACCAATCGCCCAAAATATCTTTTTTTCCGGAGAAGTTAAAAAACTTAACAAATTTCGGAATTTTTAGAGGTTTTTTAAACCAACGACATCCTAGCCATTCCCCAATAGAATTTCACAGTTAATGGCTTGACTGAGGGACAAACTATATTTTGACGGAAAAAGCTCATTTTTATCCAAATGTCAGGGAATTGCTATGAAATCACTTTTTTGCAGAGAAGTAAAAAATTCAAAAAATTCGTAATTCTTAGAGGTTTTTTAATCCATCCACATCGGAGCCATCTGTCAGTTCAATTCGCAGTTGATAGCTTAAAAAATGGAGGACAAACTATATTTACTCACATCGAGACTCACAGCAAAAAAATAGAGTTTCCATACAAACTATCGATAACAAGTATGAAATTCGTGCTAGTAACCATGTTTTTATGTGGGCTAAAATTAGGTGCCAGTTGTAGATATCATTGGAACTCATCGTTAGGTGTGTTTTTTTTTTGCAAGCCCGGGGGTATCGGACCAAAAGAACGACGTTGGGTGTTAGCGTGTTATGACAAAAAAATGTAGTTTCCATACAAACTATCGATAACTTATATGAAATTGTTGACAGTTATTATCTGGGCTAAGGCTAAGCCCCGAAAATTCTCTGGGCCTAGCTAAGCTCGAAGGGGCTTAATAGTTGTTGCATTTAACATGTAAATTGCTTTGCCCCAACGTCGTTCTTTTCGTCCAAGCCCATTTGGGCAAGGAATAAAACACACCTAGTAACACAGTTTTTATCGGGGCTAAGGTTAATGGTCTTTCTACATTCTTTTTACTTTGTAGAGAAGAATGTTAAATACAACAACAGTTTGGTTTAATTCCGTATCGTTGTTGTATTTAACATGCTTCTTTTTGCTTAAAGTAGGACCACACTCGACGGAATTGCACCGCAACTGAAATTCAAAATATTTTGTTTGGCAACAGAGCTGAACGAAACTTGAGGCCACGGCAAAGTTGGTCAGATGATCAACTTTGATGCATGGTGCTGCCGAAGCTCAGTTGTCACTTGTACGATATAGCTCAAATAATTTCATACAAAAAAATATTTTGAAGTTCAGTTCCGTTGAGTGTGGTCATACCTTTAGCTGTGCCGCTGTATTGCAGTTCCAACAAGTGTGGTCTTACCTTTAAGCGGGAATAAAAATTTATTAAAAACCACATTAACTACTTTTAATTTCTATGATTTTCTGTGCATTTCTACGCATTGTAGTCCAAAGTTCTATCAAAATGCATATACATATAAGAAATTTTTTGACACAAGTTTTGATAAAAAATCACAGAAACTCAAAGTAAAGAGTTTCCATACAAACTAACAAATAATTATAACAAGTATGAAATTCGTGCCGGAAACACAGTTCTTACCTAGGCTAAAGTTAAGCCCCAAAAATTCTCTAGGCTTAGCTAAGACCGAAGGGGCTTAGTTGTTTTTGCATTTAACATATGTAAATTGCTTAGCCCCGACGTCGTTATTTTCATCCAAGCCCATTCGGGAGAAGAAAAAATACACCTTTAGTAGTTTTATTTCTTTCCAAAAGTCGGAGTAGATTTACTCCATTTGGAGTAACATCCGAACGCTGGCTGGCCAGTATAAAAGCCAGTACAGCATGCTGCCGAGAATTTGACAGTCCATGTGTGTAGCCAACTGGCTAGCTAGTACTGGCTTATGTGGCCGCAGGAGACGGCTATCAAAACTGCAACAGATGCCTTCACTAGCTTCCTAGCACTTTTTTCAGAAGCGTGGTCATGTAGCCAGTGACTTAAAAAATTAAAGTATTCTTTGAGCTCTAAGACCCCTATTACACGATTATTCTTTACCCTGAGGCCACACGAGCCAGTACTGGCTAGCCAGTCGCAATACACTCACACTTTTTTACCGACACATACAAGCCGAAGCAACTGGCTCGTCAACTGGCTTGCTTTTTTCGAAGCCAGTTGGGAAGCCAGTAGAGCAGCCAGTTACAGGGTTCGGCAGTACTTTTTCGGAGCAGATTTGGAAAAATTGGTCTTAAAATTAAAATTGACTCGCATTTTATTTCTCAAAATATTAATAAAATAAGAATCGGGGAGTCAAAGTTTTATAGATTTACTAATGCCCATTTTATTCACTCGTTTATTGCAATTGGATTTAAACTGCATTCCGGAGGTCACTTTAAGTCAAATACTGATAAATACTGAATTTCATATTATTCACTTTTCATGACATTTTAATATCAAAAAGTGATATCAAACCTAAAATTTTTCAACCGAGTTTAACCAAAATTTTGTTATAATTTTCATGCACTGTTTTGGAAAACGAATTGGCTTACTCAAGATTCACATGTCTCACCGTGGTCGTCGAAACGTAGTTCCCAGTATCATGGTCATTAAGCTCGTCTCGCTATGTTCTCGCCATGCCCATTTACACGGAAATCTATATCATGGCTTTCTTGCTATGGTCTTGCCATCACATTTACACGTTGTCCTTTGCATTGAGCATGTTTTGCCATCATCTCGCTTGGGTCTCCCCAATTTTTTTTTAAATTGAATTTTTCAAAGTGGTTAAAATAAGCTACAGGTCTCGTGTGGTGTGTTTTGGGTCCTCTTACCATTCGAGAAGAGAACCAAAAAATTGGTGAATAAATTGATTAAGCGGTGAGAAGGCTTTCCCAAACCAAATTGAATAAATTTTTTAGTGAATTCCCATCGCGTCAGTGTAGTTGCTCTCATTTAACGCCATGTAAGGAAATTCTGAGAAGTAAAATTTTAGTTTTCTTTCTGATGGTTTCGCGTTGGTTTGTAAAGTAAGGTTTGCCTTTAAAAGTAAAGGCTCTCCAGAACCAACGCAAACCATTCGTAACGTTATGTTCTTTTGCTAGTTTTGTCGCATAGCATTAGTGTGTTTTTAGTTCATTTGATTTTGAAAGAATGGAATATCATAGTACTTCTATTTTTTTCACTGAAATCGGAGTAGGTTTATTCCATTTGGACTAACATCCGAACCCTGGCCAGTATAGAAGCCAGTACAGCATGCCGCCTACGTCACAGCCAATACACGAATAGGATTTTGACAGTCAATGTATGTAACCAATTGGCTAGCCAGTACTGGCTCGTGTGGTCTCAGGGTTACGTCTGACTCTTTTCGAATTTCCATGAGTGCGGAGGAGAAACAACATCTAATTTCACCTGCACTTGAATTTTGAAGAGTCTGACGCAAAGAATCATCGTGTAATAGGGGTCTAAGAACACATAACTACCATACCGACACTGCAACCGCGGTAGATAATTTCAATTCAGCAAATTAAATGGGTTCAGTTCCATACTGAATGCATTTCACCCACCAAACGCATCCAACTTCATTGATAATTCAAAAATCTAAAATCTTACAACCACTGCCGCTAATCTGCAGCATTTTTTGAAAACAAATAAATTCTACATGAAGCGATTGTCAAAAATCAATAAATGTCCTTAAAAATATAAGTAAACATCAAGCCCACCATCCAAAGTGCCAAATTTAAAGTAAGTTTATCAAAATCATAGTGAAAACCTAATCAAATTAATAACAAACTTTTTCAGAGAATTGGGAAAAAAGATTAACAAAAAAAGAGCGAGGTTTTAGAAAGAGAAGAGATTACTGCTATCGCTTTTTTCTCAGGTGCATCTTACATCTCTACCCCTTTTGCACGTGTTTCGTGCGACAAATAATTGCTGAAATTGATACAACTATCTCGCTCTGCAGTGTTTTTTTTTGCTGAATAAGAAAATATATTAATTATCCTTCTATTGCGTTCATACACAAATGATTGTACGTAGCGTTTACGACGTGCGAGTGAGATAACTCGACTGAAAAACGCGTACCTTGCCATATATTCACAAAGATAAGGTTGTCTCTATTCATCTAACACCACGGCGAACTTATTCCATCGAGATTTTCACCACACCAGCAAAAATCAATCGATGTTCATTCGCATACAAGATCCAGCCATCAAAACTTGGAAGCGTGTTTCAAACATTTTAAACACCTTGTGGAGCAAATTTTATCAACCACCATTATATCCAGCTATTGAGGTAAACATTACACATTTATTCAGTTCATTAATTATTGTTTTTTAAGTGAATAATCGCCTAAAAAGGGAATGAAAATGGAAAACTGTTCTTGAGCGTAGTATGGCTACGTCGTTATCGACATCGTCTTCGTCGCGGGCTTTGTTTTGGTTTTTTTTTCTTCGTGTTGCTGTTGTGCAAAAATGGCTGCCATGAAGTTGAGAGCTGTCAAAGTTTATTTTTACAAATTATTCACATCGATTTGTCAAAATACGTTTAAAAAATTCTATTATCTTGATTTTGGTGTGGAAAATGTTAAAAATTCTATAAACAAATAGAAGCAATTTGTTTTAGATGAAAAATCGGTAATAGTTTTTGTCCAAGAGAAATTTCACAACCCAGCTGTTTTTGTTGTATTGGCTTTGTTGGTGACTACATGGCAGTCACAAATGAAATGCAACTATGAACCACCCATATCATCCTTTAAAGGGAGTTGAAAGGTTTTAAAAAAGTTTAAGCTTGCTGTATGGATTTCAGTCCCTACGACATTTTGTCGCCGCTGCTTCTGCATAACCTTACACAAAGGAAAAATCCTTGCGGTAGTAATAGGGACTGGGTGGTAAAAAATTATGCCAAGGGCGTTTTGTTTTGAATTTGTTAGACTACATCTTTATTGTGCACTTAAATTAGCAGTAATATGTTCCACGAAATCTGTGCTGTACAAATGGAAAGTCTACTATGAGAAAGGCTGATTCAGTTTTGGTATCCTGCCTGCAATGTCTCGTGTTTTGTTAACTAGAACTTTTTTTTAATGCACAATTGATTGCCTGACAAAATCAATCATTTATAAGCCGAAAATATTGCAATCTAGTTTATGACGCTTCTTTTTATAGGTTGAGTATTCCTTGATAATGACGTTATGCCGTTTATCACAGATTGAATATTTCATCTTCGTAGTTGTAGGTGGGTTCTCTTGAATGTGTGTTTTACGTAGGTATAATGTGCAAAGGGTTTTCAGGCAGATGCACTTGCAGCTATATAAAATATGATATTGTTTTTTGCGTGCGTATTGGTAAAAAACATTCAATTTGGGAAAATACATATACCCATTTGTGTGTAATTTTTGGGCATAATTGCCTCTTAAAAAATAAAACACCATTATAATAATCACAGAGAAAACAAATTTGCACATACCTACCTATTTTCTTCAACAATTTTGGGGACGTAGTTCATTAAGATAAGAGTTACTGTTTTGCAGTTTGAGTATATTTGGCTTATATGCGGCCTGTGGCTGAGTTAAATCTATTAGCATTGTTTATTTTAGTGATTTTTTATCTTCGTTTAAAAAAAGTAGTATTAAATACAAAACAATCAGCCTTATTGTGAGTTTCACGTGAACAATATTCCACGCGGAAGAAGAAATATTTTACTTTTCGCCCATTGCAAGTTTCACCTGAAAAATTAAAATTCCCCTTTTTTCATGTGAAACTCAATAAGGCTGAATATGTCATTATAACAAATTGTTGTATATTACAGTCCTGTTTTTTAGTGCATTTTTATCATCTCCTAGAAAAAAGAAACATGTTAAATACAACAAAATACGGAGTTATACCAAAATTTTGTTGAATTTAACATGCTACTTTTTTTAAGTGAAGATAAAAATGTCCTAAAAACATAGTGCTATTCATAATACCGGTGGTCTTGCTCCATTTTTTACTTGGAATATATGTAGGTACTATAAGGCAAGTTTTAAATTCGGGCAAAAAAAAAAATAAATCGAGATAAGAATCAAACATGACATAAGCCGTGTTTTGTTGAAAACTATACACAGCCAGGCAAAATCTTTTTAACAAAACGGGTAGGAACAAACTGGTTAATAAAGCTCCTTTTGTATGAAAATTCCATAGTTCCAAACTGTTCCAAGGCACTGTTCAATAGTCATATTTGACTGCAAAAAAGGGTAAAGTTATTGGCAGCTGGTGATTGTTGTTGTACTGCGTGTAAAAATTCAACTGGCTGGCTGGCAATTTCTCAACAGGATACGGCTATTATGATGATAGAGAACACAAAAAAAAGGGATGGAAAATTCCGTCTATATGTATATTTTGCCATAAAATCGTTCATTTATTTCAAAAACGGCTCCAATGATTTTGATTAAAAAAATCAATGGATTATTGTTGGTATAGTGAACTTTTTGATAAAACCGTTAAAAACGGTACCTGCCATATAACGGTTTTCTTGATTTTCGACTTTTTCACCAAAGGCTCACACGATTTCAATCAAAATTTTTATGCAAATGTTAAAAATGCATATCAAAATTAAAAAAAAAATTTTGAATTAAAAAAAATATATTTTTTTTTTTCAATATTTCAAAAACTGGTTGATGAATTTTTTGAAACTAAGTTAATAAATTTATATTAAGACATAAATACTCAAATTTTAAATATAATTTTTTTAAATGTAAGTAACAAAATTTTTATATACAAAAAAAAATCATTTTTAACGATTTTAATTTTTCTTAGCATATATTCCTATTATTTCAAGTAAGTGATTTTACTAGTTTTTACAGTTTTAACTCCAAGCAACTTGAACATAAGAAAGAGCAAGTTCGTGCGATCCAGACGTGCAATTTTTAAATACAATAGAAAGCTAGGCTTACATACAATCATTGCCGACTCATCTTACCCAAAATATTCAAATATGCCGCCAAACATTTTTTCAACATTTATATTCTTGAACTTAAGTACTGTAATCTAGTAGCTAGTTTATTTATTTATGGCTGCATCTTATGTAAGCGAATATCGCTGCTGTGCTGTGCATCCAAACAATTTCTGTCTTGTTTTGGTTAGAGCTTAAACAGAAGATTCATCCTTTGAATAAACAAGTGTAACCATCGATTGCGCTCGAATTCCCGTCAACGATGCCAGATGTGTATGTACATACTACTTACATATTATATTGTTCTTCCCTTCTGATCTCATTATATTTTCAGAAGGTCCAAAGTTTGAGTACAGACTAAAGGTACCATTTCAACCAAGTTGAGTTTTTTTTTTATTGAATAGTATTTTGAAAAAAGCCTTACAAATGATAGACCATTAAGGCAGACCGACAAAAACAAGACAGAACTGCACAAGATTGCTGGGTGGCTTTAGTTGTTAACTTTTTAGGGCATCAATTATTTGTTTATTGGGCTGATCCCCCGATTTTAGAACACAAAGTAATAAGTCTAAAGACTTTAAAACACACTATATCGGTGCTGGCAAACCGTTTATGCAGATACTTCAGCTTTGAATGCACTGCGTGGCTTATAGCGCAGCACTGTTGCTGGAACATATCCTCGCTATCCATTTTAGACAGCCAGAAGTTACTTACCATCGATATGTAGTGTTTGCAGTTGGCATGTGGATTCATACTGTCGCAAATTCCACATTTGGCCCATTCATCGCTTAAGACTTTTTTTGCGAAAAATGAGGCAGCGTCCAAAATAAAAATGATGAAGGCAAACACTTAAATATCCTAGCCTATATATAAAACCCAACAAATTTCGGTGTTTTCTATTGACCTGCGAGACAAGTCCAAAATTTTGTATTACAAAACTTAAAATCTGTGAGCCTTCGTTATTTTCACAATGAAATTGTACATTGAACATCCTTGGGTTATATTTTTTACATGACTAAACGTGATAAATGCCAAACAAAGGGTTTTAAAGGTCACAACGTGACTGGCAAACAAAATAGACACAATAGAATTTGTCAATTTTCCATAGAAAATCTCTACGATTCTTGCGACAGTCCTTACGACAGTTTCAACGTGAATGGCCGACTTAAAACAGGCTTGTATGAGTTGTACATGTTAATTCTGTAATCTAATAATTGCAAATTTGGACAAGTGTTTTCTACTAATAACAATAATAGCTTAGGCCGGCCATTCATGTTGAAGCTGTTGTAAGGACTGTCGCAAGAATCGTAGAGATTTTCTATGAACAATTGACAAGTTTTATTGTGGATTGACCATGTTTGTACTAAAGTTCGTTGAAAATCTCTACGAACCTTGCGACCGTCCCTACGACTCTCTCAACGTGAATGCTCAGCTTTATGTATAGGTTAGGTGAGGTAGAGGTAGCTGTCAGTAAATTAAAACTGACACACTTACACCCAAGTTGGTCCATTGTAATGCCACATGAATCTGGAAAACTCCTTCTTTACTCGTTAAACCACTTGGAGCTTCTGACGAAGCGAACGAGACTATTAATATCGATGTTTGCCAGATCACTAGGATCGTTATAGAAGTATTCTCCTAAGTGGAGCCTACGTCTGTTAGAAAGTGCTATGCATGTGCAGAGAAGGTGAGGAATCCTCCTCCTTGTCCATACGGCTTCTGCAAAAATCATTTGAAATTATCCCAAGCCGCTTTGCGTGCCTGCCTATTAAACAGTGTCCTGTTATGACATCTACAACAGAGCTGATGTGCAGACTGTTTAAAGATACTAAACACATTGAGCGCTTTAAATCAAAGTTTGTTCATGATGGAGTGATGTTATTCCACCTAATGTTTGTTATCTCCAAAGCATCCTGCTTCAGCAAAAGTTTACAAGTGGCGATGGGTATACCAATATTTGTCCTTTCAGATAAAATGGGTTGTAGTACTAAATTTCTAGCGAGTTCATCAGGTTTACAATTTCCCCTGTGGCCCGGCACCCAACAAAAGTGAATATTAAACTGTTGCGCCATCTCCACAAGAGATGCCCGACAGTAAGGGGCAGTTCTAGAGTTTATAGAGACGGAGTCCAGAGACTTAATAGCTGCTTGACTATCAGAGAAGATGCGGATATCCGAGGTTGATATCACGTTTTCTCTGAGCCAAGATAATATTTCTTTTATCGCTAGGAGTTCCGCCTGGAATACGCTACAGTGATTAGGAAGACGGAATAAGATACTTAAATTTAGTCTATCAGAGTACAAACCTCCTCCAACCCCATCTCATTATTGATCAGCTTATGTATACGAGTATTAAATTTTGTCTTGTTTTGGGATTATTTGTATGTTTTTGCTTGGATCCTTAACAATTCAAAAAAGAAAAATAAATAATAAATATGAATTGTATGTCCCATCAATAAATACTTACATACATATTTCTTTTGTATATATATATATATTTTTTTATACTTAATATTTTTTTATCATTTTATAATTAAATTAACTATTAATTATGGGAATAATTTAATTTAATTTGCTGTCGCATAATGCGATCATATTTATGTATCAGAAATTCAAACACGCAAAAACGCGAAATAACCTACCCCAATTATATCCCTTGGTATGCTTAGCAACTTTTATAAAGCATTAAAAACCTTCGCCCTTTTAAATTTCGCTCATAGATAATTTTTAAATATAAAGACTTTCCATGATAGTTTCAAGCTAAAATTTCTATGCGATAGTTGTAATCATCATCCCATAAAATATTTTATTTATTATTTTACCTAATTGAGTTGCAGTTAATAATGCTTACATGATTTTAAATTGTCGTCTAAACATTTACCTGAAAATATTTGCAACAGAATATCTCTCACAAGAGTTCCTTATTCACAACTTTTCACCGCACTTAAACAATTCGAGAAAACATAAAAAAAAAAAAATTATACAAAACACGTTTGCAGAAAAACTATCTTGAAATTGGAATTTGATAATTTTATTTTGTTAAATGTGTTCATCACAACAAAAACAACAAGGAGCAAAAAAATAATAAAATATTCTATTCGCGTTACATTTGAGTGTAATAATGCATTAGCTCCGAAACGGTTCTAGTACTGAGGAATAATTGTTAATGTAATATTGTTTTTGGTTGTATATTTATGAACTGATTTGATATACATTATGATGTTGTTGTTTTATTTCTGTTTTTTGTTTTTTTTTTCTGCAAATTAGTATTATTTTTATCATTTTGCGAAAATTCTAAATGTCATTGTACCATTCATTGATCGTAGACAGACTGACCGTTGGGCCAAGTTGGCGGGGCAAAAGCTTATTTTACCATGGTGCATCTTTTTAAAAATAAATATAACATTTCTAGATGTCAGAATATGAGTATTTGCATACATAATTTGAAAGAATATAGGTATAAATAAATTAATGTTTCTTCGCATAGAAATGTTATTTGCTAATAGTTTTTTTTTTTTTTATCGCGAATATAGTTGTTCAGTAAACGGTCTATTGTTTGAGTTTTAAATTAGTTTAATAAATAATAAAATATAAACAGAAATCAATTTTAAATTCGGAAGCCTTTTTTTCTAATTTAATAAATTTAAAAAAAATATAAGTGTAGTTTTTTTGTGTGCTTGTATATTTTTTGTGTTTATAAACCTGCAGTTTATTAACCCGTGAATGGTTTTCTGTATAAGTGGAGCCGGTTTTCATATGTGTTGTTATTTACTTTACCTTATCAACCGAATCGGTTCGTGCTTTCAGATAATATTGTAGTTTTAATTTATATAATTCACCATAAAATCGAAAATAAATATTTAACACACTATTTATAATAAAAACTAGTATACAATTGGTAGTATGTAAAAGATTTTTCAGTAAGGGACGCACGTTTTTAAAATGTACAAAAAAAACATGTGTGTGAGGACCAATCCGTTTATTTTTGTTTGAGATAACATACATAATGTATACCAAAGCTTTTTGTATATATAGTGTAAACACATTCAGTTTTATTGCCAATCACTAATTGTACTTGATTTTATCCTCAAAAAGTCTACAAAAACAAATTTACTCGATTTCACTAATCAAGTTAACATTGCAAAACGGACTTCAAACCGATGTATTTTATGCTGACTAAAGTTAACCTTTTGATCGGCTGAGCAACGCCATTATTCTTTTAGTGAAAATGGAAAGATATGAGTTTCCAGAATTGATACTTGCTTGAATCAAGTTGCATTTAAAAAGTTATACTCAATATGACAAATAAATGTTACATTCGGGGTTCTTCAAACAAGGTAGACATATTGGGCCACTGGAGCCGCCTTGGATTAATCAAGAAATTTTCAAAAGAATTTAATGATCATCATATTTCAAAGATTATGTACTGTTCACTTGAAATATTGCAGCTGTGTTCAAAAACAATTTTTGCTATTCGTCTTCCGTCATTTTCCTCGGATCCCAATCAACATCTACCATATGAAAATAGTTTGAAACACCTCGGCCTTCCTACGCTTAAGAAGAGGACGGAAGTGAATAATGTTTTTTCCTTTTTCAACTTTTTCGGGATCAATTAATTAGCAAAACATTCTGACTATGCTGAACTTAAATTTCCTTCCTGAGTTTATACTGTATTAAACACAGCCATAAATATTATGTGCAATCATTTTAATCGTTTATACTACTTAATTAATTTTAACATGGCGAAAAATCATTTTAAAACAACCATCAGTCTGCAGTTGAAATAAATATGGATTATAACGTCATTAAAATGCCCGCCGTGGCTTTACTTGGTGTTTCATATAACGATGGTCCAATTTTGCATAAATCTGGTTCAATTTTTACCAGATTCCGTTTGTTATGCTTACTTTTGGGGCATCAATTTTTTGCAGTTTGTTCGCATTTAAGATAGCTTCAAAGGAAAAAGTCCAAAATGATGCAGCACCAAATTAACAGAATCAAATGTTGTTGGTATCCAAAGGAAGCCGATGATTCGAGATTCTACCAAATCTGACTGAACAACAAACAATAATTTTATTAGGATGCATTTGGTGTTGGTTTAATCTCGTGTGGATTGGTATAGTTTTAAATCCGACAGTTTTGCTGCGTCATCGTAAAATTGGATTGCCTCATAGTCGTTGATGGAAATAATACCTTCTTCTAGTAGTGCTGTCCCATTCTGGTATCGTGGCTTCAGGTATTTCTCTTCGCTTGTAATGATTCTTATCAACTGACTCAGATGATTGCAAAGCAATGATCATGTATTTCTTCAGGGTTAAATGACTTGTTGCTAAAATGCTTTCACTGCTGTCGGTCAAAGGTCCTTCGCAGGTCCCTTTTTTGTTGAATGACTCCGTTCAGAAAGCGGTGGAAAGCGAAATTCGCTTCTTTTAGAGTAACTTTAATACTCCAAGTTGATACCAGGGTATTTCACCGAAAGTTCAGTTGTCAGTTGCGATTTTTCAGGAAGATGAAGTGCTTTTGGTGGTTGACTGACTGTTTTCAACATGATCGAAGAACGATCTTTAATATAATAAAAAAAAGTTGCTGATAGCGGTCCCTCGAGGTCTTCAGTCTCTTCTGCTAGTCGATAAAGTTACAGTGACTCACAAAATTTATCGAGCATCAGCTATTAATTTAGAAAACATTTGACAAAATGCTATTGCAAAGCATTCTTGAAATTTTGTTAACGCTATGTCTTTTGTCTATTCAAACTTAACGCGTTATCGAAGAAAAAATCGACGTATTGGGAATGCCGTTCCGAAAAACCTATTTAATGAGTTGTGAGTGCACTTGATTTCTTTGTTTCGTCGATGTAGTAGGTTTGTAAGTTTTGAATTTGAAGACAATTGGAACACATTATTCTTCTGTTTAAGTGGAACGAATGAATTATGTTCAAATAAAAGTATTAGGTGAGCTCTAATCCATATTATTGCGTTTCGCCTAGGTACAACAGTTGGGCTCATCAGTTAGATGCTGTTGTACCCTTCTAAGACGCAAATTTTATCGGTGCTTACCGACTTTTATAGAAATTCACAGCATGAACACACTGTGAACGCCCAGTCAGTAAATGCATTAAAATTTTTTATTTTCCTTTTATTCCGGCTTGTTAAAGAACTCTCCTTGGCTCATATCAATTCCTTGAGTTGGTGATCGGTTTTATTATATTTGTACACTTTGCTAAATGTTTCAGTTATTCAGATATTCCATAGGGTCGGCTTTTTGCTGTAATATTTAACATTTTTCTGTACTTGCTGATAGTACTAAATGAACATTTCAACTTTATGGAAACTTCTAGGTGTGCATTATGTCCCTGCAATAGAGTTTATGGGTTCTCCTTTGAAATCGGGCTGATTTCTTTAATTTGTAACCATTTTAATGAATTGTAATAAAATCACAAAATTTATCACACACAAAAATAATCACCCACTATTTTCTCATCTGTTTCATGTAACATTTATATAAATTTTAAGCGTACAAACCTACTACATCGATGAAAAAAGAACTCACAAAATTGATCAAGTGCACTGACAACTCATTAAATAGCTTTTTTGAAACGGCATTTCCAATAAGTCGAATTTTTCTTCGATAACTCGTTTAGCTTGAAGAGACAAAAGACAGCGTTAAAAAAATTTCTAGAATGCCTTGCAATAACATTTTGTAAAATATTTTCTTAATTAATAGTTCATGCTCGATCAATTTTGTGAGTCACTGTATTTATGGTGAACTCTCTTCAATGACTTCTTTCATTTCGTTGTTGAGAGGCTTCTTGTGGCAAAAGTTTCGTCCAAGTAATCAACCGTGACATTTTCAGCGTTGGATGAAGTTGTGGTTGAAATCGCCTTCAATCTGTCTGGGCGGCTGCAAATAAAAAGATCTTGATTAATATCGGTTTGTCTAGCACTAATGTTGTATAATGCTGATTATAGTTGTTAGTATTGCGACTTCTTCAACTTCTATGACGACGGCTTTAAACGATCTTAGACATCTTATCTCAGTTCAACGCAGTAAGGTAAATGGTTTTGAATATGAGGAAATCAAATAATTTTTCCTGGTAATGGGAAATAATAAATTCCTTCTATCTACCGGGCCATATAAGCATTACCAAAGCGTGGAAATTTTCGGCGCAAAACATTACTTGCCTAATCTGATTTTACCCATTTGATAGCATTTTGAATGGAGATTTTTTGGTATTCGAACCACTGTATTATTTGACAGACATTTAGCCATTTAATAGGTTTAATGTATTAAAATTTGATCAAAGAGATGTGGTGCTTTCTAGTATACATTGATGCTAAATATTATAATGTATCAAAAACAGAAACCTTCCCTTTGCTTTCAAATCGATTCAAGTTTTTTTAAAGGTCAAAACCTTCTGATAAATACGAAATACTCGTAGGTTGTTCTACACAACTTCTGCCCTCCTTTTCCATTGACTACATAACTGCAATGATTTTCAATTGAGAGAAAGTTTGTACATACGAGTATGCTTAGGATCTATGCTAAACAAACCACTTTATTTTTGTTTTCAATTTTCCTCGCAGGTATATACATTTATTTCTTTGGGATTTAACAAACACCCACATAATTTTACGAACAATCCATTAGATTTCAGAGAAAGTAAGTAAGTGCTCTACTACTTAAGTCCTAAATGGGCTAAGTAAACAATATTACATTAAAGCTATTATTATAGTTATTGAATGGTTATTTTCTATTTAACAGTGTTCCGCGCCCAAAGCGTACTGATGTGACGCGACGACGTCGTGACTCGGATGAAAGTTCGCAAGCTTCCAATGGATCATCGTAAGTAGTATTAATAATTAAAATTAAATTTATTTGTACATACATATATCCATTTAAACATGTGTTAATAACAGCACTACGTGGAAAATTTTGCGGAAGGATTTGGGCGTAAAACCTTTTAAGATACAGCTGCTGCAAGAACTAAAGCCAGCCGACCTACCACAACGCCGAATTTTTGGTGAATGGGCTCTTGGAAAGCTGGCCGAGGATCCGCTTTTTTATCGAAAAATTGTGTTCAGCGATGAGGCTCATTTTTGGTTGAATGGGTACGTAAATAAGCATAACTGCCGCATTTGGAGTGAAGATCAGCTAGAAGCATTGCAACAGCTACCAATGCATCCCGAAAAAGTCACTGTTTGGTGCGGTTTATGGGCCGGCGGCATTATTGGGCCATATTTCTTCAAAGATGATGCGAATCGCAGCGTTACTGTCAATGGTGAACGCTACCGAGCAATGCTAACAAACTTTTTTTTGCCCGAAATGGAAGTTCTTGACTTGCATGATATGTGGTTTCAACAAGACGGTGCCACATGCCACACAGCACGCGAAACAATGGCGCAATTGCGAGGCAAGTTTGGTGAACAGTTAATTTCACGTTTCGGGCCGGTCAATTGGCCGCCTAGATCGTGCGATTTGACACCATTAGATTATTTTTTGTGGGGGTATGTCAAGGCTAATGTCTATAGGGACAAGCCCGCTTCGATTGACGCACTGGAAGCCAACATCCATGCATTCATTCGTGAGATACCGGCCGATATGTGTGAAAGAGTATGCCAAAATTGGACTCAGCGGATGGGCTACCTGAGACGCAGCCGCGGTCAACATTTGCATGAAATTATCTTTTAACATTAAATTGCAAACTATCGATTTAAATAAATATTTCATTCATTTTTTCGAATTTTTTGTTTTTTTTTTTTTTTAAGTTCTAAACCTCTTAAAAAATCACCCGTTATTTACATTGGCATCTGCCATGGGCTTGACTCTTTGACCAAGATTTGATACCATCACGGGTCTCAAAGAGTGCAGTCTGCATATGAAAAAGCAGTTGAATTAATAATTTTTTCGGTACTTTAAAGGACGCTTTGAACTAACTTTGATTTTATTTCGAAAGCACCTACAACTGGATGCCCAAAATTTAAATTTGGCATCAATCACGGCCAGATACAAGTAGTCGGCTCCATTGTCCAACAGCTTCTGAGTTCCACTATGATGTTTCACTATCCGGATCGTTTTATTATCAAAGGATGATCCATATGGATCTTGGATATATTGAATCGATTATTGAAATGTTGAATGATGTTGGGAAGATATCGGGATCACCCTTAACATTAACAACTATTTATTTGCTCTGTAATATCATGTCCGCGTTCATCCACAAATTGAATCATCCAAATTCAATTTCATCCAAGAAATTCAAAAGGGCTCTATTCAAAGAATTGCGCAAGCGATTTCCTTGATGTTACGGGAGGGCTCGCATTTGTGCCGTCAAATAGTCACAGATGGTGGAATTGTTGTCAGTTACGTTTAACGCTGTTACTACTGCGTTTAAAATTTCTAAGCGTGCATTTGTCTCAGAGTCTTGAAATAAACGATTTCTTTATAAAAAAAAATAAGCAATGAGAATTGGAACAAAATTACTAGATCCATTGCGGACGTCGATGGTGTGGAATTTTGGATATTGCTGGCCTCCAAAAACATCATCTCTTTAAAATATTGCTATAAAACGGTGGACGAATCTGCACCTTGTCAATCAGACTTCTTTATGCGAAGCTTAGCTTCTTTGCCTTAGCTTTTGTTGGCTCTATTTGTATTCCCAGTTCATCCACAACCTTGTCCCAGACATCATTGTTAGCACAGCCCGGGGCGCTTTTCCACAGCTGCAATCAATATATGTTTGTATTTCTCCTTTATTCCAATTATAACTCACTCGCCTTATCCCTGCTTCCAATTTTTTGATAATATAGGTACTCTATGCGTCGGTCAGTGAAGAAATAAGATTGCGTATAGACTTTTTCCTGGTTATGATGGCATTCCACCCATTTTTCTCAAAAAATGTGCTAACGCACATTGCGAACCTCTCACAATTCTGCTTATAATCTCTCTTTCGCAAGCAGTTTTCCCTACTTTATGGAAAAAGGGCAGGTCCACTACGACGAACCTAACTCAATTTGTTTCAATGACACTTTGTGCCTGGAAAAAGGCCATGATATTAATGTTATCACTACTGACTTCAACAAAGCTTTCGATAAGTTCTCTCACCAAATTATTTATATTAAACTGAGAGCCTTCGGGTTTCCTACAATGTTCATCCAATGGGTGGAAAACCGGCAGTATAGTGTTGTGCTCAGATGTTCTGTGTCCAATCTCATCCATACCACCTCAGGTGTTCCTCAAGGTAGTCATCTGGGGCCACTTTTTTTGTCCTTTTTATTAACGATGTTGAAATTATTATTTCTTTCTCAAGCCTGTCTATATATGCCGATGACATGAATATTATAAATGTAATATCTACTTCTATTGATTCTTCCCTGCTTCAAAAAGACTTAAATTCTTTTCATACATGGTGTTCTAAAAATTTCCTCGAACTAAATGTCAACATATGACTTTTTCTCGTAAACTCCTGCCTTTACCCTCTCGTACTTTTCTCTTTTCCAATGTTCCGATTCCTTTAGTTTACTCCATTCATGGTCTCGACATTTTATGTGATAAAGAGCTCAATTTTTCGTTCTCACATAAATAATATTATTGCAAAAGCAAATTCTACTTTAGGTTTTAATAAGCATTGTGTCGAGATTAAGCTATTTCAGGGAGTGAAGTGAGATGACTCGCCTTACTCGCCGACTCATCTCACTTCACTCGCAAAAGTGATATAGCTATTGAAGTGAGATAATGGAGTATCTTTGATTTCAGTAGTTTTTTTGTCGTAGTTAAAGTTTAATATGACTTTTTATCCTTGAAAAATTAATTGTTCATGGTGTCAAAAGTGAATAGAATATAGTTTTATTTAATATATTTTGATAATAAAATGAGATTTTAAGTATCAATAAAAGTGTAGTTGTTTTCATCCACATTGTTTTTTTATTTTCCTTTCATATCCATGAATAGGTGTGACAAAGTTTCTTGAGCAAAAACACAAATACTTGTCAAAAATTGTAAATTTAAAAACACATACACCAAGTCACTTCCGAAATATCCGGCGAGTAATCTGACATTTCATTTCACTGGCCCACTTACCCACTCATCTCACTCACTCCCTACGGTTTTGAAATAGCTTAATATCGGCACTGGTGTAGAGAATGTTCAAACCCATACGTTATAAAGTCACGTTTTACCACATGTGTTAGACCTATTCTTGAGTATGTCAGTCAAGTGTGGTCACCTTATCCAAGCACCCACTCATTTAGAATTGAAGCCGTGCAACGTAGATTCCTTCGTTCGGCTTTACGAAACCACCCATGGTCTGATCCTTATTTCCTAATCCCTTACGAACATCGCTTACAACTGATCGCTTTAAATACCCTTGCAAAACGTCACGCCGTTGCAGACATACTTTTCGTTCACCAGGTCATTACAGGAGCCATCGATTCTCCACCACTTCTTGAATTAATTTGTCGCGGTAAATTTTACCACAACAAGTTCCACCTGCTCATTCCTTTCTTTTACACTTAACGTTTCCTTTTCTTGTTGCGGCTCCAAAATGCTAGCAGAGTTCAGTGTGAACCTGGTCCATCAGCCAGAGGCCTGCTCCTAAAGCATCTTGGAAAAACAACTCCAACAGTTATTCGAAGAATACGAAACAACGATGACATGCGAAAGATCGTCCATTGTCCAACGAAATGTGTGACAGACGGTCCTCATATATGTCTACACTGACAGATATATCAATGCTGGAAACGCCCGTCACTAATCCAAAAATGGCTAAGGGCCCAACGTAGGGTGTCGTTGTAGGTAAAGAAGGATGATTTTATTAAGTGATACCCTAATTCCCCCAAATTTGCACGAAGGTCTACGATGATAGAGAAATTTTTACTTCGCGTGAGAAATCTAATTCTTCCTCACCATTTAAGATCGGTAATTGGTGGAAGTGCAGTCCTCAAAGATATTTTTCTAGGTCCTTGTCTGGTTTGGTTTGGGATGAGGAATTTGACCGTGTAAATTTGATTTTTCTCTTACCCTTTTGTGTGGCATAATAAGACGGAGGTGGTCTGGATGCGTTCATTGAGCTACTGCCCATTGTGAATGATCCCTTTCACTAGGGATACTTTGGGTGCATTAACAGGGCATGCTTCCAGCAGGAGAAGTCCTTGCATAAATGTGACCGAATAGCGCCACTACTGAGTGGGTAAAGTGGGGAAAGATAAGTCGACAATTGCAGAGTGCGAAAGTGAACGCAAAAAGCCGCCATTAGGGCACTTTTTAGTAAGATTCTGAAGAAGGCAGATCGTTCTTGAAAAGTTTAAAAAGGAAAAATCAAGTCCGAATCATATTGCGTTTCAAATTTCAGTGAGGGAAATTCAGAATAGTTGTTATGAAGAGCGACTTCAGGAGTCAGGGCCAGGTAAGCCAGAGAACTCAGGGAAAATTCGATTTCGTTCTAAAAACAAAATAAACAATTAAAAAAAAAGGATTAATTTTTGATCACACTGTGTTTGTCTTCTAAATCAATTTGTCGCAAAAATTCCCTTATGTTCTTCATAATTTCAAGCCTTTGAATTTCAAGATCCATCTGTCCCTGGTGTCGTTTTTGTTCTTCTTCAGCTTCCTTCTTCATGAAGTCCAACATTTCATACTGCACGGTCTTGCGTCTTTTTTTTGCCGTGGTTGTCTGGAACAAGATGCAATTACTGAATTATCTTCGTCATCAGCTTCAGATCCCTCTGATGTCGAATTGTTGAGGCTAGTCATCAAATTGCCTTTTGGAGGATCAATGAAATATTTTCACCTTGTTGAACCTCGTCCAGTTTCCCCTTTCTTTTGCTTTATCCTCTTATATGTAATAAGAAGATTGTTCCACTTGCGTAGAATTTCTTGTTTTGTAATAGAAAATTGGGGACTGCTTTCTAATATTTCCCGAAGAACTAAGCCCCAGACGGTTGATGTTGAAATTATCATTATATTACATAATTCTTGAGTCTTTCAATTAATTTAATTTACTTTTCTTTGTTTTGTTCACTTATATTCAACCAAAAAACAAATCAACAATGCCCAGACAAGTAAAGCGCGCAAGATACTTTTTACATTTGCACAAATGCTTTTGCATTTGCGCAAGAAAAAAATCTACCACGTTTTGGGACAATCTGCTTGCAGGGATGTTTGCATTTGCATTTTGGAACTGTTTGCTTAGCATAATTTGCGCAAGTTTTGCGTTTAGGAATTTGCCCATATTTTCAAGCTTAAGACTTTAGCGAACAGCATTATCGAACACAAGGCTACTGCAGTAAAACTGATTTTACTGCATTTTTTGCTTTTGATTGCTTTTTTTGAATAGAAGTCTTTTCCAGGGAATATTCTGCAAATGCATTTTTGACTCAGATCACGGCCTTGTATTTGGCCACAGAATCTTATCCCAGCAATGGCTGAAACTTTTGCTCGAACTTGAACGTTATGTGTGGGAATAGGAACATACTGATGTGCTACTATTCTTTTCGAAATTCTGAATGGTGCTACGAGGATCAATACTTACTTACTTACTTACTTATCCGGCTCCCGATCCATGGAGGGTCTCTGCCTGAGCTATTGCGGTCTTCCATAGGTTGCGGTCCCTCTCACGCTCTCTCCAGTCATCGAGACCAAGCGTTCTTGCGTCGGAAACCACCTGATCCACCTAGGATTCGAAGATTTTCTTGGCTGGATCATTGTTGTCCATTCGCTCGATGTGGCCGAGCCAGTGTAGTCAGCGTGTTTTGGCTCTTTGGACTACATTCACATCTTGGTACAGCTCGTATAATTCACGATTAAATCTTCTCCTCCAATCGCCCTCCTGGCATATTGGACCAAATATCCACCGAAGAATTTTTCTCTCGAAAGTGCCCAGTATCAATTTCCCTTTTTTACTTATCGTCCAGCACTCGGCACCGTAGAGTAGATCTGGTAAAATAAGCGTTTTGTATAGCGTGCACTTTGTCTTCCGGGAGAGGAGTTTTGAACCCATTTGTTTGGCCAAACCGAAGTAGGATTTCCACTTAGGTGTCATTCGTGGGGTTGATGTTTGTTCCGAGGTAGGTGAACTCCTTGACTACCTCGAAATTACTGCTACCAACAGTGACGTTTTGAGGCGGTTGGGTGTTGTTGACGTTTTGTCCTAGGCGATGGACAGATGAAGCTTTGTTTGTTGATAGCATATAACGGGTGATGTTTTAGCTGGTTTGGTTTTGGCAACACTGGTTTTGACAGCTGACGTGTGTTTAGTACCTTGTGTCACTGTCAAACAGCTTCAGTTTGGTTTGCAATTTAACCATGGATCGTCTTACAAATGAACAACGCTTGCAAATTATTGAATTTTACTATCAAAATTCGTGCTCGGTTCGAAATGTTCATCGCGCGCTGCTTCCATTTTATGGTCGGCATTCTCGACCTTCTGAGCAGTCTATTCGGAAGATTGTGACCAAATTTCGCACCAAATTTACTTTGTTGGACATTAAACCACCAACACGTTTACGTACTGTGCGTAGTGAAGAAAATATTGCGGCCGTATCAGCTAGTGTGACAGAAGACCGCGAAATGTCGATTCGGCGCCGTTCCCAGCAGTTAGGCCTTTGTTACAGCACTACGTGGAAAATTTTGCGGAAGGATTTGGGCGTAAAGCCTTTTAAGATACAGCTGGTGCAAGAACTAAAGCCAGCCGACCTACCACAACGCCGAATTTTTGGTGAATGGGCTCTTGGAAAGCTGGCCGAGGATCCGCTTTTTTATCGAAAAATTGTGTTCAGCGATGAAGCTCATTTTTGGTTGAATGGGTACGTAAATAAGCATAATTGCCGCATTTGGAGTGAAGATCAGCCAGAAGCATTGCAACAGCTACCAATGCATCCCGAAAAAGCCACTGTTTGGTGCGGTTTATGGGCTGGCGGCATTATTGGGCCATATTTCTTCAAAGATGATGCGAATCGCAGCGTTACTGTCAATGGTGAACGCTACCGAGCGATGATAACAAACTTTTTTTTGCCCGAAATGGAAGTTCTTGACTTGCATGATATGTGGTTTCAACAAGACGGTGCCACATGCCACACAGCACGCGAAACAATGGCGCAATTGCGAGGCGAGTTTGGTGAACAGTTAATTTCACCTTTCGGGCCGGTCAATTGGCCGCCTAGATCGTGCGATATGACACCATTAGATTATTTTTTGTGGGGGTATGTCAAGGCTAATGTCTATAGGGACAAGCCCGCTTCGATTGACGCACTGGAAGCCAACATCCATGCATTCATTCGTGAGATACCGGCCGATATGTGTGAAAGAGTATGCCAAAATTGGACTCAGCGGATGGGCTACCTGAGACGCAGCCGCGGTCAACATTTGCATGAAATTATCTTTAAACATTAAATTGCAAGGTTCAAACTATCGATTCAAATAAATATTTCATTCATTTTTTCGAATTTTTTGTTTTTTTTTTTTTAAAGTTCTAAACCTCTTAAAAAATCACCCGTTACATAAGCGAAAAAGTACAAAAGTGAACATTTTAAACTCATTTTGGGATAGTGTTTCTCACTAGAAAACTTATAAAAATGATGCAGCGAGCTTAAATTTTGGTTAGCCTAGTACGCAGAACGAGAAAAAATTAATTTCTCATATAAAATTTTTCCCAAGACAAATTTTATCTCGGATTTTTTTCCACTCAGTACGCAGCTACAGCTATACATGAAAAGGCAAAGAAAGTCTCCACTACATTTTGCGCGGAAAAAGAATGCTCGAAGCATTGTGACATTTTATGTTTATTTCACTTTTTGTAGACGAAAATCATCTCCCTGTTTCATACTTTCCATTATTAAGATGTTTTGAGGACGCATGACTGAAATAAAATATAAAATACGTTAAGAAAATTATGACATCAGAATTTAGAATAGAATATATAGAACAGCTGTTTTAAATCAGTCAGAGGCTAATGGGAAAAAATGTCTTCTAATCAAAATTTAAGATTATTTCCAAACCGAGTTGGAATCAGCAAACTGATCTGGCAAAAATAAAGTCGATTTTTGGAGCAGTAGAAAGCTCTGAAGTTTTCTGATTTTCGAAAGGTTTTTTATCCATCGACGTCACATCCATCCTTCAATAGAGTTTTATAATTGATAACTTCACAGATAAGGGAAGAAATATTTGACGGAAAAAGTTTATTTTGATCCCATTGTCTACCAATCGCCCAAAATCTCTTTTTTTCCGGAGAAGTTAAAAAACTTAACAAATTTCGGAATTTTTAGAGGTTTTTTAAACCAACGACATCCTAGCCATTCCCCAATAGAATTTCACAGTTAATGGCTTGACAGATGAGGGACAAACTATATTTTGACGGAAAAAGTTCATTTTTATCCAAATGTCAGGGAATTGCTATGAAATCACTTTTTTGCAGAGAAGTAAAAAATTCAAAAAATTCGTAATTCTTAGAGGTTTTTTAATCCATCCACATCGGAGCCATCTGTCAGTTCAATTCGCAGTTGATAGCTTAAAAAATGGAGGACAAACTATATTTACTCACATCGAGACTCACAGCAAAAAAATAGAGTTTCCATACAAACTATCGATAACAAGTATGAAATTCGTGCCAGTAACCATGTTTTTATGTGGGCTAAAATTAGGTGCCAGTTGTAGATATCATTGGAGCTCATCGTTAGGTGTGTTTTTTTTTGCAAGCCCGGGGGTATCGGACCAAAAGAACGACGTTGGGTGTTAGCGTGTTATGACAAAAAAATGGAGTTTCCATACAAACTATCGATAACTTATATGAAATTGTTGACAGTTTTTATCTGGGCTAAGGCTAAGCCCCGAAAATTCTCTGGGCCTAGCTAAGCTCGAAGGGGCTTAGTAGTTGTTGCATTTAACATGTAAATTGCTTTGCCCCAACGTCGTTCTTTTCGTCCAAGCCCATTTGGGCAAGGAATAAAACACACCTAGTAACACAGTTTTTATCTGGGCTAAGGTTAATGGTCTTTCTACATTATTTTTACTTTGTAGAGAAGAATGTTAAATACAACAACAGTTTGGTTTAATTCCGTATTGTTGTTGTATTTAACATGCTTCTTTTTGCTTAAAGTAGGACCACACTCGACGGAATTGCACCGCAACTGAAATTCAAAATATTTTGTTTGGCAACAGAGCTGAACGAAACTTGAGGCCACGGCAAAGTTGGTCAGATGATCAACTTTGATGCATGGTGCCGCCGTAGCTCAGTTGTCACTTGTACGATATAGCTCAAATAATTTCATACAAAAAAATATTTTGAAGTTCAGTTCCGTTGAGTGTGGTCATACCTTTAGCTGTGCCGCTGTAGTGCAGTTCCAACAAGTGTGGTCTTACCTTTAAGCGGGAATTAAAATTTATTAAAAACCACATTAACTACTTTTAATTTCTATGATTTTCTATGCATTTCTACGCATTGTAGTCCAAAGTTCTATCAAAATGCATATACATATAAGAAATTTTTTGACACAAGTTTTGATAAAAAATCACAGAAACTCAAAGTAAAGAGTTTCCATACAAACTAACAAATAATAATAACAAGTATGAAATTCGTGCCGGAAACACAGTTCTTACCTAGGCTAAAGTTAAGCCCCAAA
The DNA here is from genome assembly GCA_946251815.1 of Dasysyrphus albostriatus. Classification (NCBI taxonomy): domain Eukaryota; kingdom Metazoa; phylum Arthropoda; class Insecta; order Diptera; family Syrphidae; genus Dasysyrphus; species Dasysyrphus albostriatus. Next base: position 16,864,601 of record OX276335.1, on the reverse strand, counting down.
AATTCTCTAGGCTTAGCTAACCCTGAGGCCACACGAGACAGTACTGGCTAGCCAGTTGGCTACATACATTGACTGTCAAATTCCTATTCGTGTATTTGCTGTGACGTAGGCGGCATGCTGTACTGGCTTCTATACTGGCCAGGGTTCGGATTTTAATCCAAATGGAATAAATCTACTCCAAATTTAGGGAAAGAAATATAACTGCTACGATATTTCGCTCTTTCAAAATTAAATGAACTAAAATCACTCTATTGCTATGCGACAAAAGAAACAAAAGAACAGAGCGTTACGAATGTTTTGCGTTGGATCTGTGCGGAGATTTAGCTATTCGAAACTGCAAGTAGTGAGTGAGATGAGTCACTTTTCACCGAAAATGGATTTAGGGAGTAAAAATGAGTAAATGGCCTCGTGAAATAAAATGCCAGAGTGGTCGTCGGATATTTCACCAATGACATGTTAGACATATGTTAGTAAATTTTCCCTTTTGAATAAGTATTTGTGCTTTTTCTCAAGAACTTTTATCACACCTATTCATGATTATTCATGTATAGGAAATAAAAAAAGAAAAAACACATGTAGATAAAAACAACCATCCTTTTACTGCCTTTTATTGATACTTTTTATTTTTATTATCATATGTGAATTAAAAAAAAATTATATTCTATTCACTTTATTCACTGTTAAAATTTAATCTCTCAAGGATGAAAACTCACATTAAACTTTAATTACGACAAACACAACCACTGAAATCAAAGATACTCCATTATTAAGATTCCATAATGTGAAATCAAAGATACTCCATTATTAAGATTCCATAATGTTTATATTGTTGTATTTGTTATTTCTTTTCGCGTCCATTATTGGTGATGTAAAGCAGAATATCAAACATAATGAGTGTGACAAAGAGGTAAAATTTGTCTCTTTTTTCATGCTCGAAACTAAACTTTTCAACCTATAGCTTATTTTAACCACTTTGAAAAATTCGAAACTCGAAAATTCCAAATTTGAAAAAATAACTTTGGTGAGGCTACGGCGAGACCAAAGCGAGATGATGGCAAAATATGCTCAATGCCAAAAACCACGTGAAAATGTCACGGCGAGACCAGAGCGAGATAATAGCGAGACAACCATGACATAGATTCCCGTGTAAATTGGCATGGCAGGACCACAGCGAGACGAGCTTAGTGACCACGATACTGGAAATATCGTTTGGACGACCATGGCGAAAGACATGAGTCGTCGTCGTCATTTTCACTTTAACTCGATTTCCAAAAACAACGGATGAAAATTATAACAAATTTTTGGTGAAATCGGTTGAAAAACTTTTGGTTTTATATAAATTGAAGTGTTAAGAAAAAGTGAATAATATAAATTCAGTCTCAATCTGGAATCAACAACTTAAAATGACCTCCGGATTACAGTTTAAATTCATTTGGATTAATCAGATTAGACGAGTGAATAATATGGGCGTTAGCGAATTTATAAATCTTTGAGTTCTTTTAGACTGGACTCCCCAATTATTATTTTATTAAAATTTTGTGAAATAAAATGTGAGTCAATTTTAGTTTTAGACCTTTTTTCCAAATCTGCTCCGAAAAAGTACTGCCGAAACCTGTAACTGGCTGCTCTACTGGCTTCCCAACTGGCTACAAAAAAAACAAGCCAGTTGACGAGCCAGTTGCTCATGTTTGTATGTGTCGGTAAAAAAGTATGAGCGTATTGCGACATGCAAGCCAGTACTGGCTCGTGTGGCCTCAGGGTAAGACCGAAGGGGCTTAGTTGTTTTTGCATTTAACATATGTAAATTGCTTAGCCCCGACGTCGTTATTTTCATCCAAGCCCATTCGGGAGAGGAAAAAATACACCTTTAGTAGTTTTATTTCTTTCCAAAACTCGGAGTAGATTTACTCCATTTGGAGTAACATCCGAGCGCTGGCTGGCCAGTATAAAAGCCAGTACAGCATGCTGCCTACGTCACAGCAAATACACGAATAAGAATTTGACAGTCCATGTGAGTAGCCAACTGGCTAGCTAGTATTGGCTTATGTGGCCGCAGGGGACGGCTATCAAAACTGCAACAGATGCTTTCACTAGCTTCCTAGCACTTTTTTCAGAAGCGTGGTCATGTAGCCAGTGACTTAAAAAATTAAAGTATTCTTTGAGCTCTAAGACCCCTATTACACAATGATTCTTTACGTCTGACTCTTTTCGAATTTCCATGAGTGCGGAGTAGAAAAAACATCTAATTTCACCTGCACTTGAATTTTGAAGAGTCTGACGCAAGGAATCATAGTGTAATAGGGGTCTAAGAACACATAACTACCATACCGACACTGCAACCGCGGTAGACAATTTCAATTCAGCAAATTAAATGGGTTCAGTTCCATACTGAATGCATTTCACCCACCAAACGCATCCAACTTCATTGATAATTCAAAAATCTAAAATCTTACAACCACTGCCGCTAATCTGCAGCATTTTTTGAAAACAAATAAATTCTACATGAAGCGATTGTCAAAAATCAATAAATGTCCTTAAAAATATAAGTAAACATCAAGCCCACCATCCAAAGTGCCAAATTTAAAGTAAGTTTATCAAAATCATAGTGAAAACCTAATCAAATTAATAACAAACTTTTTCAGAGAATTGGGAAAAAAGATTAACAAAAAAAGAGCGAGGTTTTAGAAAGAGAAGAGATTACTGCTATCGCTTTTTTCTCAGGTGCATCTTACATCTCTACCCCTTTTGCACGTGTTTCGTGCGACAAATAATTGCTGAAATTGATACAACTATCTCGCTCTTCAGTGTTTTTTTTTTGCTGAATAAGAAAATATATTAATTATCCTTCTATTGCGTTCATACACAAATGATTGTACGTAGCGTTTACGACGTGCGAGTGAGATAACTCGACTGAAAAACGCGTACCTTGCCATATATTCACAAAGATAAGGTTGTCTCTATTCATCTAACACCACGGCGAACTTATTCCATCGAGATTTTCACCACACCAGCAAAAATCAATCGATGTTCATTCGCATACAAGATCCAGCCATCAAAACTTGGAAGCGTGTTTCAAACATTTTAAACACCTTGTGGAGCAAATTCTATCAACCACCATTATATCCAGCTATTGAGGTAAACATTACACATTTATTCAGTTCATTAATTATTGTTTTTTAAGTGAATAATCGCCTAAAAAGGGAATGAAAATGGAAAACTGTTCTTGAGCGTAGTATGGCTACGTCGTTATCGACATCGTCTTCGTCGCGGGCTTTGTTTTGGTTTTTTTTCTTCGTGTTGCTGTTGTGCAAAAATGGCTGCCATGAAGTTGAGAGCTGTCAAAGTTTATTTTTACAAATTATTCACATCGATTTGTCAAAATACGTTTAAAAAATTCTATTATCTTGATTTTGGTGTGGAAAATGTTAAAAATTCTATAAACAAATAGAAGCAATTTGTTTTAGATGAAAAATCGGTAATAGTTTTTGTCCAAGAGAAATTTCACAACCCAGCTGTTTTTGTTGTATTGGCTTTGTTGGTGACTACATGGCAGTCAAATGAAATGCAACTATGAACCACCCATATCATCCTTTAAAGGGAGTTGAAAGGTTTTAAAAAAGTTTAAGCTTGCTTACACAAAGGAAAAATCCTTGCGGTAGTAATAGGGACAACTGGGTGGTAAAAAATTATGCCATGGGCGTTTTGTTTTGAATTTGTTAGACTACATCTTTATTGTGCACTTAAATTAGCAGTAATATGTTCCACGAAATCTGTGCTGTACCTGTACAAATGGAAAGTCTACTATGAGAAAGGCTGATTCAGTTTTGGTATCCTGCCTGCAATGTCTCGTGTTTTGTTAACTAGAACTTTTTTTAATGCACAATTGATTGCCTGACAAAATCAATCATTTATAAGCCGAAAATATTGCAATCTAGTTTATGACGCTTCTTTTTATAGGTTGAGTATTCCTTGATAATGACGTTATGCCGTTTATCACAGATTGAATATTTCATCTTCGTAGTTGTAGGTGGGTTCTCTTGAATGTGTGTTTTACGTAGGTATAATGTGCAAAGGGTTTTCAGGCAGATGCACTTGCAGCTATATAAAATATGATTGTTTTTTGCGTGCGTATTGGTAAAAAAAATTCAATTTGGGAAAATACATATACCCAGTTGTGTGTAATTTTTGGGCATAATTGCCTCTTCAAAAAATAAAACACCATTATAATAATCACAGAGAAAACAAATTTGCACATACCTACCTATTTTCTTCAACAATTTTGGGGACGTAGTTCATTAAGATAAGAGTTACTGTTTTGCAGTTTGAGTATATTTGGCTTATATGCGGCCTGTGGCTGAGTTAAATCTATTAGCATTGTTTATTTTAGTGATTTTTTATCTTCGTTTAAAAAAAGTAGTATTAAATACAAAACAATCAGCCTTATTGTGAGTTTCACGTGAACAATATTCCACGCGAAAGAAGAAATATTTTACTTTTCGCCCATTGTGAGTTTCACCTGAAAAATTAAAATTCCCCTTTTTTCATGTGAAACTCAATAAGGCTGAATATGTCATTATAACAAATTGTTGTATATTACAGTCCTGTTTTTTAGTGCATTTTTATCATCTCCTAGAAAAAAGAAACATGTTAAATACAACAAAATACGGAGTTATACCAAAATTTTGTTGAATTTAACATGCTACTTTTTTTAAGTGAAGATAAAAATGTCCTAAAAACATAGTGCTATTCATAATACCGGTGGTCTTGCTCCATTTTTTACTTGGAATATATGTAGGTACTATAAGGCAAGTTTTAAATTCGGGCAAAAAAAAAAATAAATCGAGATAAGAATCAAACATGACATAAGCCGTGTTTTGTTGAAAACTATACACAGCCAGGCAAAATCTTTTTAACAAAACGGGTAGGAACAAACTGGTTAATAAAGCTCCTTTTGTATGAAAATTCCATAGTTCCAAACTGTTCCAAGGCACTGTTCAATAGTCATATTTGACTGCAAAAAAGGGTAAAGTTATTGGCAGCTGGTGATTGTTGTTGTACTGCGTGTAAAAATTCAACTGGCTGGCTGGCAATTTCTCAACAGGATACGGCTATTATGATGATAGAGAACACAAAAAAAAGGGATGGAAAATTCCGTCTATATGTATATTTTGCCATAAAATCGTTCATTTATTTCAAAAACGGCTCCAATGATTTTGATTAAAAAAATCAATGGATTATTGTTGGTATAGTGAACTTTTTGATAAAACCGTTAAAAACGGTACCTGCCATATAACGGTTTTCTTGATTTTCGACTTTTTCACCAAAGGCTCACACGATTTCAATCAAAATTTTTATGCAAATGTTAAAAATGCATATCAAAATTAAAAAAAAAAATTTTGAATTAAAAAAAAATATATTTTTTTTTTTCAATATTTCAAAAACTGGTTGATGAATTTTTTGAAACTAAGTTAATAAATTTATATTAAGACATAAATACTCAAATTTTAAATATAATTTTTTTAAATGTAAGTAACAAAATTTTTATATACAAAAAAAAAATCATTTTTAACGATTTTAATTTTTCTTAGCATATATTCCTATTATTTCAAGTAAGTGATTTTACTAGTTTTTACAGTTTTAACTCCAAGCAACTTGAACATAAGAAAGAGCAAGTTCGTGCGATCCAGACGTGCAATTTTTAAATACAATAGAAAGCTAGGCTTACATACAATCATTGCCGACTCATCTTACCCAAAATATTCAAATATGCCGCCAAACATTTTTTCAACATTTATATTCTTGAACTTAAGTACTGTAATCTAGTAGCTAGTTTATTTATTTATGGCTGCATCTTATGTAAGCGAATATCGCTGCTGTGCTGTGCATCCAAACAATTTCTGTCTTGTTTTGGTTAGAGCTTAAACAGAAGATTCATCCTTTGAATAAACAAGTGTAACCATCGATTGCGCTCGAATTCCCGTCAACGATGCCAGATGTGTATGTACATACTACTTACATATTATATTGTTCTTCCCTTCTGATCTCATTATATTTTCAGAAGATCAAAGGTCCAAAGTTTGAGTACAGACTAAAGGTACCCTTTCAACCAAGTTGAGTTTTTTTTTTATTGAATAGTATTTTGAAAAAAGCCTTACAAATGATAGACCATAGAAGGAGGAAACATAAAATTAAGGCAGACCAACAAAAACAAGACAGAACTGCACAAGATTGCTGGGTGGCTTTAGTTGTTAACTTTTTAGGGCATCAATTATTTGTTTATTGGGATGATCCCCCGATTTTAGAACACAAAGTAATAAGTCTAAAGACTTTTAAACACACTATATCGGTGCTGGCAAACCGTTTATGCAGATACTTCAGCTTTGAATGCACTGTGTGGCTTATAGCGCAGCACTGTTGCTGAAACATATCCTAGCTATCCTATTTAGACAGCCAGAAGTTACTTATCATCGATATGTGTGGATTCATACTGTCGCAAATTCCACATTTGGCCCATTCATCGCTTAAGACTTTTTTTTGCGAAAAATGAGGCAGCGTCTAAAATAAAAATGATGAAGGCAAACACTTAAATATCCTAGCCTATATATAAAACCCAACAAATTTCGGTGTTTTCTATTGACCTGCGAGACAAGTCCAAAATTTTGTATTACAAAACTAAAAATCTGTGAGCTTTCGTTATTTTCACAATGAAATTGTACATTGAACATCCTTGGGTTATATTTTTTACATGACTAAACGTGATAAATGCCAAACAAAGGGTTTTAAAGGTCACAACGTGACTGGCAAACAAAATAGACACAATAGAATTTATCAATTTTCCATAGAAAATCTCTACGATTCTTGCGACAGTCCTTACGACAGTTTCAACGTGAATGGCCGACTTAAAACAGGCTTGTATGAGTTGTACATGTTAATTCTGTAATCTAGTAATTGCAAATTTGGACAAGTGTTTTCTACTAAAAACAATAATAGCTTAGGCCGGCCATTCATGTTGAAGCTGTTGTAAGGACTGTCGCAAGAATCGTAGAGATTTTCTATGAACAATTGGCAAGTTTTATTGTGGATTGACCATGTTTGTACTAAAGTTCGTTGAAAATCTCTACGAACCTTGCGACCGTCCCTACGACTCTCTCAACGTGAATGCTCAGCTTTATGTATAGGTTAGGTGAGGTAGAGGTAGCTGTCAGTAAATTAAAACTGACACACTTACACCCAAGTTGGTCCATTGTAATGCCACATGAATCTGGAAAACTCCTTCTTTACTCGTTAAACCACTTGGAGCTTCTGACGAAGCGAACGAGACTATTAATATCGATGTTTGCCAGATCACTAGGATCGTTATAGAAGTATTCTCCTAAGTGGAGCCTACGTCTGTTAGAAAGTGCTATGCATGTGCAGAGAAGGTGAGGAATCCTCCTCCTTGTCCATACGGCTTCTGCAAAAATCGTTTGAAATTATCCCAAGCCGCTTTGCGTGCCTGCCTATTAAACAGTGTCCTGTTATGACATCTACAACAGAGCTGATGTGCAGACTGTTTAAAGATACTAAACACATTGAGCGCTTTAAATCAAAGTTTGTTCATGATGGAGTGATGTTATTCCACCTAATGTTTGTTATCTCCAAAGCATCCTGCTTCAGATAAAATGGGTTGTAGTACTAAATTTCTAGCGAGTTCATCAGGTTTACAATTTCCCCTGTGGCCCGGCACCCAACAAAAGTGAATATTAAACTGTTGCGCCATCTCCACAAGAGATGCCCGACAGTAAGGGGCAGTTCTAGAGTTTATAGAGACGGAGTCCAGAGACTTAATAGCTGCTTGACTATCAGAGAAGATGCGGATATCCGAGGTTGATATCACGTTTTCTCTGAGCCAAGATAATATTTCTTTTATCGCTAGGAGTTCCGCCTGGAATACGCTACAGTGATTAGGAAGACGGAATAAGATACTTAAATTTAGTCTATCAGAGTACAAACCTCCTCCAACCCCATCTCATTATTGATCAGCTTATGTATACGAGTATTAAATTTTGTCTTGTTTTGGGATTATTTGTATGTTTTTGCTTGGATCCTTAACAATTCAAAAAAGAAAAATAAATAATAAATATGAATTGTATGTCCCATCAATAAATACTTACATACATATTTCTTTTGTATATATATATATATTTTTTTATACTTAATATTTTTTTATCATTTTATAATTAAATTAACTATTAATTATGGGAATAATTTAATTTAATTTGCTGTCGCATAATGCGATCATATTTATGTATCAGAAATTCAAACACGCAAAAACGCGAAATAACCTACCCCAATTATATCCCTTGGTATGCTTAGCAACTTTTATAAAGCATTAAAAACCTTCGCCCTTTTAAATTTCGCTCATAGATAATTTTTAAATATAAAGACTTTCCATGATAGTTTCAAGCTAAAATTTCTATGCGATAGTTGTAATCATCATCCCATAAAATATTTTATTTATTATTTTACCTAATTGAGTTGCAGTTAATAATGCTTACATGATTTTAAATTGTCGTCTAAACATTTACCTGAAAATATTTGCAACACAATATCTCTTACAAGAGTTTCTTATTCACAACTTTTCACCGCACTTAAACAATTCGAGAAAACATAAAAAAAAAAAATTATACAAAACACGTTTGCAGAAAAATTATCTTGAAATTGGAATTTGATAATTTTATTTTGTTAAATGTGTTCATCACAACAAGAGCAACAAGGAGCAAAAAAAAAAATAATAAAATATTCTATTCGCGTTACATTTGAGTGTAATAATGCATTAGCTCCGAAACGGTTCTAGTACTGAAGAATAATTGTTAATGTAATATTGTTTTTGGTTGTATATTTATGAACTGATTTGATATACATTATGATGTTGTTGTTTTATTTTTGTTTTTTGTTTTTTTTTCTGCAAATTAGTATTATTTTTATCATTTTGCGAAAATTCTAAATGTCATTGTACCATTCATTGATCGTAGACAGACTGACCGTTGGGCCAAGTTGGCGGGGCAAAAGCTTATTTTACCATGGTGCATCTTTTTAAAAATAAATATAACATTTCTAGATGTCAGAATATGAGTATTTGCATACATAATTTGAAAGAATATATGTATAAATAAATTAATGTTTCTTCGCATAGAAATGTTATTTGCTAATAGTTTTTTTTTTTTTTATCGCGAATATAGTTGTTCAGTAAACGGTCTATTGTTTGAGTTTTAAATTAGTTTAATAAATAATAAAATATAAACAGAAATCAATTTTAAATTCGGAAGCCTTTTTTTCTAATTTAATAAATTTAAAAAAAATATAAGTGTAGTTTTTTTGTGTGCTTGTATATTTTTTGTGTTTATAAACCTGCAGTTTATTAACCCGTGAATGGTTTTCTGTATAAGTGGAGCCGGTTTTCATATGTGTTGTTATTTACTTTACCTTATCAACCGAATCGGTTCGTGCTTTCAGATAATATTGTAGTTTTAATTTATATAATTCACCATAAAATCGAAAATAAATATTTAACACACTATTTATAATAAAAACTAGTATACAATTGGTAGTATGTAAAAGATTTTTCAGTAAGGGACGCACGTTTTTAAAATGTACAAAAAAAACATGTGTGTGAGGACCAATCCGTTTATTTTTGTTTGAGATAACATACATAATGTATACCAAAGCTTTTTGTATATATAGTGTAAACACATTCAGTTTTATTGCCAATCACTAATTGTACTTGATTTTATCCTCAAAAAGTCTACAAAAACAAATTTACTCGATTTCACTAATCAAGTTAACATTGCAAAACGGACTTCAAACCGATGTATTTTATGCTGACTAAAGTTAACCTTTTGATCGGCTGAGCAACGCCATTATTCTTTTAGTGAAAATGGAAAGATATGAGTTTCCAGAATTGATACTTGCTTGAATCAAGTTGCATTTAAAAAGTTATACTCAATATGACAAATAAATGTTACATTCGGGGTTCTTCAAACAAGGTAGACATATTGGGCCACTGGAGCCGCCTTGGATTAATCAAGAAATTTTCAAAAGAATTTAATGATCATCATATTTCAAAGATTATGTACTGTTCACTTGAAATATTGCAGCTGTGTTCAAAAACAATTTTTGCTATTCGTCTTCCGTCATTTTCCTCGGATCCCAATCAACATCTACCATATGAAAATAGTTTGAAACACCTCGGCCTTCCTACGCTTAAGAAGAGGACGGAAGTGAATAATGTTTTTTCCTTTTTCAACTTTTTCGGGATCAATTAATTAGCAAAACATTCTGACTATGCTGAACTTAAATTTCCTTCCTGAGTTTATACTGTATTAAACACAGCCATAAATATTATGTGCAATCATTTTAATCGTTTATACTACTTAATTAATTTTAACATGGCGAAAAATCATTTTAAAACAACCATCAGTCTGCAGTTGAAATAAATATGGATTATAACGTTATTAAAATGCCCGCCGTGGCTTTACTTGGTGTTTCATATAACGATGGTCCAATTTTGCATAAATCTGGTTCAATTTTTACCAGATTCCGTTTGTTATGCTTACTTTTGGGGCATCAATTTTTTGCAGTTTGTTCGCATTTAAGATAGCTTCAAAGGAAAAAGTCCAAAATGATGCAGCACCAAATTAACAGAATCAAATGTTGTTGGTATCCAAAGGAAGCCGATGATTCGAGATTCTACCAAATCTGACTGAACAACAAACAATAATTTTATTAGGATGCATTTGGTGTTGGTTTAATCTCGTGTGGATTGGTATAGTTTTAAATCCGACAGTTTTGCTGCGTCATCGTAAAATTGGATTGCCTCATAGTCGTTGATGGAAATAATACCTTCTTCTAGTAGTGCTGTCCCATTCTGGTATCGTGGCTTCAGGTATTTCTCTTCGCTTGTAATGATTCTTATCAACTGACTCAGATGATTGCAAAGCAATGATCATGTATTTCTTCAGGGTAGTCATTTACTTGTTGCTAAAATGCTTTCAATGCTGTCGGTCAAAGGTCCTTCGCAGGTCCCTTTTTTGTTGAATGACTCCGTTCAGGAAGCGGCGGAAAGCGAAATTCGCTTCTTTTAGAGTAACTTTAATACTCCAAGTTGATACCAGGGTATTTCACCGAAAGTTCAGTTGTCAGTTGCGATTTTTCAGGAAGATGAAGTGCTTTTGGTGGTTGACTGACTGTTTTCAACATGAACGAAGAACGATCTTTAATGTAATAAAAAAAAGTTGCTGATAGCGGTCCCTCGAGGTCTTCAGTCTCTTCTGCTAGTCGATAAAGTTACAGTGACTCACAAAATTTATCGAGCATGAGCTATTAATTTAGAAAACATTTGACAAAATGCTATTGCAAAGCATTCTTGAAATTTTGTTAACGCTATGTCTTTTGTCTATTCAAACTTAACGCGTTATCGAAGAAAAAATCGACTTATTGGGAATGCCGTTCCGAAAAACCTATTTAATGAGCTGTGAGTGCACTTGATTTCTTTGTTTCGTCGATGTAGTAGGTTTGTAAGTTTTGAATTTGAAGACAATTGGAACACATTATTCTTCTGTTTAAGTGGAACGAATGAATTATGTTCAAATAAAAGTATTAGGTGAGCTCTAATCCATATTATTGCGTTTCGCCTAGGTACAACAGTTGGGCTCATCAGTTAGATGCTGTTGTACCCTTCTAAGACGCAAATTTTATCGGTGCTTACCGACTTTTATAGAAATTCACAGCATGAACACACTGTGAACTCCCAGTCAGTAAATGCATTTCATTTTTTTCTTTTCTATTAATTCCGGCTTGTTATAAGAACTCTCCTTGGCTGATATCAATTCCTTGAGTTGGTGATCGGTTTTGTTTTATTTGTACACTTTGCTAAATGTTTCAGTTATTCAGATATTCCGTGGGGTCGGCTTTTTGCTGTGATATTTAAAATTTTTCTGTACTTGCTAATAGCACTAAATGAACATTTCAACTTTATGGAAACTTCTAGGTGTGCATTATGTCCCTGCAATAGAGTTTATGGGTTCTCCTTTGAAATCGGGCTGATTTCTTTAATTTGTAACCATTTCAATGAATTGTAATAAAATCACAAAATTTATCACACACAAAAATAATCACCCACTATTTTCTCATCTGTTTCATGTAACATTTATACAAATTTTAAGCGTACAAACCTACTACATCGATGAAAAAAGAACTCACAAAATTGATCAAGTGCACTGACAACTCATTAAATAGGTTTTTTGAAACGGCATTTCCAATAAGTCGAATTTTTCTTCGATAACTCGTTTAGCTTGAAGAGACAAAAGACAGCGTTAAAAAAATTTCTAGAATGCCTTGCAATAACATTTTGTAAAATATTTTCTTAATTAATAGCTCATGCTCGATCAATTTTGTGAGTCACTGTATTTATGGTGAACTCTCTTCAATAACTTCTTTCATTTCGTTGTTGAGAGGCTTCTTGTGGCAAAAATTTCGTCCAAGTAATCAACCGTGACATTTTCAGCGTTGGATGAAGTTGTGGTTGAAATCGCCTTCAATCTGTCTGGGCGGCTGCAAATAAAAAGATCTTGATTAATATCGGTTTGTCTAGCACTTAATGTTGTATAATGCTGATTATAGTTGTTAGTATTGCGACTTCTTCAACTTCTATGACGACGGCTTTAAACGATCTTAGACATCTTATCTCAGTTCAACGCAGTAAGGTAAATGGTTTTGAATATGAGGAAATTAAATATTTTTCCTGGTAATGGGAAATAATAATTTCCTTCTATCTACCGGGCCATATAGACATTACCAAAGCGTGGAAATTTTCGGCGCAAAACATTACTTGCCTAATCTGATTTTACCCATTTGAAAGCATTTTGAATGCAGATTTTTTGGTATTCGAACCACTGTATTCATTTGACAGACATTTAGCCATTTAATAGGTTTAATGTATTAAAATTTGATGAAAGAGATGTGGTGCTTTCTAGTATACATTGATGCTAAATATTATAATGTATCAAAAACAGAAACCTTCCCTCTGCTTTCAAATCGATTCAAGTTTTTTTAAAGGTCAAAACCTTCTGATAAATACGAAATACTCGTAGGTTGTTCTACACAACTTCTGCCCTCCTTTTCCATTGACTACATAACTGCAATGATTTTCAATTGAGAGAAAGTTTTGTTTTTACTTACATAAGTACATACGAGTATGCTTAGGATCTATGCTAAACAAACCACTTTATTTTTGTTTTCAATTTTCCTCGCAGGCATATACATTTATTTCTTTGGGATTTAACAAACACCCACATAATTTTACGAACAATCCATTAGATTTCAGAGAAAACTAGAAAAACTTTAACCCACACTTGCATTTTATTTAAACAAAAAAAAAAGAAGGTATTGACATACCATTCCTATTTAATATCAATTTATATTTCTTTATTCAGATGCCCAGAACACGTAGACGTCACCATTCTCGTGATAGATCGTCCGGAGGACATAGAGACAAACGTAGGCGTGTTGATTCTGATGATACTTCGGCAACAGTTGAAGCAACATCGCCGTAAGTACTCTACTACTTAAGTCCTAAATGGGCTAAGTAAACAATATTACATTAAAGCTAATATTGTAGTTATTGAATGGTTATTTTTTATTTAACAGTGTTCCGCGCCCAAAGCGTAATGATGTGAAGCGACGACGTCGTGACTCGGATGAAAGTTCGCGAGCTTCCAATGGATCATCGTAAGTAGTATTAATAATTAAAATTAAATTTATACGTACATACATATATCCATTTAAACATGTGTTAATATTTTTTTAAGATATTATTGAATTTTAATTGAGAAATAATTCTGTTAAAATAACCGCCAATAACTCACTACCCATAATATAACTGGGACTTGCAGAAAAAGTGGTTTAACATAAAAAAAAAAAGTTAAATTTATAATAGGGATGATGACCAATAACAATCTATGTTCTACTTTTGCTTAGAGAACAAACAAAACTAGCTGATATTCTTGAAGAAAAAATAATTATAAATTTTTTGTATGATATCAAAAGCACCTTCGAGTAAGGGTGCATTCATGATGGAGTTGTTATAAACAAAAAGAGTAGCGATTAGAGTGGCAAATAAATTGCAATTTGAGCTCTTGTGTTACGTGGTGTTAGGTTAAGAGCTTTCATTAATAGATTGTTATTTAGAGGTGTACTCGGAATTTTACCATTAACAGCTAGGTTCCAGAAATCGAGTGAAAATAAAAAATGAAATCGAAAGCCAAATTTCAAATCGAGTGAATTTGTTTTCAGTGATCCATATTTTGATAGATTTGATGATTTTGTAACACTAACTAATCTTAGTCAAATTGAAATTAACCTGAAATCGATAAAATCTTGGTAAATATGGAACACGAAAATGCACTTCATAAAATAAAATCGATATAGCCAAAAGTGAATTTCAAAACAAAATATTGTATTTTAGATCTTTCATTTCGAGTGACTGTAGGTTCATTCGTTGAAGTTTATCCAGGTTTGACCCAGTTTTTCTTGACAACCCTACCTAGAAAACCTCAAAAAAAAAAAAAAACTAGATTTTTCGGATCTGCAAAAACACTAAATGGCTCTAAATTCTGTTGTTGAGATAAGCAAGAAACAAAAATTTTTTTAAAAATGTAAAAAAAAAAAACACACCACACTTCACATTTTCATTTCTATTGGTTTTTTATAAAAGTAAAATTGTGTATTCCTTGAATTTCTATTGCAAAAACAAAAGAATTTAATGCAACAATTAAATCCACAACAAAATGATTCAGAGCTAATGCCATTTTGACAATTCCTTAGATCTAAATCTGGGTCTACTTCAGGGCGAGTTCAGGGCGATTTTGAGTCTCAAAAAACACAGAATTTGTTGGACAAGGTGAGTTCAGGGTTTTCAAAAAACGCTTTGGGGCGACCCCAGGTTGACTTCAGGGCTCAACGAATGGTGAACTTAGCTGTATCTATTCTCGTTGATCCGCCACCGGTGAAGTCAATTTGACTTACATCATTGGAGACGCCAGTTTCACAGACTGGGGTTTTTAACAGAAGATTTTTTCGAATCGTGTTATTACTATTTATTTTTTTTTTAATATGATATTTGACAATAAAACAAAGATATCTTATCAACTAAGGGCCACTTGCTGATACGAAACTTAAATATTTAAGTAGGACATAAGCGCTTATGTGACAGCTAATGCAGAGGAGAAAGTAGAACATAACCTTAAAGTTTTAAAGTAGAACGTAAATGTTTAAGACCCGTTTGCTGACGAAACTTAAGTATTTATGTTCTACTTAAAAACTTATGTTCTACTTTTTCCTCTGCGTAAACTTTCACATAAGGGCTTATGTTCTACTTTAATATTTAAGTTTCGTATCAGCAAATGGCAAGTATTGTATAAGCAAACGGGACTGAGACTCATTCATTTCAACTAAAAAAGTACATAAATTATTTTGCCTAGAGCAATAAAAACACCCATGTTTTCAAACATAACTTTTTTAAAATTAAGGAAAAAATTAGAAAACTACTTTCCCCAATAAATACTTATAAAAAATAAATAATATAAAAAATAACAACAAATTTGAATCCAAGAATGACTTTTATTCATACAAAAATGGTTGTTTTTCAAATAACTAAAGTTGTTTTGTAAAATATTCACACCATATTGTAATAAGTTCACTGATCATAGGAAAATATAATAAAACGGTAAAAATAATAAAATAGGAAGAAAACGTTAAAACTTCTGAAGATATTTAAAAAATTATTAAAATTACTCCACTAACATAAACGGTGACGCATGGTCTCATGTACCGAGCTACTACTAAAAATACAAAACTTCTGCTCATTTTGCCGTTGTGAACTGACTACAAAGGATGTGAAATGCGGCAGCTTCACGGCGAAAATCAGTCACATTTTTAAGAACAAGATGGTAATCAAGATGAAAAGAGTGACAAACCGGACCCTAATCAAGTCATTTGTGTGCACACCACTGGTTCGAACGGAACAAACTTCAAATGTTGAAGTAAAACGGTGAAAAAATCAAAACAAAGGTCAAGTATTTTTTTAAGCAAAAAAATACTTCTTCGAAGAAAATTTCAGCATTATTCCTAATATGTTAGTCTATTGACTAACAAAAATAATTTGGTTCCAGCATCGACTCAGATCTTTTATCGCAATTACAAAATAAACAAACCTTCAAATGTAAGTTTATTATTCTTGGTTCTCGTTTCAACGATTCAAAAGTTTACAAATTGTAAAACAATGTCAAACAAGAGAATACAGCTAATTAGGAATCGTCTTACTTTATTTGAAAGATATTCTTTAATTAAAGCTTTTGTTAGGACGGTAAAAGTGAATTATAATTAAAAATAATACAAAATACTATTTGTCACATATTTAACATTCGCCAATAAATTTATTGTTATTTACGTTTTTGAAACAACTGGTGATTAGAACGCACTTTGAACATGCTCGGAACGAAAAAAGAAACAAATTCGAAGCTCTGAGCTAAAAAAAACATATTTTTTTTGACAACTCTGCTCTGAACAAAACAAAAACGCCCAATGATTGATTTAGTTTTTTTCTCCCATATTCATGCATGACATTGCTCTTTCATAAAGCTCTGGGAATTGCCCGGATATGAGTCCCAATAATACCCTATAGTAACCAAAAGTGAACTTGTTGAAAAGCCTTATATCGAGTAACAGGATAAAAACACTCTTAAAAATTCCATTCAATCATATTTTAGCTGCATGCCTCGATGAATAAACGTGCTTATTGCAGCAAAATAGCAACATATACAATATTATAGAAAAAAGTTGGCTACTCATATCCTATGTCCTTTTGTATCAAAACTTAAATTACTTTTCATTTTTTTTTTAATTTCACACAATAACATAATAAGCATTAATTAATGAGACCAAAATATGTAAGACATTTAGACAAAAGCATTAAAAAAAAAAACAAAGCAAACCGAAATATTTATTTTTTCGCTCGGGCCTAATAATGAATGGGCCTAGTATTGTATGAATGCACATCAGTTTACCTTTGAGTCTGGCGAGAGTGGTGCAAGAATCTTTGGGCAGAGAACCAAACATTCTGTACAAGCATTTACCAATCGAAAGTAAACGCCATAGTGAAAAAAAACCCCGAATGGAATTATTGAAACCAAAGCTTTGCCATTTATGCCAGATAACAAAGCCGCAACTAAAGTAATAAACTCCTTTACCATCAGTTCTTAACTAGAAACCGATTTTGTAGAGAGATTAAATGAACTTGGCAAGAATAATAATGCCACTATATTGGATATCGGGCCACTCTGGTTTTAATGGAAATAAGTAAACAGACTGTTAGGTTTAATAAGATTAACAGACCCCTACTTCGAAATAGAAGAAGACGTTATTAAAAAAAGGTCAAATCAGAAGAGGAGGCGGAAGGACACCCAAAACTGAGTGAAGTTAATCCACTGCTTGGGAACTACAACTAAGAAAATGACACATACCACACTGCATCAACCTGAACAGAAACAACCTGAGAAAATAACGACGTTCATCACAAGACACGGCAAGCTAAGAAAACATTTTGGCATTCTTGGCTTAGTGAAAAGTATATCACGAATATTCTGCAATTTGTATGAGGGACAACCGGGCCCACATATTAGGCACCAAAGACACATAATATCTAAGACGTAACCAGATAGAAGAGAGAGCCTTACAGTCTCTGAGAACAATCGACGCAATCGAGTTTCTTAAAGAAAAAAAAATTGCAGGGCGAATTTTCGAGTGAGTAGTCTCATAGGACTGACACAAAAGATCTTTAGGTTCACTTAAATCCCAATTAATTCATTCATTAGAGCTGGTTTTTTCGGCCCATGCCCCCACCTTCATATGAAGATGTCAAGTCACAAGGATTTTCAACTCCCTTTTCCAGGGATATATAAGATTTAAGTGAATTGGTTTTAGATTTCCAGTGTGTATTTCGTCTTCTATGTCTCGAACTGATGCAACCGTTTTTCTCTTAAAATTTTTCAAAGGAGTTGCCTCCTCTTAAAAGATTTTTGTCATTGTTTTGTAAACCATATGAATATGAATCAGGTTTTGTAATTAAAATATCAATTTCAATGGCTTACCTCGTTTTAACAACAGAAACTTTGGCTTGACATTTTACCTTCAAATACAAATAAGACAGTTTACACTAGTTTGGAATATCTTAACTTCTTTAAACAAAAAATTAATAAAATTAAGTTAACTAGTTTGTTTATTATAAACCCAAAAGTTATAGGGATAGATTTGGTTACAGAGCATATCATTGTCTCAATCCTTAGAGGAAATTACCAAATATCGTACTCATGGTACATTGTGTAATACAAAACTCTTTGCGTTTTCCTTTACTTTCTTCTTTTTACTTAAGATATGTGAGTTCAGATTAATTAAAACCATTGGTGGTTAGCAAAAACTATTTTCGCCATTTTCAGGTTCTCAATTACAAAGTTAGTCATTAGTACAGTTTCTATTTTCCATCCCCAATTTCAAAATGTAAATATGTAAATTAGTATGATTACTTTATTTTATCAATTATATACCTACGTATTTATTTCCATCATACGCCCTAAACAAAAGACTACGATGAATTTGCGTGCCCACGAAAAACTGTCGACTATTTAACTCTTAAAAGTTCTTTGTATATAAAAGAAAACAAATCCAGTAAATCTTGCCAACTTGTTGCACAATGCAAATTCCTTCTTTATCCCTCACAATTTATTATTTTTGCTATTACGAATGAATAAAAACAAATCTATCCCTACAGTACACGAAAAAAATCGGTATATATTGTTATCCCAAAAAAGGGCGTCAGTCTATCTTATACAACCAACCTTTCGAAGTCTTTTCAGAAGAACCTTTCGGTGGTGTGTTGTCGCCCACTTGCACATCTGAAGAAAAAAAAAAAAAAATAGATGTGTGGGCACCGAACTTTTTATGAAAAGTCGATAGTCGGATGACAAGCAATTATTTACCTTTCCACATGTCGTACACAAGCATCCATCATCACAACGTTAATGGTGCGTTAAAAGTGGGAAAAAAGAGATGAAATAGAAAAAAAGTGAAATTATTGTTATGTCAACACCTGGAGGGAACAATGACTTATTGGGACACGTTTCCCTCTAAACGTAGCATTTATTTTTTTCCATCTCACCGCACCTATGATTTACAAACAATTCTACCCAGTTCACCTCCTCCTACTCGATCTAATGTTATAGATTAAGAAATAATTGCTAAAAGTGAGCTCTTTATTTGTTCGTTGTAAAAGGATTATACATATTATTATGAAACTGTGTTAATCAATTTCACTGATATTCTTTTGGGATTTGGAGAAAATTTGTTTGGCCCTAAGGCAGTCATTCTAATGGAATTAATCACCTCAAGCTTTCAGTTTGATATCGATCTAAAAATGTCAACTTTGGATTTTACCCGTTTTTTGTCATCGCACAGTGACAGTTCTCTGACCCACAAAAAAATAATAAAAAAAAGTTTAATTAATTTATTTTATTTACATATTTCATTTGAAATTTGGAACGCGGCAGCGGCGGTGTCTTGATTGAATCCATTCATTCATCATCCATGATGCTGCTGCGATGTCACGTGGGCGTTTCCTTATTTTGTTGTTGCATTAGAGGTCGTTTGACCTTGCCTATACTTAGTCCAGCATATCACGCAATAGCGAAAGTGGTACTTGCAGGCTGCGAAGACTTTATTTTTGGAATTTCAAGTGAATGAAAAAGAAACTTTAGGTACATATATCTATTGACAGCGACTTGGTTTGTGATTCAACACCACACCATGTTATAGAAAAATCTCGGCTTGGGGTTTTCTGTTTTGTCTCCTTGGTTTTTTTCTTCTCCGGTCTATTTGACATTGACTTGGATTAGTATTACCATGAATTGTTTTCATTCATTACGCGCATAGGGAGAGACTTATTTAAGAAAAAAAAAAAAAAAAAAATCGCTTGGCTGCAAAAATGACCAAAGGCAAAGACAACTCTTTTTTAAAATCTCTTTGATTATTTGTTTTCTTCATGCCATTAGCGAAATTTGTCAATAAAGGCATTGATATCCCGTTAAGTAGACTTGTTATTGCTTTGACGACTTGGAAAACGCGTTTTGAGGTTTGTATTGACTTTGATTTTAATGCATTTCTTATCAAAAATCATTGGACATATTCAAGGTGATGAAAAGAAAGTGATTGATTACTATTAAAAGCAAAATAATATAAAAATTTATTTGTTAATACGCCATTTTTAATAAGGCGCTGCACTTATGGGCGGACAGCATTTATGTTTGTACACGTAATTATTAAAATGAAAGCAAATTAAAAAGGAAAACTAGGTCCAAAGGTTTATATTTATAAACATACATACATAGATACCTGTCTCTATAGAAAAAACCTGCTTATGGGAATTAGGATATGAATGAATGAATTATATTCGGTTGTTAGTGCAATGTAATTTTTAGTTCTAGTGTGTCTTCATCCTCCAAATTCGTTTGTTCTTTTAAAACTTGAGTATTTGGAGTACTGGTACAAATACATTAGCTCTGACTTACATGTGGTCCGGTGTCTCCACATGAGCGTTGTAGAATCTGTACTTGGCATTGTTCACTAGGCCGAAAAGTTGAGATGTCTTTGTAGCTTACAATGGCCAATTAGGGGACACCTTATTATTCAGAGTTTGTTCTTCTTTAGCTGATGCAGGATAGGACTGATTTTTTTTATTACAGATTTATGGAATCTTCTGACTATAGTGTTGGCGTCCTTACAATTTTTTTAAGTAAAGGTATTGGCTTTCTTAATAAAAGTAGTAATGAACATTCTAATGTTTCACTTCGATTCTGAACAACCCGGGGAAAGCTTTCTTCTGAGTAAATGCCATTAAGTTGAGACAAGGGCAGCTTAACAAAGCAGTGTTTGAGATAAAGATTATAAACAATCCGAACAGTTAAATAATGAGCAATACGAAGAGTATATATGAGCTAGAAGGAGGGGTAATGATATGAGACTTAATATTCTTTATGTTGCTTGTATAAGACAAGCGGCAACCCAGTTCGGATAACCCCAAAGCAATGAGTGAAGCTGCTAGGTAGGTCTAAACGAACTTGCCAAATAATACTGTTCTGCATGTGAAAAAAGCGATCTTGATTTTGTTTTAAAGCATTGAGCTTGCCAGGCAATATCAGTTAAATGCCTTATTGAATTTCGTATGAAAAAAACAAAATGCAAATCGTTTCTAAAAATTGTTGGGAGAAGTCCCGTAACGCCGGACCTAGTTCCAAACAGTCTTATTACCTCTACAAGTTACAATGCAGTCTGTCAGTTACGCTCAAGGCAACATCGGAAGCGGTCGATTTCTGTTTTTGGCGGAAAACTACGTACGATCCAGGTGGGGTTCTTAAAGGACTGCGACGAAGACTGGATACAGTGCTCCAGTTGGGCATAGGTAGGTTCATTATTTTAATTTCATTCATTTAAAAGTTTGTTGACTTAACAAATTAATAAGTAAAGTTGCATTTTTCGAATAGTAATTATTTTATTTCCTGAAAACTTCCCTATAAGACGTAAAGCTGTCCGGAAATGTTTATCTCGGATGACATCCCAAATTACAAGCAAATTTCCATGACCTTAGGCTGTAACTTGCGACAGGAGTTTAAGAAAGTTGTTTTTGAAATAACGAGGGCCGCAATATTTCTACCTGCCTCAGAGCAAGTATTAGTTTTGTTTCAAATAAAAATTGAAGTTTGAATCAAATCTAACAATACGATTATGGAGAAGGCTAACAAGGAAGGTTTCGCTATAAAGTGCGTCTGTACGTCCACTGTTCATCGAATAATGTTTTATCACAAATGACTTCAACGATTTTGATTAAACATTGTTTCTGTGATATGCTATGTGATTTCACAAAACTATAATTTTTTTTTGGCCAACAATCAAATTTTGTATATAGATTATAGATTTCGTTTTTTGTTGAACTTTTTGGAGAGATGTAAATGCTTTTATAAGTTGTAACACATTTTATTTTTTTTTTTTTTTATTAAATAAAAACTCTATTTTATATATTTAATGCCTTATTGTTGTTATAGCACTGACATAGAAGAAGAAGTTCGTGCGATCCAGTCGTGTATATTTTTCTCTTTTTTAAATACTTGTTGCATGTTGGTTGATGCCTGACTTATTCCCAGGTTAAAACATAGTCGCTTTTGATTAATAACAAATAAGTGAAGACCGTAAATCCATCGTTTGAGCAAAAGCCATTACATTTTTGTAACACTTGCATGGGAGCACACATTACATTTATCTACTTCCTTCTATTTCCGAGACATCAAATCCAATTCCATAGATGTCCGTCTTTTAGGTAGAAGGGACTGACTGCATTGCACGTACCGTTACCATAACCGTATTCCATTCCATCAACAAAACTTATCTAATAAATCCATTTTCCATTTCATCAATTTATGTCGGTTTTATTTTAAGGCTGCTGCTTTATTGACAATCCTTCCACGTAGATGTATGTAATTAGATAGAAATTAATGACTTAACACATCTCTCCTCGTCTCGAGAGTTTGAAGTTCCGCTGCAGCTGTTGTATTGATGCTCTGAAAAAATCTTGCACATAATAATAATTGTATCATAAACTAAAGAAGTGAACAGCTACAACAAATAAAACAACAAAAAAAGAGGAAGGAAACACGATTACTTTCTATCGATGACGACGATTATACTACGATGCCTTTCACCTTCATTTTTCGTTCCATAGATTTCTGTTTTTTCTTTTTCGAATCATTTTTACTGTTAACTAGCAATTTTATTTGGTTCAATGCAATATTGAACATTTACTTAACTCAACCAATTGTGCATGTGTGTGCATTTAACTGTTGAAAATGCATCATGACAATTTTTCTGGTCTTACATCCTTTTTTTGTATTGTTTTTTGTTTTTCTTCTTAATTTTATACTCCATAAAAAAAGCTTCATCTATACTGGAGTTGATGAGTGTGTTTTTTTTGTTCATTGAACTTTTTTTGTTCGTTCGTCTCGCGTAGAAAGAGGATAATTATTTCAATTTCCGTGAAAATGTGTCCACCTACTCGATGAAATAATCATTTCAACCATATACGTATACGTCACACAAGATGAAACAACGGTTTTTGTAATCATTACGGTCGAACAAGAAAATGACAGTTGTCATCTGAAATTTGAATTTACTCATCGGAGCTTCTTTCTTAGTCTAACCAGTTGCGGATTGACCACAAAATAGCCTAATTCCTACAACTCTGTAGGAATCCACTTTGATTTTCAATTTTTCTAATACCCTTTTGCTATGAAATACAACACAAACTATACCCTCAATGGTAGCCTTTTTTTACGTCTAGGGTTTTGCATTTTTTGTTATATTTTCTATCTACATATTGTAGCCGAATGTTTTTGGTTTTAAAAAATCTGAATCTGAATTAAACAATGAAGCAGTGGAGCCCTATATGAAGAAACAATACTGAGGTCATCAATTCGCCCAAATCCGACACTGAACTTCGGATGGTGTAAGCCACGTTAAATGAAAAAAAAAACTGAAAGCAATAAACTAACTGTTATTTGCATTAAGTGTCTGACTAGCCGTTTTGAGAGCACTCACAGCGCGGTAATTAAATGCGCACCTCGTCGCAGAACTCGCGAAACGTATTTGGGAAATTTATCTGATGTTATTTTTGAAATCCCCACCGTTTGATCTTTTGGGGGTGACGTATGTTTGCAACCCAAATATGGCAAGTGCAAGTGCTCGAAAGGACATTGAGGCTGTGCGTTGTCAGTTGCCCCTTGCAGACACCCTCCAATCCGAGACGGCGTAAAAAGAGGTTAATGTTTACAAAACAAAGGCTTGTTTGGGTTTGAGGAAGTTGCCGGTTGTGTTCTGACGTGCTCAGCTTTCTCTTCCTTTCTTCAATTCAATCGAATTCAATGAATCAGTGTACAGTTGTAAAATTGGATTCGTATTGGCTTGTGTTGTTATGGAGGATTCTTGGAGATACCTACTGTTCGTGGCACCGGAAGTGTAAGTATATTTTTGGGATCGTGTCTTCTTGAGTTCAATGTGAATACTAAAAAAAAAAATCATCAGAAAATATGACCAGAGTGCAACAATAAGGTGTGTGCGTGTATTTATGGGTACTTAAATTTGTTTTGTTTGGTCATTTTGCGGAGGAGGCTCTTCATCATTTTGGAGGAGATCGTCCTATTGTTTGTTTTATTTTCAATTTTTTTCTTTTTAATCTGAATGAATGTTTTTTTTTAACGAGGTACTTACCCATCAATCGATAAAGTTTAATGGTTTGGTCAACAAGATATGGGTTAATGGCTATGTTGTTTTTTTTTGTAAAACTTTAGTTGCATTTACATGATAAATTGTAAAATTTAAACTTCTGGTTTATTGCTTAGGTCGAAACGGTTGGTGGTATCAGTTGGTATTATAGGATAATATAAATGGAAATTGGTGTCCCACTTGGAATTGACATTTCATTATACCGGATTGACCTATTTAATGCTGGAGCTTGCCTTTGCAAGAATGTTAAATTTGACTTCTTTCATCAATATTGTGTATTGACAAAAGTTTTTTTATTTTGATTCTGGAAGTGTTTATGATATGTCATAAATGAAAATTAAACCAAATAGTGGTCAATTATCTATGTGAATGGAGACCCTTTCAAGTGGTTTTTATTATCAGTAGAAGTCCAGTTGAAAAAATTGACAGATTTTGATAAGTTTAGTCAAGGCCCTGTAAAGTTTTCCTAATGGAAAATCTACTCGAGGGAAAAATTTTCAAATACTCGTGAGATCCTTGCCAACAAAAACTTGTTAAAACCTCTTAAACCACAAAAACAAAAAACTTTATAAGCATTGGTAAACAAATTTAAACTAAACTTATTTATTTAAAATAAAAAATCGTAACTGTTAAGCGAATTTATTCAGTAGTTAGTGTATTGGACTGGAAAAGATCCTAGTAGCGAGTCTTGAGAATTTCCATAGTCACCCTTGCAAGGCACTTGTTAGCAACAATGTAGAACTTTCTTAGGTTCCATGTGGTAGAGTCTTAACTCATTATGTTTTTAATTACCAAAAAATTAAGAAAACAATTTTAATAGTCAATAAATAAATAAATAAACAAGAAATAAAGGGTTTTCCAATAGAGGCAGGTAGATGTTATAATTGAATAAAACAAGTTGTCGTGCGATTCAATCACTAACTTTCTGCGGATGTACTGGAAATGCTTATCGACGTACCCGGTTATCCAAAAACGGGCTTCATCGCTGAAGATGTTTTTTTGGCTTTGATTAATTTGGGGTGTGGTTCAAATTGCTCCAGAACCCAGCCAGCGAACACGCTGCGTGGTACACAATGGTCCAAGTTGTATCGAGAGGCAGTCTTGAAATTATAAAATCGAAACCAGTCAATCGATTTTGAAGTATGATAAAGGATAGCATCAGGATAAGTTTTAGCTAACTGACACGCCCACTTATTAGAAGAGTTCATCTATTGATTGTCAAAATATGTTTATATATTGTTCAGAAAAGTTGTAGATAATGTGATTTCTAATACGAACCTTTTGTGACGTTATGTGACTTCGAATACTGAAAGGGACTTTTCATCCGACTGGTTAAGGGTCCATTCTTCTGAACTATATGGCAGGACCGGGGTGATGAGCGTAATATTTCTCGATATGGTTTTATTCCTCAGCCCAAAGAAACTTTAGATCTCCGTGCTGATGTTGTTTTCCGCTTTTATAGCAGTGCCAAGGTAGACAAATTCCCTGACTACCTCGAAGTTGTACCTATCTTTTGTTCCGTTCTGACCAAGTCGGTAGTGGTGACCAAGGCTTGTCGATTCTGGTTGAAAGCATACAATTTGTCTTGTTTTCGTTTATAATCAGTCCTGTTCTGCTTGCCGTTACTGCTCGCTTAGTTCTTCCTGTCACATCTATATCGTCAGCAAACCCAAGTATGTAATTTTATTGATTTATAACCGACAGTGTCTAATGTGTTGGCATGGGTGTTACGTATTACTTTTTCATGCACATAGTTGAAGCCACTGCATGACATTGCATCACCTTGCTTAACCTTCTAGAGGTGTTGAAGATTTCGTTAGAATTCCTACCAATTTAAACGGAACAGTGAGCAATTCCCAACGTCATCCAGATAAGATTTATCAGTTTAGCAGGAACTCTAAAGAACTGGACATGATATGATAAAGTTAATTTCCATTTACACTGTCGTAGGCATCTTTAAAATCGATATACAGTTGGTGGTATACAGTCGATGTAAAATTTTTGGGTTTTCTCCAGGATCAGACGTGATGTGAAAATTTGGTCGGTGGTATATTTTCCAGGTCTGAAGCCGGATTATTAAGGACCATAATAATCGTCAGCAAACTGCTTAAGACGTTCATATAAAATACTGGGCAGGATCGTAAAGATTATGTCTCAAAGGCTGATCCCTCTTTTATTGGAGTAGGCGATCTCCTTTTAGCAGATGGTATACATGTCGGGTTTACTATCCTCCGACCATATTTTGCAGATAAGTTGGAACATGCTCCTGGCCAGGTCAATCCTAGTGTGTTTTAAAAGCCCATCGGCTTCAGCTGCTTTGTTCGTTTTTAATCTAGTTATGACTACTTTGATCTCATTTTGGACGGGTTGATGTATGTTACTCTTGGTTGTGATCTATCTTGACTATTACAGATAAATTGGCGGTATGTTAGCTGTCATCACCGTTCAACAAAAAGTTACACATAGTCTTTCCAGTTGGCTTATAACAATTGCGGTTCTACTAATTTATTTTTATTCTTATCTTTGCAGGGCCCAGGGGAGCTTGTGAATCCTGATGTTGATGGTTTCATTCCTCTATACAAATTTCGCACCTCTTTCCTGCTATAACATCTTTGCATATCTTCGACTTCAAGTTGTTGGAGCTCTTTATTTTTCTACTTTCTTTATGTAGAGGTTCTTGGACTCTGTAGTTCTCCTCTAGAGCCACGACCTGTATGCCTCCGTTTTGGATTCGGATTTAAACCAGAGGTTTCTCGGAAGTGGTTGTGAGGAACCCAACACTTCTGACCCTGCGTTTCTTATGGCTTGTTGATATAGCTGCCATTGGTCTTTCGGGTTTATATTAACAGTCGTGAGATTTATCAAATTTAAATGGATGCGTTGTCGACATAGGCTGTAGCTATCGCCTCCGATTGAAGTCGTGCAACATTGAATCACCTAAGAGCTTTTCTGAATAACCGCACTGGAAGTTTGGCACCAACTAGATACTGATCCGAGTCTTTTTTAGCTCCACGAAATGTACGGAAATTCAAAACACTAGAGGAATGTCTTTCGTCAATTACGATATGTTCGATTTGGTCGCAAGTTCCACCATCTGGTGACCACCGAGTACCTACCCTTGTGGATGTCAAGTCGTGGAAATAATTTTTTTTTTCTCGCTACAGAGTCAAAGAGTCTAGGGTCCGTTTCTGGAAAAAGTGCCGTGTGGGCTTTGTTTTCCGAATGTCCTAGCAAAGATATCCCTTCTTCTAATTTTTCAACATTTTTCGAGAAGCATAATATCATTTAATTTATTTGATTAAAATCATTTGTTCCATTTTTGTCTAATCGCCTATACGTACATATGTATCTGATTAAATAAATACTTAAAAAAAAATGTGAGTAGAAAAAGTCTTAACTTGGTTCACAATTGCGAAAAAGTCAATCCATTTAATCTATGCAGTTTGACCTGTTACGCCCACCGAAATATTGTCAAAAGTCCTTTCAAACCACTCTTACAAAATATTTTACACGTTACTTTTGTGTTAATTTTGTTTAGTCAATAAAAATTGTTTCGATTTCTCAATTCATATTGCTCAACACAGACAATTTGTAACACAACATCATCATCGCCCATGTTCGTTTTTGGCCAACTCCTGATTTGCATTCGAATGGATACAACACTTAACTCTATTAGACTTTAGTCCAAGTTTTTCCTTTCATTTTTACGTCAAAAACTAAATTAAGATATGCGTGTGTACTTGAAAATAGCTAGATCCTTTTTACGTTGATTTAAAAAAAAGAAAAAAGAGTTGTTTCTGTCTACACGATAATAAGGCGCCCCTGCATGCATACGCCCGACCGACTACTCAAAAACCAGATTGGAAAAAAGCATTTGCCGGTACAACAGATAGCTATACATTATATTCAGCCAGTTTCCATAAATGGCACACAAAAGGTACCTAAAGCTGGTTGGCTGGCAGTGTGTGCACGATAATGTCTATTCGACTTCCTTCTCTAAAAGGAAAACAAGTTTGTATTTATATTACTCAACTAAATATAAGTTGCCACCCCCTAGACCCTGCGAAGAAAGAGATTGTATGGGCATAGTGTTTAATTCGAAAGATCATAGTTCCCCTGTCGGGAGTAAAAATCCATCTCAAACAAGCACCAATTTTTTTTTTTTTAAATTATATGCAATTCGATTAGTCTGGAAAAACCATATTTTGATGATGGTTTTGAATGAAAGTATTTCCATGAAAATGTCGACAGCTAACCGACGACAACGTCATCGCTGAGAACCAAACGAAGCACATTAATTTAGAATTTACATTTTTTACGATGTTGCCGATTTGTGTTATAATTTAAATAATTTATTCCAGTTTGAACCTCGGCAGTAAAACATAGCTCATCTATGTATATTAGACCAGTTGTAGTGGTTGTAATTCTATACTTTTTTTTTCCACCTCCATCATTAGCTACAACCTGCGGCTATAACTCGGTCGAAATCCTTTGATGTGTATTATGATTCTGGTCTATAATAATTGATCGAAATATTCGTATTCCTCACAAACGAAATACAAATAGAGTCGAACACCTCTAAGTCGAAAGCCAATATATTCATATAACAACGATTCGAAGTTTGCTATAAAAAAAAAGAAAAGTCGAATATTTTTGCTCCTGGTTGTAGACTAACTACATATTTGTTTTATTGATTTTCAGGTGGATCTGCCTCAACCCCCTTATGATTTTATGTGGGGATGCTAGAGGACTTTTTTGTTTCTCGAGGTTTAAGGTTTGCTATAAAAGAAAGAAATTTCGAATATTTTTTTTTTGCTGTTTGTGGACAAACGAATTTTTTTCTTGGCTTTCTATGTGAAGCTGGTGAACAAACAAACACTATTGACTCCACCTCCACTAAGATTTTATTTGGGGGGTTTGGAGCCCTTTTTTGTTTTTACCTGCAAAAAATAAATGTTGATTTTTTTTCTGGGGGTGAGCAAAACATTTTTTTTTATAGATTTTTATATTGAACCGATGGACAAACACACACAAATAACTCCTCCCCCCTTAGGTTTTATTTGGGGCTTTGGAGCTCTTTTTCTCTTTACCTAAAAAAAATTAAAGTCAAATAATTTTTGTTTTCTGGGGATGGACAAACGAATTTTGATGGACTTATTTGTGAGCCAGTGCACAAATGAACTCAACTTGCCCAAACCCCCTATGGTTTCATTTTCGGTTTCTTGAGGACTGTTTTGTTTTTCGAGGTTCGCTATAAAAAAAAGAAAAGTTTAATATATTCGCTCCTGACGTTGGAAAAATAATTTTGTTCATGGATTTTCATGTAAAGCTGATGGACAAACGAACACGCTTGACTTATAGAGCGTGCACTACTTCTTTAGTTTTTGTTTAGTCCGACGAAGATTAACTCTTTGTTGTTGCTATCAACTAGCCGGTTCCCAGATCTTTTATTGTTTGTTGATAGTATGGATTTGGTATTGTCCCCGTTTACTTGAAGACCAAGCCTGTTCTTCAATTACCGTGCAGCCTCTTTAACCACCTGATATCGATGATCGGCAAACCCTAGAAGTTGAAAAGATCTTTTGAAAATAGTGTCAGCAGTGTCTTGCGCAATATATGCTCCAGAAAGTGATAGAAAGAATCACATGTCAGCGCATCTCCATGCTGAAACTCTGTGCATGTTTGGAGTAGTTCCCCTAGTTGCAAATTGCTTTGTGTATTTTCCAATGTCACGGGATACAACTGCATCAATTTTCCCCCAAGTTCAGGCAACGCCATGTAAAACGATATGTGCTTTCATATGCGTTTTTGAGGTCGATAAAAAGATGGCGAGTCTTGACTTTAAATTCGTTGGTTTATTCTTGGATTGGTCTGAGAGTGAATATTTGATCTATGGTCCATCTGCCTGGCCAGAAGCCACACTGGTACTTTTCGATTACTGTGTGCGTTGAATAGAATCTTGTATGCGAAATTTATTGGAGACAAGACCCGATATTTTTTACAGGTCATAGGATTACCAAGTATTCTAAGCCGACCAAGCAACGTCGAATTTCTTCTTTGGGTTGTTTAGACGGGTGGTTCGTAGTTTCTATTCTTTTGACAGTCGAGCTCTAAAATTTGTCGCAACAAGCAACGGGTCAAGGTCGATCTTTGCATTTCGAGAAGTGCGCAGGTCTAAGATGTACTTAAGAGGCGTATCTTCCGTAGAAGGGAGCGCCCAAAGGTTTCTTTCTAGATTCTTAGCCTTGTGCTGCTTACCACCCTATTACAAGCTTCTAAAAAGTCTTGTCTCTTCGTGGAGGCTGTGTCCACTTACTAATCCGCCGAAGGTGTCTTCCTTTCTAATTTGAGCAAACGAAATGCTTACAAAAACCCAGGGAAATATTCATCGACACTTACACCAATTCAAAAAATCGAAAAAAATGCGGCAAAAAAAAAAACAACAAAATAAACAGGAAAAAAACAATAATATCATGGGCCTGGGTAATTGATTGTGTGCAAAAAAAGAGTGTAGACTTCTCCAAAAAATATGCAACAATTATCAAATTCGTTCATCAAACAGCCGACTGCAGAACGAAAAGTAAAGTCTAGTATGCTGCAGATGCTAAACGAAATTTTTAGTTGGTCTCCAAAAAGACAACGAAATGCTTACGAAACCCAAGCGGAAAAATAATCGTTGACAGTTGTATAAATTCAAAAAATTAACTGTAATATATAGTTTTACAGTTTTTATTTACAATTCCAAATGCAAAAAAGTCACAGGCAGCCAAGCTGTAATGAAAGAAACAATAAAAATAAACACGAAATTAAACAAATGTCATTTTTTTCGTACACAATAAATGATTTGGGTAATTAATTCTGTGCGAAAAAAGAGTGTAGACTTCCACTCCAGACTGCAAAAAATATGGAAGAATTATCAAATTTCGTTCATTGAGTGTACTGAACGAAAAGTTAGACAAAATTTTTTGTTTATGATTTCGTTATGTCAATTTTATATGGGATTTTTCGTTTCGCATCAGGATTGTACTAGGCTTAAGAGTAAGTAAAAAAACAAAAACCGTTATTTTTCACTTTTCACCAATTTCAAAAATAAAAAAGCAACATCTTCTAATGATCTTTATTATAAAAATTCGACCTATATAGTGTGAGATCGCTGACCTTGGATAACGTGTCATATAGGACTGACGAAGAACTTATGCAGTGGATTTTTCTTCACGGGCTTTATTTTTTTTTTTAAATCGTGAAATTCCAACTAGAGATACTTGACTGTAACTATTTACTACTGTCCGTCCATAATTGATCGTTTAGCAACTATTTACTTGTTTCAGCAGCAATTGAGACACAATAATATTTATTCAGTTGTAGTTGTAAGTTTTCAAACTTCTGACATTTTCAATTGTAATTGTTGCAATTTGAATATCGGATTACGACCTGACAGATGTAGACATTATTATCGTCCATATTTCTCGACAGAGCTTTTTTTTTTCTTATGTTTAATCTGTCTCAACTGCTGGATCTTGTAAAGTGTCATTTTCAGTTTCACGCGTTTCAAACTGGGATTGGCAGTAATCATAACTTGTTTTGAATGTTTTATAATTATTAATTTCTCACAGCTGCTTTAAGTACATACTGCACTAGAATTCTTTTAAATTGGTCTTCAAGTTTATCTGGATCTAACTAAATCGAACCAGATGATGATTCACTCGATTTCATTCACGACTGAGTAGTGGAGTAAATTTTTTTTCTTAGGTAAACAAAAGCACCTGGCTCTGGGTGCTGATGACCCCGTTTTCGCTGAATTTTGTATAAACCCTGACAACAGTCACAACACAACAACTCCAATGAGACATAACAAAGAAAATCACTTGTAAATTTGTATTTCATAAATTTACATCACTATTGTGGAAATTTCGCTTTTCTTGTTTTCGATATTGTTAGTTTGAGAAGCTTGCTTTAGGTATTGCTTCTTGGGAGATATTACGTGTTACCGAGTATTTGATGGGAAATTGCTTAAGGGCAGTTCTCTTATTAAACGGTTTAATGTTATTAGCTCCTGAACTTGATTGGGTAGATGAGTTTTTTTTTTGTATTGCGCCTTATGCCCAGAGACTCTCCTCAAAAACTTAAAGTGGTTGTGAAATGTTTACAAAGAGGAAGGCAAGAATTAAGTAGGTACCTCTACCACAGCAAGGCATCGTTAAGTAATTTTATTTCTGATTTTATTATGTAAACTTCTGTGCGTGATTCATTTTATCGTTGAAGCTAACTTGTGAGCTCGTTAGGGTTGAGGGTTTACCCAAGCAATAAAACAGTGACAAATTTTTGGTTTGAATATAAAATTCTTACTTTGAATTTGGATTCATTTGGTTTTATTTGAGTCAATTTTAATTATTGCTTTGTTCGGATATGCAAAACTTAACACGTACCTATAATTACTTTGTTCTTTAGGGCTATATGCACGAAAATATCGAGTGCTGTGATGAAAAAAATTCAGTCTATCGAACTTTTTCGAGCGAAATTCGATTTTCTTTAACATGACAGGTACCGATTTTTTAAAAGATGAAATGTCATTAAGTTAGCCTTTTTCGAAATCTTCAAATCAACGTCCATTTGATCGTCAAGTGACCGTAATTTTTTTTGACACAGATATTTTTACTGTCAAATATGCAATCGTCCTGCTTTTTAAAAATCCGTTTGATATTATCACATTGGAATTGGACTGACTTTCGACTTTTCTTTTGACATGAATCCAAATTTATCTGTTCATACAAAAAGAAATGTGAACACAACAGACTTACTTTGAGCAGTCCTGAAAAATAAAAATACAAATCTGTGCGGTGTCAGAGAGAAAACACGTCAAAAAAATTTTAAATACAAAATTTGCTTGGCTTGGTCGTTTTTTTATCAAAATAAAATGGGAGTGAGGAGAGGGAGTACAGAGACGTCAAAAACAGTTGAAGAATTCAGACCAATGTAAACACCATCTTTAATCAACGTCAGTCATTCGCATTTGACATTTACGAACGCGCATTCCTGCATTTAAATAATTTTGTCGTTAACTGATGTTATCGAAAATAATAGGTTTGTTCGATGTCGGCACTGAGACGAAATATGTCGCCCTGAAATCGCACTCAGGTGTTTTATGTGACACTTTTTCACCCGTTTGTTTGCACTATGTTCGAAGTGTGATCGGAAGTCGCTCTGACGCACCCCCCACCCCCAAGTTTTTTCTCAGGGAGAAAATTTAAAGCTGCAAAATTGTAAACAGCTGTTGCCGAGAGTTGAATGCCATTGAAAAGGCCTGCCAGACGTCCCGATTATTGCGGGAAAATCCCTATATTTGAACCCTGTCCCGATTTTGTACCAAATGTTCTTTTTAAAACATGAAAAATATCATTCAATATGTCAAAGAAGAAATAACTTCCTTTAATTAAAATGATCTGCAACATTTGAAAAAAATAGCTGCTTTCCAACATAAAATTTGACAATTTTATACTCAAAATCATTTGTTCAAAATTACATTTTACATATATCGAAATTGATAGTTTGAATTTTTTTTTTTTTTTTTTGAGATTTAAAAAAATTTAAGCAGGAAAAGTTATCAAAAACCAACATAAAAAAGTAAAGAATCAAAGGTTTTTATTTTTTTTCTTTAACTACACATAATTTGTTTTCTAAGCAAAGATTGGATCAAGACATGCATGGACAAAATATAGTAGAGATTAAAGGCTTAAATATGGCATGATCGAAAATTTATTTGTATTTAAAAATTGCAGAGATATCCCCATTCAAACTTTACCATTTCTTTTAATTTTTGGCGGGGTTTTCCCGAATACTCCTTTTTTGGTACAAAATGACAAATTTCACATCCGTTAAAATATTTGAACCCGAGATTTCGATGAAATATGACATTACGATTGTAAAGAATATTTAAAAAGTAGGTAATTTCTCAATTTTGTTTTCTGGTTCTTTTTAAATGTTTCTAGATGTACAAACTAAATGGCTGGTCCGATTTATATAAGACTTGGTAATAATTGCAAGGAATGTTAAATTTGTCATGTGGTACCCAAAAATAGACTTCGGGAAAAAATGCGAAAAATTTGACAGTTTTCAATTAATATGGCTTTTTTAACATATCATATTAAGGCCTTAAGACTTTTCTTTATTTTGTTTAAAAGTGTCTTGAACGTATCTTTGCTTGACAAAAGTTTGGCGCAGTTTAGAAAAAAATTCAAAAAACTTCGATAAAACCTTTTTTAGGTTGGTTTTTGGTAACTTTTCCTGATTATTTTTTTTATAAAATTTCGTAAACCATTCATTTCGATAGAAAATTTAATTTTGTACAAAAATTCTTATTATGTGTAAAATTTTCAAATTCGGCTTAGTTCCGTAGTTAAACCAAACATTTTGAAAACAAGCCAGTGTGACCATTTCATCAGAGACGCATGGATGAATTTAGAAGCATTTGTGTACACAAAGTTATGTCTCCGAAAAAACCAGTATTTTCGCGATTTGAACAAAAACCCTACATTTTATCATTTTTTGAAATGGTGATATCTTTTACGCGATCAGTCGCCGACAAAAAGTGCATTAAACTTTTTTGTAGAAAATTATCTACAAGTTTTTGCATTAAATATTTTTCAATCACGTTTATCGAGTAGTTATATTCGAAAACGCAACTTTTTTGACATTTGACCTTAACTCTCGATACTCACACGAATGGAAAGAATATTGATTAAGATAACCAGCTGATGTTTATGGGCTGGAAACAAGTCTGCCAAATCATGTTCATGTCACCAATTAACGGGTGATTTTTTAAGAGGTTTAGAACTTTAAAAAAAAAACACAAAAAATTCGAAAAAATTAATGAAATATTTATTTGAATCGATATTTTGAACCTTGCAATTTAATGTTTAAAGATAATTTCATGCAAATGTTGACCGCGGCTGCGTCTCAGGTAGCCCATCCGCTGAGTCCAATTTTGGCATACTCTTTCACACATATCGGCCGGTATCTCACGAATGAATGCATGGATGTTGGCTTCCAGTGCGTCAATCGAAGCGGGCTTGTCCCTATAGACATTAGCCTTGACATACCCCCACAAAAAATAATCTAATGGTGTCAAATCGCACGATCTAGGCGGCCAATTGACCGGCCCGAAACGTGAAATTAACTGTTCACCAAACTCGCCTCGCAATTGCGCCATTGTTTCGCGTGCTGTGTGGCATGTGGCACCGTCTTGTTGAAACCACATATCATGCAAGTCAAGAACTTCCATTTCGGGCAAAAAAAAGTTTGTTATCATCGCTCGGTAGCGTTCACCATTGACAGTAACGCTGCGATTCGCATCATCTTTGAAGATGATAATAATGCCGCCGGCCCATAAACCGCACCAAACAGTGGCTTTTTCGGGATGCATTGGTAGCTGTTGCAATGCTTCTGGCTGATCTTCACTCCAAATGCGGCAGTTATGCTTATTTACGTACCCATTCAACCAAAAATGAGCCTCATCGCTGAACACAATTTTTCGATAAAAAAGCGGATCCTCGGCCAGCTTTCCAAGACCCCATTCACCAAAAATTCGGCGTTGTGGTAGGTCGGCTGGCTTTAGTTCCTGCACCAGCTGTATCTTAAAAGGCTTTACGCCCAAATCCTTCCGCAAAATTTTCCACGTAGTGCTGTAACAAAGGCCTAACTGCTGGGAACGGCGCCGAATCGACATTTCGCGGTCTTCTGTCACACTAGCTGATACGGCCGCAATATTTTCTTCACTACGCACAGTACGTAAACGTGTTGGTGGTTTAATGTCCAACAAAGTAAATTTGGTGCGAAATTTGGTCACAATCTTCCGAATAGACTGCTCAGAAGGTCGAGAATGCCGACCATAAAATGGAAGCAGCGCGCGATGAACATTTCGAACCGAGCACGAATTTTGATAGTAAAATTCAATAATTTGCAAGCGTTGTTCATTTGTAAGACGATCCATGGTTAAATTGCAAACCAAACTGAAGCTGTTTGACAGTGACACAAGGTACTAAACACACGTCAGCTGTCAAAATCAGTGTTGCCAAAACCAAACCAGCTAAAAAATCACCCGTTATATGTAAAGATAAATTTTAGTAAAAAGGGGCCAGTAAATTATTTTTTCCTGCAATCGTATCAAAAATAATATTGGAACAGATGTTATTCACTCCTAGAAATTTGATTCTTAAACACTTCTATTAATTGAAATTAAAATATTTGAATAATTATATCACAATATCATGTTCCATGTGATACATTGTCATTTCAATTGTCAGTCATCGTAAAAATTTCCAAACACATGAGTGACCGGCCGGTAGACCCCACCCTCAGAATCCGCACTAAAGCAGCTTATTCACCAAGCCAATATTATTTAGTTGATGACTGACAGACTTGCCATAAAAGACTCAGCGACCACACATATTGAGAAAAAACTGCAACTGCTGATTGACGGACAACTGAATATAATAGCAAAAGGTACTGTTTTTGCACA
This sequence comes from Dasysyrphus albostriatus, assembly GCA_946251815.1. Classification (NCBI taxonomy): domain Eukaryota; kingdom Metazoa; phylum Arthropoda; class Insecta; order Diptera; family Syrphidae; genus Dasysyrphus; species Dasysyrphus albostriatus. The sequence goes on along the minus strand of OX276335.1, from coordinate 16,827,673 downwards.
CACAGAAGGCAGGAATTAAACCCGGGTGTAGGTACAACATTCTGAAAATCATATACATTACGAGTAAATTATGTAGAAGTAGAATATAATGTAGACACAATCAGCAAATCTCCGGATAAAACAATTGACTCGAACCATGGTCAATTTAAAATTTAAAAATGAGTTGATTAACAAGAGAATGAATGGGTGTGTATGTGTGAGCAGACAATACGCTGTCAACTAAAACAACACAATACACTTAAAGCTAATATTTTATCATAAACAAGTCAACCCTTGTCTTTAGTGTTCCACATTAAAGTATGTAGATTTTTTTTATAATTTTTCCAGATCGAACAAATCTGTCTTGTTTATTTGACAAAACGTCAGACAATCAATCAGCACGTCAATTGGATTAGACAAATAATATTCAAATAAATATTAGTATGTTCGTGCTTTTGATTAATATGTGTATCAATAAAAACCCACTTTGATTAACCTACTTTGGGTAAAAATGGTTTATTTTGGAAATCTTATCAGAAATTCCTTTCTTGTCTAATGTGTCGACAATGCAAATAATTGCAAGAAATAATATTGTCATAGTTATGTGGATTTGGTATTTTAATAAATAAATTTGTGTCAGGCGTAGGAAGTGTGCAGTGCACTCTGTCACGTAATATTTATTCTACTGAGACAATTGTTTTTAAATCTTTTAGGGTTGATTGCGATTATACCTATTGAGTTCTGCAGTGAACTTCTTCAACACTTCCTTTGTAAATTGGACCTTTGATTTTGCCAAATTTTTGTTCATATTTTTTTTTTTTAATTAAGAAAACACTTGTCCAATGGATTTCCATTGATGAAAATAATAATAAGCGATTTTTTGGACAAAAATTCGCAGCGTGTCAAATATATTTGGTTTCATTTTTTTTTTTTTTTTTGTAAACAATATCTGACATTGGACAGACCAAAAAATTCTTTGGTCAGAATTTGCTAGGAAGGTAAAATGTTTAAGTTCTGTGGTGAGCACTCTCTTCTATGCCCAAAACAACCCAATTTTTGAAGTGTGGGACATGATTTGGGTAAAGATTTGTGAACAAAAATAACATTGGTCGTTTAGTGGTCAATGTTTGGAACAAAGCTAATGTTTGTCAATAGAACAAAGTACGTAAACAAAACAAACACTCAAAACTACTTATTTTATTTTTAAATTTGAATTTTTTTTCGAAAATACCAGATTTTGGATCTTAATGTTACTTTCTCCAAGATTTTGAGTTTGGATTTTTTTTTAAACATTGGATAAACATAACTTTTTTCGAATATAAAAGAAGAGACTTTCTGGCAGCGCGGTAATGTCCTCGCAAAGCCGGTATTTTTGAAATTTTTAATCCGCGACACGATATCTAAGAACTGAGCCCTAGTTTGTAAAAGGGTCATCGAATTTTTGCAGAGAATATTATTTTGTATAAAATATACATAAACTATGCTTTAAAAACTTCGCCGCTTTAGAAAAAAGAGCAAAAAACCGCTATATTTGACCTTTTTACAATTTTTGAAATAATAATATCTTTTAAATGATAAATGGTAGAAAACATAGTCATATATTGGGACATATTATAGATGTTGTCTTAGCTGTTGCTAACAAAATCTGGAGTCTATCATATGGAAACTTCATCAGGTGAACTTCAGTTTTGTTTAGAAACAACTTAAACAACATCCTTGCCTTGAAACTTTCAGTCGACAAAAATACGGTTTTACTGTTGTTTACGAAAAACTATATATTCACTACTTCACCTTTTTGAAAGTGCAATTTCTTTTAACTGATCGCTCTTATGGAAAAACGGGTTTTTTGTAATAACACCTAGTGTTATTTTCACCTATTTACTTACTAACTAAGGTCCTCGGAACTGTTACGTCTATGAAGTTCGCCTTGCGGGACACAGGGCTTCTACTACTCCTACGTTTATTAGAGAGAGTAAGCATTCGTCGTCCGCGTAGTTTATACGTTAGGGGTGTGATCTCAGGTTCTATTGAATTCCTCCATTTGCAGTCGACAAAACTGCATACTTCACATCAATTAACACCAACAGTATAGTATTGGTGACAGTGTACAACCTTGTATCACCCCACTTTGGATATCAAACTCCTCTGGCAACTGCGCTTATGCAAAATGTGGCATTTGGATCCATCATATGTATAACCTTAATAATAGCAATCGTTTTAGTCGGGATGTCCTAGAAAAATATTCTATTGTCACTGTCGAAACCCTTTATGAAGTCAGCAGCGAAGTGGTTACAGAGGAAGATCCAGTGCGAAATCCTGCTTGTTCAGCGTCTAGCGTGTCTTTGAGGTTCCTCTCAGTCACTCCTCTGTTTTCGGCTAAAATTTGTTCTCTACTGGAGAATTGAGTGCATGTTCGGGATTTTTTTAATTACGGGCGGGTGATTGGGTCAGAAAAAATGCCGTTTAAAGCAACAGAAAAATGCTTTTTCCATCTTTTTAGCCGGTCCTCATCCGAAACTTGAAGTGATCAGTCTATGCCCTTTAACAGGTGTTGCTTAGAGTTTTGGGCACCTGTTAGCGCTCTCTCCTCTTCTGTTTTTGTTGCCAAAGCGTTTATACAGTTATTATAATACTTATTACTCACATCGCATGCTTCGTACGAACTTCTTTCATCTTCCTGCGATAGACTCTAGCATCTAGCTCGTTTCTTCCTGCTTCTGGGAATGCTGCAGTGCTAGCTTTGTGGTATTTTTTTCTTAGATCCTAGCTAAAGTTTCCTCAGAAATGCAAGCACTGTTTGTTTCTTGCCACTGTCCGACTATAATTTCAGCACAGGATATGACACCATTTTTTACAACACACTTATGATTTTCAATGGAGATTAGTTATGTGCCACTGATTGCTGTCAGTCAGTTGTGAAAGGTTGTCCCCTAATTATTGGCGGACTGCGGGATTCTTAAGTCTATCGGAATCGAAATTGGGTATTTAGGTGTTTTCTTCCTGGAATCTCCGAACTAGGGTTGCCAACCGTACTCTAAAATAAATTATTGTACTCTATTTCATGAAAGCGTACTCTATGATCTAACACTCTAATAGAGTACGCTAAAATACTCTTTTTTTGCTTAAATAATTTTGTTCCAATATTCTTCTTTCTTCAAATATTTTATTATAAAGTGTAAGTGTTTCCACTCCATTTCATGAACTTTATATTTCCACACAGCTATACCATTCATCTACCTGCGTACACAAAATTTCCTAAGTTTTGTTTTTCATTTGTATAGGTATAATAAAAACCGGTTAGTTTTTTTTTTTTTTTTTGCAACTCAAAATAATATGTCTGAAAAAAAAATACAACAAAACAAAGTAGTTTACATGTCAAATACAACAAGAACTATGTCCATATAGAGGTAGCTATGTCCAGATAGTTAAGTGGATTTAGCTTCTGTCTCGATAAAAACGGCATTGCCAGACCACCATTGTCGTTTTGTTATCGATAATTTATATAGAAATTCAAATGTTTGTTGGTAAGATAGATGGTAGACTAAGGCAAATGTTGACATCTTTTCGACAAGCCAAAGTCCATATGGATATGTAAAAAAACGCAGCTAATGTGAACACTCAAGTGTTTCTGAACGCATCCAAAACTTTCAAACATGAAATGTCAATGGCCACGTTCCGATTTTTTAATGTTTAGTGGTGAAAAAAGAAGGACATGGCTTCAAAATAAAGTTCTAATTTGTATTAACGTCTAGACTCATTTAATTATTTAAAAAAACAATACGAAATTGCTATTTTCAGCAAAAAGTATAAAAATACATGTTCTAAAGTTTAAAAATTGAAACTGTTTTTATTAGACCGTACTTTTTATTTATTATCTCTAAAATGAAATATACTCTATTTCTTCTTTAAAAAGTTGGCAACCCTACTCCGAACTGTGGTTCCGGACCATTTCTATGCTTGCTACTATACTGTTACAAATGTTCTGGTGACTGCTTCTAAATCTCCGACTGATCATGAAATGATCAATTTGGTTGGAATTTGCTTGTCTGTCGGTCGACACCCAACTGACTTTCTGGTCTTGTGTTCAAAAAAGGCGAATGGCGCTAGAAAAATCGACAAAACGTATGCGATTGTCGTTGCGGTCACCAATACTATGCTTTCCCATAACGTGCCTGAGATCATCAATCTCATTCCCCACCTTGGCTTTCAAGTCTCCCACTATCATAAGCAGCACTCAGCAGGTTATAAAAGACCCCCTTCTCCTCGATGGAAATGAGCTCCTTTGGGGCGTAACGCTATATGATAGTGACGCGACGTGTTCTTGTCGAAAACCCAGCTTTCAGAAAGATGTCATTTAAAGGTTCCCAGGGAATTAGCTCCTGAAACTTTTGAAGGAAGCAGAAATCCAACGCCAGATTCACGATACTTTCCAGGTGCCTTTCCGAAGTGGAGTGGTACAGTGTTACGGGTTAGAGACTTCACCAAGCGCAATTATCTAACTTCACTAAATCTAAGATATCCATCTTATGTCGCATGAATTTTTTCTCTAATTGGAGAAATTTGGCATCGCTTTCTTTGTCAAGAAGCTTCTTCACATTCCAGAAACTAATGTTTGTCGGTATACGATAGCCAAAAGTCGTCAACGTGTTATTATTCCTTATTTAATATGCGTAGTGAAAAAGTTATCAAGAATACTAACCTCCTAGAAAGCCAGACCTTTCACACTTGTAATTTTAGCCTATTTCAATGTGACAAATTTTTTAGCTACTCGACCAGACCAAGTTCTGAGCAATCAATAGTGTTCCGATCGCTATATGTAACAAATTTAAAGAAACAAATTATAAATTGTTCCTAAAAGAAACAAACAATTAATTCCTATCGATTTGTAATGTATACGTTAGTCAGAGAGGCCCTTCTCTAAAACGTTCATTTTAAAAACTAATAAATTATTTATAGATTGTTTCAATTAAACACTTGGATAGTTATTATCAACACCTAGCTTCAAATCAATCAGTCTCATGTGCCAATTAAAAAGTGATTAAGAATTATGTTATCTTGATGCATTTTGATGCACGTTTTATGAAAAATTCACTTTGTTGCAATCCGAGAAATCATTGAGACATTCAAGTATTAAGTATTCATAACAATGAACTCTCGTTAAAAAAAAAAAAAAAAAAAAAAAAAACTAACCTCTTCTCTCCTAAAGTAACAACCACATAAACGCTAAGTTCAAAGTGCACACATCTTAAAATATTTTAATATTATCTAACAGATTGACTGACTACACTTTCTTTTTCTATATTTCTTCACTTGCACTCATGCCTCTCTTGATGTCTTTATCTCGTATTATTTGACATAATTGAGTCATTTTAATAAATGCAATAAATTTTCTTGTTGAACTTTGTGCACCCCTAGCTATTGCTATACTGAAGAGTATAGACATTGTAAATATACTTCTTTAAGAGTACATAATACTAAAGCGATGAATGTCAATGAAGAAACCATGTCTACAAGAGATTAGATATATTTTTGTTTTCCATTTCAGAGAAATGTGTCTACATCGGTGTATGTATGTACCTAGTTGTTTTAGCTGGAAGAAGATCTCAGACATAGTCTTTGCATTTGCAGAGCTTCTTCGATTCGATTTATTTTTAAAACACGAACAATTTTATTGAATTCTTTTGCCATTAACAATCGATCTTGAGAATTCACATATAAACTTTTTAGTAAAATTGGTGTTAGATGTCTCTCGCTCTCTATTTTTGGTGGTGATTAACTTTATTTGAATTTCGATTTAAAAAAAAAACTTCGTCATTACCGTCATAAAAGGTGTTTTTTTTTGTGTAGCGGCTCCGGCCATAATAAGAAATTCAAAATAGCCATCATTATAAAATATTAAAAATATTTTAATTAAAAATAAGGCGACTTCCTTAAAGAACTTGTCAAATCAAATTAACACACTTGTTGTTATGATTTGTATTTTAATTTAATTTTATGCATTTAAAAATGTTGGTAGTATATTATGGTTTTGTTAGAGTGTAGTTGTCAGAAATTAAAAAAAATGTGCACGACTGGGTTGTACGTACTTGATCTTATGTTCAAGAAGGATTGAAATAATAAGAAACAAATATTAAATGCGAACAACTCCTTAAATAGTTTAAGGTGACAAAAAAATTGCTTTCTGAAAAAAAAAATAACTTACCAAATATGAATGTATGGAATAAGAATTTTTAAAATCTTTGGAGCGGCTATTTAAAAAAATTATTTTTTATATAATAAAATTTTTTAACGAAAGATTTTGGTGTGCAAATCTTAAGTATCATATTAACATGATTTTTTTTTTTAATAATTTTGATATGCAATATTTTTTTAACTTATTTGAAATTTTACATCGACAAATCAAAAAAAAACTAATCCGTTCAGCCAATACTGAGGAATTTCAAAGTAAAACAAAACTGCGCTTTTTGAGAAACTTTAAATTTTTTTTACTTATTTTTTAGATTACACTAAGGGCCGGTTTTTCAGTTCAGGGTTAACTCAGAGTTAAATCAGAGTTAGCTATTCCAGAAAATATACTAACCCCGAGTTAACCCAGAAACAGTTTTTCAGTTCAGGATTAACTTCATCTTTCAGTTATCGAAAATCGGCGCAAGGTTAAAAGTCCAGAAGACAAAAGTCCATAATGGGCTTTTGGCTCACTTGAGTGGGTTAGAAGTCCATAAATGCATTATGAACTAATAATCGGAATTTCAAAATAAAACAAAACTGCGCTTTTTGAGAAACTTTAAATTTTTTTTACTTATTTTTTAGATTACACTAAGGGCCGGGTTTTCAGTTCAGGGTTAGCTCAGAGTTAAATCAGAGTTAGCTATTCCAGAAAATATACTAACCCCGAGTTAACCCAGAAACAGTTTTTCAGTTCAGGATTAACTTCATCTTTCAGTTATCAAAAATCGGCGCAAGGTTAAAAGTCCAGAAGACATAAGTCCATAATGGGCTTTTGGCTCACTTAAGTGGGTTAAAAGTCCATAAATGCACTATAAACAAATAACTCACTAAAGTGGACCAAAACCCCGTAAGAAGAAGGGGGTCGAAAGTTCATATTTTTTTTTCAGAAAGTGGGTCAAAAGTCCATAGTTAAGTCAAAAAATGCAAAAGAAACTTTGCATTCACCCAACCTCGCACCTATCCCAAAACTCATAGTGAGCTCAAGCAGGAGGGTTATAGACATGCAAATATACCCCACTGTTTATCTGCCGTCATCCTGGTTGCATTCACTGTATTAATGAATAACTCACGCGAATAAAATGAGGTATCTTCCCTCTGCTTGGGCTCACTATATGATTTGGGGTAGGTGCGAGGTTGGATGTATCCAAAATTTCTTTTAGCATTTAAAGAATCTGGATTTTAAGAAACTTCGATTTTTTCATATATAGCCAACAAAAATATTAACTGTATCATTTCATATTGTTATGGACTTTTGGCTCATCTTAGTGGGCCAAAACTCCAATAACTCTGAGCCAGGATTGCATAAGAATTTTGTCCGTACTTTTGGCCCACTTATGTGGGTTATAAATTCATAATGCATTTATGGACTTCTAACCCACCCAAGTGAACCAAAAGCCCATTATGGACTTTTGGCTTCTGGACTTTTAACCCTGCGCCTCAAAGTCTAGGGCCCATCGATGTGCAACACTATGGATATCAATCACCTTTCTACGCCCTTTACACATCGGAATAGAGGTGGTGAAACAACAGAATTGTACTGACAATAACCTCCACTATCGAAATCAAGATGGCGCTACAGTAGAAAAGTCATTCAATTTGGTCCCTGAGTTAACTCACCAAAGTAGGTGCGTTATCTCGAAGTTTACTTAGAATTTCAACTGACTGAAAAATACATTTCTGAAGTTAACTAAGGTTTAGCTTTTAGACTAGGATGATCTCGCAATAGAAAATTCGGCCTTAGCAAATTAATAGACCGCACTAATCTTCTTATAGTCTATTGAATAGACCGAGAAATTAGGGGTATTAAGGGACAATTACGTGCAAGGGTTTTTATTGTTGAATATGTTTGCTTAGCCCATAAACACGCTTAAAACCGAAAATGCTACTAAGTTCAACCATGTGTTTTTTGAGAGAATGGTCACACTAATTGTCAAATTTGGCTTAGTTTTACTAGAAATTATGAAAATTGGCCAGTGTGACCATTCTTAATTTTAAGCATGCTTATGGGCCAAACAAACATATTCAATAATAAAAACCCTTGTACGTAACTGTTCCTTTTAAAAAGTCTATTGAATAGCCTATTAGCATACTTAAGAAATTTAATGAAAATCATGGGAACCGTTTTGAAGAACGAAAAAAGGTTTTTAACATGGTAGGTGTACCGTTATTTAAAAACAAAAGTTAAATAATTTTTTTTATTATTGTAAGGAGTGTTAAAAACCATAAGGTATGTACCAAGTTAACAAACAACAATGACAAAATGGTTTTCAAATAAAAAATTTTGTACATAGTGGTAAATAATTTTTTGGAAAATTTTATTTCCAAGGTACACAATTTTTTGAAGCTTTTGTAAAAAAAAAATTACTAAAGTCAGCTATGAGAAGTACGGTTAATAGTTGTTTTCTTGTAATTTTTATAATTTTTCGCAGTAGATGAAAAAGTTTAATAAAAATCTTACGAGATGTTTTTAAGAAAAAAACTATTTTCCCAAGGGTTTTTTTTAACATTTGTATGGAAGGTCCTTTAAATTTTCATAAAAGTAATTAGTTTTCTTAACATGTTTAACCGAGTGTAAAAAAAAACTTTAAATACCGAGTTTTATAAAAATCAACTATTTAGTTTTCATAATATTTGATTTTCAAAAAAAAAATGTTTGACATTTTTTTGAAATCCAAAAAATATTTTCTTGAAAATTTTGGTTAGAAAAACTATTTACATATTTACATTGCTTAAAAGCTTTTGTGTAAAGTATTGAATAATATTACAAACAAAGTAGCCGTTTTGAAGAAAATCCAAAATAAAAAAAGAAATGGTTCTTTGGAAGGTGTCATTAATAACCAATTTTTGAAAAATGATTTCCCGTCCAAAGGTAGCTTTTACCAAAAGAAATTTATTGACATGTTTTAAAGAAAAGTTTAAACAAAAATTACTAAAAACAAATTTGACAGGCACCGTTATTTTTTTAGTTCTAAGAAAAAAATTGAAAAAAAAATCTGTGAGCAGAATCGACAAAAACCACTATGTACCAAGTTTTAACAAAATCAATCCAGCCGTTTATGGTGTAAAGTAAAATAGTGGGTAATTAGACCACTTTTGCCCTCCCCGCCTGATTTTACAGTTCGATAAGCTCTTCTTGAATTTCAACCGTATTTCAATTACATTCATGTGAATCAATTCACTAAGCTGTTTCAGAGAAATCGAAATAAAAGAAGTGGCGGATTTTTATTTTACTCGCATAAACTTACTCCGAAAATTTCATTCAGATCGTTAGATCTATTACCGACACCACTATTAAGATTGTCAATTATCAATTTGATAGGTAATAAAACTAAAAAAAAGTTTTGGCCAATGAGAATGATGCAGACCATTGCGAAACACATGCAAATTAAAATTTTTAAAAGAATAGTTGATTAGTTTTTTTTTGTTAAAATGAGTTTAAAAAAAAATCAATTTTAATGGTTTTTCAACTATTAATTTGATAATTGACAATCCTAACAGGGGTGCGAGATAAAAAAACATGATAAAAGTGGGCGTGGCTGTGGATGGATTTAAAAAAAATCCATGCATTTTTGTTTTCGTTTTGAGAAAATGTTAGCTGCTAGAGCCGTTTTCGAGGTATTATGATATTGAAAGTGGGCGTGGCAGTGGGTCGATTTTTATAAAATCACTTTCTAAAGTTTTTTTTTGCTTAACGAATCAAGTTTGAAACGTTCATCCAATATAAAGGTTTTATCTCTATAAAGGTAATATTCAATCATCTTTTATATGTTCCGAAATATCCGTTAATCCAAAATTTCTGAACCTTTAAATTTAAACAATTAGAAGCAGGTATAATTAAGTTAATTACAAAGCATACTGGAGCGATGGGAAGTGTACTTTAATGAATTGCTAAATGGTCAGCTCACAGCAGAAGTGGAGGCTCCACTACCTCAAGATGAACACCCTATGCTACCGCCACCAAGCAAAGAAGAGGTTGAGAAGGCTATAAAACGGCTCAAACGAAACAAAGCCCCGGGAGCCGATGGCATACCAGCCGAATTATTCCACCACGGCGGGCCAGCCTTACGTCAAGCAATTCATGATATCATAGTGCACGTATGGGAGCATGAAGAAATGCCAGAAGACTGGCGAAAAGGTATCATATGCCCCATACATAAGAAGGGAGATGTCACAACGTGCAGCAATTATAGAGGTATCACGTTGTTGAGTACCGCCTATAAGATACTCTCCTCTATCCTCAAGACCGGATAACCCCATACGCTAAAACAATCATCGGCCAATATCAGTGTGGTTTCATTCCAGGCAAATCAACAACTGATCAGATTTTTACCCTTAGGCAGGCAATGGAAAAATGTCTTGAATTCAACATTCCAACATACCATCTGTTTATAGTCTTTAAGGCCGCCTATGATAGCATAGCCAGGGTAGAACTTTACAAAGCCATGAGAGAATTCGGCTTCCCAAATAAATTGACAAGACTATGTAGGTTGACCATGACCAACGTAACAAGCCAAGTAAAAATAGCCGGATTGCTATCCAGACCAATCAACATCTTTAATGGACTCCGACAAGGGGATGGTTTGGCCTGCCTCCTCTTCAACCTGGCGTTGGAGAAAGCATGCCAGTACTCATGTATGGATCCGAGACCTGGGTGCTTAGCAAAAGGCACTGTGACCTCTTAGCCGCGTTCGAGAGAAAAGTCTTACGGAGAATTGTTGGCCCCATATGTGAGGAAGGACGATTCCGGAGACGGTACAACCATGAGTTGTACGCAATCTACCTTGAAGCAGACATAGTGACAAAAATTAAGCTCGGTAGACTCCGGTGGGCAGGGCACCTAGCTCGAATGAGCGAAGAGGAACCTGCTCGGAAAGTCTTTTGTGGTACATTCTATGGTAGACGTCAGCGTGGTAGACCATGCTTGCGCTGGAGAGATGGCGTAGACCAGGACGCCCGAAGCCTTGGGGTGCGCAACTGGATGGCGTCGGCTCAAGACCGGGATAGGTGGAGAGACTTGTTGAAAGAGGCCAGGACCGGACCCCGGTTGTCGAGCCGATGATGATGATGATGATAATTAAGTAAATAGACACTAAGGGCCAATTTTTCAATGCCAGTTCATCATAGTACTGAGTAAACTCCAAAAACATGTTTATCAGTCAATTTAAATCTTAATTTAAATGTGAGCTTGGTAACTCACTTAATTTGGCGAGTAACAACTAAACTGAAACTAATTCCCGTGCTGGCTCCATCTCCGATACTAAAAGTCGTAAAAGCGTAAAATCCTCATAAAGTCGCACATCGATTTCAATAATATTTGACAACTGAAAGATACAATTAACCTGAAACCTGTCTAACTTAATACTTAGTTTGAGTTAACTCAGGATTAGCTAACTCTAGTTTAACTCAGAGTTAGCACTGCACTGAAAAACTGTCCCTTAATGTTGTTCAAAATGCGTGGTGGGTCTGGAACAAAATGGGTTTTTGTGAATTACTTTTAGTATGGCCTCCACCATTCAACTTTATTTTTATTGTGGCTCTTTTCTGGTGTTTATTTACCTAATTTTAATTTATTCTAAATGCAATAATACTTTCCTACAAGAATGCAGTTAACATCTGAGTCGTGTATATTATTTATGTTAACAAATGACTTCATTCGCTTCCCATGCCTTGTAGTCAGCTTATTTTTTTTTTTTTTTTTATTAAATAAAAATCTTCCTTTTATTTATTTAACCTCCATTTCATCCATATCTTCGACCTAGTGACACAAAATTTACCAACAACAAAAATAATATAAAAGAAAACATCGTCAACAACATTGTCCTTTCGAAGAGACTCGTCGTAGGTATGTCTTTTTCATGCTAATAATGTAAATCAACACTTTTTGCGAGAAAATTTAATTAACCATGGTATGTCATAAATTAACTCGCTCATCCATCAGATACATTAAAGAAAAAAAAAAGAACATTTTGTTTGCAAAATGTAGTTACATTCGTACTTTTTTTTTGTTTCTTTTTAAATGGGTGCAATTCATTTTAATTGAAAAAAGAAACACTTTTTGCTATGGTGTTGTTGATATTGTGCGTGCGCTTTGCAATAATTGCTGCAAGCCTTATGCAATAGCAAAGCGCGCGGTTCTTTTGATTTTAAGGGGGAATTATTTAGGTTTTTTTTTTGTTGTTTCTTGTTTTGTGATGAAAAGCTATCATGCGACAATTTTAATTGCCTTAACTATACTCACAAAGTTGTAATGTTTTTGTGGGGTTTTATTCTGTGAAACAGAAGTGACCTCGACGAAGAAAATATATTATTATGATACAGCCTGTATGTGGGTGGGGTTGACCATTGAACAAAATTGACAGATCGTAAACGAAAACACAGCAAAGAAATTGCGTAGCAAGGTGTTTTCTTCTAAGTGTAGCAAGGAGACCTGGATCAGGAAAAATCAGAACTAAAACTTCGCGAGAGGACCTGTTCATTAGGATAACTACACGTCAGGAGCGTACCGTAACCGCCCGGGCCTTACAAACTCGACTTCGGCAATCAACTGGCACTCAAGTCAGTGGTCCCACCATTGGTTATCGACTTCACGAAGATGGTCAACGTTCCCATTTGGTGCTATTTGGCCAAAATTGACGGCAGCCCATCGGGCAACGGGTTAAAAGTACGCCCGCCCGTGAGCATTCGAATTGGACTATGGACAACTGGAAGTCTATACTCTTTACATACGAGTCAAAGATCAAGTTCTTTAGTGACGAAAGACCAGTATGCGTGTGGAGAAGACAAGGTGAACGTTTTGCCGACCCGTGCATTCACGGGAGTGACCAAGTGTTATGGTATGGGCTGGAATAAGTTTGCTAGGCAAAACAGCTAATAATTCTGGATGAAGGTACCGTTACCGCCGTTATCCCATTTTTACATAGAGTTGACGATGTATTTGTTCTTATGCAAGAAAATGCTCGCCCACAAACACCAATGAGCTCTTTCTGACGTCAATATTTCAGGTATGACATGGCCATCAAAAAGCCCAGACCTCTATCCCATTTAACATTTATAAGACCAATTAAAAAGAAGACTTTAAGAAAGAGAGCTACAACCACGTCAACACTAAACAAGAGCTCATAAACGCGTTAAAAGCCTGTTGGGATCTCGTACCCAAACAAAATTTAACTTATCTGATCGAAAGCGTACCAGACTGCCTAATGCACGGCATAAGGAGCTGAGTGGTCCCACTCACTACTATATTCAACTTTGTCATGTTTTCAGAGTTTAGTCTGCTTTTGTAGGCTAATTTTCCTGGGCTAGCACCTAACTAACTAATTTTGTTCAATACAAAACATTTTTGACGCGGATATTGAAAACCATTCTTTACTTGCAGCCTGGGTGGTCCGCGGATTCACAGGTTCGGTAATCATGAATATGGCAAGAGTGATCTTGACACCCCCCGAAATGATGCTAATGAAGTAATTTGTAATAATTCTTTAAACACAAAAAAAAATTTCCACGCCCACTTTTTTTTGGGTTTTTGGCAAAAATTTCTACGAAAACAAAACGAATTTCCTTACTAACAATTTATTTTGGGGTCTTTTTTGACAAAATCTATTTCTTAATCGTTTTCTTAATCAAAATAAAAAGTGTGGGAAGTGCCTCTTTTGAAAATTATGCCGTACAAAGTTTTTTACCACCCTTTTTTAAGAGGTTTTTTAGAGAGAAGAAGTACATACTTACTTAAATTAAACAAATTACCCACTCTATCTCCTAAACGATAGTCAAGGGTCTAGTCTAGGTCTTAGGGCGGTAAGGAGGTCATAAATTGGACTTTGTATGATATCCCTAAGAAACATTATTAAGAGAGTGGATTAAAAATGGTACTCTCTGCATTAAGATCTACTTCTACAAAAAAAACAAAGATTTTTTCCTAATATGTGGAGAAAGATTTAAAAACCCAAAAAAAAAAGACGTTATATAAAACAAAAATTGTAGGGGGTCTTAAAGCATGTTTTGAATTTTCACAGAAACTAGCATCTAAATTTTGTATTCAATACATGCTGCTTCACTGCCTGACCACGGGGTCGATTCCCTAACTGTGAAAACGTGAAGTGAAAAATGTTGTCATTTCAGTTTTCACAGAGTTTTATCCTTTTATCACTTCACAATCATGCTCAAGGCGATTCCCGAACTCGTTATGGAAAACAACTGCGAAAGAGAGTACTAAAAAGTACTTAAATGAGAAATGAATCTCATCTCTCTCAATCTCTCATATTAGAAGGTGGTTGTTGTGTCATAGAGAGACCAAGATGGCAGCTTGGGTGTATTTAATGAGCATAAACTGTTCCTCCTTATCAATTATCTTTCACAGGTTTTCGCAGAGTGAATTGATTGTGTGAAAGAATTATCATATGAAAAAAATTTGGCAGTTGTTTTCATTTCTTCACACTTCGGGAATCGAATTTAGCGTGAAAGCATAATCAGATTTATCACTTCACAGTGTCAGAGATAGACAATCGACCCCCAGAATAGAGTGCTGCAATTTGAGCTGCAACTAGAATAGCTGTCAAAAAATGTCATACGTGATTATTTTTACTCGCCCACAATGTGCTGTGAAGCTTTCTGACAATTTCGTTATTTGAAGTCAGCTGTGCGAATTTAATTCAACTAAAAAATAAAAACTACAAACAAAAAATAAAAATGCAAAATGATTAATTGGAAGCTAAAATTACTTAACGTCTTTATCAGAGATTAAAAAGAGTTTGAAACTCTCTTTAATCCCCATGTAAACACTTGGTTGCGCTCACAATTTTGAAACTGTAAAAAAGCTGCATGCCAAAGCTAAAAGTTGGCCAACTTGTCCAACTTGCGTCGTGTTCTGTTCGTTTCATTGCATTTGTCTATTCAACATTTTGACAGCTATTCCAGTTGCCGCTCCATCTCCATTCTGGGTACCTTTTCTGGTTCTATGAAAAAGTGAATCGAAAGACTTTTTTCTTGCTTTCACACTAATTCCGATTCCCGTTCTGTGAAAATGTGAAACCAAACATCAAAAAATTTCATATGAATAAATATCTTTCAGCCGTTATTTGAGAATTGGCCAGTTTATATTTCTTAAGCGCTCAATAGTTTTCCTCAATTTTATGACAGAGCAGGAGAGTAAAATATAAACAACATTCCTCACATAGAAGTCAAAACAACTCCCTTTTTCATTTCTTCTTATGTAATTTACTGCGACAAAAAATAATTGAGCAAGCGAATCCAAAAAATTGTAGTCTCAATTTTTATGGGGAAAAATGAGGAATTTTTGAGAGGAATCCTGTCAATATTTCTGAGCGCTCTGAGTCCTGTGAGATCTCAGAAATATAAACTGGGTAAATGAATATCCAAAATGAAAACATGGATTCAATTTAATTTTGCTTGTGAAAACATGAATACGAACTAACAATGTTAAATTCAATCGTATCTCTTCCTCTGTCAAACCAATATACAAAAAAGTGTTTCTATCTCATGCCTTTCTCTATACTCTTCAAAAACAAAAGAAAATTGAGAGAATCGTGCAGTTTTCGGCAGAAATGGTAAGGTAGTTCGAACATCGATAGTATAGTTTTCATTCACATAACAGAATCGCTTATTTGTGCCAAATGAATCGAAAAGTGAAAGCAATGCTCGGCAGCGAATGTGAAAACTATTTATTTGATTCACTTTTTCACAAAACCGCCCCCTGTTCAGGCATTAAGTGTAAGATATGCAGGTACTATTAGTCCCACCCAGGAAGACTAAGAAACACTAATTTTATTTTTTCAAATTTAACTATTAAGCTGACTTAGAAAATATGACCAATTTTAAAATTTTCGTTTATACAAATTTTTCCAACCATCATATATTTTTTTTTATTTAGAATATTATTTGCTTTAATATCTATGCCTTATTGAACAAAAGTAAAAGAAAAAACCCAAAAGATTCATTTAATTAACAAAAATAGTCTATGAAGTAGCTCTTTTTCTTTTCTTCAAAAACTCTGGAGTTTTTTTTTATCAACTTTGAGGCCAAAATTTAACATTTCGAAACTGATCTAAAAAATTATGTTCCTTATGGCTAAAAAAAACCAAATAACTTACATTAAATAAAATTATTTTTGTCCACCCCTGAAGTACAGTGCGTCGCCGGATATTTGAGCCAAGAAAAAAACATATAGAAAATACATCGCTCTCTCGAGTCAAAAATCATAATTTTGTGAGAATTCCTATAATTTGAATATTTAATTGTTCAAACACATTGAGGCATTTTAGGAAATTTTTTCGTTTTTTAATAAAGCTTATAGCCGCAAAAAATTAACTTCAAAGACGACTTTTAGAGCTCGTTTACACGATTCGTGATTACACACAACAAAAAAAAAATCCATTTGTTTTTCTGACGTTCAAAATATATGAGGTTCATTTATTGGAAAATAAACAGAAATAATAATTAAAAATATTTTTAAATCACTTCTTTTTCAGTCTTTTATTTCGATTATCACGAAAAACCATTTTAAAGCTCATCATTAAAAGTTTATATGTATCCTTCGCCTCTACACGTTTCTCAAATCATAAACGTCAAAGTTCAATACGTGCTTTCGTTTTTTCATTTCCCCTACATTTTCACACCCCTCACCCAATGTGTCAAAAAGACGAAATACGAAACGTCTGAAAAAACGAATTGTGTAATCAGGCTCTTATTTTCATTTTGACATTTTCCTACTGACAGCTTCTACAAAATGATACCTGTCACTTTTGGCGTTGACAAATTCGTAATATTTCCTATTGGGGTGACCCTATATTGCTTGTTATTGGGTTTAATATTTATATTGATCACGTTTGAATAAAGTAAAAATAATTTTAAAAAATAAGCCCGATTGTGGTGGATTTTAACTTGCAATTTTCTCTGAGTGCATATTATCTTATGTTTATATGGTACAAAAATAAAACGTGTGCAATTTTAATCTTTTATTTAATCAAAATTTCTTTATTGCTCTGCGAAATCTCCTTTTGACGTGTCGTTTATATTCATCGCAACGACTACATTAAACATAATTGCAAAAAAAAAATGCCTAACTATAAAAGAAGATAAAAGTTTTAAAAACGGAACGAAGAGTGGCGAGATTCAAATTATATTGCATATTCATATCAGGAAATCATCTTCTTAATAAAAACGAAATGAATTTTTGCTTAGTTAAGCAATTTTGAGGTTATCCTCCTCTAAGTAGTGTTTTATTTTGTTGCAGCTTTTCTATATATAAAGCTACTTTTACGGATGGCTATAGTTGTGCAGCAATTGCATTTCAATTCATTTGTGTGTTGAGTGCGTCACTTTGAGTGACATATCAATTAAAATTAAATAAAGTAAGGCTTTGCATCCGCAACAATCACACAACAAAACACACGGACATCAAATTAAACTGTTGTTGTGATGATTTATTTATTTTTAATTATTTTCAATTTTTTTTACACTTATGTACCTACACTTCTGGTTAATAAAAACAAAATGATTTGAATACTAAGTTATGATGTTAAGTTAAATAAAATAAGATTTATGTAATTTTTTTTATTTTATTGATTTTTTTTGTTTTATTAAAATATACAATCTTCACTTCTAATCGAGGTGAATAAAGAATTAATTTATTTATTTTTTCTACAACAAAGTTTTTCCTTTTTTTAATTTCAGAACTCAAGTCAAAGCTGCAATTAAAGCTAGTTCCATGTAAGTACAAAATAATATTTCATTTTGTTAAAGTTCAATGTTTACCTACGTCTTCAAAGTAATAGATAATTTTAATTTGTTAATATACTTTCTCTCAGGACTCTTGATTTTTCGCACATTGATGTCAGTTTTATCGAAATTTTAAAAGTATTAGATAGAATTGTATAATTGAACGAAATCAGTGGCTAATTTAAAAAGATTGCTATCGAAATCCATACTTAAACCACTCCCTGGTCATTCACCAGATAAATGATTATCTATTACTTTTATGACAACCTTTGCAATATTTATTTATAAAAACTTTAATAAACAGACGACCAAAAAAAAATTCTTACTGAAATGATAAGAAAGATAAGAAAAGTATTTACCTGCTTATAAAATTATTTATAGTTTATATTTTGATGATTAGATAGATAGTCCGGATTTTTGTAATACTGCATTTCCCATAGAGGTAAATGAGTCTTCATTTATACCTAAGACTACAGTTGAGAGTGGATGTGTAATCTGACGAATAAATATTCTGAATAATATTATTCGTTGACATGTTGAAATTAGATCTCGATGTCTTAAAAAAAACCCTTCTCAGAAATAACAAAGTTTACCAAAGGAAAAACATAAATGATTCATTTAATTCAACAACAACAATTACAACAGAAAAAAAGACACAAATTAAAAGATCATTATATCTGGAAAAGTTCTGAAGTTACTAACAGGTTTGAATTGGCGCCAAGAAAGTTCTCTGCACACTTTTTTTTTTATTTTACAAACGATCGTTATTGCTTTTGTAGGACAGGTTTTTTTATTAAATGTTTTTTTTTTTATTTATTTTATACTTTTATTAATTTATTGAAGATAAGTTGTTTTAAATCCGTTGTTCGATATGACCTAACACAGTTTAAAGTATGTTACCCTCTGAACCTTATTAAAAAAAAAAGGTGGCGTCACACTACGGAAAGAAAAAGTCCCTTAAAACCGATAGGAAATAAAACATAGATTTATTTATTTATTTTTTTCTCTTAAATTTCCACCGAAAGAATTAAGATCTTAAACTGATGACAACTGTCGACATTTTGGTAATCCTTTAGCGTGAATTTCCCCATAAGCACTCAATATGGGTGTTTCCGGGACAAGGCCCTGGAAAGTTTTCCGTAGAGAAAAGCTAGACGAGAAAAACTTGTCAAATACTTGTGAGACCCTTGCTAGTATAATCTTGTTGGACAAGTTTTGCTGTCCCTTCGAAAATACGAGTACTCCGGTTATAGAAAAACAAACAATTCTTACACAGAATACAATTATTTTAAAAAATAAAGTATGAACTTATTTATTTTCAACATTGGGCAACTTGTAAAGTAGTCCAGAAATTAGCAAAGTGGGCTGGCAAACAGAAGATCACGTGATCGATTGCCAAATAAATTTTTATTTTTTTTTGTTGCCTCTCGAGGCCTAAACTAGAAACGTAGCTTGGTACTATTTTGTAGTGTCATGTCCCACAAGGAAAAATGGCAAGTTTTTATTAAGTTAAGTCGAGGCACTAAAAAGACTTTGGTAGAAACAATCTAGACAACATTACTCAACGAGTGAGGCCCGAGATAAAATCGAGAGTTACCAATGCTAGACCCATGTTAGGGTCAATGTAAAACTTTCTAATGCCCTGTTAGGAACTAGATTATTTTTCCATGTGGGGATATCCTAGAAATGTGTGCATTGATGCAACTGGAGCCTTGCGAGGGTAACGATATGGAAATTATATAGTGCCTTCCTTAATAAACATGAATTTGAAGTACATTATTGATTTTCATTTATCAAATTGATGGTTAATAAACCTTGAAATTTAAATTTTTAACCTTGATTTTATTAAAAAAATACTTATTATTATTGTATAATATTTTATTTTCATGGATCTGCATCATTCCCAATGATCAAAACTTTTATCAGTTAATATCGAATTTAAAAAGGTGATAAACCATAAATTTGATATTTGATAATCGTAAAAGCACCGTTATTCATAAACGCATTTTAAAGACTGCGTAAACGTTAAGATACATTGCATCTAAAAGCGGAAATTGTATTCATTAAAGTTATCTGACGTTGAATAGAACCGTTTTAAGCTTAACACGTGTTTAGAGGTTGAATAGTATCTTAATCTACGTAAACGTAATAGATTTATCTTTTTTGGTATTTTATTTGCCAGAAGGGCATTATGACTAAAATTGGTCGGAAAATATTTTATGAATATAGATTTCCGCATCGTAAAATAAATATAATAATACTAATAAGGGCCTCGGCGTAACTATTCACCCGTAGAGAGTTGTTTAAGCGAATTCTAATGAATACGGTTATAAATGTATAGCTGTTTGGCTCTAGTTTAAGAAATACAAACGAAAGTTGTTATTCCTTCGGAGAAAAGTAAGTTTTTTGTAAAATTTTTGTCAAGATCGCAGAAAGTTTTCCGTAGGGGAAATCTAGTCGAGAAAAATTTGTTAAATACATATGAGGCCCCAACTAGTAACAACTTAGGAACTGGGTAAGTTTTGATATCCCATTTTGGTACATTTTTAACATATAACTGGCGAAGCAAATTGGTTCAAAAATAATTTAATGTTAGATGTTTAGATTTTTGAAATACAACTAAATTAAGTAATAGTCAAACCATAATGAACAGGAATTTTATTTGTGTAAAATTTCAACTCAAAATTAAGGTTATGTTCCCTTGTCTTCTCTGGTTGGACTTATGTATATTATATTATTTTGTACGGAAGCAACATGTATCGAAAAAAAAATCCCCTAATATCTGCCAACCTTCCCTCCTGGAAAAATGGCAAGTTTTTTGTCAAGTTTAGTCAAGGCCCTCAAAAGGCTTCGGTAGGGGCAATCTAGAAATGGAAAACTTGTCATATACTAGTGAGGCCGTCGCTAGAAAAAACTTGGTGGATGAGTCTTTTTATCCCATCACAAATACCCTATATATAACGAAAAGAAAAAAAGAAATATTTTATGCCCATCATACAATAGTAAGAAAAATTAACGTGGGTATATACTTTTTCATTTCAACATTACATAACTGTATTGCGATATACATAGCTCAGTAGCTAGAGTGTTGGGCTGGTAATTGTTGTTCTCTCTACGCAAAAGGTATCTAACGGGCAAGGCCCTAGAGAAAATCTATAGTTACCCTTGCTAGCATCAATATTAAAATTTTTTGGGTCTCGTTACAAACTAGATTATTTTTCCAGGTCGGTTCTCTTGGACTAATCTAAGAGAGGCATTTCTTGCACATTTTTCCCTACGTATTATTTTTCTTAGGAAACGATTAAAAAAAAAGGAATATTGTCAAGAACACCCTCAAAATTGGGCGTGGTATACATTACACACCATTTCTTTTGTTTTACCTGTTACCTGGACAATTCGTTCTGTTTTCATAAAAATTAATTAAAAAACAAATTTTCTGTCAAGAATTATTACAAATTACGTCATCTACTCGTATCTACAACTTCTTAAAGAACATACCCCTCATTTTTATCAACTTTGACGATTAGAAGCTCTTTTAAAAATAGTGGGCGTGTCGATGGGCGGAAATTGTATGTGATGGTTTATGATATTCTTTATCATGTCAGAAAATTTATTTCAAATCGGTAGACCGCTTCAGATTTGATAGATTAAAGACCGCCTCTACATACAACTTGGACTGCGCAGCAAGTACAGGGTACCGTAACCAAAACGGTTATTTCCTTGGATGCATGGTAAAGAGTTCGATAATTTTCTCCACACGTGAAATCGTTTCGCCTCTAAGGGTTAAGTCCTCTAGTTATAAATGATCAAGATCGATTGCTAAGCGCGCTCCCCGAAGAACCCTTGTCAGCCGGGGTTGAACAACGTCCACTCTAAAATGTTGAACATCTAAGCTCTACTACTTCATATATTTCTAAGCCCTGGGCGGGGTGGTTACGGTACACTCTCGGTTACTGTATGTATCGATCTTTCGAAGAAGTTGGGGCTGTAATTCTTCCTGATCCAGTTGTCCTAGTCACACACCTGATTTCCAAGAAGACGGAGCAACTCAATAAGATTCACCCATAGTGGAATGCCCAGACGTGTCAGCATCCATAACCCATTCTAAAAACCAATCTCCTCACCTTGGCATGCCCCGACTACTCTAATAGCTTATGATGGCAAATTTTTAAATCATCAAAACAATCGAATTGCAAATGAAGTCCAAAACTAAGAATTAGATCTTTTATTTTTCCGGATATTGTGACACACATTCCTTAAAAATTTTCCTCTTCTCGCATTAAAAACAAAAAAAACTCATGTTAAGCCACCCAACTGTTGCATAAAAAAAAATAATAGAATTTCATAATTAATAAAAAATGGAAACCCAATCTAACTCTCACTGTGCTTGTATCTCTATACGCATTGCTGCTTAGCATTCTTCTCTTCATTTTTTTTTTCCTACAAAGTCGTTAAAGTTCATTCAACTACCTACTGTACTCGAGCCAATTAAAAAAAAAAAAATATAAACACTATGAAACTATTTAAGCTTTATCATTTACTGTATGAATACAAAAAAATCACATAAATATTATATTCCCTATCAAGAGTGTGAAACAATTAGGGTAAAGTGGGGTTTTATTTGGACACGGGGCATGTTGTATCATGGGCACAGAGTTGGTAAAAAATTATACAAAAGCTCAATTGCAATTAGATGTAATTGAAATCTCCGAACCCTTTCAATTACTCTCAAATGTAACTAAAGAAAGAATTCAATTACTAATTACATGTAATTTAAAAGTCTCAATAATTGCAAATCAATTATAGGTTAATGTAATTGAAAAGAAAAGTAGTCATCAAAAAAGCAGTAATATTTACTTTTTTCTAATAATAATTTTTCATAACACTTTATAAATAAGATACAATCCAGGTAAAAACTTTCAATTCATGTAATCAATTACAATTTATGTAATCAATTACAATTCATGTAATCAATTACAATTCATGTAATCAATTACAATTCCTGTAATCAATTACAATTCATGTAATCAATTACAATTCATGTAATCAATTACAATTCATGTAATCAATTACAATTCATGTAATCAATTACAATTCATGTAATCAATTACAATTCATGTAATCAATTACAATTCATGTAATCAATTGCAATTCATGTAATCAATTACAATTCCTGTAATCAATTACAATTCATGTAATCAATTACAATTCATGTAATCAATTACAATTCATGTATTCAATTACAATTCATGTAATCAATTACAATTCATGTAATCAATTGCAATTCATGTAATCAATTACAATTAATGTAATCAATTACAATTCATGTAATTAACACTGGTGATTTTCTTTATTTACTTGCAAAAGTATTTCCAATTACATGTAATTGGGAAGTGAATTTTTTCAATTCCATGTAATTTGTTAATGATTTTTTTTAAAATTACAATTACCAGTTATGCAAATGTTTGTTTTTTCATTAAAATGACATGTAATTTGATTTCGATTTGAACTCCATCCTACAATGGAATCCGTCCAAATTACCCCAATATGCCCTAACTTCCTTGCAGTGATTGTCCGCCTGCATAAAATACAATTCAAAATATGTCTATGTAGGTATCCAATCCATACCCGTTGGTAGTTTTTTTTTTTTAATTTAATTTCTTTTCACGCATGGAAAAAAGTATCTTTTTATCAAACAAAGCTCTTTTTTTTTTTAAGTTGTATACGAATAAACGCCTACTAGACACTTTCGGGTAATAAAATCCTTATAGATCCGGAGAATGCAGCTGGCTGATGTCATATTGCACTTAGCGAATTTTTATTAGAGAGCCAAAGACCTGCCAGGCAATGGCATTATGGTATAGTTACATTGTGTGTCTGTGATGTGCCATTGCTTGTGCATTTGCCTGGATCTCTATTTCTATTGTTTGGATGAAAATAAATTTTTCAAATTAATAGCTTTCATAGATGTGACGTTTGTTGTTGCATAAATGGATCGAGGAAATAGAAATCTCTCAAAAGGTCAAAATCATCATTGAATTAAACTTTTAATATACAAAAAAAAATCATGTATACGAAACTATTAATTCTGAATATACACACAAGGACTCATAAAGTTATTAAGTTTATTTCCTCGGAATAGCACTGCTGGAGATTGGAAAATGGTTTTCAATGAACTAACCACACAAGATGAGAGAAATACCCTTTTCGAGATGTTGTTCGTTAGAAAATGCTTAATGGTCAAACTACTTAAAGACAGATTGTTGATGGAGTAAGTATAGCGCTTGCTCGGTCTCGGATTTCTACAAATCTAGCTGACTTACCACTTTTGTTTAGTTACGAGGCAAATTAATACTTTCAATAGAATGTATTTGTGCTCAGGCTTAAAGTTGGACAAAAAAATTTAAAGAAACTGATGTTATGCAGCTTTTAAAGTTTTGGCAACGAGTCAGCAACAAGTCCACGAAAAATATTAAAAAATTGAGCAGACAATTTATTGAAGATCCCCTTCATTCCGACAGAAACAATAATTCTCTCCAGGGTTGCCGACACTTAATTTCTCTGCCTTGTTCCATTTTTTTTTTAAATTTTATTTAAGGTAATTTAAATTGCATGTCTTTTCAATGTGGCCGGTTCTGGCAATAAGAGTGAAGGGCGGTCATATTAGTAATGTTTCAACATGCTCGCTGGAATTCAAAGGCTTGCTCGTAGGTCTTGGTTGGGTTTTTTTTACCGTGTATTATCAATGGTGTCTAAGGCCCTCGTCCATGAGGTCCCCCTTGTGGGGCATAATATCTTCACGAATCCCACGGGCCACTGGGTACGTTTTCTGCAGATGTACCTCAGCTCTGTCCAACTCTTCCCTAGTTGTGCTGATTTCTCTTCGACCGCTCTTCGTCAAGTACTTCTTGCTCGGCCCACTTGTCTACCCCCGTCCCATTAGATCGCTCGACTCGCAATGCAATCTTGACCGTTTTGAAGCGTATATCCAATCCACTTACGTTTTCGTATGATTGAGTCGATAATTTCCTGACTTGTGTCCACGTTCTGAAACTCTCGCATCCATAAAATATGTCGAAAAGAGTTTACAAGTAGAACAAATCTCATGTTTTTTGTTTCAATTTTCATCGTTTCTAAACCAAATTTATCGATGCGAGAGTTACATAACGTGAGCTTTGTCCTCGATTGAAGTTCATCATTGAATATCAAGATGTACGCGGGCTTCTTTTTATGAACGTTTGCAACTTTATTGTGTTAGCGTGTGTTACTCTTAAGAGCTGCACCCATGAAGAAGCACTAATTCAGCATTGGAGTTAAAAAGTCGTAACTTGGTCTTTAGACTTGTAGAGTTGTTCCTCCGCCTTCCCGCCATCAGTAGAGACAATACTCTCAAGATATTTGAAAACTCTACCATCTCTACTGTTTGTATAGAATTTTTTTTACTTGGGTAGATGAGGAAGTTCCAGGACTGATAATTTTTGTTTTTGCCGTATTGATCGTTAGCCCAACGATGTCAGCCTCCCTTTCCATTCTTGTTGCTATTCATGGAGATCCATGATCCTAAAGTAAGCTTACATCGCATCTTCCGTGTAGTCAAGACGTTTGAGGTGTAATTGAACATTCAACTGAATTTCTCCATTTCCAGTCGACAAAGCTGCATACAGTACATCACCAACAGGAACAGTATTGGTGGCAGTATACAACCTTGCTTAACCCCACTTTGGACTTTAAACTTCTCTTAACAACTTTCCTAAATAAATGACGTGAACTTTGGATTTATCATATGCAGCCTTACTAATAGCAATCAGTTAATCCTGCGCAAAGGAAGCCAGTTGAATTTCCTGTTGACACTGTCGAACAAGTTTTCGAAGTCGATAAACAGTAGGTGAAGTGCTGATCGATATTCAACTTACTGTTCGGTGATGATTCGCAAAGTGATGTGGTACACGCAGGAAGATCCAGTGCGAAATCCTGCTTGTTCTGTGTCGATCCAGGACGATTTTTGGTACTACCTTGGCTACAGCAGGCAGCATGCAAATTCCTCCGAAAACGGCTTTTAAATACGCTGTCCTGATTCGAAGCTGGCATTGCCTAAATTGTTTATTTTTTTGAGTCGTTACCATTTAAACTTCGATTGCTTGATTTACTCGTAATTCTCGTTGCACATATTGGGGCGCTGATACTCGTGACAATTTACTGACAATCTTCCTGACAATTAGCCCCCTTTACCTAATGATGGCCTAATCCAGCACTGAACATAATGTTATCTACATATTGACAATAAGCTTGCTTCTACGTGCAATTAATGATATTTTTTTCTTTTAATTTTGAATGGTCAATGTCATGAAGGTTGAATTAATTAAATTTACAGTTAACAATTTAAGGTAGTAGGTATGATCTTCATCTATCTTATAGTACCTATACTTTTGCTCTTGGTGCAGATCGTCATTATAGCCACTGGTTTCTTTAAGAAAATTTATGCATTGTCACGTAGCTAATGATGAGAGTAATTTTTTTTTTTTTTTTTTTTAGAACATTATTTTTTGATTTTTGGTATCAACGACGCATTTTGTCAAAATCAGAATATGTTCCTACTCATTGCTGTTGTTGAGATGTTTTTCGAATGAGATTATTTACTAATGATAATGAGAATGACAATGAAAATTAGTAACTGAAATATAATCATTCGATGAGTTGACTCAAAGGCAATCAAAATAAATTAACCTAAAATTTTAATGTTGATTATTAAGATTTTTTTTTTTTTTTAAGTGAATTTTTTGTGAAGAATTTATATGGAAACATCTGACTTATTATGTTCTGCCAGCTTCTATGGGGATAAGAAATTTATAAATTTATGTACATCTACATAAGTATAGGGCTGTATCGTCTCGGAAACGTCAAAATTGAAAAATTTCAGTATAGTATCGGTATCGGGCTCATATTACTCAGTTTTGTTTGGTCTCGTTTAACAAAGTCTTATCTCGGTTTCGGTATCGGTCCCGTCTGGTTTCGGTCTGGTCACAGTCACAAACAAAGAGAAGACTTGCCTGACTTGGTTACATGTTCTTGCTCTTGTAATTGAACTCGCTTGGTATTTTCAAGGTTTAATGAAAAATCATATAAAATATACGAGTAGTAAATGAAAGAAAATCTTATTGACTAAATTTTATTTAGTGTCTTAACAATTTTAATGGACTTGCTTCACAATGTCTGAGTAAAGTTCCGAAAAATAAATTCTGCGTCAAAATATCATAGCATAAAAACTGCTATTACAAAATCATTGGAGCCGTTTCCGTGAAACCAAGAAATAAGAAAAAATATACGAAGCAGTTAGTGGATTTCACTTAAGTCACTTCCTCTTGCTAAAAAGAACCAAGTCTGAAAATATGCGAGGCAGCTAGTGGCCTTCACTAAAGTCACTTCCTCTAGGAAAAAAGAACCAACCCTGAAAATTTCATCGAAATGATTGGTTTCAGAGAAACAAAGCAAAATGGGCGTGGCCGTGTGTGGCTCTAATTTGAAGAATTACTTGAACCTCTTCCTTCTCCGTTGGACTGTAATGCCGAAGGTCTGGGTTTGATTCCCATCCGCTGCCACACCTAAAAACAAAAGAAATGTTTTTCCGAGGTGCTGCCTCTTGCGAGAAACTGACAAATCCTCCAAGAGCGTACTTGTTAGAAAAAGTGCTTCTCATCTAGCCGCTCAGACTTGGCAAAAAATTGAATGTCCCCTCCATTCCTGCCAATAACACGTACAGAGGAATGGTTAAGAATTGTTAGTCACTAGGCCTTGGTTCTCATAAAGAACGGTATTGCGCCACCAATATTTTATTTATTTTGCCAAAAATCCGTTCATCATTCATTAGTCGACCAAATTTTGCAGCGCATTCTCTTCTTACAGTTAACTAGGAGTCCATTCGCACCAGCAGCCTTATATGATTTAAATTTCGAAATCGCTAAACGCACTTCATCAAGGTCGGAAAAATTGACATTCATCGTCTAAGTTGTTCCATTCAACTAGTAGCGGAATGTTGGACATCTTCGTCGTTTATGAAAAGTCCTTCTTCCAGATCCTTATAGCAGTGACGACTCTGTATCTACTACCATTTTCCTATTCTCATCTCTAGAGGATTCCGTTGTGGCCTTATAGCCTTGGGTAGATCGTTTCACCCTTGGGTAGGCCTCACGAACATCACCCCTGTTGGTACCTCAATAGACTAGACCTCCTGCTAATTCCTGAAAAGTCGGCGCTCCTCCCTCCTTTTTTGCTCGGACTACTTTCTCACCACCTCTTACAGCTTTGGTCTACGGCGTTGCTTGGTACGCTTCTTTCTTACTTGTATGGGCCCGCCGGCCGGCACTCTTCATCGAACCAGGAGTTTCGTTGTGATCGTCTAGTGAAACCAGGCACATCAGTCGACAATGTGTCCAACTGTCCACTATTCCTCTTTGCTTGATGCTGGTGCGGGCTTCCTGATGGAATTAAAAAAAAGTGGCGGAAAAAGTTCTGGCGATTTCTTGCGATTTTAGCTTTTCGTTATGTAATCTTTTTACAGCATCTGCTTGGCGTTGTGGCGTCTTGGATATTCGCATACGTATGTAGGTGCATAAGATACTACCAAGTAGTGGCCCTAGTCTATGTTTGCACCTCGAAACGTTCGGACATCCAATATACTGGAAGCATGCGATATACGCCATGGCGCGCCATCGCGATGTGACCAATATTAGTTGACAACGGTTTTTTGATCCCAAGACCGCGTAGTCCTTTTGTGTTTATCAAGGTGTAAGAAATGAGTAACTTCTAGCTATAATGACATTTTGCGTCGTCGTGAAGTCAACTTGAGTTTGTTATTGGAAATTTCGTCATGCAGGCTAGGGCCTCAGATTGTCAACCCAAAGATGCCCTGTTTTCCATATCTGGCGTTGAAGTCTCCCAGAAGTACCCTGAGGTCGAACCTCAGGTAAGGAATAACTGATTGACTTTGGGACAGTTACAATCAAGGGCTGCAATAAAAAGTAGAGGACCCAAGGTGCTTCTTTGGTGTACAACATCGGAGACTCTGAATTCTTCGTTGACTACAGCTAAATATTTGTCCTTTGCAAATGCTCCCTCGTACATACGAGTATCTATGACCATTCGCAATGAACTCTCTCTTGCTGGAGGGTCATTCATATCAGATTTTGTGGTTTTCTATCGAACGCATTCCGACCGATTTTTTATTAACATAGACAATTTTTAATAAATAAGTGTTGCGCTGCTGACAGCATTATTTAGTACACCGGAAATGAAGTGAAATCACTCCCTTGCGTTTCTAAAAATGGTCATAGTGGTCACTTTTCTATATGTTTGATGTAGGGTACTCGGAGACGAAGCCGAATTTAAAAAAAAAAATATTTATGGCGGAAGTAGAAGTGCTATTTTGTTTACAATTTTCAAGAAGCTGTCAAAATTTCACTCTCGACATTTAACAAATGCAAAATTTGAATACAAATGTCGATATCGCAAGTACATCAGCTACCCAAAACAAGATAAAACCTTTACTAAAATCATGTATCGTTATCACATGTACATTCTTAACAATAGCTTAACAGATAATTCCCTCAAAATCGCGTGCTGTCGCGCCATCGTCAACTAAAAATAATAATGTCAAGAATACGATTTGATTTAGCGCCTCTTAATAACTTGACGGCACGACGACGACACCATCGACGAAACGACGTTTACCTTCAATATCAAAACTAACTGAATAGATCAAAATTAAATAAAACAAAATAATAATAATACAAAAACAAAACCAATCATGGAATTCAATATTGATAAGCTATAAAATTTTGTGTTATGGAATTAATTTAACATCACACCGGCAATTAGTGCAACATTAATAAAAATCAATAAAACACAATGACAAGAAAGAAAACAAAAAAAAAAAAAAAACAACAAAAAAACGTAAATATACGTACGACATAAAATAATAAAACAAAACTTGGCATAAAAATCCAATCATCTGTGCAAATGTACAAAAAGAAGCCCCTTCGTGACGGTCGAACAAAACGTAGTGAACATGATATGTTAATATATACCGCCACCACCACACTTACTTACAGTGGAATCATTTAATTTATTTTTATGGAAAAATACACAATGTATTTAAAGCAACATAGAAAACATAGAAAATAGAACAAACTGTCACAATTATTTAAATAACGTAAACTATTAAACATTTAACCTTTTTAACATAAGACGTTGTACCCGTTTATCTTACTTCATATCAAGTTAAAACATAGAAAACATCAACAACGCACGACTAATTGGAAACTGTACAACTAATAAACGGCCAACTAAAGGCAAATTATTAAGCAATAAACCTTCAATATGAGAATTCTTTCCCCTTTCTTGATGTCAAGTTAGAACTACAAACATAAAATACATCGCACGACAAGATTCAGATGAACACAATTAATCAATAACAGATTAACTATAACTAATTATCCATAAGCCTACAATATATAAATTTTGTTATTCTTTTTCGAGTGCTTGCTTACATTGCGTGACAAAATTAAAATTAATATAATAATTTCATGATTAGCTAACGTCGAATTACTTAGCAATATATTTTCAATTAAGAGGTATCGGGATCAAGTTAGCAAATAATTAAAAAAAAAAAAAACAGAAAACATCGCACGATAAACAAAAACTGTCACAACTAACTAACGACTAATTAAAGGAAAGTTATCAAGTTATAAATCTTCTATATGAGAAGTTCTATCTTTTTTAGAGGGGCTGCTTCCCAATTCTGAAACCACGTTAGCAATAAAATCATAGAAAACATCGCAAGACAAGTCTAAGATTACTATCACAACAAATAAACGGAAAATTACTAAGCAATAACCCTTTAATTTAATAAATTATACTCCTTTTCAAGGGGTGCTTGCTTCAGTTAATATCATGTAAGAAATAAAAACATGAAAACATTTCTCGATAAAATCATTTGACAATTGATTAACGACTTACTTAAGAAAAATTATTAAACAACAAACCTATACCATTTAATTAATGTCAAGCTACTAAACAATAAATTTTCAATATAAGATTTGCTATCAAGCTAGAAAATTGGATTTAAAAAATCATAGAAAACATCGCATGACAAATTGAAAACCCACAACCAACTAATTTATTTAGTTATAAACCTTAAATCTTAGAAGCTTTATCCCTTTTCAAGGAGGTGCTACCCTAATTTGACTCCAAGTTTATCAATAAAAACATGGCAAAGATTGCAAGACAAGATTGAAATTACTACAACTAATTAATGGAAACTATTAAGCAATAAACCTTGAATTTGATAATTTTTACTCCTACTCTAACTTGATATCAAGTTAGCACTAAAAACATAGGAAAACATCGCCCGACAAAATTGAAGCTGATAGATTTAATAAACAACTTACTAATGGCAAATAATAAACCTTCAATATAAAAAGGCTTGGCACTTTGCGATTGGGTGCTTCTCTAACTTGATATCAAGTCAGAAACAAAAACATAGAAACCATTGCACCACAAAATTTAAATTTTGACACCTAATTAACTACTAGTTAACGTCAGTATAAAATCGATAAATAAATAATAATAAAATAAATAAAGTTTCAATACAAGATTTGACACCAAGTAATCAAATTATATTTTAAAAAAAACATAGAAAACATCGCATTGGAAATTGAAAACATCGCATGACAATTGAAAACTGTCACAACTAATTAAAGAGGAATTATTTAGATATAAACCTAAAATAAATATAAGTTAGCAATAAAATCATCGAAAACATCGCATTGAAATTGTCAATGGAATATAAAATAATTCACCTAACGTCAAACATTCAGAGAATCTACCTTACTAGCTTTCAAATGAACCCAAGGTGCTTGTAAAATGCTTGCATTGCTGTATGCAGCATGGATAATTAAGTATAAAATATTCACTTTATATTTTGATAAAAGGCGTCTTTATTAAATTCGTTCGAGACTTCTCGAATTTGTTAGCTAGTTCTACCTCAAGAAAATAAAAAGAAATATCTTATAAAAGTAAACATCTTGTAGAATCACACACAATAAAATTTGGCAACCACTTTCTTGAAAAAGGGCCACAGTAAACCATACTAACCAATGTAGGTTAATCTTTTAGCGACAACCACCTAATAAACCAAACCAAAACCATGAATTCTACAGCACACTTTTGTTTCTTTTCTTTTCTTTTGCCCTAGAGAGAGAGAGGCTCTAAGACTTAGTTCTCAGCTATTGTGGTTTGTCAGCGCACGAGAAACAAAGTCTTTAAATAAAAATAAATAAAAAGAGTTTCTTAAGCTGAATTGCTGATTGCTTAGCAAATATAAAGTGATCGTTATTATTAAGATCGTAAGTTTCTCTCATATATCGTAGGCTCTTGTCAACAATAAAAAAAAAAGACAAGTTGCTTTCAAAATATAATAAAAACCCGAAGAACTGCTCAGGAAGATAATGATAAAAACCGTAAACTACCCAAGAAGCTAAAGAAGAAAGGAAAAAAAAAAACAAAAACAAAATAATATGAAATATAAGAAAAGAAAACCCATAAGAAATACACAGAAACCCACTTGGTGAGTAAGTACCTAACTAACCTACACGCTAGCGAGCGTGCGAGCGAACAACCGACCGAGAGGGGCCCGCTGCCGCAGCACTTACAGTACCAGCCACAAAGAGCGATTTCTATGAGCGCCCCTTTTTGGGGCTGGAAGTTGTCTGTCTGTTGGAATTAAATTCAGTCGATGCGATTACTTTATAGCGGATGGAGGTACCCACTGCGAAATATATTTAAGAAAAATATAAATAATACAAATAATTAATTTTTTTTGTTGTGTGTTTTAATTTTTTTTTTTTGACAAATAATTCCGAAAGAATCATCAAAAAAAAATTTTGTAAAACCATAAGAAAAGTGAATATCGTTGAATTTTCTTCTTCTTTGCGGAATTTGTTGTTTTCAAAAAAAAATCCACCATCACCGCGGCGCACGTTTTTCAAACAAATGTTTAACAAAAATAAAAAGGATAAACCGAAGTTTATGATCGTGTTTCCGGTGTGTTGATCTTCAGTTTGTTTTTTAGTCTTTCTAAAACTAAAAACAAAATTAAGAAATAAATAAATACAAGTGTTATGCTAGTGATAATGTAAATTGAAAAGTATGTGATTCAAAAATGATTTACAATCAATCCAATCGTCTATGCACGATCGTTTTTCCTTGAGAAGTCCCAAAATGTGTTGTTGTTTTTTTTTTTCGAGAGTTGTGATAAGAGTGTTATCAGCTTTTTTTCTATTTGAATAGAAAGCCTTTAGCTATCAGTGACGATATTGCTATCACTATTTGTTTAAATATAGTTAAAATTAGATGACAAGAAAAGCAAAAAAAAGTGACGTATCATTCGTATTGAACCAGATGATCGTGATCATGGTTTGTTTTACCTGTTTTGAACATTTTTATGTATTTTTCTCGGGTTCACTTTTTTTATTAGTTTTTTTTTTTTAAACAAAGAAGAAGGTGGGATTAAAATTAAAAACTAAAAAGACGTTACAAAGAAAAAAAAATCAACAAAAGCTCTTCTCAAAAAGATGATCCACGTGAAGAGAATGAGTAATTTTGTTGGATAGATCGGTCTGGCCCTCTTGTCTGTTGGTCGATGTCTTGAATTGGTAGACTCTGTCTTCCTATCGATTAATCAATTCATTAAAAAAAAAAACTAAAGTTTTGTGCTAAGTTGTTGGTAGTTTTTTTGTATGTAAAATACGTTTACGGAATATTATGCGAGAGAGAGAATGTCAGTTTGTTTATTTTGAATTCGTTTTTTTTTTTTAACTTGATTTTATAATTTGTTTAGTATTGCAGGTGCAGGCTGCAGCAGACCTGAGATACAAGTTTTTTTTTCATTCTTTCTTTATGATATAGAAAGTATCTTTTTATTTAAATGATTATATACAAAAGTGACAGTTAAAAAAAAAAACAAACTTTGCTTAAGTTGGTAGGTAAGGAACAATGAGGTTTATTTTTCAGTTTTTTTTTTTTTTTGTTGCTTTTGGCAAGAAGGATGTATAATAAAGATAATTTTTTTTAATTGAAGGTAGATTATTAAGTCTGTTAGTTTAGATAGCTCTAAAAATGGTATTCCATTTTGTTGTTCTCATGTTGAAGTATTAAGACAGGTAGACGTTTTCTGATTTTTGACATGAATACCTGTAGAAGTTTATTTTTGTTTTTATAGAGAATTGATTCTTATTTCTATTAAGAAAGAAAAAGAAGATCAAAGGCGTTTTAATAGATTTTTCATAACTAAGGAATTAATATTAGGAATTGATTCAATTGAATTTTATTCAAATAAATTTAAGGCTTGAATAATTTTTCTTCAGATGTGCTCAAATCAAACGTAGTATTGAGGTACTTAATTAGGGCAATTGAGGATCAATTTTTCAGTGATGAGTTAAATCGGAGTTAGTAATTGTTCATATCTTAATCCGTGGATTAATCACATTTTGACCTCAGTTTAGCATAGAGAAGAATGTAGGTAAGGAAAAAAAAGAGTTAAATAATAACCAATCCCGAACAATCTTTGAACCTCAGTTAATTCACCAAAATCGGATGAACCACGTTGGCACAATTGACCAATAATCCTGCAAATAAATTGAACCCGAAGTAACTCAGTGGAAGATTAAATTTAGCTCTTATGCTTTGAATGAAGTTCAGGATGCTCCTTAGTGGCAAAAGACAGATGTCGCACAGTGGTGCATGTTGTATAGAAAGGTGGTCTTAAATCTATAAAATCTGAAGCAACCAGTCGATTGATATGAAAAGGAATTAAAGCATTATTTGAGAAAGCTTACGTACACTGACACGCCCACTTTTTAAAATAAGTCATCAAATCGTTTGAAACTGGTGTAAATGAGGGTTAGGTTTTAGAAAGGCAGAAATACAATTTGTAAGAATTCTTCAATAAAAAAAAATTCTTCAACCTTTGATGGCGTTTTTGACAAAAATTAATTTTTTTTAACTAATTTCTATGAATATGATAGCCCTAATAACAGATTAAGAACAAAAAATGATGTAGGATGCTTTTCCCGCCCACTCTTGAGGGCGTTTTTGGCAAAATTTCCTCTATTTTTCAAAGGTTTCCTAAAAAAGGTACCTAAAAAATGTCTGGGAAATGCCCTTTTTTTAAACTAGGTCATACTGGGTTTTACCATTATTTTTTAGAGGCTGGTTTGGGGGATGGAAGTTCCTACTAAAACTAAAAAAAATTGAAAACTCTATTACGTCAACGATAGTGTAGGGCGTTAAAGTTAGTTGTCGTAAATTGGATTTTGTATGGCCCTCAAAAAATTTTCTTAAGAAAGTGGATTGAAAATGGTACTGATGCAAATATCTACCTCCTCAAAAAAGATGCATATTGGTTTTTCCATAATTTAAGACAAGAATTTGGAAATCCCTTAAAAAAGAACGTCATTCTAGAAATTTTTATTTTTGGGGGTCCTAAACATAAACTAGGTGATTTTGAAGGATCGTGGGTATTAACAACTATTTTTTTTTTTTTGTGTTTGATACTTGATGGTTCAGTGTAAAATATCTACTATAAGTCCGACCGCAGAAGATGAGGGAACATTAACTTTTTTCTTAGTTGAATTCTGAATTTGATTTTAAACAAGGTACCAATCTTTATTCATTGACACAAAATGTTCGCCCTTGACGACCATTCTTTTTCTTTCAGGCCAAAGATTCCTTGAAACACGACAGGTGGTCAATTGTTGACCATCTTTTCTTAGCGGTCTTGAGGAAACTTTGCTGAATCCTTCTTTTCCTACTCCAGTGGCATAAGCATCCAAGCTACAGTCTGGCTCGCTTCAAGTAATAAAATGTTTTTGGCCAGTTCATCACACATTTTACTTACCAAAATGTCACGGTGACCTGGGACCCATCGAAGAAGAAATGGTTCTGATTGCTGCCTGGCTATCTATGAAGATATCAATGTTTTCGTTTTCGTCACTTCACATGTGTAAAGATATTTTGGGAGCATTTCCCCTTGGAAAAAACTGCAAAAGTTTGTAAGTTTCAATGATCTATTTATGAGCCATTTACCATTTATGGTGACTTAAAGGCATTTCAGTATAGATTCGTCGCTACAAAAAAGGATTTTGAATACTTTAATTGTCGACAACGGCCCTAAAGTTGGCACAAAACTGGTAAAAGCAAAAATCTAGTTGTTGTTACACTCGAGAAGTTTACCCCCACCCGAAGCGACTGCTCACTGGTTATTCGCTTTTCGGAGCCCCCTCGTTGATGATGTCCACCAGATGAACCTAAGATACCATGTCTGCTAGAGTAGCCACCGTCTTAGACCTAGTTCAAACGGCAATGAACCACGCTTTTTTTTTTGCGGTATTAATCCAAACAGGAAACGTACAAACGTCGCGTCGTGTGAAAGGTTCTATGTGGAATGTATACGCAACTGTCAATTCGCACGGATTCATACTGCGGTGCATTGCCGTGTGAACTAGGTCTTAAACTTTTTATTGAGGAGGGGGTGTTGAGTCATTGTGTCTGGTCCTCTTTCTTTGACTGCTGGTGTCAGTTTGCTTGACCCCTGAGTGCTTGGGACATTTGCCTGGTCCATCTTCAGGATTACTGCCGGGAGCCCAATTAGAGGAAATGGGGCACCCTGATTCGCAGGTTTGTCTTTCTCTTGTCTGATTTCGCCAAGTTCAGGCTCGGCTGATGTATTATTTTTGATTTCTGTCTTGGCAAGAAGTTTTCTAGCCCGCAGCTGAACTACTTCGAATCATTAACATGCCTACGGCATGGCCTTTTTATTATTTTCGAATTTTTTGAGGACCGGATCGTAATCCCCACACTTATTCTGTTTTCTCAGATGTACCATTTATTCCTCGATTGGATTTAACCCATGCGAGCTTCGATTCTCGGATATGGAAGCTCGTACAGAGTCGAAAGACATTAGGCCATCCACGCACACTTTAAGTAATTTTAATTCACCAGATACTTTATTGGGAATTCTTGGTTCCTGGTAGCACCGGGATTTTGGCCAAAGGTTTGCCTTTAAGAAGTTTCTTCATCTACACTTTCACAGGGTTTTTATCCACTGCGACTTCTACTTTCGAGCTGTCCGGACTGGCGAAAATTTGGAAGAAGTCGTCCTTGAGGATGAAATTTTCCATATCCAGTTCACCAAGTCAGTAAGATCCATAAGGTATTCGGAGAGTACCTGATCAAACTTACACTCATCACCACTGCTACGGGCAAGAATTTGACTTAGCTCGAGTAGTAAAGCCCTCGCCGACTTAAATTCAAATTCGACCAACTCATTTCAGTATCATTTCAGTAATAAATTGCTGGAAAAAAGTACTCGGCTCTTGGCCTAAATTACGTGAGTAATATTGGCTTCCAAGTCTTGAAACGTAGCTGGCTTATGGGTGAGTACTATTGACTTCTCATAACCCCAAAGAAAAAATCCAAATGTATGGAATGACACGATTTAGACGGCCAGTTGGAAGGTTGGAAAATAGAAATCGACTGCTCACCAAAATGTATAGCCCCGTTTTGCTAAAAGCAAATAGTCTTAAAAGCCAAGGGCATAAAAAGTCAAGGCGTAACGTTGTAATTCATATCAATAAATAGCCTTTGAGGTGTTGAACAGAGACCGTCTCGTCTGCCAAACCAAATGATGAACCGTTTAAATTAACCCCCTTGACGCTTTATCTACTTATAAGTTACAAAATATATAAAATATGAAAAGCGTCCAAAATAGTTCTGTTAAAAAAAAGGAAATAAAATCATTCAAAACACGATTCATTAAGTTTTATTAAAATCCATTTGGTTTCCTCGAGTTCCGAGTTAAATGATTCCAATGACTTTAAATGAATATACATAAATGACTACATAAAATATTTTTTGATGAAACATCAAAGAAAATAATTTAAATTGAAAAATGTTCTGTAATTTCTCTTACAAAACACCGATCACTCAGGTACTCTCAGGTTCTCTGGATTCACAATTTACACACAAAAGAAAAAAAAAACTTTCAAACATTTAATTACTAATCGATGATGTATTATTTTAAGAACAAAATACAAAATCTTGTTTTCTGTTTTTTTTTTCTATAAAATTTAATCCTAAAGAGTGTAGAAGAAAATGTTCTTGAAAGTTCAAATTGTGAAAATATTTTAAATGAGTCAATGAATGAAAATTTTAAAAATAGATCACAGTGTTTCTCTTCCAACACATTCATTAGTATATTTTTAAAGATAGCCTTTTTGTGCGTGATCTTGAATGTGAAAAGCAAACAAAAAACAAAATCCATCGCAACTAGCAATAAACAAAGAATCACATCCAAAAAATTAAAGCGTATTTTAATTCTTATATTTTGAAAGGTGATTTTTAGACTAATTATTGCGAAATGTTGTAATTATGAACATTTTAAAACACTCAATTTTGTACTGCCATTGGGTTTTACCATTTACTATCAAAACTTAAAGAAACTTTTCCATCCTCTACGATCCCCAGCACGCTGCTTCCAGTTATTTAGACCAAGCTTTCTGGCAACTGCGTTGGGGTGGGCTTTATACCGAATGTTCGGTCTTCTTCGTGCTTCCAAACCTGGAGGCTGGGATTCAAAGTTTCTCTTAACTGGAACATTATTGTCCATTCGGTCGATGTGACTGAGCTAGTCGTACATCTTGATACGAGTACAGCTCACAAAGTTAGGGGTTAGATCTTCTCCTCCATTTGCCCTCCTCGCAGAGAGGACCAAATATTAGTCGAAAAAATTTATTTTTCGAAGGAGGCTGCCAATATCAGCTCTCCTTTTTTGCTTATCGTCCAGCATTTGGTACCATAAGCCGGACTGGCAGTATAATGGTTTGATAGAGTGTGCACTTTGTAATTCGGGTGAGGAGTTTTGAATCCATATTTTGCGACAAACCGAAACACTAACTGTTTGCTAAGGAAATTCTTGGTCGGATCTCCAGTAACATGTCGTTTGTAGGATTAATGTTTTCTGTTAGAAGGGGCAAGGCGCATCATATCACTCCGATCTCGATGGATCCATTGCGCCACACAGAGCTTAGGTGAATATAGGGAGGAGGGGGTTAAGGGGAAATCCTAGATTTGGGGGGCCTCCCATCACCATCCTGAGCTCTAAATGAATTTTGAGGATGTTCTTCAGTGGCAAGACAAAGAAGTCGTCCAGTTCGACGAAGTAGAATTCTCCTAGGGCTGCCCTTCTGGTTCTCGCTTGGTTGTGTCATTCACAAAGGAAGTGAGGAGAGCCCTCCTCCCCCTCTTCATCAAGACACCCTCTAGATAAGTCCGATGAGCTGATGCCCATTCTGCGTATATGGGCTCCGATTGAGTTAAGGCCCGTTAGGACGCCAACTATAAGTGATAACTCAGGTGTTCTTAACTTGAGTAAGTACTCAGTTTTTTCTTCTAAATATTTGGCCATAGATTCCTGGAAACCCGACAAGTGTTGATGGACGAACATCTGACATTTGCAGCTTCTAAGAAACAGGTGGATTCTATTTTTTTTGCTCCAGTGGCATGAGCACCGAGGCTTTGATTTGACTCGGACTAAGAGATGACCCGCTTTGGGCCAGTTCATCTGCCATTTCGTGCCCGTGAATGTCCCTGTGTCCTGGGAACTATCTGGCACGTTTATCAGGGATATGCCTCGATAGTTCTTGCAGAACATACAATCGCTTTTTTGTAGATAATCAGTGAAAGATCAGTCATAGGCCATAATTCCTTCCATCCAAACCTGGTTTATTAGTTGTCGCATTCACACACTCCATGCTTGAAGAGCTCCGTTGGCAAACCATCATATCTAGCGGCCTTATTGCTCTTGAGCTTTTTTAAAGCTAAATCTGTCTCTTCTATACTGGGTGGTGACACTGGGTCTTCATTGACATGCCCTCTTTTTTTACGCAGGGTCCTACTCCTGCTCCTCTCTTCTCCTTGCTTGATACTCCTCTCTCGCTGCTCTTGTGCGTCTTCTGTCACCTTTTTCAACTGTACGCGATAATCATCATACAGCTGGTTCTTTTTCGGGAGTGGTTGATTGCCTATTGAAGCTTCGGCTGACTCTTTGATGATATTGCAACACTGGCACCACTGGTTGTTGGCGTCTGTGGCAGGTTAATGCACAGCTGAGAGATTTTCACTCAGTTGATCACTATAGGCTCTGGTGAGTCCGAGTTATGCTTGGGCGATCAACGTCTTTGACAGTCGATCTCTAAACCGTGCCACAACATGGAAATGGTCACTGGGACCCCTGGGCCACTGGTTGTTGGCGTCTGTGGCAGGTCAATGCACAGCTGATAGATTTTCGCTCAGATGATCACTGTAGGCTCTGGCGACTCCCAGGTATGCTAAGAACATTTGTGACAGTCGATCTATAAACCGTGTAACAACATGGAAATGGTCACTGGGACTCCTGGACCACTGGTTGTTGGCGTCTGTGGCAGGTCAATGCACAGCTGAGCTATTTTCGCTCAGATGATCACTGTAGGCTCTGGTGACTCCCAGGTATGCTTAGTCGACCAAAATCTGTGACAGTCGATCTCTAAACCGTGTCACAACATGGAAATAGTTAGATGTAAGTTGTTGGAAGCTTCTCTTCCGTAGATTACTAGATTGATCGATTTGGTGCGCCTACCGGGCATTTGCGGAGCGCCAGAGGTTGCTTTCTGATTCGTAGACGTGGAATCGCAGTGCTTCTTATCACCGTATTACGAGCTTCTGCAAAGTATATTAGTCGGAGGCCGTTATCTTTGCCTGTCTGTTCGTGGAGTCTTACCCTACCACCTTATTCGCCGAAGGTGGTTTTCTTTCCAATTTGAACATTGAGGACCCCGAGGAAAATGTTTAAATCATACTCCGGGTAGGCTACATTAGTAGCCATTCCATCAAGTATTTATTGTATTATTAGAGTAATATGTAGTTAATTTCTTCAACTGTCATCGCATTGAATTACAAGAACATATTCTTGCTATCCAGTCGTGCATATTTCTTTTAATTTAATGTTTTATAAAGTTTCCCATAAAATAAAATGTTAAATTTAACTAAAATATTAAACACTTTCTCGTAATATCACCTTCGAAATTTATATTTCTTTAAGTTCCTTATTGCTTCAATTAATACCTCAATGCTTTTATTTTTGTGTACCTACACCTGCTCTTAAGTTACCTTGATCGGCCTTGAACTTGGTCGAAACCAATTTGTATACATACTTTGGTTTAACTAAAAAATCGTGTAAAAGAAATAAACTTTCAAGTTCACTTAAAAAGGTGCGTCGCCCGCCATCAATAAATGGATTGTAAAATAGTTATTTTTATTTCAGTTTTTTTTTCTCTCGAAGGCACATTATTTAATGTGATCGAAGCAATAAACTAGCATGAACTATTTAAGTCAACAAAAGATTTTAAAGAAAAATATTATTATAACCAGGATAGAGTATAAGTAAAGTAGTACTGACCTTTCTGTCAATGATCGATGAAGTAAGGAGGATATATTACGAGTATTATTATTGATGGTTTGATGATAAAGTGTTCGACTTCATTCGATAAAACATTAATGTTTTCTGTTAATTGCTTTAAGAACAACTCTGACTCTTATTGGTTATTTATTTTTTAAAAAAAAGGTGGATATACTCCGAAGGCCTTGCTTGAAATTGAACGATTTTTATTTACCAACTTGTCGCTCTGTTCTTAAGGCATAAAGTGGTTTTTATTCTCGCATAAAGTCTCTCTGATTAAATTTACAACACGCTTTTCACAATCAAAGTCATTAGCTTTACAAATAAAATAATTGTAAATGAGTTTCAATTAAAACTGTCAAACAATATATCAAGCAGTTTAACAATTCGTTTATATTGTTGTCTGATGCTGACCGTGCTTTAAGTACCAATCTGAGATTTTTAATTTTTGCTGCGATGGTGACATGGCAAGTGGATTTATATGCGTTCGTTGGGAAGATTCAATTACGATGTGGTGGCTTGAGCATCTTTATAGTTTATATTTTTTTTTTAACTACAATAATCACATCAGAGATTATTTTTAATTATTATTAAAGAATCTATGTATGTCTATTGAAGGTCAAGTGCATCACCCAATGTTAATTCAATGGGCTTTTGTTTTGTTCATTTCATTTTGAATGTTCAAATTGGTCGTTTGTTCGGTCAATCAAATTTAATTAAATTTTATCATTTTTTGTTTCTATATTTTTATATTTTTTTTTATAAAAATAGAAAATTGAATGTTTAAATAGACATTGGAATTTTATATTATCTTCATTTGAGATTATTATCTATGGCATTGTTAAACCTCTTAACGAATAAAGTATTAACTAACTTATTTTTATAACTATGATTGGCTTTAGTAGCTTCTTCTTGAGAGTCGTGACAAATTATGCTCACATTATAGTTTGTCTTAGACAATGACAAAAAGAAGATAAAAGAATCTTTTTTATTTAAATCACAGGCACACACCAAATTCACGATTCTTTGTTTATGATTATTTATACTAAATGCAAGACTTTCTATATTTTTTTATATTGGATTTGTTCAATCACAGATTGATCATTGAAATAATGATTTTCTTTATTTTAAGAACATTTGTTATTATACTCACAAAACCTTAGCTTACTTGGCTTATTCTACTAAATTCACCCTTGAGTTTCTGAGAGAATGGTCACACTGGCC
Organism: Dasysyrphus albostriatus; assembly: GCA_946251815.1. Taxonomy (NCBI): domain Eukaryota; kingdom Metazoa; phylum Arthropoda; class Insecta; order Diptera; family Syrphidae; genus Dasysyrphus; species Dasysyrphus albostriatus. Next base: position 16,784,964 of record OX276335.1, on the reverse strand, counting down.
ACTTTTCAATATCATAAACTAAGCCGATAATGTTCTGATTTAAAATTTTTGTTCAAAATTAAATTTTTCTATTGAAATGTAGTACCTCGTGGCATGATGGTTAGTGCGTTAGACTTTCATGCCGAAGGTGTAGGTTCGATTCCCAGCCGCTGTCCCATAAAAACAGTACTTTTTTTCCCGAGGTACTGCCTCTTGCGATGAACTTGCAAATCCTCCAAGAGTATACTTGTCATGAATAAGTGCATCTCATCTAGCCGTTCGGACTCGGCAAATAATCGTGGGTCCCCTCCATTCCTACCAATAACACGCACACACGAATGATTGAGAGTTATAAGTCACTAGGCCCTGGTTCTCCACGAGCTGTTTCGCCACCAAATTTATTAAATTTATTTTATTTTTATCGGAATGGGTGGTTTAAAAAGTTTTTAGTAGGAACATTTAACAAAATCCAAAACACAAAAAATCGAAAAATCAAAGATTAATAATTTGTTTACTAAATTGCGCAATGCTGTAATGCCTTAATTGATCAAAATCTTGAAGTTTAAGTTTTATAAAAACATCAAGGACAAAACAGTGACAGTCACGGCTGTTCTGATATTCGGTCGAATTGAATCCGTACAGATTGAAAACAGAAAATAAAAACAAACCCCAATTGAAAACGTCATTACGTTCGTTTTGCTGAACGTCTATGAATCACAGATGTGCGGCAAAACGAATGGATCCAAAAATCCGCCAAATTTTAACGTTTTTAATTCCGGTCTTGGCCATTTTCAATCCGTATGGATTCAATTTGACTGAATATCAGAACAGCCACCAATGACGAACGAGGAATAAGAGTCCTTAGCCCCTTTGAAAGTCCGGGAATGCAGCGTCGGGACAGTTGACAGTGATTGTCTGCTGTTCCGTTGTCAGATCTTTATTTTTCCGGACGCCAACCTACGTGCGTTTCTGCAGAAGAAGTTTCCAATGAAGAATGCTCCACCGGCTGATTTCTCGGTGGAGGCTGCTTCTGTGGAAAAGACCAGCATGAGTAGATTGATGGGACCGTCTGCTTCGCGTATTGCTGAAACCCATACAAACGAAAAGATGTCCTTCTAAATTACTCCGGCAAAGACAAAGACTGAACACCCATCACGAACCGACTATCGAACTAACCTGCCAGACGTTGCATGAAGCATTAAGCTCCAAGGGGCCTGAGGGGTGAAAAGTTACCCCCGGGAGATGTTAGTTGGGGAGGTAACGCACATAAGGAGCACCCAGGGCCATAGCCATTCAACCTATGTGCATCTACCTCTGCACAGCCATCGCAATTTGGGAAGACGGACCACCCAACATGAACCAACTATCGAACTGTTGAACTCACCTGTCAGTCATTGCATTGAGAATTTCGATCATGGATGCAACCTATAATAAATTTTATGTCATTTAAGCCCGCTTATGATGATGATGCGTTTCAGCAAGCTATAACCTGAAATGTCGTATGGTATTTTCAAGTCTTTTAAAAAAATGTCTGTCGTCACATAATCACCTGGTTGAGGAGAGGTAGACGCTTTTTTCAGACTGTCGTGATCCTTTTCTTTACCCCCACTTGAGAAATCATCCCTCCGGCGTGAAAATCTACTTAGATGCCCTTAAACGGTATTACTACCGCACTGTCGCATTTGTCCGTAGTTTGATTGTGTTAGATAGCTCTTTATGCTGCTGTCAGGAGTCTTTTGTTTGGAGCTGTTCAGAGCCAGCTATTACTTAACCTTTAAGGTTTCAAAGTTTTAGTTTGCTAGAAACTGGGCAGTCTTCATATATTTCCGTCTTTGCAGGAGTCCCTTCAACTTTCGTCGAACTGTAAGCCTTTCGTTGTCATGTCACTATTAAACTTTGAGTTTTCAATATAGCCAGTGGGTAGGGAGAAGCAAGACGCATTTACGTTGCATGTAGGGCTGGTTCCAAGTCTCCTACTTCTCTCAAAATAACCAGGAGCTACCTTCCAGGTCAGTAGAAGCAGGCGACCCATGCAACGTCTTTTTAGTGTGTTTCAGTTATAGTTTAGTGCGTGAAAAATTTGACTAACCAAAGTTAAATGTCAGGCTATGGCCCTGGATGTTCCCTATGCACCTTACCTTCACACTTACCTCTCCCGCGGGTATCTTTTCATAATGCCTTGGGTATCACAACAAATCAACATTGATCTAAGTGTGACGGTAACGAAGATCAAGTTTCAACCGATAAACTAAACCTATCCTAACCCAAGAAATAACTTGGAAATTTTTGGGTTTCTACCATTTTTCAACAGGATGGAAATTTATCACAAGATCACACTTTTTTCCCTTTTATAACTGCACTTCTTTGTATCCTCTGTCATAAGAAAAAATCTATATTATGTTGAAAGCAAAAATGATAAAATAACAAAATAAAATATTTTTCTATGTAAAAAAAAAAATAAATAAATTTGGTGGCACAACAGCTCGTGGAGAACCAAGGCCTAGTGACTTACAACTCTCAACCATTCCTGTGTGCGTGTTGTTGGCAGGAATGGAGGGGACCTACAATTTTTTGCCGAGTCCGAACGGCTAGATGAGAAAGCACTTATTCATGACAAGTATACTCTTGGAGGATTTGTCAGTTCCTCGCAAGAGGCAGTACCTCGCGAAAAAAAACATTTCTGTTTTTAGGTGGCAGCGGCTGGGAATCGAACCCAGACCTTTGGCATGACAGTCCTACGCACTAACCATTATGCCACGAGGTACTACTATGTACTTCTATGTATCTATCTGATTGATATTTAACTGTCAAATTGTAGCTTTCACATTTTTATCACAAAACACTTAAGTTTATTTCATATAAGATTTTTATGCCAAATCAATGTCTTTATACTTGTCATTCTCTTTTTCTATTTTCCTGTCCCCCATTATGCATTAATATTAATTGTTCAATGTAAAAACAAACTGTCAGTTTTTTTTTATTGATTTTTGAATCACAAAAGTGCACATCCGCATTGTTGGTGTTTCCTCTTTTTTTTTTTTGTGTTTTCTTTAATTCAATGAAAATTAAACATTTAAGTTTTAACAAGGGTGAAATTTGAATCACATTGCCCTTGCATATAATATTTTTTTTTTTTTTTTCAAAGAATACTCAACACCTTCGTATATAGACATGGTCTCAGTGTTTACCCTAGAATATAAAAGGGAGGTTTGTGGTTGCATTGACAATATTATGCTCTTTTAATTTGGCTTCTTATGTATCGGTTGAACGCGCTTAAAACGAGTTAACATTGTTAACAGAAATAGGTTACCTCTGAATTCTATTGAGTGTAGCAGTGCAGTTTTTTTTACAATTTTAAATTAGTGTCCTAAAAATACATTTACACTCGCCGACAAAGATGCCATTGAAAAAAATTGCCATGCTGAGAATTTTTGAATAATGTACTTCTATTATATCAATAATAATTATTACATCAAAAATCTTGAAGATTGGACATATGGTATGTCATAATGTGAATGCATCATATTTTTTGTACATGACGTCAAATGTCATTATGCTTTGACATATATGTTGTAGATAGAGAGACAATTAGTTAAGAAAAAAATAATTAACTGAGGCTTGAATGTTTTGCAAGGAAGATAGTTGCTACAAAATTTCGTCAATTGGCAGAAATGTGCATCAACAACTCAGGAGGTGGTCATTTGATCGATATCATTTTTCCAACTTAATATCACCAATTTAAACCATAAACTTTCCGTGGAAACAAAGCCCAATTTATTTTCATTTGTATGACGCTGTTTAAATTGGAAAGATTATTGAGACCGGTCTCGCAGTAGTTTCTGGACAAGAGAAATGGAGGGTCAGGGATGTTGTTTGGCATCAACAAAATATAAACACCGATCTCATGAGATTCATTTTGGTTGTTTCAATGTGCAAAGCATTAAAGTTGTTGTTATTTCTATGTGTTTTGAGGTTCCTCAAATGTTTGAATGTAGACACGATGAAACTCACGAGTCCGGACTCAATGTTCCCAATCTAAACAGGCTCTATTAAAATGACAACCAATTTGCACTTTTTTGCACCTGACATTATAATTTGTTATTAGAAGAGTTCGACAACACTGAATTATTTCCTGACTTTTATAAAACTACATTCTTTTGTATTTGTAAGAACGAAGACTAAAATTTTGTGTAATCTTGCTTTGAACATGAAATCCCTTAAATAATGATAACAATCACACCGGTATTCATAAATGCAAATAAAACACGAATAATCTTTAGTCAGTGAGTTAAATGTCAAATCTTATCAATAAATCAAAAGTCAAAGTGATAAACTAGCTCACCAAAATAGGTACATTAAACGAGTTATTAAGTTAAAAATACTTCTGTCATTGTTGCCAAAAACTAGTGATAAAAGGAAACAGACGCTAGTGACACGCATGCTTCTTACAACTTCAAATGAGAGAGTGTATTTGAAAAAATTCACATTATATGAGAAAGTATATGTGCAGTTCAAAAATATAGTCTTTGGTAACAGCAGAGTTGTTGTTGATTGTAGTAGATTTTCGTTAAGATTTAGAACTTAACGTGGATTAGCAGTAAATATTTTTATTGCTATGAAATTTTAATTCGTGAATTAACTCCAGATCGTCGTTTTATTTCATTTGTGAATTAAAAGATATCTAAGCAATTTTTATTGATAGGGCTGTCAGAGTTTAAGATCGGTCAGTAGGAAAAGTGACTGCACTGAAAACATTGGTTTTAAATCCTAGTATTTGCTCTGGGGTAATGTGGCTTCTAATGATTCGGTTTCAAAAACTTGTCCTATTTTTCTGACTGGCTTGGGATCGGATAAAACGGTATTATACTTAGCGTCACTTCCACTTCCAAAACACCATACTTAAACAGTCTAGTACTACGCCCCTGGAAGCACTTAAAACAGCTGGTTATGGCAGGCTATGGTACATCAGAATGTACCTCGCTCCTGGTGGTTTTACGTTTTGAACTGTTATTTGTTACAATTGTGACACAAACTTTTCTAACTGTAAATAGGGACTCTGTATAAATTTCAAATTCAATAAAATTTTGTCATACGTGTTAGATTAAATCGTTCTTCTTACTTCGGTTTAAAAAAATAAAAAGCTGTTGCATAAAACACTGCACGATATTGTAACGGATGTGACACTTTCAGTTCTATGAATCAACTGCACATACCAACATGCACTTTATTTTTTTTTTTTTTTATCTACTTAATGGACAAACTACAACAAAACATGCTCCAAGTTTAGATAATAAAGTCAACGACTCCTAAATCGATAAACAATAAAATTACAAGGCTTCCAATTTATGCTTACAAAAATTGACTTTTGGAGCAATAAACTGCCAATGTGGTTGATACTACGAAATAAGTAATAATAACAAATCAAATTAATGATATTTCCGCCATGGCAATAAAGCATTTAACAATTAATTTTTTTTTTTTTTCAATTTGCTCATATTTTGTGTTTTTTTTAGTTGATGGCCGGTTTATATGAAATTTTATAATAAATCACAAGATTGCCCGAGGCTATTTTCTTAGGTAGTTTTTTTTTTATCAGAAATAAACAGCTTCTATTTAGATAAACAAAATGGAGAACATTTTCATTTTTGAAGGGTGTATGGTGGTATTCACTTACAGAAAATTTAACATAAACAAACCTGAAATTGTGTCGATTTTGAAGTAAATTTTACTAAAAAACTACCAACATTGCATACAAAACTAAGCTTTCCCGGATTTTTAACTCGAAAATTGAAAAAACAACCCCAAGACTTCTCAAAGAAAAACGACGTCATATACTGGAACTTTCTTGCTTACCATTGATTGTTTTTATTGTTATTATTTATATAGTTAATAATGCATCGGCTTGTTTCTATTAAATTAAAAATTAATTCGGAAAGCAAGTTGCAACGTAATAATTATCAACAACAAATGACGGATCCCAGCAACCGTCACCATCATAGACAAAAAACAAATAAAATCAAAGTGATGACACCAACAACAACAACAGTAACAAAAGCAACAACAACAAAACTAACAGCATCATAATAATTTATTAAACTCAAAAAAACAAAATAACTCAACTCTACAAAATAGAAAATATATTTAAAAAAAATAAATAAATTTCTTTTAAAAAGAAAATACAAAGAGAAAATAAAAAATCATATCTTTAACAAAAAAAAGTCTTAAAAAGTTTAAGAAAAAGTGTGATATATATATTTTTTTGTTGGTTTTTTTAATTTAAAATTATAAATTTTTAATTTGTCTATCGAATTTATAAATCGTAAGTTAAAGAAAAACAAATTGTGATAAGTTTTACTATAAAATAACTTCAAAAAGAAATTATTAAAAAAAAATATTTTTAACCAAAAAAAATCAAACAAAATGCCTGTGGGACAATACACAAGTCGTCCCTATAGCTCATTCCGAGCTGGGAAACTCAACTCTTCATCAATAACTACAACGGCATCATCTAACACAACAAAACCACAATATAATTATTTATCACCGACAGCATCCTCTTCATCATCATCAGCTCAATCAGTATCATCCTCATCGTTCACCAATCAAAGACTACAACCATTTCGTAGTAGTTTGTATGGCACGAAGTCAACAGCTGGATTAGCAGCTAGAGATGACTACCGCAGGGTGACAGGATCAACCGTACCAACTGCCATAAAACCCCTCACCCCAAAGACTTGCAGACGCATTGAATCCTATGCCGATGCTGTTAATGGTGGCAAAACAAAAAACCTAACACCGACAAAAACAGCAATGTCTGCGAATAACAACAATATCAACAACAACAACAATAACACAAATAGCACGAGCAAACAATTCCTACGGAGTCGATCCAACAACAACAACATAGCAAGATCACAAAACTTCGATCGTGGCAACCAAAGCAACATGAGCTTCCGTGGCCGGAATAACCTCCAACCCCAGCACGCCAAGTCACCTGCGGTAAGCAGTAGTGGTGCTTCGGACGAGTCAATTGTCCCGAAATACGGTAGTGCCATGTACAACAACAGCAGTGGTGGGCGTCCCACTTCTGCGCTCCTCAATTGTGGCTCCCAGAAGCGAGCCTACAACACAGTCAAAGTGCCAAAAGAAAATGTTCCTATGAACTCGAATAGTAGTCGTTCCAATGGTGGTTACTTCAACAGGTTCTCGACGTCAACGACTATGGCAGCAAAAGTTGCTCCACCAGTGACCAAAGACTTTACCAAACCAGCAGGAGCAGGAAACAAGATCCCTCTGCCGCCGCAGCAACACAAAAAGAAATACAAAGAGGACAACAAACTCTCCAGCTCGTCATCGCCACAGCTCAATGGCGGCCACAATCGGCGACAATACCCGACAGTGGTAGTGGGTGGTGGTGATGGAGCTGGCAGCACTGGAAGTACTCTCAATGGCAGCAGTGCTAGTGGAAGTTTAAGTGGCGGTAGCCAGGGCTCCCCGCGGACAAAGAAAGCCTTCTCCACAAAGTTTCCCAATGGTTTGCCATTCGAAGATGAATTCTATCGACGGCGATCGTTTTCGCAATCGTCCAGCAACTACAGTCCGTATAGTGGTGCGCCACGTTCCAATGTCAGAGATGACGTTAATGTGGCACGGACCAAGTTCAATGGCGGCGATGAGGATATCGACGATGACAACGACGGCGATGATGATGATGAGTTCACTCGAAAACCATCGAACGAACCACTGTATGTGGACTTTTCCAAACCGATCATACAACAACAACGACGAAAGAATGACAGCGACACCAGTAGCATTAGTAGCAGTTACTATCAGCGACAGCAGCGACATCATCAACATTATTTCGATTCAGCTCGTGGCCAAGCATCACAAGCATCTAGTCATTTGCATTATACTCATCAGAGGCAGCAGCAAGCACAGCCTCAGCAGACTCAACAATATCGTACCAGTGGTTATCTGTACAATGGCAAAAACGAAAGTAATAGTTTTAGGACAACAACAACGACGGCATCGATGAGAAGAGTAGGCCGAGGAACAGGCTGCAGCATGCATGACAATATCAATAACAATGACTGTGCTAGCAATAATTATTGCGATGATGATGATGTACACGACATTGTCTACGATGATGATCATCACCAACATCAAAACCAACAACAACAACTTGGAAAAGATGGCGGCAATAGACGGAAGACGGATGTTTATCGAGCGGTAGCATCGTGGGTTCCAAAATGTCCACAACATCATACAACAACAAAGACGACTACGTATTCGTCTTCGTATAGCGATCGCAACAACAACAACAACAACAATAATAATAATTATTTACAGCAAAACAGCCGCAGAGACATTTTGGAGCCCACGAACTGTGAGTATAAGTAAGTTGAATTGCATTTTATTTTATTATGTTAAAAGATATTTTTATTGGAGAGAGTTTTTACGTTATATTTGGTTTGGGTATATTTTTTTGGAGAAAGGAATAAGTTATTGCTCCTTAAAGTGTCTGTCAATTAAAGAGGATATATGATTTTATTTTATTGACACGTTGGAAAGAATTAAATATTTTTCGAATAGTTTATTTTATAATTAAATTAATTAGTCTTTGTTGTGCTTAAAAAAAATTATAAAACTTTACATTCGTTAGCGATAACAACTGACAAAAAAGAACGATACCTATCCTCCATTTTGAAAAACGTCCGTCATTTTCGAGCATGAGTGAACGTCAAACACTTATTTATTCCTCGTTGAACGGTGTCATTCGGTTGTCACTGAAACGAATCAAAACAAGACAACGAGTAACAGAAAATCAATTTTTCGCTCGTTACTTATCCGCGAGTGCGGTATTAACAATTATTTGAAAGACCCATTTATGGTACTATGAATGTAATACGACATCGTTCAAATGTCCGCCGCTGTTTCGCACGGTCACGGTCAGTGGCACGGATCCGAGAAGTCCAATTTTCATAGGTTCGGTACATAATCTTTCAAATCAAAATCTCACATTTGCATTGCAAAATCTTGTTTTTAGTTTGCAGGATTTTTATTTCTTAGTGCGAAACTGAGAAAGAAGTTTTGATTTAAGTGATTTTTATATGTCGGATTTTAAATTGTGACATTTTGGTTGATAATTGCGAGAGTATTTTAGCGTGAAAAGTAAATGCGAGATTGTTTAAACCGACCTTTAATGATTGCGAGATATCAAAAGCATGATTTTTAATTTGCGAAATTATGTTTTTTAATTAAAAAATGCGATATTTTGTTACTCCACATTTTGATTTTCGGGATTTCACACCGCTCCCAATTTTCAATGCCACATAGATCAGGGCAATGACCTGGGTTATCACGACTTCGAGATAATTGGTCAGCTGTGGCTAATTGGTATCTCTGACTTAAAAAAAAAGAAACAAGAAAAAGTAACGTTGTCTCCTTGCACGATCTTGGTGGCAAATTCACCTCTCTGCGAAAGATAACCCTACCCTTTAACAGAATGTCATTTGTGGCATCAACTGTATAACACGTAGTGCTGGAACTTGGAATCATAATGTTGATCACATCCATATCATCCGATAAGGCTAAAAGAAACTCTATCATTCATTGGCAGAGGTGCCGATGAATTTACAGAATTGACGAAGAGGGGTTTCCTGCACTCTGTCGTTAGCAGCGGTGATATTTTTGGCAGATCCGGAATTTAGTTGACGTAAGGGTGCTGGTTGATTGTTCTCTTAAACGGTTGACTTAATTTTAGACATCAAACGTTGAATAGTCGACTGGGAAGGACGACCATGTAGTCATTATTGCCACAAAAGAACATCCATTTCGATGATGAAGTTTTATCAAATGCATCACTTACTGCTCGATCGTGTCATGTCATTTGTCATGGTGATTTGGCATCACTGATTGAATAATAAACAACAGATTTGACAGGCGCTGGCAAAAATCAACATGGCCGCGACAGATATGCCAACATCGGTCCTTCACTTTTGGATGATTCTTTATAGAGCAATATTGAAAATGGGGTTAAGTACTCGTACTTGAGGTTCAAAATCATAATCTCCAAATTTAAAATCAATTAAAGAAATATTGAAAATATGCATGATTATGGGAATTCGCCCTTTGATATTTTGTGGGTCTTTCGTATAAATACTAGATACTGATACTTGTTCTTCAGTACCATGTTACTGGTACTTGACAAAGTGCAAGTACTAGTATTTTTCAAGTAAATATATTAGGGGACGATTACCAAGTACTTAAATACCAAAGAACTTAAGCAGTTCTTTGAAATACTTGGCCAGTATTTTAAGTGCCTGACCAGTGCTTTCAAGTACTTGGAAAGGAGTTTCAATTACTTTCAAATACTTGGCCGACACTTTCAAGTACTTGGCTAGTACTTTCAAGTAGTTGTCCAGTACTTTCAAGTATACTTGGCCAGTACTTTCAAGAAGTTATCCAGTAATTTCAAGTACTTGGCCAGTACTTTCAGGTACTTGGCCATTACTTTTAAGTAGTTATCCAGTTCTTTCAAGTATTTGGCTAATATTTTAAAGTGCTTGGTCTTTCAAGTCCTTGGCCAGAGTTTTGAAGTATTTTCTAGCTTATTGCTTCAATTTTCATATTTATAAAAGAATGTATTTTATCCAAAGAAAGTGTTTTTTTTTTAGTCCAATTGTTGTTACCTAAATATAATCTACTCAAATTTTTAAAATTATTGATCCAGAATGCGAAGCATACACCAAATTTCCAACCCAAAACCATTTTTTTGGTTATCGATCAAAGAACTGATCAAATTTCTTAAAGGTTGACAAGTCTCGACAAGTACTACAAAATACTTCAAGTACTTAAGTATCCAATATTTGCGACAAACAACTTGAAAAAAATACTGATACTTTTCTTTTTTTTCAAATATGTACCAGTACCGAGTACTGAAGAACAAAATATAAATTTCGGTACTGGTACTTGTGAATACTTGAAATTTTTCAGCTTTCGTATAGAGCTGGTACTGATCAAGTACTTACTGGAAAATTTCTTGAAAGTATTGGTCAAGTTCTTAAAAGTATTCGAGAAGTACTACAAAATACTTGAAAGTCCAGTTCAAGTACTTAAGTACCCAAAACTTGCTACTTGCTACAAAATACTTGAAAAATACTCGTACTTAGCTTATTCAAATACCAGAAGCTAGTACTGAAGTACAAGTCCCGATACTGATATTGCTACTTGTACTTGAAATTAACAGCTCTAATATATAGAGCTCGTAAAAATTCTAATTTATTTTACCTTGTCCTACAGAGCGAATATTCAGAACTTAAAAATAAAAACATCAAATAAAGAGAATGGAAAAATTTACAAATTTGTTTATCTCAATAATATAAATTCAAAAAATAAAACCATAAATCTAAAACAAAAAAAATATAAATAAATTAAAATTAAGACAATTTTTTGTATGCAATCTATTTTTAAATACTCTTTTTTTTTGTTTTAACAGTATCGCAGATTAGTGTGATTCTGTGATACCTACACCCACTCTCATCCTAATTCACAATGCCCAGACATTAAATTGTGAAAAAAACAACAAATCACCTCTTGAGTCATGCAATACAATTAGCAAGACAATACAGTTAGTATATATGCGCGATGAAAACGTTCAGAACAAAGTTGAATAAACTCGGTGTGTGAAGAATAAATACCAATTATCATACCTTAAATATGATTGCTACTGCCAACTAAAAATTTAACGAAAGTATAAGTAAACAAGCCAATTTAGGGCTGGAATGGAATATTCTCTAGCCTCAGCAGCTGTCATTTGATTGACATCACAGTTGCTTTGCTCGCCACATTGGCATGGGCACAGGATTAAGCTTGTTCTTCGCATAGAATGAAAGAAAAAAAACTTGTGGTTAGGCTTGAAACGTGGGCTTCCATTTTGATAGCTGTTGTGTGTTAATGGTTGAACAGAAATTTTTTTGATAATTCGATTCGTGGGCTGAGTGGGAACAAGTTAACAAAATATATATATAAGTACAAGCTCTTGTAGTCGGTTAGTCAAATTAATTTTACAGTTTTGCCCAATCATAGATTAAATCGACATGCATACAGCCGGTTGATATTTTGTATGCATTGCAACAATCTACAGTAAAAACTCTCGGTAAATTCAATTTCTTTCTAATTCGATAAGAATTTTTATAAGTTTTACAGAAGAACCATTTCTTTACAGGAAAATGCACAACTTCTTTATTTAGAAAAATAAAAAAAAATTGAAGTAAGTAGGTAAATATTAAATCAATTAAATTGTAACGTCTGTAAAGTTTACAAACATGCCATTTTGTTTGTAATTTGGAGGAATTAAGACCAGAATTTGTTTTTTTTTTTTTACCAAAAATGGTGATTTCAAGCACAAAAGCATATTCCGATATGGTGCTGATAACTTTCGCTACATCTAGTACTTTTTTAAACTCGCCAATTAAATGGTGATAGTAATAGCACAGTGTCTTTTTTTTTCGTTTCTAAATCATCATCGTGCCTTATCTATGGCCATTTAAAGATAAGGGAGGTTTTCAATCAGTTTTTTCATGAAACAAAAAACATCGAAATATTTCGAATAAAATAACCTTCGAGCAAGAGTACTTCGACTGTTTTTTTTTTCATATAGATACATTGTAAATGGAAACAAGAAAAATTACAATAGTTATCACCTTCTTAGATAGACCACTACGACAAAATGTTCAGTGGTTTCTTGAAATCGAATTTGGGATTGGAAGAGTGATTCATGGGCGACAGAAAATTGTTTCTCAATATTCTTAACCATTGCTATAAACAAAAACTACAAGATGTAGGCCCAACTTTATAAGCTACTCTAATGCCATAGCCACACCATGTTAAGTTGTTGGTTTTTTTTCGAGTTTTTTTATAGTGTTTTTTTTTTTTTTTTCATTTCCATGGCGACATATCTAACGTGGGTTGTAAAATGGTTACCGAATGTCAGGTGTTGTTTTAAAATTGAAAATAAAAAAAATTATTATCAATTTCAAATAATCTTTATTGGTACAGATGTGTAGGCAACACTCATGAAATAAATAACTAAAAATGCATTTTATTTATTGCATCATCAGTTTGAATTTTTTAAAATTTATTTTATTAGAGACACTTCTAGAGCAAGCATAGGTATGGCTTTGGATAATTTTTTTTTTTTATTATTATTTAAAGTTAAATTGAACAAATTGAAAGTTGGGTAGGTACCAACCATGTTTGACAATGGGCTGAAGTAGAGCGTAAAATATTAAATACCTAGACAGGATTTCAACAGGCTTGTACAATGTCACATTGTATAGAACCTTGTTATTTTTTAATACATCATATGTTAACAATTTCAATTTTGCTTTTCACATCCAATTTTTATTAACAAAGTGGGCATATTTAAAGATAACTTAGTAAAGACTTGAGGAATTGCACTTTCAGTTAAAAATTCTTACGAATTGTAAAAAAAAAAAAATCTCATGTCTGAGCTGGAAAAACAATCTTGATTTAAACAAGGCCCTAGAGAGTTTTTCATTTATGCCAACAAACTTCACTATGGCCTCGCCAGTTAGGTAACCTTTTGAATAGAGTGACAAAAAAGATTCCTATTTCGGAATGAGATAGCAAAACTTACTTAGTGGTTAATACTTGCAAGGCCTCACGAATATTTGACAAGTTTTCCTCTACTAGATTTCTCCTACGAAAAACATTCCAGGGCGTTGACTAAACTTAGCGACTTTATCTTTATAGATTTTTTGACAATGAGCTAAGTTCATTAGATTCTCTTTTGGGAGTTTGGAAAACATTGTTTTTTTCATTCTAAAGCGAAAATGCGTTTTGAGGCCTGCGTGCCAAAATCAAGTTTTTTCACCAAAAAATGCGTTTGCATGATTCTTTGCCTCAAGTTTTAAAAATGATCTCAGCAAGATGGCGACCTACAGTCGCAGTACACTGATGTAGTTGGTTTCTAAACTTTTCTGGCACGTAGCAAGCCGTGAATTTGCATCATTATCACATAACCAGCAGCTGTCACTGTATTTTATTTTAACTCAAAAAAAAAAAATAAAGGCCAACGATGGAAATGGCTCAAAACTTTGAACTTTGATGAGTGGTCACTTGTAATATTGAATATTTTAATTGTTGCCGCGCCTGACAACATAGAAAAAGGCCAAAAAGTTGAAATAGCCAAAATTTGGCTGAACATTGCTTGAAAACGTTTAACACGATTAAAAGGGTGTGTCATTTTTTGAGCAATGACAATTCTTCCATAAAAACTAGCCGACTAACCGAAACGATTTTGGTGAAATTTCCAACTAATACAATTGATTTCCACCCACTTTTTCGTAAAAATTGATACAAAATAATTCATTAACTGCTTTTATCGTGTCGTTAAAGAGTTCCTCAAATAAATTTTGGTTCTGTTCTAGCCTTTGTCAAAACTGATGACGAAAAATAGCAAATAAATGGATCTTGACAAAAAGTGTTTGTGTAGAACCGGGACCAAGTAACCTACACTCTCAACCATCTGTGATCTCAACCATCATAACTGAGAGTAAAAAGAATATGACCAGCTCTCAAGCATCTCCCGGAAGTAAAATTCTCAGGTCATGAAATTAGCTCACTGGGGGATGAACAGTTAACCGAGAGTTACTTTCACAAGTAATCTCTCAAAAGTAACTCTCAGTTCACTATCCATTTGAGAGTAATATTTTTGAGATTTTGCTTTCAAGAGTTGTCTGTTAGAATTTCCAGAGTTGATTTCTTGATAGTGCTTTTATAATCGTGTCTACTTGATAGCTTTTTATCTTCTGCTACCTTTCAGTTGGAAATTTAAAGCGAAAGGTTTTAGCTGCTTTAAATGCTTGCACCGTGATGCAGTATATACCTTTACAATAGACCACTATCTTTTTACTCTCAGGTGGGTCTTAAAATCGATTCGCACTTTAAGGTTCGTATCCATTTGACAGTAAAAAAGACTGCCGAGAAACTAGTGAAAGTACTCTCAAATACCGGGTTGTTCAATAAGAGCACTACAAAAGTTTTTTTTAAATAAAACAAAAACGGTTTTGGATATCAATGAAATTCTTTATTCCTGTGAAATTACGTTTGATGCCATTATGTATGGAACTCGATTTCTTTTGCATGGCCACCTAGGGCACGCTTGCAGAAGTCTAGACGCTGAACCGGTTTTCAAGTATAAATCGGCCGATACTGCTGCAATCTCACGTTCGTTATTCGTACGAAGTTCGAATTGACGTAGCCCCGACTGGACCATTTCGTGAGATAACACGTTCTCCAGACTTGGGTTCCAATAAATTGATTGTGACATTCGCTGTGTGGTTTGTGGCGCCGTCCTGTTGGAACCACATATCCTCCAAGTCCATATCATCCAATTGGGGCCAAAAATATTCGGTTATCATTGAACGGTAGCGATCCCCATTCACAGTAACGTGCCGGTCTTGATCATCACAGAAGAAGTACGGCCCGTAAGCCACACCAAACCGTAATTTTTTCGGGGTGCAATGATGACTCATGGAGTACGTGTGGATTGCTGCCTGACCAATACCGCATATTTTGTTTATTGACGAAGCCATTCAGCCAGAAATGAGCCTCATCGCTGAAGATGATTTTTCGATGAAAATCCGAATCATTTTCAAATTGTTGTTCAGCCCAATTCACGAACATACGACGCTTCTGGTGGTCAAGCGGCTTCAATTCTTGCGTCAATTTAATCTTGTAAGGATGTAGGTCAAGATCTTTTCGCAAAATTCGCCACAACGAAGTCACAGAGATGACCAACGCTTGAGAATGACATGTGAGAGACACATTTGGGCTTTCTGCAACTGAAGCATCAGCGGCAGCAATATTCTCGACACTACGGGCACTTCTTTGTCTCACTGGCACGGGAACATTTTGTACTGTGTCTGTGGATTAAAATTTTTCCACTAGACGCTCAATTGTTGATCTGCTAGGACGATTATGACGACCATAAATTGGACGTAGCGCTCTTAACGTTGAGCCAATGACTCCGAATTTCGGTAGTAAATTTTAATAATTTCGACTCGTTGTTGGCTCGTATATCCTTAAATCATGAAATGGCAAACCTTACTGAAGAGAAATGTCCGAAGAGCGACAAGAAATATGACGTCGTTTGCTGTCCCTGTCACTCTACTTTTGTAGCGTCCCTGTTTAAAAACCCTTTAGAAACGCCCTCTTAAGGGCTTGTTTCACAATATTGAAGTAGTGGTACGCATCAATTTGAGAGCAAAAAGATTACGAACAAGTCCCAAGCAGCCCCCGAGACTTAAACTCGTAAGTGGGCACAGTCACGAAATTTACTCACAGAGTGTGGTTGACAGCTATCCTATAGTCACTCTGAAACCATTTGTAGTGAAAGTACTCTGAAAAGGAAACGCGCCTTAAAATTCCGATAAGGTATCTGATAAAATTTCTGGAAAAAATTTTAAATCTGTTTTATTACCCGTTTTAATGGGCTTTTAATTCAAACTTCATGTGTTAGATCACTATTTATAACTTCTCAGCCGGAACAGACATTGTATACTACGAATTTAGTAAAAAAGTTACAATTGTCGTTAGAGCCAAACCAAGCATAAGAAAAAATGGGCGTGGCGTAGGTCGGTTTTCACTTAAATCATTACTTAATGTAACCTCCTTGCTATAGACAACAAACTAAAAATTTCATTCAAATTGTTATAGCCCCAAATTGCAAGAATTGTTTGCTTGTTATAAAAATATTCTAAAATTCATTTTTTCTGCCGATACTGTCGAAGGTCTCGGGAAATTTCGGTCCAGAAAATGTGGTATCGGCTCGGTATCATTTCGGGGGCCTTTGAGCTGGTAGTTTTTCGATTTCCTTTACTGATACTAAACTAAAGCTGGACCGAGACTTTTCTGGATTTGGGGTAAAGATCTATGTACATTGTACATTTCTCTACCGAATCCGAACTGGTAAGATGACTGGTATTTCATCATGACAAGAGATAATTTTTGTTGGATTTATCAGATTTGTCACTCCCCCGCAAGAGACAATATCCCTGAACAAGTATTCTATGTCAAATCAGCTAGAACTAGATCTCTGGCTAACGTTTCAACGAAAGGGAATCCATTAAGATCTCGTATGACGCATTTTGTGTTCTTCATTTTTCGGTAAGACCAACAAATAACTTAATATTTATTAGGGGTTGAATCATAAGAGAAATAAGACATTATACCTTTATTTATTCCCGACCACCTATGAAGGTCAACAAAGTCTTCCTTAAAAGTATCTCGAAACAATTTTTTTAAAGCAAAATAAAATATATCTACTTAAATGTTTATAAAGACTTTTTTTAAATTAAACATAATATCGATTTCCCGTGTATGCTGCAGATTTCTTAGAAATGCAGAAAATCTATATGTCAATTCAATCACATTTTGTTTATTTTGTTTCCTTCAATATTATTGCTGTTTACGTTTAGGTAAAAGCTTACAATAAGAAATAATAACACATTCCTATTTAGACGTTTGTTTAACCAAACGCATTGCAGTCTACAATAAACACCTCATCTTCGAATTTTGTATGAAAACATTGAGATTGAGATACTAGGAATCTATACGCAAAAATAAACAAAAACTTGAGTATTCATTAAAATTACGAACCTCTGATTCACTTTATTCTTATAAAATATCACAAGATACGAGTAGCCAAGTCATATTGGCCAATCGTTTTAAGCTTTTTTTTGTTCCTGAATAGGCAGGCACCTTGCTGGTTTGCTATTGAATTGCAATTACAGAAAATTATGTTTGACCTTCGAAAATTGTGTAATAAGTAATTCGCACAAGAAGTTATGTACGCAAGGTCACAAATTGTGTGTTAAGAAAAAGAAACTTTACAAATCTATTGATATTGCCAAAGACCAAAGCTATTTAATCTCTGATAATCGTAACTTTTTTTTTTTTTCTAAGAAGAAAAAAATTGACTCATTACCTCGTTAAAATGGAAATAGTATAGCTATATCCAAATCATTTATGCATTATGTTAAATTTTTAAATGAGACACAACTCTTCGGTAAAAGCCATTAACGCGAGACACTTTTTTTTTAATTGAAAAGTGTAGTTAGGAAATTTTATCACGAGCCCATCATCAGTGTGCGCGAGAGAGGCTTGACACTTCTCTTGAAATTCCCGACACATTTCAACAATATTGACTTTGACATCTCATTGATCAATAAATCAGTATTCGAAAAAAAATAATAATGCTAACGATCACATCGAGGTGTGTAAAAGCTTCATTTGTAATCATTTCAGCTAAATGAATAATTTGACAATTTAAATCTTCGCCAGCAGAGAGCGGTGCTTAGAAAAAATCACTGATGATGAATAAAAATTTTTAATATGTCAAAGTTGATTAAAAGAACGTGAACGCTTTGTCTTAATTTCAATTTGTCGGGCGTCACTGCTTTTATTCATTTATTCTTATTAAAAGTGAATGTAAAAATCTTTCAAAATCTAATCTACAACAAAATAAGTGATAAAACTTATTCCCTTTTGACAGTTAGCAAGTTCTTACCGGCTAAACAAATTGCAAGTCAATGAACAAAAATTTAACGAAACTCTTCTTTTATTTTCGTTCATCTTTTTGTCCAATTTAATCGTATGAGAAAAATTGCAAACTGTTTGAAAATTTAAAATTCGAACACACCTAAAGCTACAAGTAGATGACAGTTGAATGGCCGTTGGCATTTAGATTCGATTTCATGAGTGACAGGCGTCTACGATGCGAAATTGGAATCCAGTTTTAAAATGAATATGAATGAGTAACTGGTTAGAATAGATATTTTATTATAAAAGCAAGGTCTTCAACACCCGCATGACCTCAAAGAACTACCTTATTTCATAATACTACATCCTCTTTGTTTTTTTGTTTGACGTTTATGATTCATTCTGATGTTAAAGTGTAATCATGGAATAAAATTTCATATTATAATTAATTAAATTGCGAATCAACAACAACTTATTCTTTCTATTTAAACTCCCTTCTCTATCTCTCTGAAGTAACCTTATCCTAACCGATCATATGTCGGGGTTGTTGGCATTACGAAGCTTCTGATGATGATTTCAGAGACAAGGTCGTCACCATCACCATCATCTTCATCATCATTTAAAAAAACCGTTTTCACTTGCTGATGCTTTTGTGTTGCTCCCTTTTTGTTTTTTGCAAAACAATGAACACAAAACAAACAGTGATGGTGTACGAGAATATAGTATTGGGGTCGTTTGCCCGCCGCAATATAATTGTCTAAGATGCGTTAATCATAATCAAAGAGAGAAAAAAAAAAATAAATAAATAAAACAACACTATACGTCCCAGAGGTCCGTGTCCAGTCACTGAACGGAATCGAACTCAAACTAATTTGTGTTCTTGCGTATAAGTCACCGCCGCGTTTCTTTGTCAAAAGAACAAGAAACAAAAGTGGAGCGCAAATGGAATGAAATATTACTTGTATGTACATGAATCTGTCATATAAAGCGACGACGCACGGCAACAATAATGATGGAAGAAAAACAGGGAAACGGGTTAAAGTGCCTGCAAACAGCGCAGAGTCATTTAAGAACAGAATGTGAGATAACTATGCGTGATATTTCCTTTTTTTTTCTTTTTAAAAGGCTTGTAAAGAGTGAATTTTTTGTTGCTGTGTCTATGATGTGTGTAAACACCTATAGCGGAAACTTGAGGGTTTTTCTGGAGTTGTGAAATAGTAACCTGGTAGAACTATAATTCTCGAAGGGGGGTAGGAAAAAAGCGAACGAATACAAAAAAATCATAATATTGCTTTGTGATGTTTCGTTAAATTTGGTTATCTTTTGATTTTCCAAGTGAGGTGTGCTTTCGTGCGGTCTTCATTAAAGTGAAGCTGAAATTTGCTGAAATAGGAATACAAAAAAGAAATAAATGATTAATGAAAGTATCGATGTTTTGGCAATTCGGAAAGCTACTTTTAAGTTGGTTTATGCCAATTGCTTCAGCGGCCCTCCGACAATAATAGTTCTACCTTAACACTGTGAACTTTTCGTTAGCGTCAACTTTTTGTAATTTTAAGTTTGTCCAATTCAAATTTCCTCTTCCATTTGTAATATGGTAATATTCTATTTGAACATAAGTATACTGAACGAAATTTTAATGATCTGTCAAAGTCACTTTATTTATCGTTTTTTACTTTAAAAATGTAGTTTATTTAGTTTTCTTAATTTTAAAACTTCTTTGAGCAGAGCATTTTATTACTCAACGAAAACAAATCACTGTATAAATTTTTGACTTGTTTAGTTTATTGGGTTTTCAGCATCCATCAGCTTAAACATTAACTTATTCAAAGAAAACTATAGAACTGTAAAAATATTTTTCTTTACTTAGTTTAACTTAACAGCCACCCTTCATCAAGCTGAAAATTCGAATACTCAGCGGACCTTAACAATCTGTCAAAATATTAAACTTTGTTTAGTTTTCTTAATTGTCAAACTTCGCTTAAGGCCACTTTACACGATTATAGAATTCATATTCTCGTATGACCTGTCAAAAAATTCATACCATATCGTCTGAACACACTCATATATCTCATATGACTTCTCAAAAGCAAAAAGCATATGACTTTTTTGACATTAGAACTGCAGCTAATTCCATTTGAGAAGTCAAACGAGATTTTTTATTTTCATGGAAAGTAGTGAATTCAGAGTATTGAAAATAAGAATATATCTACAAAAAAATTTATTTTGAATGAAAACAACAATGGATAATTCATAAAAAGTAGTTTTACTCCACAAAAATTTATTTGTTTATGACTTTTTTTTTTCTTTTATTTTGGTTTTGACAGATAACCATAGGAAAAATCAAATGCGAAGTAAAGACGTGTAAACATAAAAAAATTATAACCGTATGACTTGACTTGAAATGACAGCTTATATGAGAAATCATACAGAAAATATAATGACAGGTCATATGACTTATATTATCGTGTAAAGTGGCCTTTAGCTGAACACTAAAATACTCAGCGCAACTTAATGGTCTGTCGAAATATTTGACTTTGTGTTGTTAACTTAACAGTCAACCTTAACCAAACAGAACATCAGAATACTCAACGAAACTAAACGATTTGTTAAAATATTTTGTTTTGCTTAGTTTTTTTTTAATGTAAAACTTCACAGAGCTCGACATTAGAATACTCAACGAAACTTAAAAAATTGTTTAAATATTTTACTTTATTCAGTTAACTTAAAAATCAACCTTCACCAAGCTGAACGTTATAAATACTCAACGAAACTTAACTATCTTTATAATATTTAATTCGTTTAAACTGTAAAACTTCGCTGATCTGGAAAAAAAAAATTAACGATTTGTCAAAGTATTTTACTTTGTTTAGTTTTTTAAATTGTAAAACTTTGTTGAGCTGAACATTAGAATACTCAACAACACTTATAAAAACTATTTAAATATTTGAATTCCCTCAGTTAACTTTCACCAAAATGAACATTAGAATACACAAGGAAACCTAACTATCTGCCAAATTATTTAACTCTGTTTAATTGTCAAACTTCGCTGAACTTCACGAACTGTCAAAATATTTTACTTTGGTTAATTAACTTTCTTTCCTTGAAAATTTGTATTACAATGTTTGTTGGTGATTTGCTCTTTTCAACTAATTTTTGGCTTCCTTTGGGGTACCTCAAGACTGCCTCTTAAGTCCTTTTCTTATTACTCTTACTTTGAAAGATATTGATTGATTGTGTATCAACCACTCTCATATCGCATTCTTCAACTGACTACAGCTAGTTTTTCAACGTCATTTCTTTGACACATGACTACTATTATTGTGACAGTTTCTCAGTATGGGAAATTTCCATTCGTCAGGAACTAGAACATCTACAACTTAACGAAAAACAAAAAAAAAAGAAGACACTGAAAACAAAACACCACCATTGACACTAAAAATTATTTTCGTTAATCCAAAGAAATCTAGATTAATTGATATTCCAAAGTTTCGTGTTGTTAGCATTGAGCTATTGTCACCGCGCCACCATTTTCCCACGTTCATCGCCCAATAGAAGAAATACTTGCGACATGTGATCATACAACAATTAGCATGGAGATTAATAATTGCGCATGTATTGTGTTTATATTTGTGACATGCTATGTTGGTTGCTGGCATCAACAACAGCAACAACACACTACTCCAAGAACTCGGATACAGCATTTACTACTTACTATCCGCGATCTCCTCTCTAAATATTATTATTGTTGAAATTTATTTTATATTTTTTTTTTATGTCAAAGTTATTATACAGACTTTCGTTGGAGAAACAATTGAGACAAGGTCGATGGCTGAATAAGTTGGTTTTCCGTTCATTTTTTTTTTTTATTGATTTGACCCTTTGTACAATAAATGATGATCGTAATTGGCCAATGTACCGAAAAGTGAGCGTACTATGTAGCCCTAGTCTATTGTCCATTTAACTCGTAGGTCTTTTTCAAAACTTCTTGGTGCACTAATTCTAGTTTTTTCGTTGAGTGCTTTAGAACAAGTTGTGTGTGGGATGGAAAACACCAATACGAAGACGTTGTTGGTAACATTTAAGTGTCACCGCTTTATGTTCGAGTTTAGTTCAATTTATTTTCTTCAAGCTATTCCCACCTCTCAAACTACAATGACTACGACAATGTACAGTGGGGTAGCTCATTCGCAATAAAAAAAAAAAAATAGTTTATAAAATATGTCAACTAGATATCTGCTGAAACCAGAATGACAGTTCTTCCTTAAAAAAATGTCAGAATTACAAACAAATCAAACGTACTAAAACCACTTATTTTCCTGGTCAAAAAATACCATCTTTTTAAAAATTTTTTTTTTTAATTTATCGATTTCAATTATTCCATGTTTATAACTTGACAGATGGGATGCTTTACATTTTGAACGGTGTCCACTTTGGATTGAAAAGATGTTTTTTGTTTGGTGTTTGAATATACACATCTCACTTCACTGAAGGAGTGGGAGCGAGATGTGAATAATTGAAAATGAACAAAAATCCAGTTTTGATGTATTTAAACATTATTTTATGGCTTGACATATAAGAGACGAACTATACTTTGTAGTACATAGTACATATATCGCTCCAAACGTCATTGATATCGTAGTCACATAAGTACTAAATGGTCTTTGACAGTTATTACTTGACAGATTGGAGCTAACTACATTTCGACGTATTTAGAGTATTCATGCACAAAGTCAGTCGTTCGTAATATGATCACATCCTTCGATTGAATTTTATATTTGAAGTACGAACTTTAATTTGACGTTTATAAAATGTTTATTTCCAAATTTCATTGGAAGGCTCTAAATTAAAGAGTACATTGTTACCAATGTCAATCGGAAGTCAATTTTTTCCGAAGTCTCGAAATTTTTGTTTTTATTTGCTCTTAGCTCTTAAATTTCGATTTTCTTGAGTATTATTAAAAAAACTCCCATAATTTTCCAATTTTGTAGAAGTTTTTAATACAGTGACATGGCAATCATCGTTCGATGGCAGCTGACAGTTTATGGCTTATATATAAGGAACAAAAGTTATTTTGACGTTTGTAACATGTCAATGTGAACTGTCACCGCGGTTGTTTCTCGAGCAACAAAAATTAATTCATAGATCTTGAGTGGACAATCAATGATTTATAGGGCATGGTTGGGAAAGGGTACAAAATCTCGAATGCCAAAATCCCGAATAGATACTCGTAATATCCCCAATGCCCAAACCCCGAATGCCAAAAAATCATAATACCGAAAAACTCGAATGAAATCGATATAAAAAACCGATTTTTAGTACTAAACTATGCAGGATTTTGGCATTCGAGATTCTGTCATTCGGGATTCTGAAACTCGGGATCTTAACCATTCTTTATTTTGTCCATTCGTGATTTCGTATCCAATCCTTCGCTTGATGTTTTAAATCAATTTTATTGCTGACTTAAAAACTTTCAATATAGTTGCTTTGTTAAACACGACTATTAATTAATACCATGTGAATTTTATGATAAAACTGAACACAACCTGTGTGATTTAATGAGGTAATAATCACCGTATTCTCAAAATGACTGCCACACGAGTATATCAATGATTTATATGGCGAAGCCAGGGAAAGGGTACATCCCGAATGCCATAATCCCGAATTGTAGAAAAGGAGAATGCCATTACCCCGAATGCCCAAAATCCCGAGTGCTAAAATCCCGAATGAATAATATCCCGAATACCGAAAATTCCGAATGAATTCGAGATAAAATTCCGAATTTTAATACTCAATATTCAGGATTTTGGCATTTGGGATTCTGTCATTTGGGATTCTGTCATTTGGGATTCTGACATTCGGGATTTTTCGAATCCAAGATTCTGTCATTTGGGGTTTTGACATTCGGGATTTTAACCATTCGGGATTTGGGTTTCTTGGATTTCTTGCCATTTCGAGATTTTGGCCTGTTGTTACGGTTGTTGTTTTAAAATGGCAGCGCCATCTTCATAATAAACTTTCGACATCGTTGTTTTGCTGTTGTTTACGAAGGGAAATTTTACTGCGCTAGATATACATTTTTCAATAAAACACGACTATTTATTTATACCATGTGAAGTTCTAGCAGAACTGGACGCGCCTTTTGTGATTTAATGAGGTGGTTGTAACCTTACTCTAGAAATGACTTGTAGATCCCAGAAAAACTTGAAAAATGTAATAAAAAAAAAAACTTAAGGAGGAAATGTTTAAAATTTCAGTATATATTTTACCCTTATTTAAACGTTCATATATAAAGCTTAAATCTTTATTAATTTATCGAGTTCCATTTTACAGTGAACACTGTTCCACTGTGTAGTTTCGACAAGCAACCAACAACTTCAGCAACTAGAGACGTGTGTGTAAAAGACTCTTGATGCAAATTTTACAAAAAATAATGCAAAATATAAAAAAAAAGCAGTTTCTGACTTGATGCTGTTATATTATGGCGCGTAATCAAGGTCTATCGCATCAACTCAACTCCCTGGGTGGATGGTGGTTTTTGTGGTTTAAAGCTATAAAAACTTCATCTCTCCCTCTTATAGATTTATACAAAAAAAAAAAAAAAAATCAAAACCTACATAAATATCGTGCAAACTTCAACAACTATTTATGGCAAGTTTTCATAAAACAAATGAAGTGAAGTGAGATTCAAACCACACACCAAAGTCGTGTGGTGGTATTTTTTTATTTTTTGTCTTTTCTGTTGCCTTATTTTCATAATTAATTCGCGTGAAATGGAAAACTTAACGTTTTCACTTACCTTTACCAGAAAAGAGTCTGTTGAAGAGGGGTGATGTTGTTTTTTTTTGTTGGTTGTTGTTTTTGTGTTTTTGTCTTCTTGGATAATTGGACGCATTGGAGTGAAGGATTTTCATCAAGTTTTTGTCATATATTCATGGTGGATTGTGTATTTTTGGTCTACGCCCAAAGTGTGGTGCATGGTGCGCCGAGCCGCATTCATGTCCCAAGGGGACACTTGAGTCTCACACTCTTGTAAAACATATTAATATGAGTAGTTTTTTTTTTTTGTTTCTTCTGGATTATTTGAATAATTCATGATTTCAAGTTTTATGCTACTGCAATAACACTTCTCTGAAGTCTTAACAAATTAGCAATGTTTTTATGAATATTTGAGATGACATAGAAATAAGCATAAATGTACATACATATGGAGCTTGATGGAATAATTATTTCAAAACAAAGAAAAATTATTTACATTAAATTCTTTTAAATAATTTCAGTCAATTTGTCATAGTTTTCAAGAATCTATATGTCTGTCTCAAGGATTTGTATTTTATGGAGAGAAAATGGATGTGGATAGAGCTATTATATACACACGATTTTTGCACTGAATAAAAAGTCGAATAATTTGTCTTTCCATGGTTTCTATGTTTTTTTGGGTGCTTTCCTCAAGAAAGGGTAAAAACTCCTAATATCGAATGATTCATGCCTTAGTAATTTGCCGTTAAGTATAGTCTTCGATTTTAATACAATGTTTTCTATGTTTTTTTTTTTGCTAACAACATCAAGTTAGAATAGCACCACCTCAAAAACGAATAAAACCTGCTTGCAACGAATGGTTTATGGCTTAATAATATACCCTTGATTACTCGTTAATTTGTTGTAACAATTTCGAATTTATCGATCTACATCTATATATTTTTTTCGAAAACTAAAATCATTAAACACTGTCTTGAATTGAATTTGGTCTTGTTCAAACTACAATTGAAGGTTTTCAGTCCACTTCTTTTGTCACTTTAAACTCTAACTGATACACTTCTGGTGTTCCGTAAGGAAGTCATTAAGGCCCTTGATGTTTTTTTTCACGGCAGCCATCCATTCTCTACGATCGAGCATGCTGCTCCTTACAATTCATCTAGATCTAGACCAAGCTTTCTGATAACTTGTCTTGGTTAATAACCGAGGGCTCAAGGATTCGTGGGATAAATAGTTACTCCCAGGTAGATAAACCTCTAATCTATACTTTGAATTCGTTGCTATCAACACTGACAATTTGTCCTAGCCGGTTGACAGATCTTTCATTGCTTAATGATACCATGTATTTGGTCTTGTCCTTGTTTACTTGGCTTTTGGTAGCGGCTGATGATGTCGATATCATCGACATACTCTAGAAGGTAGACCGATCTGTTGAAAATAGTACCTTCAGTCTTAAGGCCTGCTCTGCGCATTATTTTGTCCAGAACGAGATTGAAAAAATCACATGATAGCTCATTTCGGAAAAGTTTTTTCCTTGTTGCACATTGAATCCCGTTTTTTCCAATGTCACGCGACACAACTAGATTAGATTTCCAGCGATTCCAGGTCCAGCTGTCACCATTTAGAGCTCCTGACGGTAATTGGTATATCATATTAGGCATTAAGTTGATGAATAGATGATGAGACCCGACTTGAATTTTGTTGGTCTTTTCCAGGATTTGCCTGAGAGCCAATATTAGGTTTATGGTCGGAAGGCACAACACTGGTAGTTTATGATTACAGTGTTGCCGTACGGCTTAAGAAACCTACATGGTATGTTGGATAGGGTCTTGTATGCTACGTTTATCTGGGTTATGCATGGAAAGTTCTTGCAGGACAAAGAATCGCCTATCATATCATAGAGACCCAGTCATCGGGCATGTTTCCTTCCACCCAAATTGGTTGATAAACTGATGCATGGTGTGCGCCCTTTCATCACATCCCTTCTGTGCTTGAAGATCTCAGCTGGTAAATCATAAGTTGCGGTGGCCTTGTTTTTCCTGAGTTTCTTTAAATCTTAGTATTCCTCTTCTATACTGTTATGGTGGTACTACGTCTTCATTGACTGAAGTTGGGTCCTATTTCCCGCTCTATCTGATACCCATTTAGCAGGTGCTTTAAATGCTGCTTGAATATATCTACTATTCCCTGTGCTTCGGTGACTAGGTTACCTTTGCTTTTTCGAAGAGCCTGCGTTCTGGATTTTCAAATCAGCAGCCTGGTGCTTGTTTTTTTTTTATAAAAGTTCCGGGTATTGTTTGAATCGAGAGACTCTTCGGTCTTCTTGAGCTGGGAACCATCGTATGCCCCTTATTTCTAGAAAGTTTCTTCTTATCCACTGACTGTTGGCGTCTGTGGCAGGTAAAAACCAGAAGACAAATGTGAAGAATAACGAACGAAATACTTTATTACACCAAGTTCGAGTATATTTTCCTTAGGGACCCCATTTAAACAGCTTTGACAGCTGAGGTTTTTAGCCTCATCAATTTATTTAGTAAAAAATCTTACAAAGATAAAGAGCTACACTTCAAAAAGGTAAACAAAAATGTCAAACATTTTCATTCGTAGCCTTATGAAAAATTAGTTTAGGCTTGATTTTCACGAACTCTCTCAATTAGCATCAGAAAGAGGTAATACGATTTCGTGTTTAGGGCTTAGTAAGTGAGTCAATCAATGTGAAACATCTATTTGCTCTTATCAAAGAAACTTATCAGTTATCACACATTTCTTAACCCTCATATCAATTATGTTGTTTACCGACAGGGGAACCCTGATCTAATTACGAACATCATTATTTTTTTGTTTGTCATGTCTGTCTATTCAATATCTATTTTCTTTCAAATTTGTAAATTAAATACTCCACCCACGTTTAGAAAAAACAACCAAAAATGGAAAAAAACTTCATTACACAAAATAATAAGGTCTAACCTCGAACCTGGCCTACTTTTGGCTCAGAAAGAAAAAAAAATTATCCAAGTCCAATAATGATAAAATTCTTATAAAGTAATTTCCGTAAAAGATATAGTTCGTGTTTCCGGAATAATTAAGAAATGCTGATATTATTATTGATTTTTTTTTCTTTCTTTCAACTTAATGATAACAAAAGAAAAAGAAAAATAACACTTAACGCTTTTGCATATAAATAGATTGCATCAACTTTTTAATAGTTATGAATCATTATTCATTTATTGCAGTGAATTTAAAATTATTTATCAATCAATTTAATTTTTAATAAATATGCGCACTAGAAACAGAAGCAATCAATTTCTAAAGAATATTTTTTTTTCACATCTTATTATTAAAGTAATCAATCGTTTCCAATCAAAATAAGAAATTCAACTTCACTTTCAAAGCAAATCATAAAGACGACCATACGACAAAGGCATTGTCTATTAAATAAAATGACAGCGGTGTAGACTGGGTGATCCGAAAAGAAAACGTGTCAGAAATTTATAAAACATAAACAACAAATTAATAAACTGTCCGTAATTTGTCGGAATTATTAAACTAAAGAAGACATAGAAACAAAAATTAAATAAATTTATGAGCATTAATTTAATAGTTGATGGTGCGAAAGCAGATTTAATTTAAACCAATTTATACAAATGAGATGTGAATTTAATTCCCACTTTGTGAAAGTAAACGATTTGGTGAAAAAAATGCGAAATATGTTTTGTTTCCAAATTTCGCTAAACATTTCAAATGGGTGCGTTCAGAAATGAACAACACAAAAAGTATTCAAGTATTGCCAAAAGTCTGACAACGTCCTTTAAGAGAAAACAACTTCACGCGAGAGTTAAAACACAACATTTTGAATTCGTTTTTTGTCAGCTCTCAACAAAACATGGAGTAGAACTCCATCAGCTATCGGAGTAACCTCTTTTCACTGAACTGTCCAATTACGACGCGTTTAACGTACCAAAATTTAGTATTGACTTTTAATTTTCATCTGACAGCTGGCCAATCAAAATTTCGAAAAATTCGATGTGTTGAACGCGCCCGTAAAAAAAATGAGTGAAGTTGGTTGCGCTCAGTAATTTGCTACATTCGTTCGGTCTTTTTATTCTGATGTCATGGAGCGTATTCCAAGTTAGCTCTGGATGGGAGAAAAAACACAACTTCAGTGGTCTGAGCTAAAAAAGGACTACAGATCTTTTTTGACAGCTCAGTGCTATGTTCGGAGCTAAAAAGGAGAAATACCCTTGATACATAATGACAGTTCAGTGATGTGCTCGGAGCTGAAAAAGAAAAAACGCCTTCTACACATCGGTCAAAAATTTTCGGGGATTGCATCTTATAACACCGTTTTAATGTTAACTCTGAGTTTATTCATCAAATGTAAAACTCGTTCCAATGCACACTTCTCTAAAATTTCGATTATGTAATTTCTAAAATGAGATAATAGCCCTCCAGAAATCGGTTCAGTTTCTGATATTACTCCATCACCAAATCTCTTACTCTGGAGCATGCCTTTGAGCCTTGAAAATAGGTATTAGTCACTACTACTAGATCTGAACCTTAGCGATTAGGATGAGTAATAATGTGAGCGGGACACCAGCAAAGAAAAGGTTCTTGCATTAGCTAGAAATTGGTTGCTCAGATATTGTAGAGAAGTTATCCAAGTATCGAGTCTTGTGTAACTCCAGCTCTGATGGTCGTCACAGTCGATTTTCAGTTCTCCAGTTGCACGAAATAGTTCCTGGAAGAAAGAAAGGGGAATTTAATTTGTTTAAGTGCTGAAAACAAAATCCATTATGTGCTGGTTTTGGATAAGGGCTTCAATCAATCCATACACTGTGGGATACTTTCTCGATATCCAGGAAGCATCCTACAATAGCTCGATGGTAGTTCAAACCTGTGGTGATGTCATGATGAAACTTCAGGTGCGGATGCAGTGTGGAATGCTTTTCCCGAAAACAGAACTACATGTCTGAAATTATGTTATTTTGGCTGCAGAATTTCTTGATCTTCCTGAGTTTCAGTTCTTCCAAGAGCTTACTTAGGTTGTAGGAAGAGGGATATCGTTGGTGATCATTGCCCTTGCATCTTTCTTGAAAATTACCACGTTTCACATTTTTTATTTTAGTCTTCCATTCCTGGTGGAAGTAACTGTTGTTGATGCAGTTACTTACGTCGATGGTTAAGAAAACTATTACTGTTTGTGGAAGGCTCTTTAGGACAAAGTTGACACCCCATCCTTTGGTCTCAAGTTGCTTAAAATACAGATATTTCCTCTTTGGTGTCCAAATTGGGGCTGTTGATTAGATCAGTAGCAGAATTGGTATCGCTAATCATTGCTCTTTTCAAGTTGGGCCTCAGTGTCTGCTGGATGGATCCCTGAAGACTTCTTCATCGGATGGGTTGAGCGTGAAATTTCCTTCGAAATAGGTACCGAAAGCTTCAACTTTATTCCTTTTCGTTTTTGGTCATATGATAATCTTCTCAAGAATTAGCCATCATGATCGTAGATTTAGCGTAAGATTTTTGGAAAAAGATTATGTTTGCAAAAATATTATAAACTTTTATTCCAACATAGTTTTTTTTTGCTGTCGAGAATAATCTCAGAGACCCAAAATAGGTGGCACGATTTGCATAAATTTGCAAGGCATAAGACTGATTTGCGCATTAAATCTTTTTTGGAGATGTGTTCGGTTTTAGCATAGTTAACAGTTCCGTAACGAAAAAAAAATCAAAATTTTCGCATGCATTTCATGACATGTCTTTTTTTCACCTCAACTATTTTTGACATGCGGGAATATTTGCATCGATTTTTTGTTTGCGCGCGGGAACTGTAAACTAGGCTTTATTAAAAAAAAAAATAAAGTACCTCGTACTGTGGTTAAAAAATAAAAATAATGTCGATTGCCATTTTACTTTCAAAATCAAAAACGTTTTTCTAGAAAATGCATGCATCGCTACATGCAGAAATTCCCTTTGAAAAAATCTGCATTCCTTTTGTTGTGAATTATAATAGTTTTATGCTGGGCTTCTCGTACAGAAAGACTAATATTCCTTTTTTTTTATATTTGTACAACTCTAACAACACAAACAATCTTAAATATTGCAGACTTCTAAGTTTCTCTAAACATGTTACCGCAATAGTATTTGACTGACCTAAATTAGAAAAATAAAAATACTTTGAAAATTAAAGAAATTATTTAAATTACAACATTCCTAGCACAAATTATCTGTTTAACATGTAAATCAGCATTTTTGACACAAAAATAACTACCACCTTCATTTCTATTGACATTGTTCCAAAATTACATTCAAAATAAACCTCGTAACCCACTACTTGTCCTGGAATCTTATCTAGGTTATGCCGCATCTAATCTTCTTTTAAGTACATATTATTATTCTTATTTTTTTATATTCCACAGAATTTTTTGTTAATTTTAACAACCTTAGAATATACAAAAATTACATACAAAAAGTCACAAAGAAAAAGCCATCTGTATTTTTTTTGAATAGAATTATTGGCGACCCAATTACATAATAAGACGCATTTATCTCTATTTCGTCTGGAAAGTAACCCCATAATCATTACTTCAAACACGCATCAGGTGGGATTTTTGTTCAGCAAGGCCAATTTGTAAAAATCATCAAGAGTTTACTTTCGAATTAACACTATATGATCATCTTTTTTTTAACAACTATAAAATTGACGAAAAAAAAAACATTGAGGCTTTTAGGTCGGTTTTAATTTATTTTTTTGTTTTTGAAAAATATTCTCCATTAAACTATGCTCGTTAGATTGCTAATTGCATCTCTTAAAGTAATCTTTTCCACCATCAAAATATCTTCACCACATAACATTAATTTTTTTCACCACGTTCACTTTCAATTGAATGATGTCCAATTAAGGTCATAGGCTTTTTAACTTTTAAGTGATATGAAGAAAAAAAACTACTTTCTCTTAAACTAGCCTGCTAATTGTTACATTATCATCAAGCATCTTGACCCTTTCTCATATTGTATAAGTACAATTCACACCAACTACATCCACTGTCAAATAAAATAATGACATTTTCAAAATTCCCCACAGCTTATGTCAAATTATCATCGAAATATTGATTCATCATAGAAGCGAGTAAGGAATATAAAAATGGAATCAAAATTAATACAAAACAGAAACAAAATAAACCAACAAACGACTCATCTTCCCACCTTAACTGACAGCAAAAATAATGATGCGACGACGACAACAACGCGTCGCGACAACAACGTCAACTTCAAAAAAAATTAGACAATAGTGTCTAGGTCAGGTTTGTTTTGCACCTAAAGATATCACAAATCGTGTATTGTTACACAGAAGATGTGCTGTGGTGAATTGTGTATTCCTTTAGGTTTTTGTTTAAGTCTTTTACTATCATCAAATTGCTTATTACCTCATTTAATACGACAATATACATCATACATATGACTGAATTTATGATGATTCACATTGTGTCAGCTTAGGATAAGAACATCTGACGTTTTGTGTTGAGTGTGTCATGTTTAATTTATCAGTTAGTACAAAATTCAAATTTCGAGACACGCCTCATTTGTTTTGATAGAGAAAAATATTAAAATATCCAAACACAAAGTTCAGTTCCCTTTTCATATGGATTTGTTGGATTAATAAAATTAAATCATTAAAAACAGCACAATAAGCTGCGCTTAAAAGAACTTGGTACTTATTGCAAAGTCTAAGCCGGAAATTTCATATTGAAGGCATTTATTCTGTTCTTAAGTGGTTAGGTTTGTTTTTTTTTTTTGTTTGCTTTATTCGAAGAGTACTTAGAATGAGTTTAGTTGAATAATTATGCGTCGTGCCCATATCAACAACAACAAAAACAACTGAACCAGTAATAAAAAAAGATGTAAATGTGGTTTTGGAAAGTTTAAAATACAATTATGAGTTTAATTTCATGCTAATAGAATGAAAAAAAGCTGGCAATTACTTGTGGTGCTTTCTGTTGGGATGGAACATATCTGAAAAAATATGAAATCTGATTTTATGAAGAAAATGCTAATGTGGAATATTTTTGTATCAATCTTGTGGTGAGTGATGAAGTTTAGCTGTTTTTTTTTTTTATATTCGTGGATTGGTATCTTTACTTATGATGTAACACATGCGAATGTAATTTTACAATTCTTTTTTAAGTTTTCATCAAAACATTGAGTGAAAGTTTTTTTTTTTTTGTTTATATTTTGATAAAATATTCATCGAAAAAGAGTTTTGTTTTTTCGTTTTTTTTATAAAAGGGCAATATTGAAAACAATAACAAATAATGAAGGTAATCAACGTATTGGCTGTATTGTGATATCCGCCTGGATCGAATCTTGCTATTCATCGATTTTGATTTGTCATAGAAAAACTAATCTTTTTTCAGCTGAAATGTCGTTTATAGTAGTTACGTGATTGCTTTGAAATTATATTTCAAACAATAGTTTTACTTCGATATGGAGACAATGGTTTACCCCGAGGGTACATACCTACTACGAACGTTTCCAAAAAGTATAAGATTGCATAACTTATCTAAAACTATTTTATTGTTTTTTTTTTTTTGCAAAAAAAAACATTGCCTCTTGTAAGGAGATCTATCCATCTGTTTTATGTTTTGGTCAAACTCTTACGAATCGAATCAAAAAGTTATGCAAAATTTAGCTAAACGAAAAACTAAATCAAAGCCTTTTTTAAAGTCGTTAAGTTAAATTAAGTAAAATCTATTATTTGTAACTTTAAAGGCAAGTTTCAGTGCCATTCTCGTAGTTAAAAGGGAAACGTGTTGTTCAGTCAATCTAAATCCTAAGTTCACTCCGAGTTTACTCTCCTAGTTTGGTCGGTTAATTCTAGGATCAAATTGGGGGCGTTCTCCTTTGTGGCGCCATCTCGACATCTATAGGAAAGTTATCGAAATCTTTTAAAATTGCAATTTCTATTAATACGCCATCTCGATGTCGACCGTGAAAGGCGTAAATGGGTGAATTCCATGGATTTTAATAGATTTTTGGCAGCTACTGAAAGATAAAGTTAACATTTAACTGAACAACTTTTTCTTAGTTAAGTCGGGGTTAATTTAATTTCTGGATTAGCTAACTCGTATTGACTCTGTACTGAAAATATGTCCCTAGAACCCCATTAGGTCTATCATAATTATGACCACTTGATCTAGTTTTAGTTTTTTTTTTTGTCGAGAATGACATTTCGGTCATTTCTAATAGAAACGTCAAAATTCCTTAATGTAGTGCTGGCTTTTAATTCTTAATGCACTCAGGGCTCTTTCGATAGGTTATCGAATGACAGTAACTCCTCTGAAAAGAATCAAAAACTTATATGCTCTGAACTGTCGTACCATTCAATATAAATCGGTACGTTTAACTCACCCACATTTTGGGCATAGTGGCTTTTAATATTCATCTGACAGACAAATTTAAAAATCTGAACTGAAATTTGATGTGTTGAACGCGCCAATTTAAAAGAGAAAATGAGTGAAGTTGGATGCACTCGGCCTTTTGCTCCATTCGCTTATTCTTTTTATTGTGTGAGGTGATGGAGCGTACTCCGAGTTCTCTGAGCTAGGAGAAAAAAGGAACAGATCTTTTTTTGACAGCTCAGTGCTATGCTCGGAGCTAAAAAGGAAAAACGCTTTATATTGAATATTTATTAGTTTCTGCTTTACGGTAACGATATGCATCGGGAATTTTGTTGGATGCAGAATTTCGTTAAAATAACTTATTTTACTCTTGTTTAGATTTGAGTCGAAAGGATAGAAAGTTAAAGGCTGAAAACACACCAAATCATTCAATACGTTTTATTTTGACTTATAAAACAAACAAGTCATTGATTTTTATGATCCGAGGCACACTTAACAGGTAAATCAATACAATTATTCGTGATTTTATTATTTATGGTCTTATGAACTCGAAATATTTTTGAATGATCTGGTCAAATTAGTAAGAATTCTTGTCACAACTCGAAATATTTTTGAATGATCTGGTCAAATTAGTAAGAATTCTTGTCACAAACTGGCTAAGTGACAATACTGGCCATTAAATAAATAAATTTGATGGCGCAACAGATTGTGAAGAACCAGGGCCTAGTGATTTACAACTCTCAACCATTCCTGTGTGCGTGTTGTTAGCAGAAATGGAGGGTACATACAATTTTTTGCCGAGTCCGAACGTCTAGATGAGAACCATTAATTCATGACTAGTATTCTCTTGGAGGATTTGTAAGTTCCTCGCAAGATGCAGTACCTCGAGAAAAACTTTTCTATTTTTTTTAAGGTGGCAGCCAGCGGCTGGAAATCGAACCCAGATCTTCGGCATGACGGTTCAACGCTTTAACCATCATGTCACGAGGTACAACGATGAAGACATTAGTCGTACGAAAATGGAAAAATTTATGACAACATCGTGAATGGCATACTGGGCAATAAGATGTAATAGACAATTCTGAAGTTACAATGTAAAAATAACGAACTGTGCTCACTTCTGTGCACGTCTAGAAGAGTGCCAATATTTTAGTTTTTATCGGGAATATGATAGAGTATTTTAATTTGAAGCAACATTTCAATTAAGAATGTCAGTTCTAACATTTTGTCTATGTCTGTGTCATCAACAAAAAAGGTCTTTTTACACTAAAAGACCATAAATCAGTTCTATTTACGAAACTGAACTTGAAAAGCTTTTAATAATGACCTTCGAATTCTTCAA
Source organism: Dasysyrphus albostriatus (assembly GCA_946251815.1). Lineage (NCBI taxonomy): Eukaryota > Metazoa > Arthropoda > Insecta > Diptera > Syrphidae > Dasysyrphus > Dasysyrphus albostriatus. The sequence goes on along the minus strand of OX276335.1, from coordinate 16,748,922 downwards.
TAGAAAAACACAAAACACAACTGGTGCACAAAATACTCGTACACATTTTATCTTGGGTCGTCTTTTTTAAATGCTTACAAAATATGAATAAGAAAAAAAAACAGCATTTTCTTCTACTAATAAACTGTGTAATTGAAATCATTTGTCTATTTTTATGAATAGGTAACTAAAAACAAAAAAATAATATGCATCATGAAAGTCAGCTTCTTTTTTTCTCCATGCTCTCTATAGGGCTAGTATTGGTTTCGTGTAAAAAATCGATGCTTTAATCATATGTAAGTAGCATAAAGATTTGGTATTCATCGTTTTTCCAATAAAAGGTGGGTTAATGTTGAAATAGAATAAAACAAGCGGTGTGAGTGTGTTGCGTCATCAGAGGGACTAGAAAAACTGCCCATGTAAGAGCTTCATAAACTTCGAAATATTGAAAAACGTCATATCAATGTGAACTACTTGTCATCCATTTATCTTTCACCCGCAAATGAAGTGTACTTCCCAAATTAAGTGTTGTGTTTAAAAGCTTATCAGCCATTCATTGGTCTGTCTTTATTTTTTTGAAGTCCTAGGTATGACATTATGTACCTATGGAATATGACATGTGTTGTAGGTACACAACCGAGGAGTCCGCATAACTCCGTCTGAATTTGAGCGATGGACTGGATTATTTTTATTGGTGAATTGACTGACGCGACTTCAAATTCTTAAAAATAAGAAGTATAACGTGGTGGAATAGTACCATCCTGCTAACCAATTTACGTCTCCTTCAAGAATTAAAACCTTACCATCAAAAATCTTTCATGTAGAATGTAATTTGTGACATCTACTGTATGACGCCTAGTGCTACAACTTGGAATCACATGTAGTTCACATCCATATCATTCAATTTTTTTGACAAATCCTGCATTTCGTTGATGTACGGATGATTGCTGATTGACTTAAATTTAGCCACTAAACGTTGCATAGTCTATCGGGAGGGGGGCCTTTTCCAATTCGTCAAATCGGTGGGCATCGTGTCATAAGAGAACGCCCATTTTGATAAATAAACTTTTATCATTTGCACTTGTTGCTCAACCGTTTAATTTGAGATAGGTAAATGGCTGAATTATAAACGACAAATTTGACAGGCGCCACCAAATCAACATGGCCCCCACAGACAGTCAATATCGAATCGTCCCTATAAGGAACTTAACGAATATTTCAAAAGTGACAGCTATCGAAGTGTCAAAACCAAAGTGCAAAGGGAACGAAAAAATTCTCCCACAAATCTCATACAATTGTAAGCAATGTTTATTTTGACGTTTGTTACTGAACAAGAGAGTGATATATTGTGCTTTTGTTAAAGAGCTCTATTGGTAAACCGTTAAGTGTCTCTCTTATAACGTTTTTGTGTTCATAAACCATTTATACTTTATTCCTCAATACTAAACCTCAAGTCATTTGCTTTGAACTATTAAAGCAAATTCGTGCGATCTAGTCATGCATTTTATTTGTTTTTGTTTTTCCTTAAAGAAGAATTATATTCAAACAATATTGCCATATTGTGTGCGTATAAATCAATTCAAATGACAGCTGAGCTGAGTGAACTAATCCGCACACAGAACGTGCGTCTCTATGGCGCTAATTTAAAGCGACAATGAGTTTTGTGAGATCCATTTTAATATCTTCATTCTTTTTTCGTATTTGTTCAAATGACATAATCACAAAACGTTCTCCTATTATAACTAAGTTTGTTTTGTTTTTTCGTTTGTTTGGCATTCAATAAAATACGATTCAAATCACAATGCTTTGTGTTTAATCAAATGGAATAAGAATTTTAAGTTTTGTTTATATTTTTTTGTGTTGAAAATGCCACAAGCGATAATATAATTGTAATTTTCGTGTTGATTGTTTTAAAATTTGCTTCGAAAAATTCTTTCAGTTAATAATATTTTATGAGACCAATTTTGACAGGGACTTGAAATATATAGATGAATTTGCCAAAAGAACCTCGCATGTGTCGCATGACACACTCGTGATATGTGTGTAAAATATGACAAGTATCTGAAAACATATCGTTCCGAATAGCCATGTAGCTAAGAAGGTGTTCGGTAAAGTTTGAAGTGAGTCGACTCTTTTTGACGTCTCTATTTAATATCTCACTCCTATTTTATTGTAAAGAAAAAGATGGCGAGGTGAGGCAGGCATATTCAAAAAATTAAAAAAGCCTCTGCCTAACTTGGTCATGTCTTTCCTTCCCAGAGATAAGAGTGAGATAAAAATGAGAGAAGTCAAAGTGAGTCGCTCCACGTGAAGCTTCTTTGAACACCCCCTTATAAAATACTCGAAGAAATTTTGACACCAGAAATGTCATTCGTTGCTGTACGACCAACAGGGAGTTAGGGTGTAAACACATCAGGTATTTATAATTCACTATCAAATGCAAAGATCAGCTGTCAAGAATTTTAAAATTTCAATTAGCATTTGCTGTGAAGTCTTGATTTCATTGTTTGGCTTTTTATATTTCAAAGAAAAAACACTCATCTAACTCATCTGTCAATATTTTTCATGCATGCATGTTGGTAATGACGAATGAGTCCTAAAAAACAAAATATAATTTCTTCATAAATGAATTTATGAGCAAAAAAAAGTAATTTAACGAACCGATGACGTTTCGATAAATCTCTTCTCATAGTATTGACACACTTTCTGTCAAAATCCAGACATCGAATGTTGTTGTTTTTTTTCTTCTTTTTTTCAACACTGCAACTCGCGCCTACATCATAATGATCACGCGCATTTATATAAAAAAAAATCACTTCTTTTTCTTCTTCGTTCGCATCTAGAATTCTAGGCTAAACGAATGTATCTTTAAAATTTTATCAAACTTCCAGTTGTTGTATAGATTGTATAGTATAGTGAATGTGTAAGATAAATGATGACGGCGTCGATAAATTAGAACGCAAGCCACACACTTAACGAGCCGTCGAAGAAGCAGCCCATACTAGCTTTTAGATTGTTATGTTCTTCATTTTAATGGGCTATTGCTAGTGAGGATGGAACACAAAAAAATAAGAAAGAAAATAAATCAATCTTCTAAAACCATGAGAGTTGTTGGTGTGGAATTTTACACAATGCAAGTGGCAGATGCGTCATGAGTAGCAAACAAGAAAACCGAAAATTATTGCGTCCGCTGTTTGCTTCAATTCAAACAACAAAATAAGCTGGCCAGGCGGTCGTCTGTCGTTGGAATAATCCCAGGGAAAGACTTCCAATGAAACAAATCTTCCGTAAGGCCTAACTTCTAATAAGAGCCTTCCTCTCTACTCAAGAAATCATTGAAAGAATTTGATTTGAACAAAAAATATCACGTCTCTTTTGAGACTCATTTTCAAAAAACTTTAAAACTTCTGTCTTCACTTGGCGATCCGTTTCTTTCCAAGATGTGAGAGTGAGATAAGAATGAAAGACATCGAAATTTGTCGCATCATGTGAACTTTTATCTTTGCCAGCAAAACTGAGAAATTTTTGAGAGGAATCCTGTTCATGTTTCTGAGAACTCATTTCAATGAACTGGCCTAATATATTCTATACGTCAGAATTCGCAAACATTTTTGAAAATTGAACTGATTTGACAGCATTCGTATATGTACATTATTGAACTGATTTGACAGCCGGATGACATTTGGAACTCAGACTCGGTTCTCTCTAAGAAATGGACTCTTATTCTCAACTTAGTTCGGCTCTGACAAGAGTGATCGGAAAGAGAAGCAAAATGGCAGCTGTTTTATATTTGATTTGACAGTCTGATGACATATTTAACTTAGTCACACGTTACTTACACCGTGATTCCGCTCTCACTGAGAAATGGACTCTTATGTCGTTTTCGCTTGGACGTCTTTTTCCTTTTTGACTCATGCTACTCCCAAAGCCTTCGATTGGCTGTTCCGAGCAATGTTTTAGCAGTCATATTCTGCTCCCGATTTCAAGGAGTAGATTTGGAACACACGCATACATTCGTCGGGCTACTTGTCAAAAGTGATAAATGCTTGCAGAAGCCATTTTGTAAAATGGCGTCATTCAATAGTGTGTGTGTAAATTTGACAACATGATGTTTTCATATTCGATTGGATTCAAAAAGGAGTAGAACATTCCAAAAATTCAATCTAAAACGACATTATTCGCAACCAAGTTCGGCCCTGGCAGAAGTGTTCAGAAAGGGCAGGAATATGGCAACAGATTTATTCGTGTTTACTACTGCAGTTTTAATTGTTTCATTTCCCCCAATATGAATGAAAATTATGTTCCAAATTCATTTTCACTTTTATTTATATTCTTTTTGAATTTGTTTAATTCCAACTAATGTGTGTTCCTTTAAAACAAACAGCAGAAATTAAATCGTTTGTTTTTGTATGTTTGTTTGTTTAAGTTTATTTTGTCTGAGAAAATAAATGTCTGGAAGTCACAGTATGGAAAGTTTGTTGTGTAGATTATGGCAAGTGGGCTACATTATACTCCTTAGTCAGTCATATTGTGTTATTAAAATCAGTCAAGCATTTGATTAACTCATTTCAATGAAATTATAAAATTTTATATATTTTTAATTTTCTTTTAAACGCAAACATTTTGCTAAAGAAAAATTGAGTGCAAGTGTGAACATTAAGGCCGGCAATTAACACTGGTCTGACTTTCTTTAATTTTCAGGGTTTCTTTTTTAAGTTTTTTGTTTCTTCTTGGAAATGAAACTAAAACAACACTTATACAGTTGATATCAGTTTGGCAAAGTAAAACTTGTAAACAAAATAAATTTATTTTAAGTGCCTGTGAATGTTGAATTTTAATTATGCCAAATAAAAATGCCAAAAAAAAAGATTTACATAGTTAGTTTTAGTAAAACCTTTAAAGTTTGTTTATATAAACTCATAATAGCGTCATTATTTAAAACTTTACAATCTAAATAATAGATGTACCTTTCACCTTAATGCCACAGATTCTTGCCTCTTAACAATATTGTTCTTGGAAAAAAACATTAAGAAATTCCTTAAAATAAACTCTTAGCTTTTTTATATTTTATTTTATGAGTAAATACCTTGGACTTAAACTCCGGTCGCAAGACTAATAAAAAGAACAAAGTTGATACCTATGAACCAAATGTTTGGTCCAGAAATGCAAAATTTCAAGTATAAGTACCAGTACTAGCACGGACAATTTTACTTGTACTCGAGGATTCACTATTGGTATTTGAAAAAAAAAAAACTTCCAATTACTTGATCGTTACTTTCAAGTACTTACTTGTGCTTTAAAGAGTTGACCAGTACTTTTAAGTACTTCCAAGTAATTGAACAGTACTTTTAAGTACTTTCAAGTAATTGATCAGTTATTTCAAGTACTTGACCAGTTTTTTCAATTATTTGGCCAGCACTTTTAAGAACTTGACCATTACTTTCAAGTACTTGACCAGTGCTTTCAGGTATTGAACCAGTATCTTCATGTACTGGAACAGTACTTTCAAGTACTTGACCAGTACTTTTAAGAACTTGACCAGTACTTTCAAGTACTTGACCAGTACTTTCAAGTACTTGACCAGTACTTTCAAGTACTTGACCAGGACCTTAAAGAACTTTACTGATCACCGAAAGAAAATGTTTTGGAACAGAAAATATCCCTTCACATGGCTTAAAATTCTTCTGATGAAATTCATAGTAAAATTTGTTTATAAATTGAATTTGAAGTAAACATTGCTCAATAAGTAGGAAAGTACAGGCCAAGTATTTGAAGTACTTGAAAGTTCTGCTCAAGTACTGTGGTACTTAAATATACCCGAATACTTGCAGAATACTAGCAGTTTTTCAAGTACAGAATAGTGAAGTACAAGTACCAGTACCTAGTACTTTTACTTGAGAGTCCTGAAATACTCATGTTCTTTAGAGGTCTGTATTGCATCACTTGCGATGCGCTTCAATTAATCTCATATGCGAGAAATGAGATTAATGGAGTTCATCAAGGTTCAATTCTCAGTACTTTTCTATTTGTTTGAAATGAGCTTTCTACAAAGATTAGTCTTCATATTTCAATCATTTTTGATGGTGACCTTGAGATTTTTAGAAGTCAACTCCCCGGGCTGAATGAGCGTATTGATAAAAAATTACCTTCGGTCCATACAAATTTAAGTTTCATCCCCATGATCCCGCTTAGAATCTTCAGTTTGTACAAATGGGGCATAATTTGAAGTTCCTCCTCCTCAATTTCTTGAAATATTTCCTAATTTATGTAGTTGCAAGAAATATCTTTCTGGAGGTTATGAGACTCAAATTGAAAAGTTACTATGAACTCCTTTAATTTAAACTGTAATAGTGAAGAGCTTATAAAAGGTGGCTTAAAGCATATTTCTTCAATTTCGTGTTTGAGTTTGACACAATCATCCAGTCGATTGGCAATTAAAATATCAATCCAAAATGATACTCGAAGGAATTCAAACATACTTTTATAGATGTTCATAGATAAGTAAACTAATTACTAAATTCTATTCAATTATTTGCTATTTATTCCGGAAATTCAATAAAATAAAAATTGTTTAAATCATTGAAATATTGTCAAACCAACAGAGAGAAACAGCAACAAAAAAAAAAAACAAACACACCATAAACGTCAAATAGTTGTAAAGTGTAAAAGCACTCCTTAAACGTATACATCTGTCACACACACACACACACACGCTAACTACATTTATATACATAAATCCAAAACAGAGTAACCACATCAAACTAAACTGTCAATTAACAGATAATCTCTCCAATGCTCTTCCTCCGAATTTGAATTCCAGTCAAGAGATTTTTGCCATATTGGGGCAAACAAGCGGACACTAATGTCATAAACTCGTTGCTGTTGCTGGTGCTGCTGCCGCAACATGGAACACAATAAGAACAAATAGAAACAACCGAACGGGTAATGAATAATCACAACAGGTTGTCACTGACAGTCACAGTAGTATACAACTGTAACGACAAACTTCAACAGCAAACGTCAAAGGCCAGAGGAAGAGACAATAATAATTCAGCCACAGAAAAGCAGAAACGGTCCGGCTGGGTCGGTTCGGTGATGGTGGTGTGCGACGCACGATTTGAAAAAGTTTTGTTTTGTGTTTTTTTGACTTTGAGAATAGTAAATTATAATTTTTTTTATGTTTTGAACTTATAAACTTAAAACAAAATAAACTAACTAAAAAGATGGAGACAGCATCAGATATGTACTCGTATAGTTTTGAACTCATAAATTCGATGTCTCTGAATCTGAATTGGATCTCTATGTTTAGGTGTTGAGAGAGAGGCATTTGGTGTGGTAGGTTGGTTTGATTTGGTACTGCTGCTGATGCTGGACAGACGACCGAACAGCCATACAAGCGACCCCTACACAAAATCCGACACAAAATTCTTTGCAGTAAATTAATCAAATTGTGTAGATATATTTGTCTGTGATGCTTTCAGTATACTCTGGTGTACTGGTTGGTAAGGGGAGACGAGTTTTTTTTTTCTGTTTTTACTGTTGGTGGAGAATTGGCTATATTTGTCGCAAACTGGTTGTCTTCTGTCAATCAGATTAGACCGATTACGTGGAATGATATGCCACAATGACATGGACGTGAGAAAGATCCGCCATGTGTGGTGTGGAACAGTAAAGGAAGTTGAGTTCACAGAAAGACGTCATCACACATAGTGATGTTATATCACATCACTCTGTTTTTGAATCATGAAAACGCTGCTACTGATGTGTGGGTGTTATTTAGTTTTGATGGATTGAATAAGGGCGAAAATTGTTTTAATTTATTTTAATTTATTTTAATTTAATGCACCTTGCACGTGCATTGGGACAACAAAAACTGAATAATGACATTTGCAATTTATATTACTGTCGCGACGTGTCGTCCATATTAACAAAAAAAAAAACTGGTGTTTGATGTCATAGGTGAATATTCAACAAATTGCAGTCAAATTTGATTCAAACTTTGAATCTGTTGAAATCTACTTAAAAATCTTTCCGAACGCGAACACGCACACTGTCAGTGTTTCAGTTTCGTTTGACAGCTTGTGTCAAAAATAATTCTTTGTTTTCTTATTGTTTGTAAGCGATTTATCCTCAATTCCCATTCCGCATTAAGTATAATAATAAGAAAATTTTTAAAATAAAAATTTGTTACCAATCGCAGTGGTGCAAAATTATACACAGCCTTTTTAAGGATCTAATTTACTATTGTTTAACTTTAATTCAGTTGTTCAACATTTTTTGAAGTATAATTACTTCACAGCCCTAAAACATTTTCCTTTAGAATTTGAAAACGCCACAATCAATGACAGTCAATACGAATAAATTAGACAGACGTCATACAGACTATTGTGACATTTAAAAAATTAAAATCTTGCTTTCATGTGACTTTTAACTTGCAATTGTTTAAATGTAGGTTTTAACATCGCCTCACAATCACAAAAATGTCAGTTTTGCTTAGTGTCACACACATTTACATTGCGTCATGATGTGCTTAGTGTCTATTTGACACATCGGACTGCTTCTTTCTTTGCTATTTGACAAAATGTTGAAAGTTAACGAAACTCCCTTTCGTTCATTTTGCATCATGCGAATCGAAACTCTCTTTCGTTCATTTTGCATTATGCGATGGCTTTTTGTGACAGCGCAAACTAAATAACATTAACCCATGGTCAAGTTTTCAATCAATGAAAATAGAATATTACAAATGGCTTTAAAATGGTAAGGAAAGTCAATTTATTAATGAACTAGTTAAGTAGCAATGGCAAACCAAATCCAACGGAGCTTGGTTTTGTAAAGAGTTTTATTCAGGTTCCACGTTAAAAATTTAGTGATTTGTTTTCACTTATAACGTGGAATAATTTTCTGTTGGTATACCTATAGCTTAGCAAAAGGATAAATTTCGTTAAATATTGTGAACTATATTTAAGGTTTGAATGTAACAATAACATCTTGAGCACATGCATAGTTTTATAGCACGTCGATCATTTTTAACTATTTATTTAAGAATTATTATAAAATTTATATTTTATTTAAGGCATCTCAATTTAACTGGTTTTTAACGAATGGCTAGGAAATATATGGAAATTTATCTTGACAGAAGCTAATATTATGTATTAATCTTAGATAAAACCAAATCTATTTACTGTTATGTTCGATGCATTGCTTTCAAATTTTCATATGAAAAGGTGAATAAAATCAATTGAGTGCACGTGACAGTAAATTTAACGAAACATTGATTGAATTATTTGCTTTCCTTTAAGTGGCGAAGAAATCTTTTATGCTCCGTGGGAAAGTCATTTTGGTGTTGAACGTCTTCGTTTCGACTCACCTTTCTACAAGGTGACAAAAGACTTAACGAATTTTAGCTTTAAAATATTAATTTTCATTAAGGTGGCGTAGTAATGCTTAATGCACCGTAAGAATATCTTTTTAGCGTTTTGCGTTTACTGTCGCCATGTTTTACACTCAACTTTCGACAAAGTGACAGAAAACTTAACGTAACTTAGTTTAAAGTATTGATTTTCATTTGGTTGAAAAAGAAATACTTTTTGACTTTTGTCGTTCCGGTGTGTCCGACCCACTTTTCTACAAGGTGACGAAAGACTTAATTAGACTTTGCTTTGGAATATTTATTTTCATTTGGGTGGCGAAGTTTTGCGTTATAAACCATAGAGAGGTCTTTTTGAGCGTCGTCGTGTTCCGATTGACATTTCTTCAAGAAAAATAAGATTTGGCTCTAGTTTGGTGGTACAACCCTCAACCATTCCGGGTGTGCTTTGTTTTGGCAAGACCGAACGTCTAGATAAAAAGCATTTGTGTTAGACAATAGAAACTCTTGAAGGATTTGTCAGTTCTTCGCAAGAAGCTAGTACCTCGGGAGAAGACATTTTTTGTTTTTAAATGAAAGCAGTTGGAAACCAAACCCGGACCTTCCTTGTTTCTAATGACTTCAGAGTCGATTAAATTCGGAACTCTCTGCTTATTCAGCAGTTCTATTTTTGTCATTTCCATGGTCACTTAAGCCGTGCTCACGCATCCCGAAGTTCACTCATCGCATGGCTTGGTTTAGCTTCCTTTTCGCGTTTTATTTTTCTATTATCACCGATAATGTGTACCCTACGAGAAAAGAATCTTCCGGGCATCTCCATGTGGAGAATTCCATCTTAAGAAATTGGGCCCCGGGATTGATCCCTGCTGTGCTCCAGGAATGGAATGTTGAAAGTGTCCTCGATAGTATTAAGCATCTCACCCCATCTGACTGAGTTGAAGGCGCTTTTAATGTCCAGTGTTGCCAATAAAACGATCTATCTTGATAAGGGGTTTCCTTATTGACCAACTTTTGTTGTTCCTTAATCACTTTTATCGCAGAATGGTCTTTTCTTAAACCGTACTGCTTTTCTTATAAATCTCCTGCTGTTTGTATCGAAGTCGTAAGTAGCGGTTTTAACATCTTCTCCAGAAGCTTGATCCTCAGAAGCTGAGGACATTGTCGAAAAGACATTTTGAACACTTCCACTGGTAGTTCATCAGGTCCGGATACTATTTTGTTATACAGGCTAGAACAAGGACTTAACCAACAAGTTTGTACTCATGAGGGCCTTACGAGTATTTGACAAATTTTCTTCGTTTAAATTTCCACCACATTAATTCAACTTGGCTAAAACTTGCCTTTCTTTGTGGTGGGTTAAGACAAGAGCTAGTTTGAAATATAATCATCAAAACAAAATAAATCAAGTAAAAGTTGAATGCGGGGTGAGAAAGAAAAAAAAACTTTTGTTTACTTTTTTCTGTATTTTTTGCGTTGTTGTTCTGGGAAAAAAAAATAACAACAAAAAATTTGTTTTTTATAATCTTTTTACTATCTACGCGGGATTTTATAGTTAATAAAACACTATTTATGGATAATGTCACTCGTATTTCAAATTGGCTTCAGTTATTTGTGTTTATCTACCAGTCAAAATAGTAGAAAAGTAACAAATACCGCCATTGATACCCAAATCGATTAAAGAGGTACGCATTTGTTAAAATAGTTAGCGCCTAAACAAGAATATTATTTCCAGAGAAACGCGATCAAAACATAGAGCTGTCTGAAAATGTTTGGTTTGATTCAATAATGTGATTCACGGTCAACCCTAAAAATCTAAGAAATATATCAACATCAATATCAAATTTATTTGAGATTTGGTTTAGGGATATTGTGGTAGATAGCGTTACGAAGAAACTTGGCCATTTTAATGCTAATTACGAAGAAACTCGACCAACTTAATGCAAATTACGGAATAAAACCAAAATAAGTGAAAGTTGTGAAGAAGCTTATCATTTCAAAATTCTTTTGGTTGAAGATTTCGCAACATTTTTCTGCTGAGAGAACTTTCTGATGACCCCTGAATGGAGAAGAAAAATATGTTGAAGATTTGCAACAAGACTCTGATTCAAGCACCCGTGCCACGTCATAACCAAGGTATAATTAAAAAAGATAAATTCAAAATTGCCGACTAAAAAAAATTCACCTCGACAAGACGACAAGTGGGCACACGCTGAGATAATCATATCATACATTATGTATAATATGACATATGAAGAAAAAAAAAGAAACAAAATTTTGCAATTGAAATTACTATTTTTTGTATCTACTTGCTGAATTGGCGCCTGGTGTTTTCAAATGTTAAACTGAAGGCTTTATACGAATGTGAATTCATTTGATTTCCGTCAAAATGACTGCTGGAGCCGCCACAGCCACCCAAAGTTCCATTCGACACACGAGTATTCAATAACACATTTTTTTTCCAAGCTACTGTTTTATGATGAATGGAACAAGCTTCAAGATTTACATAATAATTACATTGATTTAGAAGAACAGGTACAGTAATTCATTTTATTTGTTAGAGCCAGTCAGCTTGTCAAACATCAACCAAACTAACGTGGGTTAACCATAACCATGTCTCTATGTATGACTGTACTCGTCGTCGTCCATAAGTTGGTGTTACTTGGTGCCAGCGCTCTTACTTAGGCCATGGTATTTTAAGTTACTTTTTTTTTTTTTTTGGTTAAAAGCATGCGTGGTCTTGAGATAGCACTCGGGGGCTACTTCTAAAATACTTAATTTTTTCTCAAATAGAAACATCTGTAGTAGGTTACCAAATTTGTCTGGTGTGATGATAAAGCGTGTGTGTGCGTTTGCTTGGTTAAAAAGATTAAGAAAATTTTGCACATGATGTGGCTTAGGCGGTAAGGCGGGTTGGGTGTCAGGCAAGGACGGACATTTACACATTATTTCCTAGCGCGTTTTCTCTCAAGCTTATTGGAGTTTGCTATTTGTGAATGCGTGTGTAGGCAGGTCGGTCGATGCTGTAGATAAGTTGTGACTGTGACATTTTGGTTCTTTTTGATTGGTGTCTTGAGGATTAGGATATTTTTTGACCACCTACATTATAAGACATAATTTGTTTATACTTGACTATTACGTAAGAGAAGGCATTATAAAAAGGCTTAGAAATGTTTTGGTAAATATAAGCAACAATACTTTGAGTGTCTTGGGGTTGGCAGGTTTTAAAGAAAGATATATGTTTACAAAATCTCAGCATTGATGATGTTAGCAGCAGTAAAAAGATATGGTTGAAGCTTAATTAATTGCATAGTTAGACTTAACATCTAGGTGGAGCTAATAAATTGTTGGCTTCTACTAAACGCTGAGCAGATAGCACCCTATTTATTGTCAAATTGTTCAAATTAAGCCCCAGGAAATAAGGCCCAAAGAAAAAATAAAATAAAGCACAAAAAAATTCACACTATTTATTTTAGGACCTAATTTCATTATGAATAATAAGGTACCAATTAAATAAGACCCCAACATTAATTTAAGGACTTAATTACATTTTATTTAAAAAACACAATTTGAGACCTTATTTCATTTTTTATAATTAACTTGAAAATGCTAAAACAACATTAACTTTCACAAAAATTACACTATTCAGCCTTAAGCCTAGTACATACTTCCTCATGAAGTGAACAATCGCCAGTGGAGAAACTGATTTTTTGACATTTCTTAGTGGTACAGACTTACGAATGTGTTGTGAACGTTTGACGTTTAAAACCCAAATGCCTCAAACTACTAGTAATCAAACTGTTCACTGATCATCAGGACTTTCCGTACATTTTGCAGGAGAATTGCTCGTGAACGAAAACTCTCCACACATCTTCACGAGCACGTTCACGGGTGAATAAAAATGCTAATTTTGTATGGATTCACGACATGATTTACAAGTATTTACTAGTCTTTAGAGGTTCACGTGAACAAATTTCCACGCGAAAAAACTGACATTTCACTTTTCGCCTATTGTGAGTTTCATCTGAAAAACAAAAATTACAGTTTTTGTGAGTACTCAATTCGCATGAAATGTTTGATAGCTTAAATTGTCTCTTATTTTTTACGGCAAAGGAAAAAAGAAGAGAGCATACTTGTGCAGTTTGCGTAAGTTTTTTTTTAATTTAGGCCAAGATAATTTCAGGCCAAACTCATAATAGATTTTAAAATGTGCGGGGGAACAAAAAATGTTCGCGTGTAATATTTTCCATAATAAGGCTGATAGTGAAAATCTGTTACTTGCTAAGGATTTTTAATATTATTCTTATATTCAAAGGCATCAATAGATAAGTAGCAGAATATCTGAATAAATCGCGTGTTTTTTGTCAGTTTTCTTGTTACTTTTTCATGGAATGTCATGTCAAAGGTATTCTCCCGGGCTTCTAAAAGAGACCTGACAGAACCTGGTTAGAATCCTGAGACTTTAGAACCATTTATGAGTATTTACTTGCTAGGATGTTCTACCGATACTTCTCTTGTGAACTCCAAGCTTAGCCTCTTTTCACATCAAGATCTTAGAAAGGCAAATTGAAACTCATATTTGCCTAAAGCTGAATGATAGGGCTTCATGAAGTGATCGGTACGATTGAGAAGTCAATCAATTTCAAGGAATTCAGCTCTAATAAATTTTTACTCCATGCTTCAAACGAGACTTAAAAATGCAGAAATGGGTGGTATAAAGTGTTACGAGTTAGGATGTATAGGAGTACTCCACAGGGTGAAGTCTTATTTCGTCTGCTTTGGCTCATTGTTGTCAACCAGATCGTAGTTAAACTAAATCAGAGCGGTATCTAGGTCGTTGCATACGCCGATGACTATATGTTAATAGCCTCGGGAAAATATTTCTCTTCTTTGTGTGAGCTCTTAAAAACAGCATTCGACAAGCTCAGTAATTTGGCCAGTAGCTGTCGACTTAACAATAACCCATTAAAGACAGAACTAGAAGATATACAGTTGTTCAGGATACGTAGTATTTCGAACATAAACCATTAAAGGAATTCCGTTATCCTGGCGTCTTACTTGATTGTAAATTAAACTGGCACAACTGGAAGAAAATATTAATAAAAAGAGAAAAAAAGCCTCAATAGCTAAGGTAAGGGTAACCCTAGAAACTTTTCTCTCACTCGCCCCACTCGATGTTTTTTCGCTCTTTACTGAGGGATTGAGGCAGGCTTCGCACATAACCCACCTAAGTTTAAACGGGTCTATAGAGCTTAAAAATGTTTGCAGCGTATTCCAAGCAGAAGTGCTTGCAGTTTTCGAAGTAGCGAAACATCTTGCTTCACTTGAAGTATGTAGTTAACAAAAATATTTACATATTAATAGATAGCCATTTCCTCAATAACCAAAAGCCCAAACTGATGGAATGTCGCCGGAATGAGTTCATAATACTAAATGCAGCGAACACAGTTACCCTAGCCTTAGATGGGTCCCTGGAAATAGGAATAGGCAGATGAACTGGCCAAAAATGGGTCTTCCCTTGATACAAGCCAAATCAAAGCCTCGATGCTTAGGCCATTGGACCAAGGAAAAAGTAACATTTACCAGAGTTTCATCGACTCTTCAGTTGTCAGATGGTCATCTATCGACGTTGGTCGGGTTTCAAGAAATCTATGGGGAAATAATTCGAGTAAAAAAAAACAGGATACCTTCTCAAGATAAACAGGCCAAAAGTCCTAACGGGTCACAACTAAATGGGAACCTACATGAACAGAATGGGCATCAATTCATCGGACTAACATGTTTAGAGGGTGTCAATATTAAAAGGGAGGGGGGCTCAACTCACTTCCTTTGTGAGTGCCCCAGCCTAGCCAGAACTAGAAAAGCAGCTCTAGGAGAATATTTCTTCTACGAACTGGGGGACATCTGTCTTGTGGCTAAAGAACATCCTGAATTCATCCTCAGAATGGTTCTGGAAGCCCCCCACACCCTCCCAACAATATATTTTTAGATTAAAAAAAATTCCAACGACTCTTCGATTTGTTTGAAGATTTATTTTAATTAAATATGTTACTTTTATGAAAAAATAATGGTACCTTCCATATAAATGTTAGAATATCTTTTATTTTCAAAAACGACTCCTACGATTTTGGTAAAATTAATACGATCGGCAACTAAATACTTTAAAAATTAACGCTCATGAGTGAGCAGAACTTAATAAGCTCTTTCTCATGAGTAATAAGCTGTGAGCGTAATTATTTTTGCTCATGCTCGTGAGTATTTCAGTATGCTTATACTCATCCCATGAGCACTCTAATAGTGCTAATTAACGGATAGGCTCCCTTCATGAGTCGAGTGTGAGCAATTTAGTGCTTCTAAGCAATGAAGTGTGCTCGTATAATTATTTTTTTAGAATTTAGAATAAAAAGGAACCTTTTATGTTTTTTTTTGTTTTTATTGGACCAGCATTTTTTTGATTTAGTCAACGATAACTGTGACCTTAAAGATTTTTCATAACTTAATGAATAATTTTATTTTAAGTGCAGGTATGCCTGCTTTGAAATAAAATTCTTTTTACTTGCTTAATATTTTATGTTTGCTTCAAATACTTCTCATTTTAACTTAATTTTATTATAATATGTAGTTTTAAAATACTCGTACCATCAGGAAAATTAAATTAAAAAATATAAAAGAAATAAATATTTATGTCGAGGCAATAACATTTGCGAGAAGGATTATCATCTTGTTATTTTTTTTTTTATAAATTTTCAAACACTACTAATTTATCAGCAATCTAATTATCCAAAAGATCTATTAACAAATCATGAATTCTTAAGTGATTCTATTAAAAAAAAAAACAAATTTTATTATTATACTCTACACCTACTATTCATATTCTAAAATCAAATCTCTTGAAATAATAAAATAAAAGTTGTTAATACTAAATGAGTGTGGGTGGTATAAAATTATAATCATGTTCTTAAATTGGTGAAGGTCACACCATCACCACATACACCATTAGCTATATAGCATCAAGTGAGTAAGAATAAATATGCGATATTCAAATCAAATCGATTTTTTTTCAAAATATACTTATGGAAAAAAGAGAGACGATAAAATCAATCATATTATGAATTCTTATGTCCAATTAGTGCTCATATGCTAATTAATCAAAATTAATATAGGAAAATCTGGATTGAGATAGAGTAAAATAATAAAAACATCAAGTTCAAGAAAACTAGTTATTTTAAATAGACTACAGGGTGCTCGATGGCGAGGTCATTGTCCTAATTTAAATTTAGGCAAATAGGGGGATGAGGAACCTCAAAATGTTTTTTATGAGCTTCAAGATGAAAAGTAAAAGTTCATTTTATTTGACTACCTATTTTATAAAAGTTCAATAAAAAGTTTGAATTTCCTTCGCATTCTAGTAATTCAAATAACCAATTTTTAAACACCCTGTGGGTATGACTATTGCTTTGATATATAAGGCGAAAAATCTGCGACATTTTTTTGTATGATGCTAACACAAATTATTTATCTCTTTATGTTTTTTTTTTTTAACTGAGAACTTACTAATTGATTAATTTATCTAAGTTGCCAATCAAATTAAAAAAAAAAAATACTTTATGATGCGAAATGAAATGCCGGCATTTAAAAAAACATCATTCCAGTTGGTGAAGTATAATTGACTACAGAATTTTTACTGTCGCTATCATGATCAAAAGATTGGATTTTATTTAAAATATATTTATGCATGTATGTATGTGTTTTTTGTTTTGTATTGAATTGTATGCAAATTTTCACAATAAAAAAAAAATATCTCAAGACAAGATGATGATGGTGGGGAAGTTGTTGGGTGTGTGACTCTTGTTGATCCATTAATGGACATAATGTTTCGATTTTGACCATGTTCGTTAAGAATCGAAAGTAATTGAGTTGCTTTACAAGGTGGATATTATCACGATTTTTTTTTTCAAAATTTTATTGCATTGTTTATACTCATTTGTGTACATTTTGTTAATGTTTTATTGAATATTTCCGTCAGTTCAATGATATGTTTGTAAAATTTTGAGTTTAATAAAAAAAGGGTGTTTTGAGAGATATAAATCTTCCTGTCAATTTTTGTTGAATAATTTATAAATAACATGAATTGAGTTTATTAAAACAAAAAGGTTGCTTTTAAAGCTAAAGGTCAAAGCTTTTTTTTTTGTGAATAGAATTTTAATCGAAAATTTTTGTTCATTTTAAGAAATAAGGTTTTGCTAATTTTTTTTGTTTTGCCCTCGCAAGAAGGTACGCTTAAAATAAAAGTGCATACAAAAAATTGCCTACAATTTCATCCAGAGTTTGCTAGATAACAATCAATGGAACTTGTTTCTACACCTGCTCTTTAAGAGGTCTGGAATACTTTTTTAAAAAACCTTCCTCAAGATTCGACTTTAAAAATTCAAGTTAAAATTTTCTAAGCTTTGCAGTTTTAAAGTATTTTTTAATCAAAATCGTGTTCCTTCTCTTGTTGATCACTGTGTTGATTGCCCACGTTCTTTAACTCTCGCACCAATAAAATTTGTCGAGAACGATGAAAATAGAAACAAAATACATGGATTTTCCATTTTCAAAGTTCCTCGACAAATTTTATCCATGCACGAATTACGAATGTAGGCATAGCACACAGAGCACGAAAATGCTTACTCACGAATATACTCATTCTTTGCTCATATTTTGTTCAAAAGCATGAGCAATTTCCAAACACCTTCTCATGAGCATGAATATGAGCAAAAGTAAAAAAAGGAAATGTAGGAAATAAACGCACACTAAGGTATGTCAGAGAAAATGCTCACTTCACGAGCGTGAGTAGGTCTTTTTTTTCTAAACAACACACAAATATTTTTACGAAAAGCGTTTCAATGTGTTTTCGTTCTAGAATAGTTGCTCACGAGTAATAAATTACTCACTCTTGACTCATGCTCATGAAGCTAGCATATTATATATCTATCTATGAGCATTATGAGAGTGCTCATGAGGTGAACATGAGCATGAGCATATTCAAATGCTTGAGAGCATGAGCAAACATTAAAATGTTTACAGATAATGGCTCATGAGTAAATGGACAATATTTTAGAGGTGATTTGGGGCAACTACTACCTTATCTACTAGCTGCGCTAAATCCTAAATCTCATTTATGGTCGTATTTACTAGCCATATATAGTTACTTTATGACAAGTTATACATTCGTAAAACTAATAGAACTCGAGATTTGGATCAAAATTGACAATACGATGATATTTTAGACAAAAGCAATGGCTCTCGCAATTCTGTTTGTCTGTTTGGCTGCAGTCTAAACGGCTGCGTAAATTTTCTGGTTCAGTGCTATTATTTAGAGCTGTCATTCCCGCGACATGTATTTAATTTTTTTTAACCAACTGTAACTAAATTGTGGTACATTACGGGTTTGAACATTTGAGAATATTTTTTAAAAATATTTTACTTTCGATATCTCAAAAACAGGTGAATATTTTTTCCATACAACGGTGTTTTCTTTAGAGTTATAGAACTTTGAAATGAAATAAAATAAAGATGATTTTTTTTAAATTGACATAAAATGTACTTCATTCGAAAAATAATCTTCAAGCTGCGTTAAATCGCACGATCTTGCAGGGCAATTCACGGATCCTTAAACTGTGCGGTTACCAAACGTTTCCAAACGAAACGAGTTGGCTGAAATGCTGCGCCGTCTTGTTGAATCCACTGCTCCAACACATCATGGTTGTTCAATTGATGATCGCCATTGACTGTAATGTTGTGGCCAGCATCGTTTTCAAAGAAGTACAGACCAATTATTCGACCAACATAGACTTGAGGGTTATCATCACTCCTAATACGCCAGTTTTATTTATTGACTTATCCATTCCACTAAAAGTGAGCTTCATCGCTGGGTTCAATTCCCAGCCGCTGCCACCTAATAACAGAAATGTTTTTCCCGAGGGACTGACAAATCTTCCAAGAGGATACTTGCAATGAATAAGTGCTTCTCATCTAGCCGTTCGGACTCGGCCAAAAATTGTAACACGCACTCAGGAATGGTTGAGAGTTGTAAGTCACTAGGCCCTGGTTCTCCCCGAGCTGTTACGCCACCAAATTTATTTATTTTTATGTATTTCGAAGAGAACCATGATTTTCAATTTGCACAATTTGGAAGCGTTGTTCAAGCGTCGTCAGTCTATTCATGTTGAAATCCAAAACCAAACTAAAAAAAAATCACTTGACAGCTGACAAAATGGCCGCCAGTTCAAATAGTGTAGCCAACTTAAAGTTCTATACCTCTAAAAAAAAACACACCCTTTTTACTAGGGGTGTCGGAATTTTGTCTATATATTCAAAATGGGTAGGGTGGATCTTGTAAAGCATTTACAAAGAAGTAATTTTTGTTCTGAAACATTTCCCAAATTGAATTTTGAGACCCCGCGGCCGGTTTAAGGTATAAAAAACAATATTTGAAAAAGTGGTCAGAAAAACAATTTACATTTACGTCGATATGTGGTCCACAAGATTTGTTTGCTTTTGTAACCTACTGCTAAGAAAATAATAAAAAACTTCTCCTTAAAATTCCATAAAATAACTTTTTACTTTAAATCTTCATGAGAGCCCCCAAAAAATCTGTCGATTATCTAGCTGTTTTCGATAATTAATTGTGTCCACATATCGACGCAAATTTAAATGGTTTTTCTGACCTCTTTTTCGAATATTGTTTTTTCTTTTTCTTTTTAAAAACGGCTGCGGGGTTTATTTTTTATATTTTTTGTTTTTAACTCAAACTATTAAATCAGTTGTTTAAGTGCATTTAATTATCGAATTTCAAGCTTTTGAACATTTTTCTCTCATAATTCTAATGCCTCTTGAACATAAGAGCAAGTACGTGCGACAAAATCGCGCACTTTATCTTAAAGCTTTGCAGCATTTATGGTTACGTCAAATGTGTGGTAATTCAACAGAACTGCTTATTCGCAGTAATACGCAAACCAAGAATGGAAAGCTTTTCATTTTCTTGGAAATAGTGTGACAAAGAAGGTACAGGGTGTCTGCCGGGTAGATATACTACTTTGTTTGTTTATAATTTTTGATTAAATGAAAGAGAATGGATTTTATATTAATAAATGTTTTATTCAATGTCAGCAGTTATGTATGGAATATAATATCAGGTAAATGTCCGCCCCTGTTAGTCTCACAAATGCGAGCCCTCTCGAGCACATTTTTCATTACATTCTCACACATTTCACGCGGTATTTCATTAATTTCATCACGAATATTTTGTTTGAATTGCTCAAGCGTTTCGGGTTTGTTTGCATAAAACTTGCTTTTCAGATATCCCAGTTAAATCAGGCGATCGTAGAGGCCAATCAGCATCACCATTTCTTGACATAACTTGTTGTGGAAAGAGGTCTCGCAGTAATTCAATTGTAATCCTGGCTGTATGTGATGTGGCATCGTCTTGTTGATACCACATGTTAATCAAGCCCAAAGCATATTGTTGTGGTGTTAAAAAGTTTTCAAAGTTGTTCTCTGAAGACTAAGCTCCTGTGCACGGCGTCGAATTGAGGTGTATGAATTTTGTTGAACCATTCCTTTATAGCAGCCGTAATGTTTTCGGCCGATCTTGCAGTACGTTGTGGTCCATGCTTGGGCCTATCACCTACAGACCCTCTTCCTTCGAAATCATTCACTACACGATAAATAGTTCGTTTTTTTGTTTCTCCCAAAAATTTCACGTAACTTTCTCATCGTCACAGTAATCGATGATTGATTTTGATAAAATGTTTTAACGATTAAAAGACGTTGATTAATCGAATATTTTTCCATAATAAATTTGCCACCAGTCTACCTCACGACTGCCAAATATGAACTGTCAAGTCTAATGTTTACCAAAATCGCGGCAAAACAAAGTAGTTTACCTTCCCGACGGACACCCGTTGCATACCTAAATAGATTCTACTTAAATTCTTAGTACACAATATTGAGTTAAAATCTTTGATTCAAACAGTATTATCTGAAAACACGTTCGATCTAGTTCTCTTTGAACTAAGCCCTCGAAGGAAATCTTTTGAAGTTAATAAAAAAAACCGTTTGGCCCATTAAATTTTTGTTTTTTTCAGAGGTTCCTCAGGGATCAATACTTGGGCCACTATTTTTAACAAGATATACCAACGATCTTTATGCAATAGATGCCGTTTGTGGCGATAGTTTATGCAATAAATAGATGAAATATTGGTCACATAAAAGCTGTCATTGAACTTAAATGTTATTGTTTTTATTTTGTTTCTAAATCCGAACAATCGGATCTAAATAATGAATTTTGATTTAATAAATATGAAGTTTTACTTTCGTAGTTCTTTCATCCCTTCGCTCAAAATATGCATTAATATCTAAGTTTAACATAAAACGGAAAGTAAAAACAGCTATAATTGAGTTAACAAACTCATAAAATCAATTTGATCTAAAGCAAATATGTATACTAATCTCATAAAATAAAAGTATAGCGCCTTCTTTGGCTCCGTCAACATTTTTTTTTTTCACAAATTTCATGCAAATGCCTATCTAAACCAACCTTGATCAATAACCTATTTATGAGCAATTCATATTCTCAAAATAATCGTTTTATTATTCGTTGTTGTGGTTTTAAGATTGGTATAAAATTCTGCTCACCCGTCGTCACAATGACGCCTTTTTCATATAATACTGCATAAAAATCCTCGGATTAATCACATACGTTATCAAAATGTCAACTGATAACATTTATATATTTACCAGTTTAACATAATAATTTATAACAAAAAATTTCATACAACTATGCCTCAGTCTTAGTCCTCTTCTAGATGACTAGAGCAATGCAATTATTATTATTATTGCATTTGCTGCAATACGACACGACTCTCGGTGTAAACGTGAATTTATCTAGCCCGCCAAAAAGAAACAACTATGTACTCGTATTAGGAAATAAAATTCAATTTAGCTACTTGTCAGTTTTTTTTTTGAAAAATTGTCTTCTTGCTGTGCAGTGCAACCCCCCTTAATCAAAATTAGCATTTTTAAATAATCCTCGCGTGTATTTTTTTTTTATTTTTGTTTATGTTTGCTTTGGCTGAGTTGTTGGTGTATTTTTTCTGCAAACCACAATTGAGTGTAAAATTTGATCTTCGGCCGTGAGCAAGTAGTGTAGTTGTACAACGCGAGTTTTGATTATATTCTTTGCTAATTTTTTTTTTTTTTTTTAAATTATAAAATGCAATTATCTAATTGATATTTATTTTTATGTATTTTTTTTATTTTTAAAATTAGATCAAATGAAATGTTCGAAATTACCGCGGACTTTTAATAGTTCGTTATTCATCAAAAAAAAAAAAACAATGTAAATTTGGGCTTGTACTTGCGCCACTGCCTATACGAGTATTTTCCATTATAATATACGCAGTGCATACAACAACAACAACAACTACAAAAGTGAAGAAATGTGTTGGGAGCATACACTTTTACTTGGGCGGCATCTAAGTGATATTATTCATTTGAAGTCATGCGCCACAAACTTTTTGTATGTTTTTTTTTTTTTCTTATTATTATTTTGAATTAATTTATATATTATAAGAAGCTCAATTTTATGCTCTAAATATATTTTCTACCTGAGGAAACAGTTTCGAATAATTGTTGTTGCATCATAATAAACGCACTTAACTTTAATTGTTTTTGATTTTCCATTGACTGGGTTTTTTTTTTTGTGTTATTATGTGAAAATGTTCACAATATATCACGCACTATGCACTCAGAGAAAATTTTTAGTCATTAATAATATTGAAACCAGGAAGAAAAAAATTGAATTACTATGCACATCAAGTAGACACTGATTATCTTCAAATCAAAATGTTCCTTTTATCAAGAAATATGTAATTTGACGAAGCATTCGGAATCAATGTAATGTGCTTTAGAAAGAGTAATTTAAGTATTGAAAAACTGGCCCTAAAGGTGACTAATAATTTTGGCCAAAGCTGTAGATTTATGCTTTTTGGTTTTGCCTCCAAGTTGTGTTGAATTTACAATGAATTATTGTACCAATATATTTTTTTTTTTTCAATTTTTATTTTAAAACAGAAATTGTATCAGACTATTAGAATGATTTTTTCTTCTTTTTTTTCATTTAAAATAATAAAAATAAATCTGGTTAATTCAAAACAAATATGTGGCCACCTATTTGAAGAGAAAAATCTCATATTCATTTGTTTTGCATTAAGTTTTCCCCAAAATTATTGTAGTTTTAAAATAAAATACACGATTTTTGTTGGCATTTTTAAGTTCATTTCAAGTGTGAAGCATGACGAATTTTTTTTTTTGACTAAAAACATGCCGGTCAATATATATTTGCCAACAAACTTTCATTTTTTTTCTTCTTTAATTTTAATTTTAATGTTAACGGAAAATATATTTTGTTATTTTTGTTTACTTTTATCTGATTTTTGGCAATCTTGTTGTTTTTTTTTAAATTTTTTTTTTTTTGTATTCATCACAATTAATTACTTTTGATTTGATTGGTTTATATGAGCTATAATACATTCAGAAAAAAAATTATTGTGAAAATTGTTTTTGATCATGATGCCAGAAAAGAAAAAAGTTTTTAAATGGACAAGATAATAATTTTTAAGATGACAGAATGGTAAATAAATTGTTTTCTTTAAGGTAATTCACTCGGCAGTAAGCTACTTCAAAGTAATGTTTGGTTTTTTTAAATTCCATAAATAGTATGATTTAAGTTTTTTATAGGACCACTGCTCTTTAAATAGAGTTAATCCTATGTGCTGGGGTCTTCAACACTCAGAGAAAAAAGCAGGTATATTTTATTAATTTCAGGTTAATTATACGATTTCCAGGTTGTTATTTTTCAACCCGGTTGATCAGGTTAACTTTTAACAAGATAAAAATAAATAAATTTTGTGGCGCTACAGCTCATGGAGAAGCAGGATCTAGGGACTAACACCTCTCAACCATTCCTGTGTGGGTGTTGTTGGCAGGAATCTAACAAGATACCTGATTTTAATGTCATGTTAAATGTGCAGTGCATGACATCTTGTAAATTTAACACTACCTTAAAATAGTCATCCTTTAAATTTTACTTTAAAATCTAGTTAATTAAATAGGACATTGTTCAACGTCCTTTAAATTTTACATGAGAATCTTGTTAATTCAATATGAAGATCTGGTTAATTTAAAATCATTCAATGTTGAATGAGGTTTATATCGTGTATGTATGTCATGAATCCATGCTTCTCACAGCCGATTGAAACGCTGCTTATCGCTTAACTCGTTTTGCATTTTTCTGAAAGTATTTAGAAATTTATTATATTTTTATGTAAAAATACTTAGGTACTTAGTTTTGAACTATGAGGAAGGTTACACATGGAAATACCACTCATCCAAACGGCCAATGCGCTGCACAAACAACTGGTGGCAAAAATCAATGGCTCAAAATTATAGTGAAGTAAACTTGACACTAAAATAATTTTTGTGTAAACTAGGTGAAAATAGCGTCAAACTGACTTTATGTTTAAACACTTGAATTAAAGATAAAATCACCAAAGCCTGATTTAAGTTTTTAATGTCACAAACATACGAGGTGTATGACATCTGTCGCACGAACTGTCATTGAATATTTGAATAATTGAATTTTTTAACTTTAATATGCTAAGAAAATGGTCTTAACGCGCACTAATTAGCAAGTTTTTTTAGTTTAAGAAAAATTATAGAACTGTTTCAAAGTTAAATAATTATTAATTAGTGTCAAGCTTAGCCCCTTTAAATTGGCTGTTCATAATTTTGTGCCAGTAAGTTCAAATCATTATATTTGGATGGTGTCATGTTGAAATAAATTGCCAGAGTGCTACTTGAACAGGAACCCAGGTTAAATTCAATAGGTAATAATTGTTAAAAATAACCATACAAAACGTTAATGCAACGGTGAATAGAAATTGATTACAAAAGTGCTAAAAAAAACACGATCTCGAAATTTACTGTCAAAATATCTTATATAGTTACAAGAATTTAATATTAAAATAACAGGATATCTTCTAAAATTGACTTGAATATGGTAAAAAAGGCCACTAGGTTGATTTTACACTGGGTATAAGGCTTTTAAAATCTAAGAAAATACAAAGAGAATTTGAAAAGATAGAATCTTCTGTTTAAATTAAGCTCAAACACTTTAACCTTGAGTTATTAAAATCAGATATATACCTGTTTCTTTATAATTATATGGGATTGTGCATCATTTTGTTAGTTTAAAAAGTCCATTGTTAATTATTTACCTGATGTTTTTCTCTGAGTGTACATTCAAAAACAAAATTTCCAGCTTTACATTGTTCTTAAATTTCTTGCGCACGTTCGAAATGTTCTTCTGTAAAATGGCCATTAAAGCCACGCTCTTTGGTGGCACAGTGGGGCAGAATACCCTTAAGTTGGTATCAATTCCAACGAAAAGAGTGAAACCTGACTTTTTTTAATTTGGTTATGAAACTCCTAAGAAATTTGGAGGAGAGATTTTTTACCATTTTGAGCAAAATGTGCAATTCCATGCGAAAAAAAAAACAAATTTTCAAAAAAAAAAAACAAAACACCTACTCTGTTCATAATATTCGTACTCAAATTATTTAAGGCGAAAAATGTTTGCTTTAGCCTAAACCGCCCTTGGAGTCAACAATTATATTTAATTAATAAATTGTAGACTTAACAATGAAAAAAAAATATTTTTGAATTCAAAAACGCTTTTGCGTTCAAAAATAATTGTTTTTTTTTTTAATTTTTTGGGTCACAGTTTATAAAATAAAGTTTAATTATTAACCTAATGGGTGCCTAAGACCCAGGCAAACATTTGTTGCCTTAAATATCATACAAAAGTTATAGCGGGTCAAAGTTGTTTTTTTTTTTTTTATTTTTTTCTGTAAAAGACAAAACTAAATTTTATTAAAACACCTTTTTTATCCTGAGTAAAGCAGTAAATTTTGAAAATCATATCGATTTTTTATTGGAGATTTTAAAAAAATAAAAAAAAATTAAAAAAAAAAAACATGCTTCCTGGCGAAATTCATTTGATGTTCCTTTTAAAAAAATATATAAATTGAATGGCGCAACAGCTGATGGAGAACCAGGGCCTAGTGACTAACAACTCTCAATCATTCCCGTGTACGTGTTTCTGGCAGGAATGGGGGGGACCTACAATTTTTTGCCGAGTCCGAACGGCTAGATGAGAAGCACTTATTCATGACAAGTATACTCTTGGAAGATTTGTCAGTCCCTCGGGAAAAACATTTGTTTTAAGGTGGCAGCGGCTGGGAATTGAACCCAGACCTTTGGCATGACAGTCTTACGCACTAACCATTATGCCACGAGGTACTACAAGTCCCTTTTGTCCTTTTTCTTTTTTTATAAGCTTTGTGTTATCACCGGCTTAAATTATCTTTAAAACCGTCAAAACACAGCTAATATACGAATTTTTGACCATATTCTGGGTATTAATAGTGCTAAATTCGAGGTACTCCGCAGAATTGACCACTTTCCGCGGAGGATTTTTGCTTTGCTTCTGCGTCTTTTCATTTTTTACAATAGTTTTTAGTATTTTGTAGATATTTTTTTAAAGCCGTATCACTTTGGTATCAAATTTGGTGATGCACAAGCTCGTGGAGAACCAGGGCCTAATGACTTACAACTCCTAACCATTCCTGTGTGCGTGTTGTTGGCAGGAATGGAATGGAGGTGACCTACAATTTTTTTCATGGCTGAAAGTCCCAGTTCCTTGAAATTATCTATTTCCGACCCTTTCTCAAATATTTTAAAATTTTGTTTAAAATAAAATGCAAGATTTGCTATAAAAAATCTTGCAATGACCTCAATCAAGGGTCTTAACCTTTTATACTCGTTGTTGGGCAAGTTACTCTTACAACATTATCTTTTTTTATTTAACAATATGTTAAGTTACCGGTATCCATATTATTCAAGAACAACATTTTTCAAAGGTTATTATCGTAAAAAAACTATTGCGAAAATAGCGGCCTCAAACAAGAGTGACGGGCAGTGTACTCTTTTTTTATTGTCTAACATTACAATCGTTAAAAAATGGAAAATGTTACTATTTTTCACCAATTTTTGTATCCAACTCTGTTTCCAAACTTCAAAAATTTGGTCGTTTTTGGCAAAAGTGAGTGCTCACCAGAGAGTAAAACATTCTAATCTAATTCTAATCGAAAAAAACCATTTTCATTACTTGTAATTATAATTGAACAAAAATTCACTTACAAATTACATTCCTGTAATTGAAAATAGTAATGGCTTTTCGGAAGTAATTGAAAAAAATCACTGTGTTATTAACATTTAAGGTAATTCCTTGATTTCTTAGATTGTAATTCATTATATGTTTTTATCAATTCAAAATTATATTCATTATAACAAAAGTATATAAAAGTTATTCTATTTACTAAACTAATATCAATAGATAAAATTGCAACGAGAAATTTGATCATTTTATAATTATTTACGTAATTATTTTCAAAATGAGATTATTGACATTTTTCAACTTCATGTAATCAGTAATTGAATTTCTTCGATCACATTTAAAAGTAATTGAAAAAGGGTTCGGATATTTTATTGAAATTTAACTTTTTTATCATTACTTCCAAACTCTCATTACCAGCACTTCTTGCCCAATGCAATGAAATAAAAGAGGTGTCCAGTCTTCTCCAGTATTAAATGGACCAGTTTTATAAACAAATTCATAAATTTATACACCTTATGAATTATTTCTCCCCACCCCTTAAATAAAAATTATTACTTTTATAGAATACAATTTTGAAGTTTTTATTTAAAAAAAAAAATAATATTGAATAATATTTCTAGCTTACAAATACATTTTAAACCTATCAGATCTTTATTCTATGCAAGATCCTTGTGATGAATCACTCTTAAAATGGTCGTCTGTGTATATTTTACTTGTTTTTTTTTTTTCTCTGATATACAAATTAATTTCCCTTCAAATTCTTGACATCAAAATTAATTCATAATATTTTTCTTTGTGTTTTTTTTTTAGTTATGATCGTTCTTCAAGACGACGCAAAGAACGTTCGAAACGTTCTCATCGTAAGTCACCAACATCCGGAAGACGTGCCCATAAGTATCGCTACAGGGACGAAGCATCCCATAGTAGTTCACGTCGTCGCCATCGTGATCGTCCAAAGGAAAGGGATAATAGGACATCACCATCTAAGGTAAAACCATTTCTATTTATATACAGGAAAAATATATTTTATTTATAATTTATAACAAAACAAAAACAAACAAAAAGAAAGTAAAACAAAAAAGTTTCAACGAGACAAGAGGTATACAAACTTTAAAATGGTTAGGTAAAAAAGAATTATATAATGTATCAATATGTATTTGTTTTGTGTATGTAAATTTAGTTCATTATTTTTTTTTTTTGATTTTATTTTCTTTATAATATTTCTACCTATAGTCATTTTTTTTTTTTAATTTCTTTTAGCATTTATATCGATAGGCATACATACGTACTTGTATGTACATAGCTTAATTTTTAGGTATTTTATTTTTCTGAAGATACATTTTTAAAGTTTTGTGGATTGCATTACAAGAAGGAAATTAGATTTTGATTATTATAAACTAAGTAGGTATGTATTTTTTTTTATAAAGAAAGTTCAAGATTTTACCAATGAATTAATTACAAACATTAAAGTTTTAACCATTTTTTTAAATTTAATAATTCTTATTCTATTTCTAAGTTGGGTTACAGTACCTATTTGGTTATAAGGAACCATCTCATATTCACTGAAATACAATACAATTTCGTTATCTGGGTACAATGCCATGAATCCATGATTGGATTCAAAGATAAAAAGTAAAAACAAAAATTCAGTTTATTCCATGGAGTTACCAAAAAAAATCAAAAATCAAAAATCACACATAAAAACTTTTGCTCACGAAATTATACATTTTTCACCTTAATATGGTGAACGCATAAAATGTTAAGCTTTTTTCCCATCTTACCTGATAGTCGAAGGTCCAACATTGCTAAAACATGAACTTATTCCGTGTGTTTAGGAAAAAGTTTAACAAAATAAAAAAAAACTTCTCACGAAATGTTTTTTCACCACAATTCGGTGACTTTGAAAAATGTTTACTTTCCCAGATGGCCAGAACTGGCTCCAACATTGAAAAAACTGAGCATATTCCGTGCGGTTAGGGAGGAAAGGAGTTCAACAAAATAATTAAACAATTCTCACAAAATGATAATTTTTTTCACCATAATTTGGTGACTTTAAAAATGGTTTTGTTCCCATTTTTCCAAATAGCCGGAACTGGCTCTTACCACGATTTAACTTCGATGTCCTAAAAAGAACATTTTATTGAGCTAAAATATGAACTGCACTATTCGGATCGTTAAAGCGAGGTTCTACTGTATTAAAAATATCAGTGACTCAATTTTGACAAATAAAATTTTTGTTTATTTGTATTCTTTATTTTTAAAAATAAAAAAATGCTATTTATTGTTTACAAAATAACACATAGTCCCCCATCTGTCATTCTGTGGTTCTCAACCAAACTTAAAAAAAAAAAAAACTATAAACTTTTGACTTCAATACAAAACAAATAACAAATTAATTCGTATACCAATACCTATGCTTGCCAATAAATGCATGTGATTTATTTTTACTCATTCAATGCTCACCTAATTTTTTCGCAAAAACTTACGAACTACCAGACAGTCTGAGGGTCTACTCTTAACCGATTGGCAATATAAAAAAATAATCACTACATTGTCTTATATTTTATTTAATAAATAATATTAAAAATAATTTTTATATCAAGTTATTATAAATATAAGCAAAATAAATAACTATGGTTGTAAAAACATATAAAAAGGATAATCTTGATGATTTGGTAGGAAAGTTAATATTTGATATTTATGTTGGTGATTTTGTTGAAGAACAAGTATTTAGAGATGACAGCGATGATTATCTTGTAAGTTATTAAAAAAAAAATTATTTTGGAACACTCGAAGAGGAAACAAATTCAACTTAAATTAAGGAGAAATTAATCAAACTTTTAAATAATTTAATTGTTTATTGTGAACTTTATCTGTTTGTGCATTAGTTTTTGTTTTGCAAATAATTATAACAAAAACATAATTTGAATTAAGTTTCAGGCTTCTAGAAGCTTTGTGTGTATTTGGTGTATGGTGAGCTTTTAAAACTTAATTTTGTTTGTGGTTAATTTTCACTAAAAAAATGCATAAATAGTATCAATTTTAAAATATTTACAAATGTTAATTAGAGACAAACAAACCTTTTGAGTCGAAATAGAATATCGATGGTTTGTTTTGAACAAAAGTCATCCGAAAACAATTTTATTTTTGAAAAAAAAAACGAGCTATGTTACCTTCTTTTTGAACTTGTATGTCATCAAATTAGTTTGTGCCAAATGATAAGTAAAATTACATTTCATTACATTTTTAATAATATTACTGAACAATTTTTAACTGAAACCAGGCTATAGGTTCTCCGAAGGTTTTTGAAGCATTTCGAATCCGACCTCTTTAAATTGTTCTGGATGCTGTAAACATAAAATGTAAAAATGCTTTAAATGCAAAAATAAATTTTTTCATGTTTAAGGTTATGTTCCATTACAAAATATTTTTTCTGGAAAAATCTCATTACAAATTTTATAGAGGGTAATCCCCCCCTAAAAATTAGATTCAGAATTGTTTAAATATTTCAATTAATTCCAAATCATCCTAGAATACTTAAAAACATCGAAAAACTCTCAACCGTATTTATTAGAATTTACTTAAAATACCTCTCAATGGGAGAATAGTTATGCAGTGTTTAAGTCATTATTTAGGCTCTATTTAAATCCTTGCCTATTTATTTAAAATATTTCGAAACCTTATAGTAGCAAAACCCTTGTGTGTCAAAAAAGATAAGAAATCTATTACATTTAAATGTCATATAAAATATCCTTATGTAGCCACTATTCAACCATTAAACGCGTTTTGCTTCAAATGGCTCCATTCAATGTCACATTACTTTTCTGAATAACGTTTCTGCGTTTAAAAGAAATTTAATTTTAAACAGTTTCTAAAATGTGTTTATGAATTGAGTTCTGTTTGTTTAAACTAAAACTTTGTATTAATGTCATTGGGGATAGATTTTTTTTAAGTTTTGTATCATAAATTCTGAAAAAGGAAACAAATTAAACAATATGGCCAAGCTCTTATTCTACCACGAAATTGAAGAGTTTATGTTGTTGTGGCCTTTCATGCGTTTTTTAAATAACGGTTGTTATTGATTAAGCGTGTTAATACTCCCCACGTCTTTTTCCATACACTCAGAAAAAACTAGCTATTATTAAAAACAACACAATTTTGCTGACGAAAGGGTAGTGCACTCGGAAATTCCTGAAACATGTACAAAATTCTAAGAATTCTTTTTTTTTAATAAAGCTTTAAGATTATTTTAAGAATGTGCAAGCTTAAATAAAGCCAAAATACTTAACTCATTTTGCATAAACAGAAAAATAAATGAATTGCATTTGTATGGTTTTATTTCATTCTACCTTAGAAAGTGTTTCAATAATTAGTTACTAAATCAAAATTGTCTCAAACTTAATTTAAGACAAGATCTCAAATTAAGATTGAGCTACTTTAAAACAATATAAATGTTTCTAACATCAAATAAAGTTCTTTTTTCTTAATACAAAAATCTTAAGTTTGTTTAAATTTTTAATGTTGAGTTAAGTCTATTGGATGTTATTTTAGAAACAATGGAATTAGACTAAAAAAAAATATATAAGACCGATCGTTATGTATTTTTCTCTGAGTGTATCATTATCAAACTAACTTTCAAAAACCTTGTACAATAATTCTTAGACATTTATTATTCTCGTAATTGTAAGCGAAGCTAAGCGTCATCATGGAACAAACGAAGATCTAAATATTCGATTCGATTGCATTTTGTTAGTCGTTAACAAATAATGAAAATAAGAAAGGACCTAATTGTCTTCCTTGAGGAACCCCGGAATATACAATTAGATTTGCTGATTTTGTATCTTTAAACAAAGTAAACAAAAACTGTGGTTTGCAACGTAAGCATCATCTGGCCAAATTAAAAACCATTTTGGGAGTTCTTTCGATAGAATAAACTTAATTTTTTTTATTTAAATATTGAAAGCAAGTTGGTATCCATTTTGTTTACGCTCCATAAAATAATCTTTTAAATATTAGCATACTATAAAGATTATTCTTTGAGTTAAATGAATCTCTGAGTTTTTATATTATTTTTCCTCCCTAAGGCATTTATAAACGAATAAAATTTTAGGTTAAAAAACTATGTAGGTTGGAAAAATTTTTTAAACGAATTAATTAAAAAACTTTCTTTGGTCAAATTAAAAGTTCAATTATGTTTCAAAGATTACCCCGTAGTCGGAAAGCTGCTACTAATCCGGAAAAAAATATCACAGAATTCATTGTAGTGAAAAATCTCATACAAATTAATTGTCATAACGAACGGATTTGGTGATACCTTTAACTTGGGAATCTTAAAACTTTTCTAATTTCGTGAACATTTTTAAAACTTTCCGATTACGATGGAATTCATGAAAGGTTTGATTGTTCCCTCCTGGTCTTCCTCAGTCGAACTAAGGTATAGTACATATTTTACACTGGCCTCGCTCCATCTCTTACGAAAAGAATGGTAATTCTATTAGGTACATACTATTTTCTCCAATACTCCCCCAAAATTTGACTACGGTAAAAACTTATATGACCTAATTTTTAAAAAAAGATATTTCTTGCACATTTTACTCTAGGTCTTTTTTTCAAAAGAAATTTTATCAAAAATGACCTCAAAAGAGGGCGTGGTACACATTTTTTATCATTCTTTTGTTTTTACCAGTTATTAGGGAAATTCGTTTTATTTCATAGAAATTAGGCAAAAAGCTTTTTTATCAAAAACGCCCCCAAAAGTGGGCATGAAAAGAATTATTGCAAATATTATCACAACTTTTCTAAGGAACACACTCCTCATTTATATTAGTTTCTACAATTTGATGGGCTATTCTAAAAGCGGGCGTATCAGTAGATGAAAATTTTGTTTCATGATGCCTTGTGATACCCTTTATCATAGCTGAACATTTCATCCAAATAGATCGAATGCTTGAAATTTTATATATATAAGACCGCTTCTTCAACAACTTGAACCACTGCACAGTAGGTACCTCCATAGGCCAAAATTAAAAAGTTAAATGCCATTTATCAAGATTTTAAAGTGTCAATTAGGTTCTTAAAAATGTCGCTAAAGAAGGACCAAACATATTTTGACACATTATCTTTTTTTTCATTCATTTATTGCCATTCAAAGTTGACATATAACATACCGCTCGCTTATCGGTGAAGTTTAGAGAGCTTCTGATAGTGACGAATTGTGTTAAGAAAGTGTGGATATTATATAAAATCAAAAATTTTGTAAAAACGGCCCCAAAAGTGGGCGTGGTAGAAAATTTAGTATAGAAAAACTAAATGAATTTAAGCTATCAACAACAACTTTCTACAAGAATACACCTCTCATTTATATCAACTTTCACAATTAGAAGACAATTTTTTTGAATTAGGCGTGTCAGTGGGCGGGAATTTACTCTAGTCTGGTAAACTGGTTCCGATTTTATAGATTTATGACCGCCTCTTCATACAACCTGAACTACTATGCACAGTTTGCGTGAATTTTCAGATATCCTCTTTTTACACGAGATATTTTTTTTGTGTATACAATATTGTTGACGTTTTCTATATACTAGTACTGTCTTTAGCGTGGAAAAAAACTGATACCTTGTTTAAATGGAGAATTGAATCAGGATTTAGGTCCACGTAGACCTTGATCGGATTGAATCCGGACTACTTGATCCAATCCAGCTCGTTGTGATAAACCTGCGTCGAAATTTCGATCCGGATTGAATCCGATCCTTCGCTCCGCTCATGTAAACGTGGTATGAGCTACTTATTATTATATGAGGTGCTTATTATTATTTTCTGCAGCACTGAACACAGCCATCAGACATTCCAGTTGTCTTTCCAGTCAGTGCTGGAAAATTGGTTGGTTGGTGGGTGGAAAAAATCGAAACGTCACATTTAGGTTACGACAAATTAAAACAAGTAATTGCTCGGTCTCGCTCTCTTGTTCGTACTTAATACGCAATTTTTTTATATTGTTTTTTTCAGTTTCTGTGGTGTAATTGTTTAATAAATGTTTCTTCTGTGCAAAAAACCGTCCCAACGATATACAATGGGTATATAAAGACTACCGTTATCACTTGATAAAAAAACGTTATCCTGAAGAAAGTCAGATTCGACCGAAAATTGTGGGACTAGTTGAGAGGTGTAAGGAGCCACTATGCCCTGAATCTCTACGAACTGTTTGCCCACTAAATCCCATAATGTATTAGATTTCTAAAAAAACTATCTTTTATAAAAATTAAGCCTAAAATGTTATTTTTTTTCGTTCACAGTTCTTCTTAAAATATTACTCATACGCCACATAGCCCCCCACAAGAATTCACATTTTTTCTCCTAAAAGTATGAAATAGTTTTGTTGAAATTTTCTTCAATATTCAAAATGAACCGCCTCCCAATAGCCAGCCGTACAAAAAGGAAACAATTATTATTCCCTGTCTACTCATCTCTTTTTTGAATGTAATGATCCATTACATTGAAAACGCCAATGAATCATTTGTTTATTTTCGTTTCTAATTCAAAATAGACAGTTTTCCACTAAAAAATTAAATAAAAATAAACAAAAAATTACCCACCACAGGAGTTGAGATTTTATAGAACATTCTGAAATTTTAAGATCTACGATCTTAAGAGGTTTTCTTGAAAATCTCAAGAGACCTAAAATTTAATAAAATAAAAACATTCTCTTGAGTGTAAAGTTTTTTAAATCAAAACAAAAGATTTATCAAAAAAATATTATCCTTTTCTCTCTTGATTTTTCTCCAGAGATGTATAGTCATCCTCTTCCGTTGTAGCAATTAAGTTTTTGCGC
Organism: Dasysyrphus albostriatus; assembly: GCA_946251815.1. NCBI lineage: Eukaryota > Metazoa > Arthropoda > Insecta > Diptera > Syrphidae > Dasysyrphus > Dasysyrphus albostriatus. The sequence goes on along the minus strand of OX276335.1, from coordinate 16,713,468 downwards.
ATGACTGCAACCACTAATTGTATGCAAAACTTGTTCTTTTTCTTGAGGACGTCATGTAAACAACAAGAAAATGCTGCGCGCGTAGAAAAATTTAAAGAAACGTCACTTATATTGTGCATTGATTTTTCTCTTGTTCTCTCACTCTTTCTCTCTTCTGTCTCTCTGTATTTATATCTGAATTTGTATGTATCCTTTTATTCTAACTACACCTTTCTCTGTTCTCATCAACAAAAAAAAAAGTGATTAAAAAAAATCGTATCTGTGATTTTTTTTTCGCCTTGCGAACTTTTTAATGTTGTGAAGATGTGAGTCGTGTTGTGTGCAGGTCTGTCAGACTGTCTATCTATCCTCTGCGCCTTAGAGTAAAACTTACCCACCGCAGAAGATCTTCATTTGTCGGTTGTGCGCGGCGAACAGAAATCCGTTCCCCAAAAAAAAAAAGAAAAAAATCCACCTTCTCTCAATATATATTTTATTTTGAGGAACTAGAGATTTTTTTTCTATTTTGTTTAGAAATAAAATTTCGTTGAAGTTATTCTTCTTATTGCAAAATATAAGGAGAAAAAAATGTAAAAATAAAAATAAACTTTTACATATTTAAATTTAATACTTGAAATAATATTTTTTTTATTTTGTTTTTGTCCTTACCTCTGCCTCTTTACCTCAGTTATAATCGTATGATCGATCCTAATGTGAATTAAGTGGCGAAAATAAAAATCATCAACCAAAACTAGATACAAATTTTATTTTGTACAAAAGTGCTTCTTAACATAAATTTTAAAATTTAAAGAAAAAAAAAAAGGAATTGAAAAATGTTTATTTCCTTCTCATTATGACTGCGGATCAGTGAATATTTTTGACGCCATTGAGTCGAATGTGTTTTTAATCTTTTTTTTCTTCTTTCTCGAGAGAGATCAACTTATCTATTTTAATCTGTGATATAACATTGAAAATATAAATTGCAAAAAGTACAAGAAAGAAATTTAAATTCATTTTCTTCGTTCGACTTTTGTGTTTTTTTTTTTTTTTTTTAATTTTTTTGTCGATTTTGTTTTTGATGTGAGAAAGAGTGAAAATATTGCTGAACGTCGTATTCATCGTCGTCGTCGTCGTTTGGAAAATTGGATTATTGTTGGTGTAGACAAAATATAACCCATACGTACGCACACGGAAAATAAGGAAAACTTCTTCCCCTTCCCTTTGGATACAGACAGTGATACACGTTTTGCGCCTACTTAATGGCTGCTGAATTTTCATTATGTTGTGTAGTATATGGATGTTTAGTTTGAGCAAATAAAAAGAAAAACAAAGTAAAAAGTAAAAATCCGAACGTGTGATGTAAAATAATGGAGGAAAAACTATTTTTAGAAGAATACACTTCTATTTTCAGTTTATTTTTCGTTTAACCAATTTTTGACAAATGAATACAACAACAACAACAACAATAACAGAATTACAAATCGGGAACAATAACAAAAACAGTTTTCAAGTTTTTTTTTCTATTCAACTTTTTCCTAATTTTTTTTATATTAATTTAATTTTCTTCTTCTACGAATCTTGTTGATGATAAATAACATTTTATTTAGTATTTTTTTTTAAGTTTTTATTGCTTTTTCTGTATATACCTATCGTTAATAATAAAATTTGTAATGCTTAACAAATTTAATTTTACCATGCGCCCGGTACAAAATTTCATTTCGAAATACCTACATATATCGAATAAGCGATAAAACAGAAGTGAACGAAAGAACACAAATTTAATTGAATTTAGATCGATTGCTTAATGAAATAAGAAGTAAAATGTTAATGCAAAAAATAAAGGAAAGGAAATAACAAATAATTGAAAGAAAGGAATTAACCGCACATATCTACATAGTTATTTTAGAGAAAATAGAAAACAAAACTATAACCATAGGAAAATGTCGTCAAAGATCAAGGTTGCACGTTTCGTAATTAAGTAGATTCGCATATTTGAAATTACCTCTTGACTGCTTAACAAATTAGAAATTCAATTTCAAGATATAAAATGTCATTATGTTAATTGAGTAATGCTGCCGTCAATATGCAAAGAGAAAAAATTATAGTAACACACAAAAACTCTATTCAATCGGGGAATTGCAAGTTTTTCCACCCACTCGTAGAGACTTGTAGTTAATAAAGTGCTAGTCAATCTTACTTCTCAAGACACACTTCTTTGATTGCGGTGATGGTACCGTCATTAAAGCCTTAGGGAAGTTTCAAGAAGCCCTCTGTGATATCAGAGTTGGGTTGTAATCATTACAAAAAAAGTCAATTACGATTATATGTTATATGTAATTGAAAATTTTCAAGTACTGATAACATGTAATTTTAATTGAAAATTTCAATTACAAATTTACATGTAATTAAAAAAAACACTTGATTTAATTATATGTAATAGGAAAAAAGTAATTGGCAAATTTGTAATTATTGCTGGTTTTGTAATCATTACACACAAATGTAACAAGATGTGATGGATACAGCTTGTTTAAAACCTTTCTAATCCATAATATATGTTCATATGCCGTGTGAAGAGATTTTTCCTTCACATCTTCTTAAATGTAATTGAAATTTTGTGTAAACAATTACATTTGTATGTAATGATTACAAAAAAGAAAGTAATCATTACAGGTTTTTTTCAATTATTTTTTTTCTGTTCAATTTCTTTTCTCCAATAACATGTTATTAGTAATTGGAAATTCTCAATTATAAATAACATATTATTGTGGTTGAAAATTCTTAATTTTTTTTGTAATTGTAATTGGAAAAAGTCAATTACTGATTACATGTGATTGTAGTCGATCTACAGGTTCAATTAAGAAATGTAATAATTACTAACCAATTCTATGTGATATTATCCAAAGGGGACTAGCTATTACAAGGAAGTTATTCTATATCTATTAATTCTACTAAGACGACGATAATACCATTTACCGAGACTTCTGCCCCGCATAAAACCAATCCGGTTAGATGGAGAAGTAATCCAAACAAAAATTGAAGTTAAATATCTTGGAATCACGCTAGACTACTTTAGAATAAGCATGTAGAATTAACTGCCCACAAAAACCGATACAACTCCAAAAAAAACGAGAAGTAAAAACGAGTGGGTAGCGGAAACAGTAAACTATACTCTCAAAGCAAATGTCTGAAGCAAAAGAATGACGGATCGAAAACAACTAAAAAGACTGGGGTTTAAATCGTTGGGCCTAGAATTAAAACTTTCCAAACCGATGAGACCGTCAACCGTCTTTATGGTGGAACTTCACGCCAAAGCGAAATGCGCAAAACGTAAATGAAAACTACCCCACAATTTCGCCGTTAAAAAAATTGTTTGACTCCCCCCTCCCCACACACACCAAAATCCTAGTTACGCCACTGAATACAGGTGTATGCTGCGTATAGAATTTTTGTTTCTGTTATATGCGGGGTATTTACATTCGGATATCAAAACAAGCGTTACAACATTTTAATAACAAGGGCCTCACGAGTGACAAGTCTAGTTTTTCTACAAAGGGCTTCTATCTCTAACCCTTAAATAAACTTAGCAGAAACTTGCTATTATCCAGACGGGGGAGATCATACCCGTTGGAAAAAGCAATGTGCTTTTCAACGGGGCACTAGAGAGTTTTTTATAGGTACCAGCAAGGGTTGCTATTGGGACCCTTCTCAAAAATTAACCCTTTTGGTTCAAGCCGCGAACAAAAATAAGGTTGTCCTATTTCGACAAGAAGCCTCAGCTCTGAAGTTAATTTGATCTTGTTGGGCTGTAGTCGCATAATGCTCCACAGTGTGGCCTAATGGATTCAAAACACGTGAACAGCTTCTAATCGACTGATTTGCTTTATTTAGAACTGAAGGTTCTAAATATTAATATCATATTTAATATGGACGAATTCCATATTAAATATGATATCTCGCATCTAGCCAGACTGTCTGCTGTTCGAATTACTATGACCGAAAATTATAGTAAACAGTTAAAGTTGCGACCACCGACTGGGAATTTCCTGACGACTTAAACGTCAATAAATTAGTTTCAAGGGTGAGTTTGTATTAAAATACAAAATTGTTATGTTACTACTTAAAACCCCTAAATGCGGATCGTGGTTTAAAGTCACCGAATTGTTTGACCAAAAATGTTCAAAAACTGTGTTAAACTGATATGCATTTTCTGCATTTTCCAAAAAACACCATGCTTGGCCTGTTTCATTATTTTTCTGTATTTCCGATTTGCTTCCAAATCGTTGGTTCATAAAATGAAATCCTTTTTTTTTTTATGTAATTTGTAAAATGTTTGGCTTTACCTTTCCGAAGGGTCCTAAAAAATTGCATAAACCTATTATGCGAGATGTTCTCTTTGGGCAGTGTAGGCCAAAAAGCGTTCGCACCATATTATATGTATTTATTGAAGGCTTAAATGAATACGATTTCAATTTTTAAATATCATTTAGAAATTAAACAAACAAAAGCTATAAAAAACAATCATAGATTATTTATTTTACTTGAAACTCTTATAACTAGAAGTAGAAAAAAAGCAGGAATTGAGACGTGCATTCTCTTCGAGGTTATTTCTTCTTCCCCAAACGTTAAAATTCTATTGAAATTCTTTTTTGCTTCCTTAAGTTGCATATTTTATTGAACAGTTCTATACCTCCCTCCCCTTACTTATCTTGCTTCCATTTTCGATTTATTTATTTTTTTGTCAACATATATAGACGAAGTTGTTTATAGTTCACACTTCTTTTTGTCTTTATTTTTTTTGTAAATTTCTTTGATGATAATAGAAATTGCGCGAATCAGTGCCAAGCAATCGCATTCGATATAGTTTATTCATAGATTTGAAATTTTGTACCGCTCATCACTACTGGCAAAGCATTGCAAGACTACGCGTTAAGCAATTCGTCGAGTCGATGTACCTTTATACGTTCGATCAATCAATCGATTTAGAACTGAAAACAAAACAAAAAAAGTGATAATTTAATTGAAATTTTCATTCAAACGACTTTTAGCGAGCTTTTTATAGAAAATTATGCACCAAATTTATTACTAAAATCATAAAAATCAAAATAAACCCCAATTTACTAAATTAATATTAAAATGGACTATGAGCATAGCGAATTCCTCGCACTAAGCAGTGCTTCGTCGAATAGTCTGACAAACTTAAATAAAACAACTGTCGCTACCACCAATGACAAAATTAATAACAACAACACCAGCAACAATATGGAAACTTGCAGTAGTCCAATTGACAATTCAACTGAGAATATAACTGCAACACCGCAACACAATTTTAATTCGCGGCGTAGCTATAGCAGCAGCAACAGTGATGAGGTGTCGTCTGCAGCACCTCGCAATGCCCTATTCTCGTGTTCAACGCCGGTGTGTTTGAAATTGCCAACCCTACCGCAATTTATTCCCATTGACTATCAAGGTCAAGAGTCGTCGACTTCGAAATCATCGATGTCGTCGTCATCGGGTTTTTCGTCGGTGAGAGCAGACAGTGGTATTGGCAGTAGTAGCAGCAGCAGCTGCGGTGGCGGTGAAGGCGGCAGCAGTAGCAACAACACCAATAATCATTTGCTGATAACGACAACCACAACCACCACCGAGAACGTTAATCCAGATCCCGATGGAAAAGGCGGCCAAGAGCAAACCACCACAAAGACTACGACAACAACAACCACCACGGCTATACCTGTTTCGGTGCCCGATTTGGCCAAACTCGATCTAACCTCTCCGAATGGAATCGTATTCAAGAGTGGAGACCTTCGCATGACGATGAGTGAACTTGACGAGTTCGTTGAGTCAGCTGTAGCTGAGACCCTTGCGGCTGTCGAAGCAGACAAACCGAAACCAAGTCATCGAATTAAGACACCACCACCGGTGGGGGTCAATTTGGGTGTCACTCTGAAACGAGTCACACCTCCCAAAACGCAAATATCTGTGAAGAACGGTCCAATGTTAGGCGTCGTGCTGCGTAAGGTTGAAAAGAAAGTAGAACCTCAAAAAAGCATTCTTGACGATGATAAGCCACTTTATCATCTGTCAATAGTTCGCACTGCTTGCGATAGTCCTCCAACCAAGTCCAAGTTAAAACCAAAGCTTAAGCCAAGACTCCCAAAACCTGTTCCATTGCAAAAAGTGGCCACAATTGCTGCTATTCCTTTGACTCGTCCGTCTACCACTGCTGCAGCAAAAACTGCTGCTGGTGCTGCAAAGCCACCCGTTGGCACGACTGCTGCTGCTAAACTTGCTGTTCCGCCACCTGGAACGGCCCTGCAAAAGACCAAATCTGCGACGACTATCAAAGCTTCCAGGCCACAGCCAGGTGTGCCAATTACTATTCAAAAAATCGAAGGCGATAAGATTATTATAATCAAAAAGATACAAATCCCGAAGAATAGTAAAGTGCCTGCTAATTTCATACAGGTTGGTTGTATCTGTCTGTCTGTTTTTGTTGTTTTGTTAATTTATATTTGTTTTGGTTGTTGGTGGTGTCGTCGGTTGTTGATGATGTTAAATGCAAGTCCTTTTTTTATATATAGAAGCAGAAGAGTTAAAATGTCTCGAGATGTCATTTTTAATGTTGGCATAAAGTAGTTGGCATAAAGTATTATCATCATAATAATTTATTGTTGGAACAAGGAAATCATGTATCATGCATGCATGACACCTAAATGCATGCCTGTAATAAAGTTGTTTTCATCCTGTTTAAAATAGATCACAATGATTCACTTATTCAAAATATTTTTTTTAAATGTCATGTCATTAGTTGATTCATCCAAATCAATTTTCAAATATCTAAAATTAAAAAACTTATCATGAATCTGCTGCACTGTTTGAACATGTCTCAACTTTCTCTTAGTAATAGCAGAAATGCAGCAAATCGTAACCGAAGCTGAGATGTTTGAAAATGTCAGTAGTTCAAATAGTTCGAGACAGCTCATAACATGAGACCATGCTTTACGAAATCGAACAATTTTATGTTTCCGAAATCTACAACTAGACAATATTGGCATTAAAAATTGACAAGTGTGACATGTGTCATCCTGAAAATTTATAAATTAAAAAAATAAACTGTCAAGTTCTTCCTCCATGGCGACAGTAACATAAATGTATCAATTTCTCGAATCATACAGAACTCTAATGCTCATGGAATTGTGAAGAAAACGAGAAATCTTAGTCGATTTAGTACCGTTCGTTATAACTTTTTGAAACATTTTTCTGGGGTATTGCCTCTTGCATCTTGTCATGTGAAATGCCTCATGTGAGCAGTTCGGATTCCTAAAAAAAAATTTAGGTCATTCCACGCATATAAAAATGGTGGAGAGTTGAAAAGAAGAATTTCATCTTCTTAGTATCGAACTTATTTCATGTGGCAGTTTGACATTTATACAAAAAGGTTTGTTTGTTTCATTTTTTTTTTTTACAGCAGCAGCAGCTGTTATTTTTTTAAGGCTTTTTCTTAAAAAAATACTCCGATTCTAGTTGAAAATAGTTTAAAACAAAGAAAAAAAATTAGAAACTGAATCAAAATGAGCAAACTGTAAAAAAGTATCATGCCGTAACTAAGCTGAAATTTTTTTAAACTTCTTTAGAAATAAGTGCTTAGTCCATCTTCTGTGCATTAATATTGAAAGAACTTAACAGAATTCACATCATAGCCGACCAATTAAGTATATCTTGGCAGTTTCCAATATACTCTGAAATGCCAATTTACAGTTAAAGATTTCTTGTCAAGTTGCAACTGTCACAGGTAATGCTGTGTTTCCACTTGTCTTTGAAGTGACACAGTTTGACAGATCTCCATTTGGTCGTGAAACGTCAAAACTTTCAGCTCATTTCTACTTGTAGTTTTCACTGACACACAATCGTTGGCATTTTCAAAGACAAAAAAAATTGTCTTTTCATTGACAGCTAGCTATATCCGTTTGCTTCATCTTTTATGAACTGACACTGAGACAAATATTCACAGCTACGTCAAAAAATTTGATTAGTCGGTGTGTCATTTCATTTATCAATGACGGTGTTCATACGAGCTTCACGTGAGGCGACTTATTTTGACGTCTCTCTTTTTCATCTCATTTCTACTTCTTGAAAAGAAAGAGATGGCGAGGTGAGGCAGAAATTTTCCAATAAATTTAAAAACTTCTGCCTCACTTTCTTTTCAAGAGATTGAGAGTGAGATACAAGTAATAGACGTCAAAATGAGTCGCCTCACGTGAATCTCGTATGAACACCGTCAATTGAACTTCTTTCTTGTCTTTCAAATTTGTTGTATTTCATTGAGTGTTTGTCAGTTCAAAGATAACCAATTTCGGAGTATTTCCTCTTGTTATTTTGTGAAATGACGTAAAAATGCGTCCTTTTTAGTTGGAAAATGACAATAGAAAACCTAGCATAAAATCAATCCGATCACCTACCAATATAGTTTTTCGGTTTGTTGTACACTCAGGTGTATCTACTAATTGATTTTACTTGTCCATTTTCTTACAACAGGTCCTAATACAATGTTTTCATAAGGCCAAATGAGGTAACTTCGTTGAAAATTTCCAAATTCGATACGAAATCATTTCATTTCCCATACAAATTCACATTTCGAAATTAGATAATTTCAACCAAATTTGCACGAAATTAGGTTGGAAATTAAGACAAAACCTATTGAACACACCCAATTGGTCACAGTTTAAAGAGCTCTGAAAAGATTTTGTATGAAAATGTCTAAGTTCAATGGATCTAGAAAGAAATAAAAACAACAATAAAAAGCGTTTAACAGCCAGTTGAAATTCAAAAATGAAATGAGCTGTCAAACGAAATTACCAAATTACAAATGAATACACTTTTTGTGTGATTTTCGAAATTACCTCATTTCGGCCCTAATGAAAACGTAGTATAACAGACGTTTATTGCCATTATCTTGTGCCTCAGCAACAATTTGGGTGTAACACATCAATGTAAGGTGTCATCATTCTTGATCCATATAAAATGCAACAGTTATTGAATTTGAATGCCTTATTTGTTGATCCATCACTTGGTCTTAAATGCTCTAACAATCAGTTTGTTCACAGTGAGTTAGATCTTCTTCTATTTACGTTTTGATTTTCACAAGTTCCGACGAAATTGCACTAGGTAATCAACAAAAATCAGCTGATTAGTGTTTTCGATGATTAAAAACTGAAATTATGTTTTCATTGATTACAATTTTTTTTAAAACAAACACATTTCATTACCAACCACGATTTTTGAAGAAGCTGTATGCCGAAAAGAACGAACTATAAGTGTCCTGCTCTATCCTAAATACGAAGGCTCCATTTAAAATATTTCTCATGCGATGAGACTTGTAATCTGGGGCTCAATTACCGCATCATTTTTCGGGTAAACGTTACTGAATTATGTGAGTTTGACATTACCGCTCATGATATATCGAGGAATCATGTTCTCGTATACCTTAATTTGAAGTGGCTACTTGCTCATAAGCAGGGAGAAAGCTTTCTAGAATCATATCAGCTACCAGGTAAACTGCCAAGTTATCACGGATAGACAATGCCAGAAAGGGTCAATGCTGAGCAAGCTCTGAGTCAAATCAGAGATCTGGCAAATTAATTAAATCCGAAATAACTCAGAACCAGTTTTCTCGTTGAGGATTAACTTTGAACTTCAGATTCCAACTACCTTGTGAAATAAAAGAGTGGCAATGAAAAATGGCCTTTCAATACCAATTTTGCTAGAAATATCTGTTCAAATAGTCCAGAGTAAACTCAACAAATTTGGTGAGTTAACTCGGATTTAAATCGAGATCTAAGTGACTAAAAAATGTATCATGAATTGCATAACTCGGACTAAGCCCAGAAACTAGAATGATCTCGTTCTAATTTCATCCGGTCGATTCATCCGGTTTCAACTTGTTTCACAGAATAAATTTTCTGGGTGTTGCAGTTCTAAATATTCGCTGCATGGACTTCCTTTTGTTCTTTAAAAGAGCGTGTCCTTGATCGCATCCATCAGCCATTCCAGTGAGACAGCACCTCGGATAAGTGATTGTTCTTCGATGTTTGGCATTTTATAAAAAATAAGAACGATCGACATTTCGAAATTAAAAACTGCAATGTTGTTCAAAGTCACTAAGAATTACAGTTCGACATCGGCAATAGAAGCAAGCGATTGTTAAAGCTATTGAATGACATTCAAATTCTCCAAATGTTTGCCATTTAAGACGAACTTAATTTAGGCGGGTCACAAACGGTAATGCCACGTTGTCACATTTGAAAGTTCAACTTGGCGCATTGCCAATCATAATTAAGAGTGCGTAATTTTCCTGAAACTACGTAATTTCTTCAAGTGCGAAACTGCTTGTTTTTCAAACTACACAAAAAAATAATCTTCTAAATTAGCACAACGACATCCGATGAACAATCATCAATCCTTAAGTATGTACCTTCCATCGATCGATTTTTCATCTTCTTTAACCATCATCGTGTTACATTAACCTGATTTCCCTCTGACCCCAACAGTTAATCATCTCGGTACAACTCAGTTTTAATGTTTTCGCATTACGTACTCATCCTTCATATATAAATCATTGCTTCATCAATTTAATCGCACATACAACCATTTCAAAACAACAGTTATATTTCTCAATCTCTCAACTCTTGCAATAAATTGCAATCTGAATTATTAACGCGCAGCACTAACTCGATTCAAAACATGCTAAAGCAAAAAAAAAAAAAACTCTAATGCCATCAGTTAATATTCTTGAACTTAATTATACCCAACCGTCGTCGTTGTCGTCGTCAACAAGATACAAAAAAAAAATACTAAGAAGAAGAAGAAAATTATACTTTTGAATAAAAAAAAAAGGAAAAAAAACAAGATTGATATATTTTTTTAATGTTTTTATTCTCCATTAACTTTATGAATATGTAATTTCACTTTCTAACCTCAACACTCTCAATAGAGTCAGCGCAATAAATCATAATTATGCGATAAGCAAAAAAAAAGATTGATATATCGCGAATAGCGCAAGGTGCAACAAAAAAACAAAAGATAAAGACGAAAAATATGCGATCAAAGATCAGCTGCAATGAATTTCCAATATTCCAACAATAAATGTGTGAAAATGTTAGAGATTTTCCATCAACACCAACAACGGTCACGTGCTGCTATTCCCCGCCGCCAACTTCATCGCCATTATCTTCTTTTGCTACGACTTTAACGGCAACGACAACGACACCAGAAAAAATGATTTCTTCGCAGCAATTATTATCCACTACTAAGCCAGGTGAAAATGTTGTTACTATCAACAATAATAACAACAACAATAACAACCTCAACATCTTAAGTAACCAGCAGCAGTTGCAGTTGCAGCAACGCATGCAACAAAACACTAGCAACAACCAGCTTAGCAAAGCTGCCTCCTCTATGGCGATCAATCATCATAATAGAAACCATAATATTTCCAGTCAGCCGATAAAGAAAATCGAAAGTCATGCCACTCCCCCGGTTGCTATTCCACCCAGATTAATGGCTGCCCAAACAGGCTGCTCCCCAGCCTCGAGTTTGTCTCTATCATCTTCGACTTCTTCGCCATCGACATCTCCGCCACCTCCTTTGCCGCCGAAACTCACGAAAACTTTATCGGCCGGTGTCATCCATCGGATATTGAACAACCCCAACACGGATGGTTGCAGTGGCTATCCGTCGAACCAGATGAGTCGCAGCATGATGGCTCCAAATCAAAAGCCAATTACATCCATGACCAACATGTCAAAATCAATAACCAACGATAGCAGTTTAAATAACAATCTCGACCTGCTGCTGGAGAAGAAACTCCATTTAACGAAGGATGTCTCAATTCCAAGTGCCCCGGGTGTTGCTGCATCGTCAGCGTCATCGGTCCCTGGCAAAGAAAGTGACTATTACGATGTAGAAATCGATTACATGAACAAGTATCTGCAGAGCTTGCCCGATTATGGTGAACTGGATAAGAAAATCCACAAGGAGTACAAAAAGTGCGAAGACCTCTGCGATCAAATGCAAAATTTCAGCACTAATCAGGCTTTATCGCCATTTAGACGCCAACAACAACAGCCGCAAGTGCAACCACTTTCTAAATCCAGTTCCCATCAAAGTGTAACATCAGCGGCAGCATCGTCGTCGCCGATGGTAGGAATCCGGCCTCCCATGGTGTATCCCAGACCTGTTCTGACATCGTCATCGATAAATATTCCAACTGCAGATGCGCCTGTTGCTGGATCGAAGTCTCGTCTGCAATTTCCCTCTACGGCTGTGCCATCACAACCATCCACCAAACTTATGAGGAGTATATCCAGTTCTAATGTGCCACCACAATATGGCGTGGCTCCTCCGTCCAAGCATATTCAAATGTTGCCACTGTCCAATGCTCCAGTGATTGCTGCTGCCTCACCCTCACAGACTGCTGCTGCTGCTGCTGCTGCTGCATTGCAGAAAAGCGCATCGAACACTTCGATAAAATCCAATTTGAGTGCTGGCAAACAGCTTATGAATAATTTCTGGTCAGAGAATCTGGGATCTACGGTAAAAACGCCAAAGAAATCAATTTGGAATTATGAGAAGATTTGTGCTCCCACAGCCACTATTATCGAACCAAAAAGATTCATGCAAAATCATGAACCGCAACCGAACAAGCTGCAGAAGAACTACTCGCTGTCTCAATTGGACAGGCAAATCCAACAAAGTGCAACGAAGGAAGATCTGTACAAGCTTATGTGCAATGATAATCCAATGCCACCAGCTAAGGCAATGGCAAGTAGTTTCCTAAGTAAAGTGCCAATAAAGGTGGTTCAACCGACCAAGGAGCCCGAAACGAGTGCAATGAGTCTGAACAAGAGTGTGTCATTGTCGCACGTGCCAGGCAGCATGGGGGTTCTGAAGTCGGCGAGTAAAACTCACATACCGTGCTATATGAAACACCTTCCATCGCTAAGTCGAAGTACGTCGAATAGTGCGATTCTAATGAACCAGAAGGATATCAAGGAGAAGCAGCCACAAAAGCCTCCATTGCCGACTCCTGCTCCTGCACAACCTTTGCCAGCGGTAATGACAGCATCGACCCCCCTTGTGGCATCATCATTGACAAATCCAGGTCTACTCAAGTCGGCATCAAGTTCAAGTGTTTTCTTGCCGAAGTACCAACCGTTCTATTTGCGGCCTAATGAATCAGCAGTTCCGAAACATCAAGAACAACAACAAACACAACAGCTGCAGCAGCAGCAGCAGAATCATCATCCAAATCCAACTCATGCAGATGTTTCTTCACCAGCACCTGCATCAAATATGACGCATGCAACACCACAACACGATAGGAAATCAGAGAATAGCAGCAGTAGCAGCAGCATAGCTACGAGCAATTGCTGCGCCACGCATTTGCCCCAGCTTTCAAAATTTACTTCATCATTTCATATTCCGCCAACAACGTTGTCGGCGTCGTCTTCGAATACAAGCAGCAAGCAGCAGCAACAAATAAAAAATTCATCTGCGGCGCCGATGCCGGTGGCGGCGGAACCACAACAGCCCCCACCGCCAATAGCTGCTGGTATAGTTGGCGGTGGTAGTGGTGGTGTTGGCTATAAAATTGCGAAAACACAGAGCAACGTTGATTTAGAACTTTCGAAACGCCAAAAAGATGCCGAAAATAAAATCGAGAAGTGTCTCAATGATATGTTAAAAATATCTTCTTCAACCAATTACAATCAGCAGCAGCAGCAGCAGCAGCAAAATCAACAACAACAATTGTCGTCAGTGAATTCCCCTGCATCATCCTTGGCATCGTCGCAGTTGGGTTCAACCACAACAACGATGGCAAAGTCAGACAAATGTCATTTACAACAGCAGCAGCAACAACAGCAACATTCACTTCAACAACAACAACAACAGAATTCAATACAAATGCAACAACCTGTTATTGCAGCACCGCTTGGTTCAGCAGCTGTTTTGGGCGCCATGCAACAAAAATCATCTCAAATCAGACCGAACCCCATTGGAAAATCATATAGTGCATCGCAAGTACATCAAGCTTATCATCGTCAAGCTATTCTGCAACATCAACAGGCACAGCAGGAACAAATACGTCAACACCAGCAGCAGCAGCAACACCATCACCAACAACAACAACAGAAAAAACCGTTAACAAATTGGAATGCCTATGGGATGGATCCCTACCTGCAGCAACAACAAAAATTTATCAATCAAACCAAACCCCAACAACAGCTTCAGCAACAACAACAACCTGTCACTAATAATCTGTCATCAACAAGTAGTGGCACTAGTGTCGGCGGAGTGCCTTCACAATCAGTTTCAGTCCCGTCCAAAACGACTTTCTCCTTCGAGAATGCCTTTTCAAAATTCAAGAACAACAAAGAAAATAAGTTCCTTCCGCCATTGGGCTTCCTTCAACAAAAGCCCAATCCTCTATCTCATTCTGCCTCGTTTACTGTTGGAAAGCCAACGGCTGCTTATCAACAACATCAAATGCACCAACATTTACCGACAACGGCAACGAAACAAATGTTTAATAATTACAAAAATGGCGGAGGTGGTGGCAGCGGCAGTGGTTGTTGTTATAACCTGGGTCATTCCGATGAACGAAAAAACATTTTACAACCATTCGATCCGTACTATTATGCGAAACAACAAGCTGCGACAATGGGTAGCAATTCGAATGTGGGAGGAGGACAACAACCACACTATGCACCGAATATAACACAACCGCAACAAACTCCTGCGCAACAACAACAACAACCAAACACAACACAATCATCTATGTGTTTCAATCCTTGTAATAATATGTCTAAATCAGCACTACATTATCTCGAGGTAGATTTTTGTTGGTTTGAGATTCTATGCGTTTTTAACAAAAAAATGTTTTATTTACTCTATTTTTTTTTTTTTTTTGTTTAAGGCGCTGTGTGTCTTTGTTTGATGTGTCGAAATATGCCTTTGGAAGATATTTTGAGTTTCCTAATTGCTTTGGTAATAACAATTGCATGGTTTTAAATAATTATTTTTATTTACTTTGACTGACATCATAAATCTGTTATAAACAAA
This sequence comes from Dasysyrphus albostriatus, assembly GCA_946251815.1. NCBI lineage: Eukaryota > Metazoa > Arthropoda > Insecta > Diptera > Syrphidae > Dasysyrphus > Dasysyrphus albostriatus. Next base: position 16,698,369 of record OX276335.1, on the reverse strand, counting down.
AAGCTCTGAAATATTGCCAACTTGGCAGCACTTTGTTAACTGATGATTCGAATATCTCGCCAGAGTAAATCACCTCCCCTCCGTGTACATTTTTGATTAGAAAAATTTCTTTTGACTATTTCTTGCTATCTGTCAAATGCCAATTTGACGTACATATATGTCAAACATGGCATTGGCTGATTTAATAAAAAAAAAATCTTTGATCTGCGGCAACTCTATTGGAATGTATGGCGGCTGTTCACTCCGGCGATTTGAATTCGTACGAATTGAAAACGGATAACGAAATGATACCGGAATTTAAAGCAGTAAAAAAATAACAGATCATCGATCCGTTCGATTTAATAAACATCTTTGATTCATATAGACGTTTGACAAAGCGAACAGATCCATATTCGACAATCTGCCCTTTTGTGTCGTTTTCAATTGGGGTATCTTTTTGTTCTCCGCTTCATTCCGTGCGAAATCAGTCTGACCTAATATCAGAACATCCGTTTGTATATTTATTTTTAACGTTTAACAAATGGTGATTTAGTCCGAAAACAGACAGTTTCAGCCATTTTTTACAGTTCTCTTCGTTCTGAGAACGTTCATTCGTACTCCTCAAAACTTAACAGTTAATCTACCAGTAATAGTCTATGGAGTCGTCAAATAATCTTATAAATAAATAAGATCAATGGTCAGTAGGCACTGGATTCAGCTAGTTGACAGCTGTCAAAATCTAATATAGAATTAAAAGTTGACCAACATGTTTGGTGGTACTTTTAAAGCTTCTTTTTTTTTGTATTCCTTTTGACGTCCATCATCTTCAACCACTGTTATTACCTTGAATCATAAGCACCAGTATTTGGTACGTATGATCTAATCGTGCGTTTTATTCAATTTTTAATATAATAGAGCTGCTGTTGATTTGTCTGCTTCAAAAAAATTGTAAAAATGCAATCAATCAATATCAGATCCTTGTTTGTTTTGTTTTCAAAATTATTACAATCATTTCTTTGGTTGATAATAAAAAAAATATAAATGTTTACTCATTAAAAATTTCTTTTTTGGAACATCTGATCTTTTTTGCAAAATTTATCGTTGTCGAATTTTGTTTAGTGGTTTTTTATTGATTTAATTTTTTTTATTTTTTTTTTTGTGGTAGGCATGCCATTTATTTATTATTTAATATCTCCATTTTTCCCACACGTCTAGAATCTCTTTATTCAATTTATTGCAACCAATTTTAATTATTGCAATATGGATTCTTTGTTGTTTTATTTTTGTTTTTTTTTGTATTTATTTTGAAAACATTTCAAATATTTATATTGCTGCGTCGTCGTAGTTGTCGTCTTGTAAACCAAGAATGGTGGTGCTAAAATACCATTAACCTTGTTTTAGATAATCATATAAATTTTGACAGAATTTGTCTGATGTGTTTTATTGACACAATTCACATATTTGTACTCGTATGTTTTGTTGTTTTATAAAACTGCATTATCATTCAATGAGGGTAATAAACTTTGTTAATTGCATTGCGTCAAATGATTAATGGTTTTGTTATTTAAAAGTAATACACTACACCGCCGCGCGCCGGCCGGTGGCGCCGCCTCTACTGGTATTTTGAGTGTCAAGTAATTACTCGAAAGTTAATAACAAAATTGCGTTTAAGAATTTTAATTAACCATTCCATTGGAGGCTGTCAAAAAATACCAATGCAGTTAACTTATTATGCCGACAGTGTTGTAACAGCAATTTAAGACACAACACAATGTGAATGCCAATATTACAATTAATAACGTTGTAAATTTGCTAATTTTTGACATTCCCATTTGGCATATCTATCTGCCAATATGAGGTTAAGTGAATTTTGACACTTAACTATAAGTATCCATCAAATCTAATGGCTAATAATAATTTTTATTTTCACACTACCTTACCTAAATATATCTATTTCCAAATGTTTTTTTCTAAATAAATATGCCTGGTTCACAATCATATAGGAATTTATTAGTCCTTCTGTTTAAATGATGTCAAGGTTTTCACTCTCCTCTCACTTACAATGTTTACACTTACTTTTTGTCCATTTAAATTAATATTGCACTTTCATCGATTTGTTTATCTTTGATGGGCATTCCTTTGCGTTAATATATCTTTTCGCGGTTACTAGATCGAGGCAGTTTTTCAATATTTTATTTTTCGTGTTTTTTTTTCTATTTTTTCAAAAATCTATTTCCTCATTTTGGTCGATAAAGAGGGAGAGAAGCTTAGCGGCAATGAGAAATAGTTCTATTTTTAAGATTTTAGAACGAAAAAAAAAAAACAAAAACATTTTTTCAATTGACTTGTTGAATATATTTCAGAACAAAAAAAAAAAAAAAACATATTTATTTAGTCATTTTGAAGATCGCCGCTTTAGTTGTGTTAAACGATGTGCTGTTCTATAGCGCTCCCTTACGATGCGCTATAGAATTTATTTGTCAGATTAGAAAGAATAATTCTAGCGGATTAATTGAAATTTATTGCATACATGATGGCAGTTTGTGTGTAGGTATATTAATGTTTATGCAGAACATCAATTATTATGTTAGTTCTACATATTTGATATTTCTATGTATTTGCAAAAAAAAAATTAAAAGTTTATTATAGTGATGATATATGTAAGTACAATCGAATTATTAAGTTTGGCATATTGTTAGATGTTTGTATTCTCTATGACGTCCGTCAATTTTGATTCAAACCGACATAGAACGAAGTTTGAAAATGTTATACTACATTTCCACCTAAAACACTAATCTGAGATTTAATAAGAAGATTTGCTATACTTGTTTATTTCGTAAATCTAGAAGGTGAAGAATCTTGTTTAATCTTCCTATGAAAAATAATTTTACAAATCGAACTGCCCTATTCTTATAAGGCACTGAAGGATTCTCACTTCCACTTCGAAAGAAAAAATGAAACACCATTTGCATTTTGAAAAGTGTCGTCAAAGTAAGTAAATGTTCTTTAAATCTTTTTGTGTGGTGAAAAAGCTGTAATAGATTTATTGTCGTTTTTGATTTGACGTTCGGAGTACTCCTTTTCTACTACATTCTCACTCCAACTACTCCAAAAGCCTTCGATTGGCTGTTCGGAGTAATATTTTCGGAGTCTTTTTCTGTTCCCGATTTCAAGAAGGAGAAGATTTGGAACACGCGCATACATATACAATTTTTCGTCGGATAACTTATCAAAAGCGATAAAACTTGAAGAAGCCATTTTGTAAAATGGCGTCAATTGGTAGTGTGTGTGTAAGATCATGTTTTCATATTCGATTGGAATGAAAATAGAGCGGAACAGTCAGAAAATACAATCAAAAATGAAATATGAATGTCGTTTTTGATTGGATTTTCAGCCCGTCCTACTGCTTTTTAATTCACAACGTATTTTCAAGTTTACACACACAATACTGATTGACGCCATTTTACAAAATGGCTTCTTCAAGCTTTTTCTCTTTTGACAAATCGTTCGACGAAATACCATATGTTTGCGTGTTCCAAATCTACTCCATTTTATTATTGATTCAATAGCAAACTGTTTCTTTTAAAATAAAATTCGTTTTCCCCATTGAATCAATTCTTCTGGAATCTGTTAAATATGGTTCGTTTCGAAAAGAAAAATTTTATTTGTCTTTATTTATCTAGGCACAAATGGACGTTTATTAATTACATTAAATAAACGTGCGGAGTCTATAAATCAGTTTTTTAGTTGTGCATTGTCATAAAGGGGTATTTTTTTTTTTGTTATATTAACTATCCCACACAATTTTTTTTTTTTTTAATTTATCTACTCAAACAAACCTGATTTATATTTTTCTTTTTTGTGACCTGTGAAAATGTCTGGTTTTTGTAGGACATCACAGCCATAATTCAATAGAGTGTGACAGTTCATATTTTGACAGATGGTAGAGCATCCTTCATTAGAATTTGACAGTTTTTGGTTAGATAGATGGAAGAAAACCTACATTTTGACGGAAATAGTGTATTTCGATCCAAATGTGGATCATGAATTTGGCGCCCCTGGGAGCTGCTGCCTAGGCACAGGCACCGGTTTTCCCCATAAGATCCGTATTTTATGATTTGCGAATAATATTTTACTAACTGTGCTTTTCAATACTGTTGATCAATTTAAATATTTAACAAGATGTCAGCAGCGTAAGCTATTTGTTAAATCTACATGGTACCTTGTGAGCCCTATACTCTCTTTAAAAGGACATCATGTACAATTTACACGGCAGTGTTCACTGTTTAGCACAAACAAAACTTGTCTATTTAAATCTTCTGACTCAATATTAAATTTACCCTCCTCCCTGTTTTGCTTGTACGCAAACCAGGCTTAATTAACTAGACATTCTACATTTCTAACCATGTTGACGTGTGTATAGTTGACATGATAAACTGATAAATTAATCCTATAGCAATGTAACGTTTACACGATAATCAGTAGAATTCAACAGAGCATACCTACCATAAACCAACCTGGAAACATGTCCAATATTTGTATATATGTGCTGTCGTTGTCAAACATTAGCTCTGTCTTGCAGTTTGGACTTTTAAATTACACTCAGCATATTTGATAAATCAATTCAAAAAGCCGATATTTTAAACCCATTTTATTAATCAAATGATGATTTCATGATATTCACGCAATGACTGACGTTTTTTCTCAATCTCAAAAAATCGTTTGCAGTTTGCACCTGTCACCCAGCTTTTGGATTTCTTGTTAAACATAAAAATCAAAAAATGACTTTGAATTTTGTTAAATACATTTTTTTGGGAATACATATTCATAGGTCACTTTCAAAAAAGCTACTTCTGAAATACTCTAAGATGTTTTTGACGGAAACGTCACTCAGATGCTTTTTTTTTTTGCGAAAAATGTCCACAGTTGTTTTTATTAATTTCGCTTTGAAAATCAATCCAAATTTTCAGCACAATAATTTATATGCTCTCTTTATTTGATAAATTACATTATTTGGAAAAAAAATCAAATTTGTATTTCGGCGCCAAATTATAATCATACAAGTTCATCATATTTGTGTGTTTTATTTGGATGGGGCGAAAATGGCTGGTGGCTGGTCCATTGCCAGCACACGTTTAGCTTTTCATCGTAAAAGAAAATTATACCGTGTCGGTAATAGTGGCTGCTGCTCCCTCTCGGTGTCGGCAATGCGGTTCAAAATATATGTTCCTTGCTTCATAAGTTCAAATAGTATACATTTTCGAAGAGGTATGAATATGGTAGTTTGAAATAGACCAGATGCCATAATTTTTTGAGAGGGTGACTAATGTTCGTTCGTTTTTTTTTTATAATTTAAATTAAAGACTCACTATAGTACTTTCTAATGTTCTAATAATAAGTGTGAAAGATTTATAGAGATGATTGTCATGCATATATAGAATTATATCTATTTGTATTGACTAGTCATTTGTTATTTGGAGGAAATTACGCGGTCAACTTGATCCTAGATAATTTCACCACATTCGTATACCTATTTCTGTAAGAAAGTCATGTTTAATGTTGTGTAGTAATAAATTAATCAGTAAGGTACGTGTGTTTTTTTGATTTTGGATGTTCAATATCAAAAAATATGTTTTAAAATATCTTGCCAAGTTTTGTGTTTATTTTTAAATTATGACTTACAATTTTTTTTTTTTCGTAGTTTTGGGTCAATGACATGGACAAAAAAAACTCTCATGGGATAGTATATTTTGTTTTGATATTTTCTCTTCAACCTCATTAATAACAATTTTGTCCCATAATATTTTTGTTTGTACATACATATTTCAAACATTTCCTTTGTAAGATCTCGAAAATTGTTTTTTAATAATGGTTCAAGACAATTCTGATATTACTTGATATTCTAAACTACATTTCTACCTGAAACTATTTTGAGATTTAATATGATTTAAGTACCTCGAATCTCTTTGATACAAATTTATCTCGAAAATCCTAAAGATAATAAGTTAACTATTGTTAAATCTTCCTAGGGCATATTGATTAAACAATCGAACCAACGTTTTCTTATATGGAACTGAAGAATGCATTAAAGGCTGAATTCAGTCCTTCATTGTTTGACACAAATAAGAAAAAATGAAACGCCATTTGCATTTTAAAAGGTGCTACTGTCAAAGTAAATCTTCTTTAAATCTTTTTGTGCAGTGAAAACACCGGATAGATTTATTGAATCTGAACTAAGATAAACCTTCAGTGGAAAAATAGCATTACTCAAAATCAGTTACATCCTTCAGTGGCAAACTTCAAACTTCAACTCTTATTGTTATTCATTGCGATGATCCGTCTCGTCGTTTCGCCTTGATTTTTAATAATTATTTACCAGAGCATATCGAAGAAGTTGAATACGACACGTTAAGATGATTGGAACTCTTCTCCCGATCTCATTTGAATCGAATAAATTTCTGTATAACTTAGAATTTGAATTTTCGCTGAACGCACTTAAAATGATAATCTTATTTCGTTCGTGTTTGCTTTGCCGAAACTGATCCTTCCAGTTTTGACTTGTAAATGTCAATTTTTTCCAAGCCTTTACAGTTTTGCTTCAGTCTTCTTTTAAATGTCTTGACAGTTTAAAAAAAACCAAAAGGATTGTTTGTTTACTGTTTTGTCAGAATATGACAAGATTTGGTAAGTTAACTCTGGACTAACTGAGCAAATTACTGTGATGTGTAAATTTCAAAAAACATTTGCAATCGTAGTGCAATTCTTTCGAACGAGCGATAACCATTGATTTTGCAATAGATTTTTTTCAACTGAGTGTTTAAGTTAATCCTCCACGGAAAAACTGATTCTGATTTAACTCAGGTTTAACTAACTCTGATTTAACTCAGAGATAGCTAAGCAATGAAAAACCGGTCCCTAGAATTGTAAGTTTGTCAAAAATTGTTGCCGAAAATGGAGTCTTTTGATCAAAACGTTCATACTCGTACATCTCTTTTGTTTTGTTTTCTTTCTTCTACAAAAGTTAATAATAATGAGTCTCAAGAGAACTGACAAAAGTGTTTTATGTTTCCTTGTCTTTTTTGGTTTAATATTCAAAATTACTGTACTGCTTACTGACAGCAGGAAGTCGTTAAAAGTTAAGATCTTCCAGTGGAGATTGTTTCATATTGGCCATCGTATAGATTATCAAAAGTGACAAAGGAGAGTAACAAAAGAAAAATGTTTAGAATCTCATAATGTCAAACAACAATACATAAGTATCTTTGAATTAAGGGCCAAATTTTTCATAGCGCATCAGCGGGTTATCTTAATTCTATGATTATTGCAGCTGCTTATCATCGAAATAGTTTTTTTTTTTCACAAAGAAAACGATGGTTTAAGTAGTTTATCCGAAAAATCATAAAATATCTGATCCCTTCGGTCAACAACATTTAACCAATGATTTTCTAGAATATTCCCCCAACTTTTGAAATAAATACAAATAGAACACTGTTCCATTGAGATCAAAATTAAATGATGATGTTCGCCCCATATCATCACCCTTTTCAACATATCAAAACGATACTCCAGAAATGCACTCAATCATTATAGATTAGTGACTTTGTTTTGTAGAAAAAATGCGACTGTATGTTGTCAGAGTCAGATCATATTTTTATATATTTTTACTACTTTTGTTAAAATTTTATAAAACAAAGAAACAAATCAAAATATCACATCAAGTGGTGTATATTGTATATAAGAACTAAGAACTGTCATTTTAAGTCGCCCCATGTCATTGTTTTTTTTTAAAAACAACGAAAATTCAAAATTATTATTGCTCTTTATTTTATTTTTGACCTCGATTATTGTTTGAAATATAACAAAAAAGAACAATAGCTGTGTTTTTTTAGTTATGCCGTAGCTACTCATTTTTCATATTATAAACGTGAAACAAAACCAGATCACTCAGTACGTACAAATGTGTTTTATAATTTTTTTTGTTTTTCAAATAAAATGAAAGAGTAAAGAGTATATTATCCGTGTGTGTACCCGGAAAAACTTTTGCTTACTGCCGAAAATAAAATTTAAAAATGAAAACAAAGTCCAACAAACAATAATAAAAGATCAAAATGAGTTGAATTATTTAAAACGACTCATTTATAGTTGATCTGCTCTTAATAAATGAAGTTCTCTTAATTTGAAAAAAAAATTAATACAATTGCATTTCACCTATTTTAAGAAAGAAAATACAAAAAAAAACTGGAGAATTTGTCAAATTCACCATAATTTCCGTCAGTGACAATGAGTCTTGTTTTTCGTATTCATGTTGTTCCGAATTACTCTTAAAAAAAAAAATCATTGGAATAATTTCGAAATCACAAAAAAAAACAGAAAAACCAATCCCCCCTTTTGAAAGAATACAACATCACCTTGGGAGATAATTTTCTGTCAGAACACACTGATCTTTGAGTCTGAACATGGAGAATGCTCTTGATATTTTCAAACTCACCACACCAAGTTGGTTGGTTAGCTTTCTCTCTTGTTTGTGGCCATATTTCAAAAATAGCTCAACATTTTCTTGAATCAAAATCACATCAAAGAAAGGAAATATTATTTTTGTATTTGATTCGAAATCAACACTCTGAATAATATGTTTACATATTTTTTGTTCTTTTTTTTCGTTTTACGAGAGTCAAATAAGATTACACTCAATTTCTAATATCAATCTTGTGAGCTTGCAACTGTATGAAATAATTATGCAGATTTGTAATTTCGAAAATTTCCCTTAGTCGGTTTTGAAAATTATAGTTTGCCGGGAGAGCCGAAATTTGTCGATGGTTTTGCCTGCGATGTGTGTTGGGCATGTATATTTCGGAGCATTTCTGTGACAGTGCAAAACATATTTAGCTCTAAAACGTTGCGGATATACTGCTTCTTTTTTTTTTCTTAACAAAATTCCCCTCGACTTCGGGAATGGGGGTCAAATGTGTATTGAAGTGATCAGTAAATTAAAACATGTGTTTTTCGATTATCTGTTTGAAATGCATCGCGAATTAAAATTATAATTTCAAAAAAATCAATATTTCAAAACCAATGATGGGGTCATATAGCTCATTTGTGAATTTATTCTTCCGTGAAGATATTTATATGTCTGTTTTGCAACGTCTTCCCACTGCATTGACGTAGAATTTTTTGAAATTTCAAATCAAATATATATTTCGTTTATAATATATGCATAACAAAATCTTCTTATATTAAATAAAAATGAAAGTTCTATTTTTGTCAAGCTAAATAAAAGTTCCTGTTTATCTTGTTGTGTGATGCTGCATAGCAGTGTTTTTCTGTGTTATTCAATTTTTTTTTTTTTTGAAAACCCTCTGTCACTGAGGGCTGTATTTATTGTTTAACTTTAATGCTTTTCCTGATTGAGGTGATATCATTTAGTAAAACAAAAAAAAAAACGAACTAAAATGATTCAAGAATACAAAAAAAAGTAAAGCAACAACTAAATAAAAATAAAAAATAAGTCGATTCTACTTGAGAGTGAAAAATGTGTTCTAGTGCCAATTCAATGTGAAACCGATGTTCCGAGCTATTTGTGTATTTGGAAACTAATTCAAAATAAAATTGAAAAAGATACCTCATGTACGGGAATCTAACAACAGAACGCGCAAATGCTGGCTAATTGTTCTAGGGATATATTGTAGCCTAAGTGAAATATTTTCTAAAGTTTTTTTTGTTCAACAAGTTTTTTTTTCGATTGAGAATATTTGATATTATGTACCTACTTTATCTATTCTGATGCTGTCAGATCATTCAACGCTTATGAAAAAAATCAAATTGTGTTGCAGAGAAATTTATTTCATATTTTGGTCGAAAAGAAGTTTAATTTATACAATTCAATTAGATACGAGTATATTGGGAAATTTATAGCAAAATATTAATACTAGACGTCAAATATAGATATCACAACAAAAATGGTGGATTTGTTTAGCGCAGAAATTATTTGATTTAAAAGAAAAAAATAACAAAGTGTTCGATAGGTTGAAGATTTTTTCTGTAAAGGTTAAATAAACTGCCAAACAAAATCTATGAGCAGAATAATAAAAAGAAAACAAATCTGAGATTACCATTAACAGAATATTATGTAGTTCTTTTATAGACGATTAGAGTGACAGCAAACATCCTTTTTTTATTAAGTTGCCGAATACTTCACTTCACTTGACCTGATTATTTTCAAATAAAAACACTAGAAGATGTACCTTCTACGGAGAGATTTAGATCTGCCCACAAATTAAATAATGTCAGTATTTTGTAAGACCTATAAAACTTGACGATTCATCGAGTATTTATCCAGCTATTTATCAATGGAACCATTTTTTTTTTTTCAAATTCAAAATACAGAATTGTGGTGTGGTAATTTTTCTCAAATTTAAAAAATCGTATTTATTAGATTTCCTTTTAACACTCTTTAACAATTGTCGAGCTTCTTATTGCTTAAATAGTTTAGCCATCTTCGTATTTATTAACCTATACCAACAGTTGTCATACAACCTCATTTATTCGGAGACATACCAACAAATATTTGAGTTTATTCTTTTGGTTATATTCAATAAACTTTTCGTTAATTTTTAGATAATTACTTAATTAGAAACTAGAAACATTCCTTACCCGGTTTATTGATGGTATCTTCTTTAAAAAAAATCAATTTCTTTGTCCAAGTAAAACAATCGATAAAAAATGTTTCATAGCATTAATGTAATGTTCATAACAGGTTAAGAAAAGAATGCAATCATTAAAAACAATTTATTGAATTCAATTAAAAGATTGTCTTCATTGACTTGACTATGAGATTGCGACTTTAAATCCTGCAATCATCATTAATTTGACATTGAAATGATTGCAATCATTTTGTTCCCCATTCATTTTACAGCAATCAATTGAATGCAATCTTTTGAGAGTCTATGCATTCTTTGAACTTACTTGTATTGTTTTGCATCTCAAAACGAAACGAATGTAAAGGTGCGTTTCCGTTTGAGAGTACCTACTTTCACTAAAAGGGAACACCTCTATGAGCTTATTTCATGTCCACTTGCGATTTGCGAATTCTACTCTCGAGAGCTCCTTGAGAGTTGCTTGCAGTCTTTTTTCTTTCGCACCCTAGAGTTCAATATAAAATGTCACATGCAGTGTCGCCATTTTTGTCATTTTTACTTTATTCTTTAACTCTACCGCCGTTAAATGAAAATTCAAAATGTTCAAATCCAACCCTTTCTTTTAAAAAAAAACTTGATTTTAGAATGCATTTCAACTACTACAATGTAAACCAAGTGTAAACTGTTATACTGCAATTAGCAAAACTGTGTGTATGACAATCAACGAACACATCCATTTTAAAATCTTTCTCACAATGACAGTTGTCACAATGGCACTCTGATATTTCATATTAGGCATGTTCAGGAAAATGAGATCTCAGAAACCTCAACAATCTCAGTCTTATGGACTGGATTCTTTAGAAAAATTGTTCAGTTTTGCCGTCAAATTACCAAGGAAAAAATATTGGATGCGTTCTCCCTTTTTGACGGAGCAAAATTTGTTGAAATATCTGCGATCTTATTTTTCTGAACATGCATATTCACTTTTGTATTGAAATTTGCTGCTGGTTCTACTTACATTTTCTGTATTTGCAATTAAAATTAAAAAAAAGAAACAAATTGACGAAACAGTTTTAAACAAGAAAATATGCATTTGGTATTTTAATTGACTGTTTCTTTGACTATAGAAAAAACAAGGCACACTTGATAAGATTTGGAATTTTGAAACTAGAATCCAGCAAACAGTGTAACTGTTCCCTCCGCCAGGATACAAAACTCGCCAAGAACCGCTAAAGGTTTCGGCAAATCAAAAAATAACGCGTCTTATTTTTCCGATAGTTTTTTAACACATTGATTATAGTTATGAACATATATTTGGGCTACTTGCACTGCTTGGTATGTGGTTTTGTCGAAATTGGGTCAGCTTAAGTTATTTAAATTTATTAGGTAGGTATACGAATTAAATTTGGGTATGTTTAAAAGCAACTTTAGCCAAATTTAAATTCAATAACATTCTAGCCACAGCATGAAGTAAATTTCTTTGTAAACAAAATGTCTTCCCACTCGTTCTTTTATAATAACGAATCTAATTTGCAATGTTTCCCCTTACACCTCAGTGTTGAGAATATACAGTGAAATGAAGAGAACATTATTGAAAAAATGTTGCTCCATGTTTACATTTAATTAATTATCATTATGTGCTAAGAGAAAAAAAAGTTTTTAAATAAAATATAAAAAATAAAATAAATAAATAGAATGGATAAACGCGAAAAAAGCTCAACGATTGCGTCGACAAAAACTTTAACACCACCGCCAGTCGAGTTGGCAGTGTCGCCATCTTCAGCATCAATTGCTGCGGCATTATCAACATCAGCATCATCTTCAACACCTTCTACAACAACAACAAAAACACCAACATCATCAACGCCGAGGCGCAATCGTTATATCCGAAGCTCGACAGCAAGTGTTACACAGTTATTGTCCGATAGTTGCAACAGCCTGCTGCAAAGATTTCGTCGAAATCCAAGCGAAAGACCTGAAAAAAGGCAAAATCGGTAACAAAAAAAAAACATTTTACTCCAATAACTTAATTTAAAAACAAACTAAATAAAATTGAAATGAAAAGAAAAGAAGAAGATTAACGGCTTTAAAAGGTGTATGACAGGATCTTGTGGTTTTTACCGAACGCCTTAAGTTATATAAATAAAAATGTTTAGAGTTTGACACTTCTCGACGACAAAATGTCAGAACTTCTCTTACTTAAGTAACGAATCGTTGCTCTTTTAAAAATTATGAAAAAACAAGTGTCATTTAAAGGTGGTTTTAAGGACAATTTGAAATATTAATTATCTTTTAACTGTGATTAATCTCAAGTTTTAACTTTAAACAAAATAAATAAGTAGAAAAAAATATTTAAAAATAGCCTTAGCCTATGTTTAGCATTTAATCGAAAAGAAAAATCCGATCAAGAGGAAAAATGTATTTTTATCAACAGGTTTGATGCGAAAGCTTTTCAAAATGAAAGCTTTCTACGAATTAATTCTTTTTTTTTTTTCTTTGCTAAACATCTCAATTCTGCGTACGCGCGTTGCCAAATTTTTCGAATTCTATTTTTGAATTTATATAATTACTGTAGTGTGCGAGTTTAATAATATTTTCTTTTTTTTTGTGAAAGAGAGATATAGAGAATGAGAAACGATGTTTTATTCTCTAATTTTCAGTTTATTACAAACTTATTTTTCTCGGATTCTCTTGGTGAAATTCTCTCACTCTCTCTCTCTCTTTCTTTATTATGTTCGAGTTCAAGGTTAGCGGTTCTAATTTAATACAAAACAACGAATTACTCGTTTGTGTTGTAAAACTAAATAATGCGAGGTTACTTTGTTTTCTTGGTCATGTTTTCAAAACCATGGATCGTTGACGCACCTCATACAAAATAAAAAATACAAACAAATACACACACAAAAAGCAGGAAGTGTTTGTTTTCTTTTTTTTTTCTTTGCGGATATTTTACTTTTCATGGTTTTGTGACATTTTTGAAATTAAAAAATAAAAAGGAAGCGTCTTTCAAAAGTCAACTTCAATGAATGGTCTTGGTTTTTTTTCTCGATTTTTCAACGATGAAAAGGAAATAAATTCGTGTTTGTTAAGTATTTTGGTTCTTGAAACAAAATCAAAATGTATGGACATTGTTCTTCAATTAATACATAAATAGATACATGTTGCTTAAAGTAACATCATTCTTCTTTCTATGTGAAAAAATTTACTTCTTATCTTTGCGATTTCATACGTATAATTTTCTATCGAAGCTACGCCTAAAAATGACAGCTTCCGTATGACGGAATGTTTCAAAGTTCAATGTTAATGTCAAAACCACTTGTAAAGCAATTTGAATTGATGTTCAATCATGTGTATATCTATTCTTCTGCATATTATAAATATATTTTTTTTTTAGAAATTACATTTAATTCGCAACTATTATAGATGACAGCTGTTAACTATGCACATGCTGTCATTTATAATTAACTTGTCAAAATTGATTTTGATTGACATTCGTGCCAGATACCACGAACAGAAAACAGTTGCTGCCAAATGTTTTTTTTTCGAACTGAAGACGAACGTAGAATTTAAAAAATTCCTAACTTTCTGAATACAAAATTATTAAGAGCCTTCTTTTTTTTTGGCATATGAAAGCCTTTGTCAACATATCGTTAATTATTATACTCGTATAACTCTTATATAGATTACACTTGCCACACTCCTTTGAAATATCAGTCCAGCTGAACACATATTTCGTGTGTTTGTGTTAGCTTTTTTTTTACAAATTTATTCATTTTTTAACTATCAACTGTCAAACTCGATGTGAAACCTTATTGTATCTCAAATTCATTATCAATTGTGGTATAATATTTTTGTTTCTGTTGGGATGTCCTAAGCAAGGTATAAATAAGAAGGTTACGGCTTAAACCTTCTTCTTTCGAATCATAAAATTTCCTATAAAATAGAATTCAAGATTGAGAAAATTTTACTACAAAACACTATAAATACATATATTGGACTTATTAAGAATATAAATACATATTTTTTAAGTATTTCTTTCACGCAAGTGCATACGCACCATAAGATTTTGTATTTCAACTGCCATGGAAGAACTTGGCAGCACTAAACACAATTCCAACTTTCATTTTATTGAAATTGTAAAGAGTGTTCCGGAGTGAACAAAAGCAGTCATTTGCTAACTTTTTTTTACATATAAGACTGTTTTTTTTCACTTTTATCAGATATGTATTTTGTTTTATAAAATTTTGTATTTTTACTAATTGGCCACTAATTGGCGTATTATTGTATTAAAAAACTATTTTTTAAAAGTAACTCATTTTAACTTCCAAATTTACATGAATTTTATGTCAATAGTGCCTTTTGAGAATTAAAAACTTCAACATCAAATGATACAATAGGTATAGAAAATTGACTTTCAAAATTGTTTTTTTTTTTTCGAAATTTAGAAGCATTTTTATTTTGTATAATTAAAAATTGTATTGGGTACAAAATAAAATTTGTTCAATAGTGTCCTAGTAAAAATAGGGAATCGTATGTGATTAACCATACCATTATTTTGCAAAAAATGTTAAAGTGTAAGCTAAAATCGCTTTGCAATATAGTCATTTTCGCCATATTCTCGTTTTCTTAAAGACTTTTACCAAATATTAGAGCGCAAAATTTAATTTACTTTCCAATGATGTCCTAGAGACCAAGTTTTTCTGTCCATAAACACCTTAATCGTTTTGTTCGGATAAGTACTTAGCCCTGCCCTGCTTTAGCAATAACTATTTCTTTCTCTGACTTAAAAAAATATCAGCAGTATTCATTAGAATTCGCTAAAACAGCTCTCAACGTGTGAATAGTTAATTAGTTAATAAACCCTTATTAAGGCTCTATTCAAGGTTTCGTAAATCCTCATTCAATAAACATTTTTCGACTTATTTAAAGGCATTGCACCTTGTCCTTTGTGCCAAATAAAGTACCAAAAACCGAAATCTATTACGGTTACTATTTAACGCCTAAATGTGTTTAAATTATTTTTTATTTCCGTCTAGCGGAACTCTACATGAATTTGTTGGCTTGTTGACGTCTCGTAGAAGTTCCCAATTACGTTCTTAGTTTTTAATAGCACGTGCAAAAAGTTGAAAAAGTGAAAAACAGAAACATGCCCTATAGATGCTTGTATGTGAAAGAGCCTTCGGCAAATATATATATATATATACAGACAACACTAGCGCGCATGGTTACGTTCTATAATGTTTTTTATTTTTGCAAAGTGTCTTAAATGCGGCTAAGTTTTTGATCTTACTACAAAACAAAAAATTACATTGATGTCAAAATTAACAGCTCGAAGCTTCCTTGTATGCCGGGTTTTTCTGACAGCCACTGGCTCAATGTTGCCGTTGTTAACTCCTATAGCGTTTTCATTTGGTAATGCGGAAGAAGTCTCCGAAGCTCTCCGATGCAAAGTGTGGAATTATATGTGACGTACAAATGACGTCACTTCGCATGCACATGTGGCACTTTACACGCAGTGTAATCGTAGCATAATTCACAGTCACAATTACAACATAACATAAAAAAATACATTTGACGATTTTGACGTTTCAATTGTATGCATGTGTGCGTGCTTCTGGCTTTGATTCTTTCTTTAAATCCAGAATCGTTTTTCTCTTCTTTTCAGAAAAAGAACTGTCATCTAGTGCCAAAAACCCAACCAAACCCCCCATGCATTAGTATTAATGTTATAGGAAACATGAAATCTGTTCCTATAGATCCTCCAAAAACATGTGATATTGAAACTTTCTTTTGTTCTTTACAATGGCCGCGTTCAAGTTTCAATGGATAGCCTATCTAGGATAGCTTTGTATCCATGTATGTTTCTTAACACCACTCAGCTGTTGTTGACATTTCTCATAGGATATCTTTGTATCCTAAAATTTTAAGGATAGCTTGCGATCTCTTTTTGCCAACAGCTTATTTCTCATAAACAAGGGATCACAACAACACAAACCTCTCCAGATCGCAATCAGTCATTTTGACATCTCCACACAAACACATGTTTCAATTAATCTTTCATTTTTTGTTTTCTCACAGGAAGGAAACTCCAAATAACCACATATCACTTTCGTCTCATCATGATTTCTTCACCCTTGATACGAATGTACAAACATTGTTTGGCTGATGATGATGATGCATATAGAGATTTATCTATAGATGACATTGTCCCAGTGTTGCATCAAAACAAAAATACCTCAAAATAAAATAGGCACACATATAGAACACTGAATTAAGACTCATTTCTTTCATATTTCGAGTCAAATAACATAAAAATAATTTTAAATTTAGACCAAGAGAACCCGTTTAAGTGATCTAGCTCAATGCGAACGCACTTTATTGCACATCACGCAGGTAAAGCAGACGAGTCTCTCTGAAAATCGTACAAAAATGCCAAATACACAAAATTGTCCGTGACACGTCATTTTTTTTTTTTTTTTTTTTACTAAGGGAAAAAATTGGATTTTCTTTTCAAGAAAAACCATCCGTTTAGAAGAGAGAAGAATTAAAATTTTCCCAACACCCCCGAGAAAAAAATATCAAAACCGATAATTTACATTTTTCTTCTACCCAACCCCCCGACTGACGTCGCAACGTCTACAACTCGCCTTCACTAGATATATTAACCTGTGGGAAATTTTTTTGTTGAGATTTGAATCACACAGTCTCATCAGTGAAACTGTGAAAACCGCTCGTGTTTGACGCGAGCTCCACCTTTTCTACCTATAGTCTTCTTCTTTTCTTAAAAAAAAAAAAAATAATTTTTCAAAAAATAAGTAAAATTTCTCTGTTGAAATTTGCTATACAAAAAATAAACGGACATTTCTTTTCTGTGTAAAAAACAATAGCTTCGAGCTAAGTCCATCGGAATCCGCTCCAGATATCATTTTAAAAAACGATTCCATGAGTGATCGCAGTCGGAATCGTTACAACACATCAACGTCCGGTTATGGAAGTGGTCCCGGAATTGGCGGCTATACGAAAACGACCACTTCATCGGCATTAGATAGGTTACGTTCGAATCTTAGTCCAGTTAGTTCGTATTATAAACCGTTAATGCGAACATTCGGTCGAAGAGATGACGAATCAACGACAGTTTCTTCGACAAAAGTTAGTAGCTCAATAATTTTAAAAATGATTATTTTTTTTTATTTAAAAAAATGGTGGGAGGAAAGTTTTGCAAAATTTGAAGAAAAATAAAAAATATCATATTTTTGAAAATCTTTACAAGAAAAAAATAATAATTGCGTTGACATCTCTGAGTCAGATGTCTGGAATAAATCTTCTCTGTATTTGTTATTCTTTTTTTTCTGTATGCGAGCGGAGGCGTGTACCTGTGCTGCCAATACATTTTTCTTAATAATTTTTTTTTTTTTTTTTTCAAAATTCAATTGACGTGAAATATGTACCTACCTATATGTTTCGAAAAACAACAATTATTATTTGATTCACAAAATGTGGAAAATTAATTTACATATTTATTTATTTTCATTAAATGAAAAAGCTCTTTCCAAAATGTGAGTGTTGTGTTAGAGATTTATAGTTTAGCTAATTTCAAGTGCCTTAAAATTGGATTTTTAATATTATTTTGTTTCTCTAATTTAAACAATGCCAGAAACTTAATTAGAATTATATAGCTCTCACAAAGGCAGAGACACACACAAATAAAGAACAGGAAGGTCGTAGAATCTATTTGCGGTCCATTTTGTGTAGAAACTTTTTTTGATTTAATTGTTTATGAATACTTTTTATGTTTAACTCATAAATTTCCGTTATTTGATGACAAAATATTTTAAACATGTCGTTGATATTATAATCTGAAAAACGAGCCAGTTCAGAAACCATGCTTTTTTGGGAGGTCGATGGTTACTTCCCATTTTTTTTTTTTTTACAAAATGCCGTCTGGAAGACTCACGTGGTAATACGGGAGATCTCTCGTTGTGTCAGAAGATAGGCATTAAATGTGCAATGTTTCGCTCACTTTGTTTATTCACAAATGTCAAAATCATTTTTTGTCACGTTAACATTATTTATGTTTTTATACTGACATTGTTTAAAATATTTTTGTATAAAAAGAAATCAATTTAAAATTTTTAATTTTAATCCAAGAAATTGTAATATCAATATTTTGTCTCTTATTTTTATTTTATTTTACAATTTTGAATCAAACAGTTCTCACAAAATAATTGTTGTCACTTTTGACGTTAACTAACACCAGTTTTGTTTAACAGAGCATCCATCAGGTCCGGATCCATAGTTTTTTGAAAGTCAATTGGTACCTTCACGAATTTGGATTTTCCGAATTTTTAAAAAATGGTATTGGTGCGTTTGACAGTTTAAACTTCTTAACCGTTTTTTTACGTTGAAATCGTTTGACGTTTGATTACCTATGTATGTACATATGTACATTGTACATTCATCAAACTTAGAAACAATAAACATGCTTATCACGTAGATAAGCAGTATGATAAGCAGATTTTGTTATCGTTTATTTTCCTTCTATTTTGTAATTCTGATCCAAACCAATCAACGCCCCGTTTTAAAATATTGTAAGGATCTTCTGCCGTTCTGCGCAAAACTTTCTTTCATATCAAAAATTAAGCTAATCTACTTCGAAAACATTTTTTAAATAGCTTCATCCCTTCTATCTTAGAAAAAAGACAATGGCGATCGAGACAAAACGCCAATAGCCGATGGTAGGCCAGTTTCGACAATATCCCGCCTTGAATCGAAATATTCCGATGTTTTGGATCGTTTTGCAAGAAGGAAACGGCACAATGATAAAGATCGAGACAAAACACTGGAACCAGATGGAAGTGGAATTCCTCTGGCGCGTTCCTCGACTTCGGTTCAAATGCCAAGTTCGTCTAAAATAACAGCGTCTGGTTCAGGACTCGGTAATTCGTATTCGTTTAGTACGGCTGATCGAAAAGAACGAACACCATATCGATTAGCGAGAAATAAAACGACCAAGTATCTGGTAGATTCTGCCGATAGTGGTTATCTAACTAGTAGCAATGGTAGATCTCGACCAGAGTTGACTACGCTGAATGATAGTTCTCGCTACGGTCGGGGATTAAATAGCTATGAATATGATCCTCTTCTTGCGGGAAGTAGGTACAAAGACTCGGCTTATGATCCGTCGAATAGATATGCATCGAGTTTTAAGCCCCGAAGTGGATTGGATTATAGTCATTATTATGACGGCTCTCGAGGATCAGACAAGGAGAACCAGTACAAGTCGCGTTATGATCCCGATGAAATGTACGCTGATCTGAATAACCACTATGAACCTGAAGCCGGATCGAGAAGACGTCAGAAATCTTATCGTCGTAATAACACTACTGGCGATCCAATAGCGTTACGCTATCATATTCCAGACTATGAGCGTGAACCCTATGCGGCAGCGGCAGCAACTGCTTCAGCGAGTAGTCGCTTCACAGGACGAAATAATCGAAGTTCATACGGTGTCCAGCGATCAAAAACCCAAGGGAATATTTCCGAATACGATATGCGGGAATACGAAGAAGGTGAAGACCGATCATCGGAAGATAATGCTGCAATTTTAGCAGCACTTAAAGAAGACAATAATGATGCAGAAGCGAGGGCTTTTTCTGATCGCATTGCCAAAAGAAAACAAATTAAAAAAATGATCATGAAATATGCCCAAGATGATGCGTATGACGATCAGGGACAAAAAAGAGATGAGGACAAGACAAAATCAGTCACCGATGGCAGCAATGCCATCAAGGAGGAGAACAACGAACGAAATCATGTAACTAGTCCCACTCGCGGAACTTCGCCTAAATCTACTAAATCCACAAAAACCAATCACGATACGATTAACGATAGAAACAACAACAACACAATCTCCACCACAACAACAACCACGGCCCCTACCGCATCCTCCACCTCAAGAATAAAATTTAAATCCCCTCCTGCGTTGTTGCGTAATGATCGTGATCGTTATCCACCGCGTGAACAAAATCTCCATTTTAACCGGAGAGATTATGCTGTTAGCAGTCGACAATTTTATAATCCCATTGCATCAGGAGCTAGCACTAGTGGTGCTAATAGTAGTAGTAACCTTAGTAAATACCCTGCCTCCTACAAATCCTATTTGTTTGACAGCAATCACAACCGATTGTTGAATAGCAGGAAGCCAAATATTGGATCAACAGCATCCACTTCCTCTGCAGCAGCATCTGCCATGTACTCGTTAGCCAAGTCTTCGTCTTCTTCGGCTTTGTATGGGCACAAGTCACGCATTCCAAAAACACTTTACTCCTTTGTAAGGATTTTTATTTAAAAATGTATTTATTTGTTTAAAAATTTTGTTTCTATATTCTGATTTGATTTGGCTTCGGCTTGTGCAAGCAAAAACTTTTTTAAATCGAGCTTTATTATTTGTTAATAAATAACAATTAAATTTATATCGCAAACAAAAGACACACTTGACAAATATTATTAAAATTTTGTTTTTGTTTACAATATCCGTTATTTTTTATTTTTTTGACTAACCAAATTTCCAGACAAGATTGATGGAATCTCTTTTGTTGGCCTGACTAAGTGAGATTTTAACCCTGTGCCTGCAATTTGTTTGCCTTAAATATATTTTGGATTGTGTGTACTAATCATACAGTTTGTTACTAGGTAAAATCTTGAACTTTGCTTAATTTAATTTAATTTTTTATTTTGTTATATTAGAATTATTTTCTTTTTCGAAACAGAAACAAATAAATATTATGATAGTTTTATGTAATTTTTTAAAGCATCTGAATTCATAGAAAAGAGTAGATTTATCTTTAAGGCAAAAAATAAGAAGTAGCTAAGTTATGTTTGATTTAATACTCACTGCTGATTTATGAGGTTTATTTTAAAGTCAACATTTATTTAATTTGAAGTTGTTTAGCAGGTAACTTAAAATATATGCAACGTTTTGAGCATGAACACACTTGCTTAACTAAAATTTTATGTAGTTGTTTCAGATTTTCGAAATTTAATTTCGAATTGTACATTTTCCTACCATTAAAAATTAATAGATTCCACACTGTTTTCACGTACTTTTGCTTTTATTCCTTGAAGAATATTTATGTTAGTTTTAATACGAGACAGAAGTTGTAAAGAGTTAATATTAACGTTTAATAGTTTTACATTAAAAAAGAGGTAGTCCTCATTAATGTATAAAATAAAAAGAACAGGGCCCAAATGGCTACCTTGCGGTTATCCAGAGTAAATTTTAGTTTATTATTTTATTTATTTAATATTTTTTTTTTCATTTCACCAAAAGCTTAAGTTCAAAAGTAAAATTTTCATAAAATAAATGTTTTTTCAATCATGAAAATTAGACCAAAAAATTGGCCCCGCGTGAACTTTAATCAGGTGAACTAAATTTTGTGTGTGGATATTTTCTTCATGACTAGCGAGCAAGTATTTATTGTCAAAGGGTTTTTATATGACAATTTTTTTAAACAAAGTGCAATCCACCGGATCATGAGGCTTATTCTTAGTTATTTTAAAATGTCTTCATTAAGTTCTCCTATATTTTTTTTAGTTTAACTATTTATATAAGATATTTTCAAATGTTGTGTCTTACTTCAATTTTTTTTGTTTTACAAGTAAATTTGAGTTTTTAGTATAAAAAAACAGGATTCTTATTTTCTAAATGTTTGTTACTGTTTCAAGTTCAATTTCCCATGTATTCATTTGACCAAATTTGTGTCAAAACAATATGTATCAAGTGAAACATACATTTCCGATAAAAGAAAAATGAAAATATTAATTTGCATATTTTTTTTTATTTTTTTTGTTGTTGCAAACCTAAATAATATAGATTTATCTGAATAAAAATAATACATTAATATATTTTTTCTGTTTTATAAAAATATTTATATATAATTTTTTTGTTTTAATTAATTTTGTTATGAAACAAAACAAAAAAAAAACTTTGTCCGAACTAATTTTCTTACCGAAAAACGATCCGTATTTTTCTCGTGTTTTTTTCTGATTATGATGATGATGATGGTTAATCATGGTGTGAACAACATTGATTGATGAATTGTGAAATTAAATCAACAACAACTCTTCTTCTGCAACAACAACTACTTGGGTAACTACTGAAAAATGGTTTTGGTTGATGGTATTTGCTCTTTGTGTCGCCTCGCCTCTCTCACCATTCTGATGTGCGCTACTTCCTCTCTCTGTGTCTGTTCTGGATCCCCGATGATGCTTTCTTGAATCTTTTTTCCCCCTACAACAATGATGCTTCTCTGATGACTGATGACTCTGATGGATGGATGAATGATAATATCATGACGATGATGATGACGATGACGATGATGATGAAACTCACAAAACCCCCCAATCATGTACTGAAAACAGCAAGCAAAACCAGTTATTCAAGATGATGCTGATGGCCACTTGATATATCACACCGGCGACATTCTTCATAACAGATGTTCGTGACAATTTTTTTTACAAAAAAAAAAAAACAAACCAAAACCAAAAAATTAAAATAGAAAAAAACATTTCCATTTATTATTTTCTTTAATTTTTTTTCTGTTTTAAATTTTTATTTAATTTCGAGCTATCTCTATATATATATTTTTTGTTTCTTCCTTCAAATCTTGTTGTTATTTAAAAAAAAAGAACGCGTAGTTTGATATATTTTCATCAAATTTATTAAATAAATTTCATAAAAATATATCTACTTTTTATTTTGTCCGCGTAATTTCGTAGTAAACATAATTTGTTTTAACTTTAAAATCGATTTTAATTTTTATCAAAAATAACATGTTTTGTTTTAAACATATTCGCGAGGATTTTCTTATAATTTTTATTTTTTAGACGAACAAAAATAAATATTTGAGTAAATTAAATAATTTCTATATAATATTATAAAAAACGGGTTTTTTCCAACGAAACGGTATAAATTTCACTCATTGTTTTTTTGTTCACAAAAAGTATAATAAACTTTAGTAAAAAAATTATATCAATAAAATTTAAAGAAACATCACTTAATATTTTAATAAAATTTATTTAAAAAAAATCTAGGAGATTAGAAGTTCTGTGAAAATTTCAATGGTTATTTTAAATTTTACAGATAAAATCATGGCTACACTGGGCGAAGGCACATTTGGACGTGTCGTTAAGGTCAAAGACATGGAAAGGTTAGTCTCAAATAAAATTTATTACAATAACATAATATTAAAATAACTTTCTTATAGGGATCACTGCATGGCCTTGAAGATTATAAAGAATGTTGAAAAATATCGTGAAGCTGCTAAATTAGAAATTAATGCACTGGAAAAAATTGCTCAAAAGGATCCCAATTGTGATCAGTAAGTTATTTTTTATATTTTTATTTTAAACATACGGAAATACTCGTATATATTGACGACATTCAACGGTTTTTTTTTTTAAAGAAACTGAAATAAAATTCTACTGGTGATAATTTATTGATAATAAAGGGTGATTTCTTAAGATGTTTAGAACTTTAAAAAAAAAACAAAAAATTCGAAAAAATTAATGAAATATTTATTTGAATCGATAGTTTGAACCTTGCAATTTAATGTTTAAAAATAATTTCATGCAAATGTTGACCGCGGCTGCGTCTCAGGTAGCCCATCCGCTGAGTCCAATTTTGGCATACTCTTTCACACATATCGGCCGGTATCTCACGAATGAATGCATGGATGTTGGCTTCCAGTGCGTCAATCGAAGCGGGCTTGTCCCTATAGACATTAGCCTTGACATACCCCCACAAAAAATAATCTAATGGTGTCAAATCGCACGATCTAGGCGGCCAATTGACCGGCCCGAAACGTGAAATTAACTGTTCACCAAACTCGCCTCGCAATTGCGCCATTGTTTCGCGTGCTGTGTGACATGTGGCACCGTCTTGTTGAAACCACATATCATGCAAGTCAAGAACTTCCATTTCGGGCAAAAAAAAGTTTGTTATCATCGCTGTAACAAAGGCCTAACTGCTGGGAACGGCGCCGAATCGACATTTCGCGGTCTTCTGTCACACTAGCTGATACGGCCGCAATATTTTCTTCACTACGCACAGTACGTAAACGTGTTGGTGGTTTAATGTCCAACAAAGTAAATTTGGTGCGAAATTTGGTCACAATCTTCCGAATAGACTGCTCAGAAGGTCGAGAATGCCGACCATAAAATGGAAGCAGCGCGCGATGAACATTTCGAACCGAGCACGAATTTTGATAGTAAAATTCAATAATTTGCAAGCGTTGTTCATTTGTAAGACGATCCATGGTTAAATTGCAAACCAAACTGAAGCTGTTTGACAGTGACACAAGGTACTAAACACACGTCAGCTGTCAAAACCAGTGTTGCCAAAACCAAACCAGCTAAAAAATCACCCTTTACTTGGATATTATCACTTAATTGAACCAATTCATTCCATTCGTTTTAAATCAGGTCTCTACTAAATTAAGTTGATTTTATTTTATTTCTGATTCTATTCTGAAAGATGAATACCAATTTTTTTCTCTACGAAACCACTGATGACTTTTGTTAAACAGAGTCCCTATAGGAATATCTTTCAACAACAAGTAATGAAACACACGATTTTAATGTCCGTTTCTTATAATATCAACCGCTGTTTTTTAAGCAAGATCTCTTTTATATATAGCCCATAGAGATTGTCTCCGCACTCCTTCGAAAGTTTATGAACCGAAGATTACTCAAACAAATGTTTTTCTCTTTCCTTTTTTCAAAGTTGTATTCTTTTCTTTTATTCGTTCTAAACAGTGCAATGAAGCCCAGGTGGCATTCAAAAGATAAAGATAAAAGCTCTAACAGGCATATAATTCAAATTATTTATTATTATAAAAGGGATGAAGGTAATATAGAATTTCCTTGCTTCTTTGAGGAAGGGTTCTATTGCTCAAGTCAAGTTGCCTAGTTGATTTTTTTTAAAAATTGTCATTTGATGTTGATTTGCGATTTACCTACTGTTCTCGTTTTTTTTTAATTTTCGCGTATTTCAGTTCAAATGCCTTCTGAAAATATTTTAGTTTTTCACACGGAATTATTGACATTTTCACCATCAGTACATTATTTCCAAGATAGGAGACTTAACATATTCAAAAATATTCGGATTCAGTCTGAATTGTTTAGAAATGTTGATGACTACGATGGACCGGCTCGATGCCTATGTATGAGAACTCCTACCCGCGAATGTCTGATCCATTTTACACACAAAACCCCACTTAGTAAAAATATCACCACTTTTCAAAAAGGAATTGAGTTTTTTCAATAGAGTGGTGATCCAGTATAACGAATGATATAATCAGCCCTATCACGAATTCCATTGTAATGGGAAATCCTTTCGTAATGGCAATTTGTATGTGATTTTTTACTACGATGCTGTGATAGTTTTTTCGGGACGCGTAACAACTTTCCGAGTACATTGGAATTCGTGATAGGGCTGAATGTCCACAATCTGTTCGTTATATCGAAATTTTGTTACATTGAATACTAAACCAGTAAAAGGAGCTACAAAAATTGTATTACCCTACAAAAGGTTGGGTAGTTCTAAATTTTTTATATAAATGTTCCAAATTTACACAACCATTGCACCCTTTAAAATCCTGGAAAACCACAGAAACCTCAGAAAAACTTGGATAGAATACGATATTCTGAACCAGGATGTTTTAGTCGCATTTGTTAAAAACAATATTTTCGGAAATAATTATAAAAACTCGAGTGTTGTTTAGATACAAATACTTTTAGTAAATCGACTGTACATACTTTTTCTTATTTTTTTTTTTTTTTTTCTTATATAAAACACATGTTTTATTTCGAAAAAATCTTGGCCATTTTACCCATTGGAATAAAATTTTCAGACCTCATTATGAATGATCAGGAAAATTTTCCATTCACTGACACATAAAATGCATATTCTTGTGGAATTTTCGCTAAATATTGTTTCGACCCATGAAGGACCAAAACCGCAAGTGGTCTCGACTTGAAATTTATTGGTCATTTCCAGAAATTTTACCAGAGTTAGGATCTTGAGAATCTTGCTGGCATTCGTTTTAATGTCCTTTATCATAACTAAAAATTGTATTCCAATTAGAAAGAACGTGCATAATCCATTAACTAAAAATGTAATTGTATTGGTTTTTCATTCGTCAATTATCATGTCTATTTTATCAAAATCAGCATAGTGAC
The DNA here is from genome assembly GCA_946251815.1 of Dasysyrphus albostriatus. Lineage (NCBI taxonomy): Eukaryota > Metazoa > Arthropoda > Insecta > Diptera > Syrphidae > Dasysyrphus > Dasysyrphus albostriatus. The sequence goes on along the minus strand of OX276335.1, from coordinate 16,671,517 downwards.
TTAGTTTTTATAGAATTGTGTGCGCTCCCTTCAAACAAATTAAACTATTGTTTCGAAAATTGCAACTTAAACACCGGGCTTAGAATATCGTGATGTCTATCCTAGGTTTTCGTTCTCTCCTATTTATACTTCAAACGATTATTGTGGTTAGACAAATAGGTAATAAAATATGTATGTTATAGGCCAAATTTTAAAAAAGTGCATATTTTTTTCCTTTTCCCAGGAGGAGTCGGCGTGATCTTGGAAATTTGAAATTTTAATCTACCAATCATACCAAATAACATAAAAAATTTATAACTACCCGACTTTTTTTAGGGTTATGCGGGCCTTACATCAGGCAATATTATCAATAAACATTAAAAAAAATATTGCGTGAAACCAAATCGAACTGTAATTATTGCGCAATAAGTCCTTACACGGTCAATACTATTGCCCAATACTTGATACTGGACAATAATATGGCCTGGTATAAGGACCGCTCTCTTTTCACTGGACTACGTTTTATCTACAAAAAAGTAGCTATTCAACCCTTTTCGTTTCAAACTCTTGGTGTTTTGAAATACTTTTCGTTTTGCATACTTACGGAATCAGTGTGTTTTGATTTTCAGGTGCATTGAATATCGGCTTGACATTTTGAAATAGTTAAGTTTAATTTGACATAATTTAATTTGCAAATACGGGCAGACACACCACTAGATTGTCAGTTAAAAGCTACAGACCACTTCCATTTTTGCTGTTGTTTTGACGTTTCGAATTTTTTTTTACTGATTTCGAACGAAAAACTGATTTGAATATCGACTATTGCGGAAGTCAATTTATACTAAATTCAGAACAATTTTTGATTTTTGAATTCGTACGGAAATCAATTTCGTATACAGATTTGATTCCGAACGAAAATCAGAACAGGGGTTATTGTTTATTTTTGTGGTAGAATTTTACAATTCAACCCAATTTTATACTCAAATCCGTGACAATAATACAAAAAATTGGATTTTCATACTTTAAATAAGCGTAGATTAAAGCATAAACCAAGCAAAGCAAAACAAAGTTCATGAAATAAATATACAAGGATACAAATCAAAAGTCGGTTAACATAAATTTCTTTTCTTAATTCGTGTCCGTAACAGAAAAAACAATTATTCTTGAAAATTTTTAGTTTGATTTTGTGAAATTATTTATTTGTTCGTTATATAGAATACCAAATATGTTTCCAAAGAGTGTTTATAATACTAGACCACCACTGTAATTATAAATAAGACCTCTCATTGAAACACCCAAACTTGAAAAACTGAAAACTTTTTTTTACTAGTGGTACTGTCCCGTTTTTTTTTTATATATTATCGATGGCAAAGGTGACATTTTAGTTAATCATTTAATTTGAAATACAGGCAAAATGTTTTTGTTTATTTTTATCAAACAGTATGCATACGTACATATCTGGACCACCTTGGACATTTTTCAAGGTCTTTTCAAATGTTTTTAATAGTTTGCGGGATAAATTCTGTTAAAAAGAAAACAAGTTATTGTTTATTGGTTTTCAAGTCAAAATTATTGAGAAAGTAAATTAAAATCATTTTTATTTTTAATTATTTAATATACATGAGGTATATGCAATTAATTAACTTAATAGCGATACTTAATACCATAAGGTTTAATTTCAAAATACTCGATATAATAATAATTCATATTTTAAAAACAATAAAGATCCACTGACATTTGATTAAGCATTTCGACATTAAATACAAAAATAAAAGCCGTTTATTCCTTTTAACGAACAATTATCGCAGAAGTCAGGAGTCATTGTATTCAAATAAATTAAAATTTGTTCTCATGATAAATTTAATTTGTCTAAATAAAGATGCCGAAGTCAAGTGACAAATAATAATTGAGTTTAAATGGCCTTAAGATTATTCACCCCATTTGTTGTGTTGTGCAGTCGGTTATATGTAAACTGAAAAATAAGTTATTGAAAATATTATTATAACTAATTAATTGAATTTTGATCTTTTTCGTTTACAGTTTGTGCGTAAGAATGATTGATTGGTTTGATTATCACGGACACATGTGCATTGCATTTGAAATGCTCGGTTTGAGTGTTTTCGATTTCTTGGTAAGTTAATAGTAAAATAATAAATTAATCATGAATGAAATGTGTATAAACATTTGATTTGTTTTATTTTTTTCATATATTAAATCAGAGAGAGAACAACTATGAACCATATCCGCTGGAACAAGTGAGGCACATGGCATACCAACTTTGCTATTCAGTTAAATTCTTACATGACAACAGACTAACGCACACGGATCTGAAGCCTGAGAATATTTTATTCGTTGATTCTGAATACACAACACATTATAATCATAAGATTGTAAGTACATATTCAGTTGAATTGAGTGAGTCGATTAACTCGAAAAGCTGACGTACTGTGCAATAGTTCTTATAATAATTTATGTACTTTTTTTAATCCATATAGAATCGCGAAGTTCGTCGCGTTAAAAGTACAGATGTTCGTTTAATTGATTTCGGAAGCGCTACATTTGATCATGAACACCACAGCACAATAGTCTCGACGCGTCACTATCGAGCTCCGGAAGTAATCCTCGAATTGGGATGGTCGCAGCCATGTGATGTTTGGTCAATTGGGTAAAATCTAATATCATTATGACTATTCGAGAAAAAAACTTAACATTTTATTTTTCTATTTTTTGAACAGTTGTATACTATTTGAGTTGTATTTGGGCATTACACTCTTTCAAACGCATGACAATCGTGAACATCTTGCCATGATGGAACGGATCTTAGGACAGATACCATATCGTATGGCACGGTAAAGAAATTGAGACATGTTTACATTCTCTACGATCAGTTATTGACACAAACAAAATTAATTTGTAGTAATCATGTTCTTTTCAGTAAAACCAAAACAAAATACTTTTATCATGGTAAGTTGGACTGGGATGAGAAATCATCAGCTGGACGGTATGTCCGCGATCATTGTAAGCCACTGTTTAGGTACCTGATGTCCGAGAGTGAAGATCATTGTGAGCTATTTGACTTAATTAAGAAGATGTTAGAGTATGAACCAAGTCAACGTATTACGTTAGGTGAGTGCGTTTGATTTTGTTAATGTATCATGTCTTTTTTTTCTAACAACCAGAGGTATGTCGAAGTTTGTGTTAAATGTTTTAAGACAAGGCACATTCGCAGCTGATTAAATAGTATTAAGTATTTGAATATTTTTGTATGTGTTGGTCGATTGAAGTAAAAAAAGTGACTGATTTATATGGTTTCAATTTATTTAATCCAATTTATTGTTGTTTGATTTTGTCTGGATAATACAATAATCATTGTAACATTGAGGAAGCTCTTATGGTTAAGAGGTCTCATTATATTGTGTCATTCTTATTTTTTATGAACTGTATCATTACATTTTCCTATATTGTTTTCAATCCCAACATGTTGGGGAAATCGTGGACGTATGTAGAATTTTGGCGGCCACTGTATTTCTCTATCCCAAAGACGTGAGCTTCATTCTACTACAATGATTCGGGCAATCTAGAATATATATATATATTTTAAATGTCTCGCAAGCTTCATAAAGTGCTCCAAGTATTAAACGATTAGAGAGTCTCCTAGATTCATATCTGTCAGTGTGTCAGTTTCTCACTGTCAGCCATATCACTTTTATGTTATGCCTAAAAAATAGTGAATTTAAATAAAGGAAGATGCTTCTCTCAAGTTAGCAGTTACTCTCTCAATGTAGCAGTTACTTTTTGTCTTACATTATATAGATTAGTTGTCGTTAGTCTGCCTTTTACGGCTTATTTCTTTCATATCATTCAAACTAATGACGTAAGCGCTGATAAATCTTTATTTATCATTCAGCCCAAAGACATATATCTTGATTAGCACAAACGGCTGAAATAAATCAAAAGATGTGCTATTTTGCATAAATCTTAGTACCTGGCAATATAAACTTAACAGACAAGTTCAGAAAAATTAGATCTGAAAGGCCTCTGCAGTCTGGCGAAAATGATTCCTCAGCTAAATTTCTCAGTTTTACTGTCGAATTACTGAGGAACTGAACATGCCTAATAAATAATTAAATTAAAACAGATCTGTTCATATCCCACATACAAACATACATTTTCAACTCCTTTGTTTTTTTTTCAAATGTGTCCTATAAAAGAAAGCATTTACAAAAAATCGACGATACAGGTTAGAAATCTTCAAAATTCTTGAACCTCAGCGCATTACTAATTTTAAATTTGTTTTTATTAAATAATTCACAGGAGAAGCACTGCGTCATCCAATATTTGAAAAACTCCCACCTCACCAACGTATCGGTGATCTCGGCAACAATGTTGCGGCTTCTGGCAGTAGCAGCCGCGAAAGGTCGCACAGTTTATCAAGATGAGATTTAGCTCGATTTGGTTATTGTTAATTAATACAACACAAACAATCAACAAGGAAAATCAAAATACATGTTTGCAGATATAAAATTAACGAAAACAAAAACACAAACAACAAATAAAGAACCCTTGAGTACCAACTTTACCAAAAAAAAAGGAAACAACATTCGCAACAAGCAAATAATTGGGAAATAACAACTTCATCCAACCATACGCAGATCCAACAAGGAAACTTAGTTTATATAATTATTATTATTTTAATCTTAATAACTTACTTTATTGTTTAATTTCTTTCTCACTCTCTTAATTGGAAAAAAAAGAAACAAAAAAATTTGCAAAATTTACTTGCTTTTAAGTTTGATTGTTTAGATATTTTTCATAAAAGTTTTATTTACTATTATTGTAACTTGTAAGTTTAGTCAACAAAGACAAAATTTAAATTTTACAGTTGTACTGTATTAATATTTTATTACTATAAATTTAAATTTTAATTTAATAAAATAAAAATTATACTTTTAAAATGCAAACAAAATAAAGTCATATGCAAGATTAAAGAAGAAGAACCAGGGAGATAAAAGCCCTTGTCTTCTTTCCTGACTCGCAATAAAATGTATGTTTATCCAACTTTGATACACTATCGCTCTATAGGAATATCCCTTTTTGATTTTCCTTAATCAATCTATTTCGTTATGATCCCTGTGTAAAGTTTAGTGTAATTGGTATTAAGGATTTAAATGTAATTGATTAATTGTAACCAAATCGTGTGAACAAGTTTGCCTCTCATTTTGTATCCACACCCACACATTTTCCATAAAACATAAACAAAAAACGGTGAATATAATTATGTAAAGTGTTAGTTATTTTTTGATTCATTTTGTGCAACGTGTCATTTGAGCGTTGGGCTATTTCTTTTTTTGAATAATTTCCACTTATTCAATATCGCAGATATTAATTATAAGAAATAAAAATAAAGCTTTTTGAAAATACAGCAATTTAAAAATGTACTTTTATTTTACAAAGAAAAATAGTTTTCGAAAATTATTGTAAAAAGAAAATGAAAACATTTTTAGAAGAAAAAAAAATAAAGTTTTGTTCATGCTTAGAAAAATTATTTTTATTTTTGTTTTGTAAATTTGCAAATTTAAGTAAACAATTGATTTTCATACTGGAGTTGTGTTTCGTTTGAAAATTTAAATTTGAATAAAAACTGTTTTTCTTTTTTTTGATTCGTGGTATAAATATATTTATACGTAAAATCAATAGTGTAAAACGAATATTAATTCATTTACTCAAAAAAATAGTTTTTTAATTGTTAAAATATATTTGTATCTATTCTATTAATTAAACACAACAATTAATGCAAAAAATAATCACATATCTGTGAAAATGCCAACAAGAAAAACTTAATTTTTCTTATTTTTTTCGTTTGCCATTGCAAAAACAATATTCTTAGAAGTTGAATATATTATTTTCTTCTGTCAATGAATTTATATTTAAAAAAAAAAAAAGCAAATGCATACTACGAAGCATCTCATTGATCATTTTACATGAATACAGGGCAAAATTATGTACATTTGTCTTGTTTTTTAGATTTAACTAAAAAAAAAAAAAAACAATTTCTTGAAAATAAAATAAATATAAATTAAATTCAATGTTGTTTTTTATCTACGATGTGCTTGGTTTTCCAGTTTGAAAGATTGGCAAATACTCCACTACGCAATTATGGCTACACCATATGCTTTCTGTTGTTCGCTTGTTTTCTTTCGACCACTGAAGTGCTCCTCCGAGCGTTATAGTTCTAGCTTTACTTTTCGTTCTGTAGTACGCTGTTCGATGCATATTTATATTTTTTGGAAAAATCTACACTCTTTTTTCGCACGCAATTATTTACCCAGGGGCCAGATTCTATAATAAACAAAACGAAAGCGAAGGTCCGTTTTTCAAAAACGGAAGAAATCGTGCGAAAGCGAAAGTTGGCATTCTGGGCCGGTATTACGAATTACGAAACCGAAGGAAAGAAAATGATGCTCAAAAAAACCATAGTCACGACATTGACCAATTATGATTTACTTGAAAATATTTCCAGACAAAGTCAAAAAATCTAAGCCCAAACAACATACAGAACAAATGTGTGACAACAACATAAAGGTACATATGTGCCAAAACTATGACAAAAATAACGACTATCAAGAGCAGTCGTAAAATAAAATGAGTATTGTTTTAAACAAAACGTAATTGCAATTTAACCATTACGATGGATTTTAAACGATAATCGTAATACGGGCCGTATCGCATTTCGTTTAATTTATTTGGTTTGCTAAAATTTGAGAGATTCTGTCTAGCGTTGCATAATTTTAAGTGTTTGTGAATTTGGGAAGGGAATAGTCGAAGTGTTAGAAAAGTATAAATAAATGTATAAATATTTATTTATTTATTTAAGCTTAATTCAAGCATATAGTATAGTAGGTCAATGGTATATACCTTAAAAACTAAACATCAAAAATTCTTAAAGCCTAGTACTCAGTTCGAGTAAAAATGGAATTTCCATACAAAAATGCCGGTTAACTCACAGAGATGAAATTCGCAACGAGAGGTGAGTATACCCAAATTCGAGAAGTGGAATATGAACTGGTTCGATATGTACTTCATTTCCCAACCAATTTTGTTCTCTATGCAATTTAAGATCCAAAGAAGACTGTTTCCATTTTGTAAGCATTTGTCCCATATTTTCTCCACAACGCCTCACATACTTCGGAAAGAGAACATTTACGTTACAAGAAACAATCAACATTCTGAACGGTTTTGACTGGAAAACGCTTTGCAAATTTTTGAAAGATATTTATAAGTATAGGATGTTATTAATAAATGAATTTATTTATTTTACTATTTTTCTACTATTTTATTCAATTTAAAAAAAAAAAACAATAAATGGTACAAGAAAATTGCTAACCGAGCTGACGGCAAAGCCATAGCTTAAAAATTCATTATTTTTGTAAAACTATGCTAAGAGAACTAAATAAAGAATAAAGAAATAAAATTAATTATTTACTTTACTTTTACTTTACTTCATTTCCCAATGTACAACCACTAGGGAAAAATAAGGAGATGTGGAAAAGTCTGAAACTTCTCAATTAATTTATTTTTATTACTACCGACAGTAAAAAAATAACACAAGACACGAAAGAACAACAAAATACGAAATAAAAATAAATATTTTGGCTCAACTTTCCTTTACGACATCCCGATTTTTGATATGCGGATGGTCTCATTCGATAGATATTCACTAAAAAACACCAAATATCACAATTTTAGGGTGAGGAAACATTTATAAGTATTTTTAATTAATTTTTAAACTTTCAGTTTTTCCATACAAAATGCATGGAAAATAAATAAAGACTCAAATGTCATTGCATGCTAAGTACTGCCAGATGTACACTTTGGTTTTGGGATGTTTTCTTTTAATCCATGTTTTTTAAATGCAAAAGAAACTTTGCATACACCAAACCTTGCCCCACCCCAAATCCTATAATGAGGCCAAGCAGGGGGGTTGCAGGGGGGCAGCATGCCCCCCCATACATACCTCGCTTTTTATACGCAGTAATGCTGTATGCAAGCACTGTATTTATATAAGCAAGTTTTAAATTTCCCGCAAAATTTCCCAACATAAAAACACAAGGGAAACAAAATACGTGTCTGGCAATACTAACAGACCATTTGACATTTCTTTGATTTGTTATTGAAATGGAGTATTATGTATTTTCATTAAACAAAAAGTTCTTAAATTAATTAAAAATACTTAAAAATGTTGCCTATCCTTAACATTGAGATATTTAGTGTTTTCTAGTGATAATCTATCCAATGAGGATATCTGCGTTTCCAAATTCCTTGTGTAAAAAGTGCAATTCGGTAACAAAAAACCCAATTTTCAAAAGTTTAAACATTTTTTAATTGCATTTAGGGGGGTTTCCTCACTTTAAGATTTGGAAAATTTTCTTTTGAGATACCTACCTACCCCTAAAAAAAAAATCAACTTCGAAATCGGGATGTCGTAAAGGAAAGTCGCCCCAATTTTTTTCACTCAAAGTGTACTAAAAATTCCAAACTGAGTATCAAAAATTCACGTGAAAAAACAATGATATTTTCATACTGATAATTCATGTGTATTTTGAACCGGTTTAAAATTTTCATTTCACAAGAGGTGAGTCCTAGGCTTAAAACTAGATAAATATAATGAAAATAATAAGGGATAAATAGTGTGGAAGGGATAGTTATTGGAGAGCATTTTTAGGGCAGTTTTTGAATAACTTTAATCGAAAACGGATGAGTTGTTCGTTGCTTGTTTCTCAGCATTCTTGTGAGAGGTTCATTTTGGCCGTGTTCAGTGCGATGAAAGGGTATCGAAAATAGTGGTATTGATCTAAGACGGTGTGGTCCATATTTTTCATTTGCTTGTTGGTCCCTTTTACATTTTAAAATAAAATTCAACTACAAGATATGACAGACTGTCAAATTTTCGTCATATGACAGAATTTCGTCAGCTGTTTTCAATTTTTTTGAAAGCATTCAATCAGTTTTTTTTGACATTTTATTAGGCACTAAACTTTTTAATAGGTACGTTTGTTTCGTTTATCTCTTAACTGCAACATGTTTTTGACTCGTTTTACATAAAACTTGAGTTTACGAAAACCTGAAGTATAAAAAAATTTATGGGAAATCTTGTGTTTTCCATTAGGTTTTCTCCAACACCGATATTCGGGCCTATTCGACGTGATCTTTTATTCTGCTATGAATCTCCATACAAAAGTTTAAGCTGTCAAAAAATCTTTTAGGAATTTGAATTTTGGTATTCTGCATGCGTAATTCTGTTATTTAATCTGCTAAGAAATCTGTTATGAACTACCAAACTTTCGAACTCATAGCAAAATCTTTTAAAAATCACGATTTTGGTATTCAGCATGCCAAAATCTGTTATTAAATTAGCCAGTTTATATTTCTGAGATCTCAGAGGACTCAGAGCGCTCAGATATATAAAGAGGATTCCTCTCAAAAATTCCTCACTTTTCCCCTTAAAAACTGAGACTGAAATTTTTTGGATTCGCTTGCTCAATTATTTTTTGTCGCAGTAAATTACATAAGAAGAAAAGAAAAAGAGAGTTGTTTTGACTTCTATGTGAGGAATGTTGTTTATATTTTATTCTCCTGCTCTGTCAAAAAATTGAGGAAAAATACTGAGCGCTCAAGAAATATAAACTGGCCAAATCTGTTATGAATTATTAAAGAATAAAAGACAAACCTCACCTTAAAAGATTTCAATAAACAAGAAGGTATATGAAGTGAAAATGGCCATTTTTATTTTATTTCGTCAACAAAATATTTAAAATTAGACAAGTGTTAAAATTTATTATCACATATTTTATTTTTAGGTGAAAGCACAAAACACTTTTGATGTGGAACGAAGATAAAAAGTAATCCTTTTGGTCTCCCCAATGTGCATCTCATACAACTTTTTGTTTCGCATTGAATATATTTAATGCAAGAATTCTATTGTAAACATTCACTAACTTCAAATAAAAAAATTCCGTGTCAAATACCGATTAAATATTTAAAAACGAATGTAAATAAATGTTGGCCACTTTTTGGTATTTTTCATTTTATTTACAACAGCTGATTTTGATAACAGATTCTAGGTCTGTTCGTTAACTGATTTCATTTTCGGAGTTTCATAACAGAGTCTTATGTCATTTTCGATTGAATTTTCGGAATGTTCTACTCCTTTTTAAATCCAATCGAATATGAAAACATCATGTTATCAAATTTACACACACACTACTGAATGACGCCATTTTATAAAATGGCTTCTCCAAGCATTTATCACTTTTGACAAGTAGTCCGACAAAAAGCTTTATATGTATGCGTGTGTTCCAAATCTACTCCTTCTTGAAATCGGGAACAGAAAAAGACTCCGAAAACATTACTCGGAACAGCCAATCGAAGGCTTTTGGAGTAGAAGGAGTCAGAAAGGAGTGGAAAAAGAGTACGCCGAACGTCCAAACGAAAACGACATTATAAAAGTTTGAATATCTGAAGGCCAATAAAAGATCTTTTAAAAATAAAAATCATTTATGATTCATAACAGAAAATTCATAGCAGGATAACAGATGTGGCATAATAGGCCAAATTTTTGCGAAAACAGCGTTTTGGGTTCGGTGCGAAAAGGACATAAAATTCCAATCTAATTTATTTAAAACTGATAATATTTTGCCTGTTGGAAATTAAAATTGTTCATATGCAGCATTTATATAAATTATCACCATTTTACTTTCATTAAATGGAAGAAAACAACAAAAAGAAAAGAAAATTGTGAGTGGTTGGTTAATGAAGAACTGTCACGTCAAACGAAAACGTGTAATGTTTGGTGTGAATGGTTTTTGAGTTTTTGAAAAGTTATCGCCGAAAACCGGTTTAGAAATTTTGTTCTATTTCGCAATTCGCAGCTCATGTGAACGGCACTTAACAGGATCAAGATTCATTAAATGTTAAGGTGCTGGACTCTGCCAGTTTTAAGTGCATCCAAAACATTCAGAAAATAAAGCGAGCCCAACTTCACTCAAACCGTAAAGTCTACTGTCAATTTTTTTGACTGTTCGATTCGTGGTTCAGCAGGATATAGGTTACATAATTTCTGATTCAATTTTTAATGAAAAAATAAATCTATTTGTTGAAATTTTAGACAAATATTAACTTTAAAATGGCCGATAAAGCAATTGAGAAACCAGCGGGTCGTCCCATGAAGTTCCCCTACACATTCTCAGCAAAAATTGCTCAATTCCCATTCAAGTACTACATCCAAAACCAATGGGTCTGGAGATACTATTTGATCGGCCTTGCTGTCTCGTTCCCAGTGTTCTACAAGATCCATAAGCTTGGTAATCTCTATTTTGTTTATATTATCTCATACATTTGTAATTCTTTTGTTTTCTTTATCTTATATTAGCTAACTCTCCCGAAAACAAGGCAGCCCATGCTGCAGCCAAGAAGAAGGAGGCCGAGGCACACCATCACTAGGTGGTTTTTAATAAGGATCAAAAATTAATTTAAAGAAATTCTATTGATTGGGAATACGCATACTGCTAATTTTTGTCGTAAAGAAATAAAAATAACATGAAAAACTGAATTTTATTTCTGGCTTCAATTTTCTGTTACATAAAGAATGTTTCTTCAAGTCAGAGTAACAGTAAAATTCCTTGGATTTTCATATCGATGACAATACCAAAGATGATAAATGAGGTCTAGCCTGTGTAAATATAGCTTTCCTATCGGTCCGATACCACCACCAGTCAAACGTTTGGATGAATAGAAAAAAAAATTCTTGAGATTAGAGTTTTGATTTACCCTTTGCTTTCATTTTATACCTTAGGAAAAACTATTGACCACGATTCTTTAAAAATTGCTGAATAACTGGGAATAAGTTGTATTACTCTTCAGATATCCATATTTTCTCCCATAATAATGCTGCAACCAAGTCTGTCTATATTCTTCATACATATCTAATTTGAAAATACACAAATAGTCGACAGAGATTGGAAACAATGAATGATGTCAATTTAAAAAGTAGATATATATGCCAGTGCTTTCTTGTGGTAGAACGTGGAACAGAAGTTTGGTCTTTAACAGTCAACTACTTGGATTTTACTGTCCCTCAGTCAAAAGAACAACATTTAAGCCGTCTGCCAGATCCCTCCCTTTGAAAATGAAATTGTTCGGTCTGAAAATTAATATTTGACGCAATGAGAACCAAACTCGGTTTAATCATTCGAGAGAACTGCTTACCAAATTAAGGCCCCTATTATGACCTGCGATTCGCCGACTCTAACGTTCGACTTTTCAAAAATAAAAACTGATCTTGTTCAAATTCCCAAGAATTACAGTTCGACATCGACGGTATAGGTGAATGTTTGCCTAAGGTATTGCGTGACATTCAAGTTTTCGAAGTTTGAGGCGAACTTAATTCAGGCGAGTCGCAAACATGGCAATTCCACATAGGTAGTCACATTTGAACGTTCGATTTGGCGAATCGCAAGTCATAATAGGTGCCTAAATTGTTAAACAATCTTTTAAGCCCAACAATGAAAATAATCTTTCTTCAAACCATAACAAATAGATTTAAATCTATGACTATAACTACAAAAAAGATATTCTTAGTACATGCTCTCATTTAACAATTAATTTTGGTTTTAGTTTTTCTTATATGAATTTTGGTTCTCATTACCTCATTTCCTACCGCCCAAGAAGATAGAAGTGGTGGCAGTTCCCAACGTTCAGCTACTTTTTCATGAACAATAATTATATTCAGTTTAAAAAAATATAATTTTGTTAATTCTTAGTTATTTTTAAGGTCTTATTGTTTTGCTTACGACAGAAAGTTCTATGGACATCCGGTGATAAGCATATTTAAAATAAAAATGATCATACCAAAATGCCTTGCGACACAAACCTTATTAGGATTTATTAATTAAAAAAATACAACTTATATATATGCATATTAAATAACTGTAAGAATTAAAAGTTTACAAAACGCATCCTCTACACCAAATCTAACCATCCGTACTAAGGAAGTGATCAGCATCAATGCTCGAATAAATGTGGCCTTCCGATGTCATGAAATCCAGAACCGAACTGAAAAAAAAAATATTTCAGTCAAATGATGAACATTACAGAAGTTAATATATGAATTCTCACTCCAATTCGCTTTTCGATATATGACTGAATCTTTTTTGAAGGTCCATGCGACTAATACCCTCTTCGGAAGCGTGATTCTTAATGGCTTGGAACACAGCTAACTGTTTGCCTTCGAGTCCCAAATTGTTACCGCCAGACTGTACACTGGGCTGTGCTCCACCCATGCTGAAATCACCAAACCCACCAGCGCTTTCTCCTTTCTGTGAGATGAATGTATTAAAATATGTACATAGTTTCCAAAACAACCAAATTCACCTTCGAGTATTCTTCAGCCTTGAACCTGGAATGGAGAACCTCAAGCAAGTGTGTAACAACTTGATTGGCATCGTTGACCGGTAACATTTTAAATACCATAAGGGTTTTCTGTCCACCATGCTGGCGGACCGTACCAAAAACTTTGGCGTAGTTGTTTAGCATTACATCCGGGGCTTTAAGGGCATCGCCCTCCTCCAACCAATAGTGAGCTTCTATTTGTCCAGTGTGATCTTCCAGTTGATAGGTCATTTTTGTGGAAGATGTGTCGATAGATCGCACAATGGCCACGCTAGTTACCATCCCAAATGTCATGCCCCACATTTGGAAATTGCCTTCTGGTGATTCGATTACTTGTTTCAGCACCACCGGCACAACACCCTAATGAAACGTTTTAAAAAGCCAATATTATCCCTGAACACGACAAACAAATTACCTCAGCCTTTTGTTCGGATGCAGCACCGGCACCGCCACCTTGGGTTGCATTGAATGTATCGCCTCCAACTAATTGAAAGAAAAAATGTCTTTTATACGATGATTATAAATTATATTAATGAAATTTGGGACTTAACATGAATCATTCATATTGAAAAAATATGGTCGATGGTTATGAAATTATAATTAATCTTAACTAAACAAAATACACTGCGACTGCAGCTTCTTTTAATTTACATACACATTTGCGCCAAATTTGTTGGCCTGTCAATTTTTGTGGTTGACGATATTGCGTGATGGAATCGGAACAAGTTTTCAAAATATTTTGGAAACCATGGACGGTGTTCACATTGGATTGAAAAACTGGATTTTTTTTTGACGTTTCAGTATTCACATCTCACTCCCACTTTTTCAGTAAAGGAAGATGTAAATACTGAAACGTCAAAAAAATCCAGTTTTTCAGTCCAGTGTGAACACCGTCATGCAATAAAGGTTGACAAAATTGTTTTTTTTTGCTTTTAAATGATGTAACATCGGTGGTTGCCAATAATGTTGAACGATATGTTGATCCATGTAAACCTCCCTAATAAACGTGTGGTTGACAACGTTGTTTTATTTTTGGGTTTAAATTAGCCAGTTTATATTTCTGAGATCTCAGAGGACTCAGAGCGCTCAGAAATATAAACAGGATTCCTCTCAAAAATTCCTCACTTTTCCCCTTAAAAACTGAGACTGAAATTTTTTGGATTCGCTTGCTCAATTATTTATTGTCGCAGTAAATTACATAAGAAGAAAAGAAAAAGAGAGTTGTTTTGACTTCTATGTGAGGAATGTTGTTTATATTTTATTCTCCTGCTCTGTCAAAAAATTGAGGAAAAATACTGAGCGCTCAAGAAATATAAACTGGTCAAATGATTAAACGTCAACGTCGGTGGGTTAACAATGTTGAACTAGATGTTGATCCAGGTAAACCTCCCTAATAAACATGTTAAATTTTCCTAAGTTTTCCGATAATACAACTAAACAGATAAAGCTTTCCTTCTTTTTTTTCGTTTCGTTCTGTGCATCTACGTCATGGAAGCACAATTTCACTAATATTTTTGTTCTTTTTATGATAAAAATGTGGGTTCAGAATCCAAAAAACAAGTGCAGTTTACGACTGCTTTACACTGTTGAATAAATACCCTTGATATTTCATATTTAATTATTAAATAGTCAAAAAATCTTTGTTTTATTAATTTTGGAAAAAATATTGTGTGCATCGATGACGTCATTCTATGTACATGATGCACAATGCGCTATCTTATTTAGTTTCTAGCTGCGTTTTTTTGCATGTCCATATGGACATTGGCGAAAAACCGCCTTGGTCTTCCATTTTGTATTGAATAATCTTACCAACAAACATTTGACATTTCTATATAAATTATCGATAACATAACGACAATAGAGACAAAAGTTAAATCCACTTAATTATCTGGACATAGCTAATTCTATATGGACATAGTTGTTGTTGTATTTGACATGTAAATTGCTTTGTTTTGCTGTCGTTTTTTTCGGACAGAATTTACTGAAGTTGCAAAAAACCACAACTTCTATAAGAAGTTTTCTTATCCCTGAGGCCATACGAGCCAGTACTGGCTAGCCAGTCGCAATACACTCACGTTTTCTTACTAACACATACAAGCATGAGCAACTGGCTTGTTTTTTTCGTAGCCAGTTGGGAAGCCAGTAGAGCAGTCAGTAACAGGGCTCGGCAGTACTTTTTCGGAGCAGATTTTGAAAAATAGGTCTAAAGGCTCTCCCAAACCAACGCGAATCGCTTCGCATTCGCAGCGAATCATTCACAATAGTACAAAATATGACAAATACACAACGCTAAACAACAACAAAAATTCACATTGACTCACATTTTATTTCACCAAAATATTAATAAAATAAGAATTGGGGAGTCCATATGCCCATAGTCTTAAAGAACTCAAAGATTAAAGCCTCTCCCAAGAAGATTTCCAAAGAGAAATTTCAAAACAGCTGATATTTGGCAAGAAGTTTAAGTTGTTCATGTTGAGTTTTGCAGTGTCGGGTTTTTTGAAAGGAAAATTAATTAGTTAAGATGCAGCTAGATAATGGTTATTTGCGACACCTTGAACTCTACGCAATATGTAAATATAAATGGAATAAAACTCCGTTAAAAAAGTTTAAAATTTTTTTGCAAATTAAAAACAATTTTTATTCAATTTCTTTGTCAGCTTTTTTCAGCTAACCTATCTGGTTTTCGTCGTTCACAAAAGTATCGGCTGACGGCTACTGAGTTATCTTGGATAACCTATCCGATAGCCGGTGGAACGCGGCTAATATGTTTTTTAGCCAGTACGCTATTTTACCCTGGTGTGCCATTTAAGGCCAGGTTCCCCTATTAGTCTAAGAGCCAACGACATAAAAAGTCAAGTCATTTGTGTACTTTTGTGATTCATATCAATAATAGGCTTTGAGGGGTTGATCCAATAACTTGTCTGCCTACCTTAACCCACAGTACACAAATAGAAGGTATTATATTGCGCAGGTTGTCTAAAATGAGAACTGTCAGAAGAAATTAATGATGGCCGTTCTCGTGATATTTTTGCCGTATTACAACAACAACAAACACGAAAGGAATTATTTAAATAACACTAAAAACCATTTTTCTTATTGTCAAAGTAATAAAATAATAATTATAAACATTTATGGGGTTTTCTTTTGGTAACAAAAATTGATTTTTTTCCCCTACCGATTTGTCAAAACACAGATTTTGACAATAAAAGCCTTCCAATGGTGAAAAAAAATCAATTTATTTTTTGATCGAAAATCAAATTTGCAGATCTGGATTTTTCGCCAGATTTACCCCTCTTTTACTAACACTATTACAGACCAGAACAATTCACAGCCATCAATTTGACAAGACTGGATAGCTACAGTTTCACTGACACAAATTATACACCAACAGTCGTATTTATAAACTTTGTCTAACTTTAGACAGCCGTCCAACTCCAAAAAGTTATTAATAAACTTCGTCTACTGTTGTCCTAAAATTGTCTAACTTGGACAACGGCATTCCGGTTGCCTAAGATTTGTCTAACTTGACATTTTATTTAATTAAATAAGGCATATATCCAACTATTAAGGACTTTTAAAAAACTGTGTAACTAGTCAACCGCCTAAAAAATCTAATAAATAAGGCTGCAATAGAATAAAAACGAAAAATCAATCTGCAGTCGTATACCATTCGCGACGAAAAAAATCAATTTTTAAATCAAAATCTGAATTTACCAAAAGAAAACCCCATTAATATGTCGAAACAATTTTATTTTCTTATCAAGTAACAAAGGAATACACACATAACATACAGGTATTGAAATAAATCGATGCAAAAAATTTACGTCAAATTTTAAACCTGTTCGACACCCGTAGGCAGACAAACTGTTATTGGTGCAACCCCTCAAAGGCTATTATTGATGAGAATTACAAAAGTATATACTTTATATGTCGTTGGCTCTCAGTCTATATGTTTATTTAACTATTTGTCACTATTATTATTTTACTTTATTTGTTTCAAAAACCACGGAAAACAATTAAAATCTTTTTTTGTTTGACCCTGTTGAGACGCAGCTGTGATTTTTTTGTGGGCTGTCAAAGTTAGAAAGATTAAAAACAAAGATAGTTTTTGGAAAAGCAATAATCTCTGTCTTCTAGCAAAACCAACGATCACTCTGATGGTTTTTCTTGAGGCCCAACTATAATAAGAATTAACGTCTGAGCTCATTTTAAATTATGAAATGATGCACCCCATTCTCTTTGTTGAATCTTCTACTGGGCAAAGAAGAGAAAATGAAAAAAACTGTCAAATAAAAGCTCAGTACTGAAATGAGAAAAAGGCTTTGTGTAATAAGACGCACGTTACGGAATGACTGTTCAAAAGAAACCGGGTAATACATGACTTTTGGATCTTGGAAAGCGTAGTGTTGCACAAGGCGCTTCCAAACCAACGCAAAAAATTTGGAACGATAACAACGAAACTTTCGTGTATCATGTATAATGGCATAAAATGAGACCAACTGACGCGATCCGTTGCCAGATAAACCCGCAAAAACGTCGACATCATCAGAGAAAATTACAGCCCACTTATATGCCCCCTTTTTTTTTAATCTTAATTAATCTAATCGTCAAAGTTGATATAAATGAGGGGTGTATTCTTTAGAGAAGTTGTAGATTATGTTATTTGTAACAATTCTACCATACAAAACTTTTTCCCACGCCTACTTTTGGGGGAGATGTAAAATAATTAATTATGCATATGTTTCAAAAGACGATACAACCAATTTGTTGAATACCAAAAAAATAACTTATGTAACAACGTATATTTAATCAATATAAAACCTCAGTGCTTTGCTTAGTTGCACATGCATTATATGGGCGCAAGGATGGCTATTTTTTGTTAGCAAAAGTCGACACATGTATTTTGCTTCTCTCTTATTTTTATTAACATAAATAATAACAACTTGCCTATAAAATTGCAAATAATATTAACTAGATAGTATTTCTAAAGATAAAGGAACAACGAACATGCATTTTGTGTTTATTAACTACCTATATAGAGTATAATTATGGAAGACTGTGTACTATCGCAGTTGTCGTGCATTAAATTCAATTTGGAATCATTTATTTAACATCCTTGTCAAGTCTAATATTTTAAATTTCCCAAACATAGATACTTAATTTCAACATATTCATCGATGCCATGGTGAGATCCCTCACGACCAATGCCCGATTCTTTGACACCTCCAAATGGAGCTTCGGCTGCTGAAATGAGTCCCTCATTAATGCCAATCATTCCGACTTCCAACTTACGGGCCACTCTGAATATTTGTTGCACATTCTCACTGTAGAAATAGCCTGCGAGACCTCTATTTGTATCATTGGCTTTCAAAATAGCTTCTTCTTCTTCGTTAAACTTAATTATAGACACAACAGGCCCAAAGACTTCGTCGGTGTAAAGTTTCATGGGTGGTTTTACACCTGTGACAATAGTTGGTTCATAAAAGAGCTCACCAATATCTGGTCGAGGCTTGCCACCTGCGATTATTGTTGCGTTTAGACTTCTGGCATCATCCACAAATGCGCTGACTTTTGTGAATTGGGCCTTGTTAATTAATGGCCCTATCTGAATATCTGCTCCATCTCCAGAACCGATCTTAAGACCTGCTACTTTTGATTTCAGAAGCTCGATGAATTTGTCATAGACGCCTTGCTGGACAAAGAACCGATTGGCCGATACACAAGTCTGGCCACAGTTACGGAATTTTGATGCAATAGCTCCATCGACAGCCTTTTCTAAATCTGCTGAATCAAATACAATAAAAGGAGCATTGCCACCGAGCTCAAGGGAAATTCTCTTCACTCCATTAGCACAGTTCCTGTAGAGCAATTTACCAACTTCCGTGGATCCTGTGAAGGAAATTCCAGCCACATCAGGGCTTGTGCAGAGAACATTTCCAACAGGAGCAGCTTTGTTGGTTGTAACAACATTTATAACACCACTTGGGATCCCGGCGTCTACAGCTAGTTTGGTAATCGCCAGAGCTGTAAGTGGTGTGTCCTCTGCAGGCTTTATGACAACGGTACAACCTATACAAAAAATGAAACTGAAATGATAGATTAGATTAATTTGTATCAGGTTTACCAGCAGCCAATGCCGCTCCAGCTTTTCTCGTAATCATAGCAAGAGGAAAGTTCCATGGAGTAATCAGTGCCGCTACTCCGAGTGGCTGTTTAATGACAATCAACTCACGATTCGGTGTTGGAGATGCTACCACTTCTCCATTGATTCGACGTGCTTCTTCAGCAAACCATTCAATGAATGAGTTTCCATAGGTCACCTCGCCCAAGGACTCGTTTATGGGCTTTCCGGATTCTGCAGTCATAATTTTAGCAATCTCGTCACGATTTTTTTCGATGAGATTGTACCAAGACTGCAGAGGGAATTGTATAAAAGAAAAACAATTATAATTTACAAACCTACCTTTAACAATATCGACCTTTGTTTTGCCGTAAGGCCAGCCCATTCTGGTGCGTGAAGTGCTTTCTTTGCTGCGGCCACTGCTTCCTGTGCATCATCTGCAGTCATATTTGGAACATTACAGATAATCTTACCATTAGCTGGATTTGTTACAGCAAATGTTTCACAATTTGAAGAATCCACCCATGACCCATTGATGAATCCTTTAGATTGTATTAGCGATGAAATATTTCTTTGTACAAGTTCAAAGTTTGACATGTTATTTCTCAAGAGAATACTTCGTAACATATTTATTGGTTCAAGTTGATTTTTTAAAAGTGGAAATAGAAAATTATTTGGACTTTGATAAGAAAGAACCTTTGTATATTATATTATATATAGAAATATAATAATACAATGAAAGAACCAATAAACAATCGATTTATTATTTTTCTTTCGGCAGCGACAGCAGACAGAAGCTGTCAAATTAAAAATAGCTATTTGACGAAGAATTATTTAATATTAGATGGAACATGGGAAATGAAACAATTGAGTGAGAATCAAGAAGTGCAATAGCGTTGCCACCCGTAACAAAATTTAGGATTTGTTGTTGTAATTCTTTGAAAAATTTCGTACACTCCAAAATGACCTTCGACGGCTCCTTGGAGCCCTTGTAAGGTTATTCATGCAAAAGCGTAAAGTCGTCGTAAACGTAGTAAATTTATTAATCTGCCATACAATTGCGTTGTGTGAATACCCTCAATATATTTTAGCATTTAACTAATAATAAATATACAGAACATAATTATTTTAGGAGAAATTTGAACAAAATAAATCTTACCCAAAAGTCGATTTCCCCGGAGTATATGAACATTCTTATTTGGACAAAACATGATGCAATTTTTTAAAATCAATAAAATGGAAAAATTAATTAAGAGAAGTGCAATTAACGGGGGATTGCTACATACAGGGTGTTCGGTAAACATTGGATAATCCTATTTAAGAATGCCAAATAATAATAATAGTAAAAAAACTTAGTTTTCAATAAATGTATCTACATATTCTTATTTATTTGATTTATTTATGGCTCAATGCCATATCCATATCCATTTAAGAAAAAGTAAAGTAATTTTACTAAAAATATAACACAATTTAAAGTTGTAAGGAATTCAGTTTTTCCTTTACATAAAACTTTTTTTTGGATGATGTTGTTTAATCAACACTTTTAAACTTCACTATTTTCAAGTGTGGTATGGAAATAATTTTTTTCAAGAGCTTGTACTGTCCTGGCAAGTCACCGTTATACAAGCATTTAGTCTTTAGTTTAGAGCACAATATTTCGGAAACAAAATTAATCATTTTTATTCATAACAGTAGGGGCTCTATCTTCCCCATTAAGCTGGCAAGGACGAAAATAATTTCAAAGGTATAGCTATGATTTTCGAAAGGGCGCTGAAGCTAATGTCAAAAACCAACGAAAACTAGCTTTCCGTATCGTCAAATGAAGTGCACACACCCATACTGTACTTGTCGTCTATCTCTTTTGGCATTCCTATTTCACCAAAAGTCAGTTTTATTTAAGTGGAGTGAATCTCACTTCCGTAATATGCTGACTCCACTTGACATGAACAATGCCCAACATCCAAACCGCAATCCAATCAGCAGTCTGATTTGTATGGATATGTCACTGCTCGGACATGGATTATTGTGGCTCCATTTTTTTTTCAAGACATGTTCATAATCCGACCATGCATTATGTCCAATGGAGCATTTAAGGAAAGTTAGGCTAGTCGCGCACATGCAACTGCTACCGCAACAAAACAGTTTAGTCACAAGTTGAACGATGATCGCGCACATGAGGAACTCCTTAAGCAATCGAAAAGAACCTAACTAACATACCGACGTTGTTTATTCAGTTTTTCTATGTCATACATACAAAGAAAAATATTATCGCCTTTGTCCTATTCCTTTACTCAGCAAATTAAAGAAAAGATAAATTTGCTCCCTTTCGCAAAGAGAACATAATGCCCCTTCGAAAAGAACAAAATTGAAATATCCGCAAATATTTGGTTGAGTATCCGCGCAGTTACATATTATTCCATATGACACAAACTGAAAAACTGATTTCAGGCAATCGTTTGTGCCAAAACACAAACTGAAAAGTTGGTCGAATCGACGACGGAATAGTTTCTGCAAGTGCGCGTAGTCTCATATGAATCCATAGGACTCATTTTTGCAACCAAACAGTTTCGAAACTGAAAATTGCGTGTGCGCGACTAGCCTTAAACGAAAGTTGACGAAACACTCCACTCCACAATTAATGCTACGCCATATGCTTTCCGTGTATTCGCTTGTTTTCTTCCGACCAATAAAGTGCCACTCCGAGCAATAGACATAGTTCTAGCTTAAGGGAGAGCCAAATGGTATGGTTTTCAACTTGAATTTGCTGTTTAAAATAGAAATAAAACATTTATGTGTGATTTTTTGTTGTTGAATTGTTATCACATTTGTACATGTATTAAGTGCCCTATTACACGACGACTTAAGAGTCATGACTTTTTTCGAAATTAAATGAGTGCGAAGGGGAGATCAGATGTTTTTTCTCGTTCGCACTCATTGAATTTTCAAAAAAGTCATGACTCTAAAGTCGTCGTGTAATAGGGCACTAAGGAATGCGGAAAAAAACACAAAAGGCGTGTTTTATTGAAAAAGTTGTTAAGTTTCCCTTGTCAACACCAAACACAAAAGTAGGCGTGTTTTATTGAAAAAGTTATAACTAGCAGAGTAAAATTTTACCTTTACAACAAACCAAAAAGTGTCGAGAAATAAGTCAGTAAAAAAAGTGGATTTAAAAGTTGAGATAAAGTTTCGTTAAGTTTAAACTCATGTGGCGCTGGAATTGGGTTGAATGTACAAGTAAGTACAGCGTTTTATTGGTGTTTGCATTGCTGCGCTAGTAATAAATACCAATAAAACCTACCTAGTGTCGATAAATTGGTTAGGTTAGGTTAAGTAGATAGCCACAATAAAATAAAACTGACACACTTAGACCAGAGTTGGTCCATTGTGCCACTTGCCACCTTTGTGGCGCCGGAATTGGGTTGAATATAATAGTGAGTATAGTATTTCATTGGTACTTGCATTGAATGTGGGAAGAAAGAGGAGGGGATTCTTAGAATTTTTGCTTATGCGCGAACAAGTCAATTATGGCCAGATGAGGTAATTTTGCAAGCATAAGCAAATTTTTGTTGGGTTTTTGGCACTTATTATGGCTTATGCTTGCTTATGCCTATTATGGTTGGGCTTAAACAAATGAAAGAATTTGCAGCTTCACGTTATCCTTCCTACTAAAATGACAGTTATTTCGATATATGGACCAACAAAAAAAAAAAAAACAACTGAAAATGAGATTGACACTTTTTATGAACAACTTAAGAAAACGTAAGAAGAGAGAAAGGCGAAAATCATGTATAGGAGACTTCAATGCAAAGTTAGGTTAAAAACAAAATGCAGAGGAATAAGAACTAGGAAATTTCGGGTACGGTGAAAAGATCAAACAAGGACCGAAAGTAATAGAATTTTTCAAAAAGAAAAACAAAAAATTATGGACATTAGTTACTCCAGGTGGAAAGACAAAAAAAATTAAATCGATCTTGTACCAACGAATAAAATAAAGACAGTAGCAGATGTATCAGTACTAAATAAATTTAGTTGTGACAGCGATCACAGACTAGTACGAGCAAACATAATTTTAACCATAAGCACTTAATAGACACCAGCAAAACTTAACTATTCCAAGATCAATCACAAATGAATTAATAGAAGGACACAGGACAGTGGTTATAGCTAATTCGAAAGTCGTTATAGTACAATTGTGAGAGTCGTTACAATATTGACCCATTGGTCAGACCATCATTACTAAAGATCAACACTTGTAAGAAACTAAGCCAATATGTTGAATACATAAATAATAGAATCATTACACGTAAAATCTCTCAAATCAACAAACTAGAGGATCTTCATACACTTTACTCCTCAGCTTCTACAGTTTCTATCAAAAGGAGATACAAAATCAGGTACAATGATAGTAATAAAAGAAATAATGTATCCACACCAAACAAGACATGCGATGTTTACGAAAGACATTGTTAAACAAAAGCTCCTGGTGGAAGTGACCAGACAACGAAAATATAAACTCTCAAATCAACAATGCAAAAACAAATGAAACTTTCAAAATGAACGAGAAATCGTTCTATAGAAGTTTTAAAGTTAATTCCAGTTATGTAGCTGATAGCCTGCCCAACAAAGAGGACACAGGGAGATATTGGTCATCCATACAGTCTAATCAAGTAGACTATAATACAGATGCAAACTGGATCAATGAGGAAAAGCAAAGATACGGACATCTTGAACCTCACATGTGAACAAGTCAAACAAATCGTATCTAAAACCCATAATTGGATATCGCCAGAACCAGATAAAATCCAAATCTACTGGTATAAGAAACTACCTACTATACACTACAAGCTAACAGATGTGCTTAACGAATGTATATATAAAACCCTACAAAATTCCCTAAAAAATTCTCAACTGGAATAACTTTCCTGCTAGCAAAAAAGTAGAGTCTTAGCGAAAACCCTGCAAATGGACGTCCAATCACCTGCCTGCCATCAATATACAACAGCCAGCTTTAGTGTCCTTATTAAGGACCACCTAACACAAAACAACATCTTGTGCGAAGAACAGAAGGGGTGCAGTAAGTTTCGGAACAAACAATTGGACGCACCAGAAATCTTCATGCTTGTTTTATAGATTATCAAAAAGCTTTTGATATTGTTCCACATAGCTGGTTTATTGAGAGTTTGAGAATCTATAAGGTACACCGTAGAATAATCGATTTCCTGGGTAACAATATATGGCGCATTGAAAAACAAAAATACAATTACCCCCAAATCCAACCCCGATTGGAACAACCGAAATCAGTAATAAATGTGGAATCTTTCAGGGCGACTGTTTTTCACTTCTCTGGGTTTTGTATCGCACTTAATCCCCTCAGTAATTTACTGAAACACAGCAAATATGGGTTCAAGATAAAGGAAACACCAGTCAAGAAGTGCTAAGTCACCTGTTCAAAAGTACAGCTCAACAAAAAAAGCTTGATTCTGATTATGAAAAAAGTTGCCATGTTTAGTGATTAAATCAATATGAAGTTTGGCTTGGACAAATGTAGAACGATACGCATCAATAATGAAAAAGTAACGAAATCTGAAGATCAAGATACACATGCAATAAAGGAAATGGATGAGAATGACGTTTACAAATACTTAGGAAAGGTTCAAAATAATCGTATAGATAAAAAAACCGTAAAAACCAATCTAACGAGAGAGTTCAAGGCACAGATGCATAAAATAAGTAAAGCCAATTTAAATGGCAAACATTTGATGAAAACATCAGTAAACCTTACGCAGTTCCAGTTTCGGAATTATTAAATGACAACAACTGAAATTCAATCATTACAGCCAGAAATCAGAACAATGCTCACCGATTATAAATTTCGCCACCACATGTGTTTAGGCTTCAGAGGATGATAGCACCACGGAAAGAGGATGGAAGAGCCTACAGACCCTTCATGACAACCAAATCCGTTCACTTCGCGATTATTTCCACCTTAAAGCTGATAGATAAAGGGTAATTAAAATAATAACAGTGTACGAATCTCCACCAAACGTGTACACCGAGGCAGCTCTAATAGAAACTTGGACTAATAAAAGTCTACATGCAACACATCGCAAGCTACTGGACAAAGAATATTCCATCGCGAATACTCAAATCTTTTGTTGATACGAGGACAATTGTTTCCGGGAACTGAACGATTTAGTATTTCAATCCAGGACAGAGTTATTGACACCAAAAACTACAGGAAAACTAAAAAATTAAATGGTGAACGATCTCTGCCAGCAGTGGCCAGGCTTCCTGCAAGGCAATAGACCACATATTAGGTGGTTGCACATTTGCAGTTCGCCATGTGTGTGTAATCGAGAGACCTTATAACTTCACAGGTTACATCGTGTATATATCAGGAACCAAGCATACTTGCTGTTAGGCTCCATATTTACAGATTTTTGCATTTGAATGATAGGCTATAGGTTAACAATTTGAAGTCCTCAATTTTAAAGAAAAAAAAAACAAACTGAGCTGCTAACTTCACAGTGATGTTTGCAGGTCACATCACACATCTCAGTAACCAAGAATGCTAGGAACTTCAAGTAAGGCTACAAATTTGCAGTACCTTACTATGTACTATTATGAAGACAATTTTTGAACATTATTAATAACTAAAGCAGAAATTTGAGTAGAATGTCATAATGTAGCGAAAGAGTATGATTCAAAAATGCACTCCTCAAGGGAAGGGGGAACATACCCCTGTTAACCCCTCTGACTAAGGCTTTGCCTATAGTAAGATCTAATATTGGCCGATTGCCCCATACTTTTGAACCTAAAACACACTTTAAAAACACCGCAGTGATTGTCCTCGCTTAGTGATCTGGAGGTCGATTCCCTAACTGAGAAAACGTGAAGTGAAAAAAGTTGTCATTTCAGTTTTCACAGGGTTTTATCATTTTATCACTTCACAAGCTCGTGCAAGGCGATTCCCGAAATCGTTATGAAAAACAACTGCAACAAAGAGAGTAGTAAAAAGTACTAAAATGAGAAATGCACCTCAGCTCTCTCAATCTCTCATAGTAAAAGATGGTTGTTGTGTGGTTGTGTCGTAGGGAGACCAAGATGGTAACTTGAGTTTGGGTGTACGATACACATATTGTGTATTGTGACTTGGGTGTATCTAATGAGCATAAATTGTTTCTCTTTATCATTTATCTTTTCACAGGTTTTCACAGGATAAATTGATTGTGATAAAGGAATTATCATATGTACACGTTTTGGCATTGGTTTTAAATTTTCACACGTCGGAAATCGCATTTGGGGTGAAAGCATAGGCAGATCACTTCACAGTTTCACAGATAGAGAATCGACCCCCTGGCTTTCAAAAAAATGCTTGTAACAGTCAAGGAATTTGTTGTTTCAATAAGTCGTATATTTCTTTTGGTAAGTTTCATAGTAGTTTTTTTCATAAAAATTTGGGGTGACAGCTGAGCTCTCGAGAACAAGACATATAACTGTTGTTAATGAAGATTGAAATAACTGCAAGTGTTGAGAATTTTATATTTTATTTATTTGTTTATCTGTTTTTGTTATAAAAATGTTTATAATAAAATATGAACAAATAAAATTTTAACTTATTTTAATTACAAACAAGGTGCCCCTATCAAGTATAGTTATAAGATGGGGGGTACTTGGTAGTTTTTTTTAACTTTTTTTTTATTTTCAAAAAAACCAACTTTAAAACAAGGCAATCGAAATTCTTTGAATAAAAATTTAAACAATTATATGATGAACAAATATTTTTCATAGAATACAATAGTTAAAATTATTAAATTATTATTACAAAAAAACAAAGTGGGGTATCCGTATCATGGAGCCCCAGGTTCACCTGCAAAAAAGTAATTAGCCTAAAAATAAGATAACTGTGATAAAAATGATAAAATTATATTTTCTTATAGTGCATTTTTTACCAAAAGCCAAAAATATATTTTTGTAACAATTACGGATAGCTAGGAATTTTAATCAAAATCATTAGGTGTTCCAACAAAATGGCAAATATTCGCAACAAAAATTCGAATTTTCTTCTAGGAAATTACAAATTAAATAAAGTGCTCTGTATCAAATGCGAATCAAATCAGAAGCTGATTTTTTAAATGGCTCTAATGGTTTTGATTTTTTCTGTTTCTTACAAGAAGTGCAAATACTTTATATCTACTCGCATCAAGTATAAATAAGAACAAATATTGCTTATACAAAAATCCTTAAATTATAAAATAATAATTTAAATTTGATTTAAATAACTGAAAACACTTATTTTATTAATTTATTTACTGTTATGCATTTTGGAAGCTATGCTATGCTTCCATCGGCAATAAGCTTTATATAAATGAATATAAATAAAAATAAATAATATATAAATCTTACTGACGATAGAAGAATAGCTTCCGAAATGCATATATAAGTAAATAAATAAATAAAAAAGTGTTTTCAGTTATTTAAATTAATATCTTTAATTTACTATATGAAAAAACACGTTGAAAATCTCCAATATCAAATCAATTCCTTAAATCAATCAAAAACAAAATTGAGGTATTTATCTTATACGATGCGTTTAATGTGGTACCTATAAGTTAAACTATTATGCTGTTATTAACTTGATTTATTTTAAAAACGTGCCTTGTTCTACTATTGAAGATAAATTATCGCAAAAAACATTTGAAAAAAATAACAGGTGTGACATATGTTCATGGATAATTTTTTTTAGTCTGAAATACTTAAAATTGAATAGAAAACACGTAGCAGCTTATAACTACGTAAATTTCAGTTTTGTGTATAATTTTGGTAGCACGTGAATGCTGTTTTCTAGTCTTTTAAAACATACCTAGCTAGTCGTTAAGAGTAAATTTATTCAATTATTTTGCTCTTTATTGAATTATATATCTGTAGTTTAAGCCTAAATTGTTTAATTTTTTGAGATTCTAGTTTAACTATCAACTGCAATTATATTCGATTCAATTATTTAGTTAACAATAAATATAAAGGCATATTTTATATCGATATTCATCACGTTCTACCCTCTATATATTTCTAGAATATGTTTATGCATAATTTAATAAACATTGTACAATCAGCTGAATGTACCTAGACAGATAGAATTTTTAACTCATAAACACATTTAAACAGCTCACAAGTTTAAAATTTCTATTTAATAGTCCAGTAACCTTATAGTTTCATAGGAAGGAGACCTTACAGAGACAGATCTGGCAGTTCTGGTTTTTTGAGGAGTTGTTTGTGATGTTGGCCTTGTAAATGAATCCAAGTTTAGACCTCGAGCGCCGAACGCATCATGGTAAAAGATTTAAAAAAGCTGCGAAAATTTCGTGATTTTTTAACTTTTGTCGATTTATACCTAAAGAGCAGTGGCGTATTTAAAGATTAGGCACCCCGGGCAAGTTAATTTCAGCGCCCCCATAAATAAATTAAGACAACTAAGTTCACTTCATAATGAAAATAAGATATATAAAAAATAACAAACACAATTTTAATATTTATTTACATTTTAGCCAACGCGACGCTTGATACACAAATTGGTTGACACATTCATCAATAGCACTGTCATAACTGATCGATTATGCTCAGTCATAATTTAGATTTTTTAAAGATGGCTTAACTGAAGTCTTTTAATTTGGCGGACACTTTTTGGGGGAACCAAATAATTTTGATATCTGAATTTGTTGCTATTAAAATGCTTATTTGTTGTGCCAACTTTTAATTTTTAACCTGACTGACACCAGAATGGAGACGGAGCTGCAACTGAAGCTGCAGCTGCAATAAGCGTCAAAATGTTGAATACACACAAATCCAATGATACGAACACAACACGACCCAGCTGGACAATTTGGCCAACTTTGAACTTTTGCATGCGATTTTTTTGACGTTTCAAAATTTTGAGCGCAACCCAGTGTTTACATGGGGGTAGATGAGTTTCAAACTCATTTCAATCTCTCATAAGAACGTAAAATAATCTTAGCTTCCATATTGTCACTATACATTTCTATTTTTATTTTTAATTTTTTATTTTAATGTTGAATTAAACTCGCACAGCTGACTTCAAATGACACAAATGACAGAAATCTGTGCACCACATTTTGGGCGGGTAAAAAAAATCAAGTTCGACATTTTTTGACAGCTGTTCCAGCTCCAGCTACAGCTACAGCTCCAGGATTTAAGAAATACAACCAGAAAAATGTTAGCATTATTTAAATTATTTTTGTTTTTTTCGTGGTTTTTAGTACCTGATGACATAAAATCTGATTGGTAACTTTCAACAGTCAAAATTATAAGATTTCTTTCAGATTCAGCCTTAAGATAATTTTCAACACAATTTTTGTTTTAACTCTAGGACTAAAAAATCAGCACCCCCAAAACATAAAATTGGGGCAAAATCAAAACTACTCAACAATTTTCATTATAAAAATTCAAAAGACTGGGGTATATTTATTTGGGTTTTTTAATTCTGTGTTTATTCGAAAGAACCATTATGGTTTTATTTCTTCTCCTATTTTCTCGAAAACTAGAAGACATGTTTTCAAATTTTGAATAAGATTAATTATAAGAGCAACGAATTTCAGAAAAAAAGTTAAAAATAGTCAAGGAAATCTTTCGTTTGCCTCCGGACAAATTGTAACAAAAGAAAATTTTTTGCCTATAGACTCAGACCACTGGTTCTTAAGACATATCCAAAATTAGCCAAAATTAGCTGTTTCCAATATTGCAGATGACAAAATGTATTCCAATATAAAGCAGACTTATGATGCATCTGTTTGTAATGATTTTTCACGTTGATTCGAACCTTGATATCAGTTCTTGCAAAAATTAATCTTCAAACCACCGTTTTTTATTTTCATGTGTTAAAAACCTAAATTTTTATTTTTACTCTACTGAAATACTGTAGTTATTTTTAAACAATCTTGTTTTTAGTTTTTCATTGTTTTTATTATTTTACTTACTATTATTTGTTTATATCTTGAAAAATAATTAATCTCTTGACGAGCTCAGATCTGTGTTTTGTTTTTTCAACTTCTCAACTAGTACAGGGAAAATAGGATAGTTAAAACAAAAAAAAAAATTATTACCATCAAGAAATTTGTGAAACTGTTTTTGTACCACGAGAATGAAGAATCAAGAGTCTATACAAATTTTTCATATAGAAGGGTGTTTTTTTAAGGGGTAAAGAGGGGGAAGTTGAGGTGTACCAAACTGAAAAATTAACCTTGTTACAACCTTAGCATGTGACACATGTTTTTAAGGTAGTTTTTAATGTTGAATCAAATGATACAAAAACCAAGTCAATACGACCTCCGAGAAAAGCTGTTGTCATTTTTATGTTAAGATGACTGTATTTTCAGTACAAAAGTTAAATATCACCGAAAACCAATTGAAAGTAATGATTCATTGATAAAACTTTGCACCAATAATGGTTTGTTTGTTGTAAAAATCAATAATCAGAACAATCCAAAAAATATCTGTGGTGAAAAGGTGTTTTGCTTTTAGGAGTGGGGTTGTAGTGGGATTATTATCATAAAACCTATAAAAAAAATGGTTGCACCATGTAACTTGGTAGAAATGTGTTCTGAACTATAAGAGTGAAAGTTAAAAGAGGCTTTAAGGATATCTATATTAAAGGCCATTTTTTATGGGTGGAAAGTATTTTTTTTTACAAATATTGTTTCTAAAAATAAGTGACACCCTTTACACAAACCCATAAAAACACCCTTTCACCCTTGATATTTTTGTAAATTTCTATTATTGTTCATTGTCTTAGTAAATGAAACATTTTTACCACGCTTCTTGAGACTACCATCCTTTTGAAAAATAAATACCACGCTTCCCAATTTCTTCAAAAAAACACCGTTCCATGCGAAATATTTTTATAGACTCTTTTGATTCTTCATTTTGTTAGTCCATAAAGCATTTTCAACAAGTTTCGTGGTGGTACCATTTTTACCATTTATTTGTAGGTAATAATAATAATTTTTTATATATGGTAATAATACCACTTCCCCCCAAAAAAAACACCTTTTGGCCACAGATATGTTTTAAAATACTTCTGATTATTATTTTTTATGACAAATGGACCATAGATGTCAAGCTTCATCAATAGACCATTATTTCCAATTGGGTTTCGGTAATATTTAACATTTATACTGAAAATACAGTCATCCTAACATAAAAATGACAATAGTTGTGTTTTTTTCCTACCCCGAATGGGCTTGGACAAAAAAAACTACGTCGGGGCTAAGCAATTTACATGTTAAATGAAACAACAACTAAGCTAAGCCCAGAAAATTTTCGAGGCTTAATTTTAGCCCAGATAAAAACTATATTACCGGCATGAATTTCATACTTGTTATCGATAGTTTGTAGCTTGGAAACTTCTTTCAATTGATTTAGTGATATTTAAAGGAAATTTTATCGAAACACGGATATAAGAAAGGAATTCTTTGCATTTTTTGACTTTCTTATATCCGTCATCTACTGTACTTTAAATTTACGGTATTTTATTAATTTGATAGTTTCATATACTTACTTTTGTAACTGTATGCAGGTAGCTCAACCCAGATAACCCCCTTAAAAAGATGTAGGCACATTGAAAGTGTTGTTATAATCGAATACAGACTTCATTCCAAAGCATAATAGAGTCGAGAAAATAAAAACTAAAATCGTTCATAAAAAGTCATGAAAGCTCATAGAAATATGGATACTCTTTTTCTTAAAATCAATCAAATGTACTTTGTTAGGTAGGACGAGTTCTATTTTTATATTAAGGTATACATATATACAACTATATATACCATACATCAGGAATAAAGTGGCCAACCCAAATCCAAAATACCTACCACCTACCCCACCTACCTACTACCCGGATTGAATTACTTAGGCTTTGTCATCATTAATCACAATATAAAAGAATCGGGTAGGCAGCCACCTACTTTATGTACATATGTAGGTGTTTGGGCATCTATTTCCAATCCAATTAATAAAACAAACAAGCAACATTAATTTGACCTTCAGTGCCTCCCGATGCTAAGTTCAATGGAAAACTATACACATACCTACAGATATTTTTGAAATCAATCCAAACCTCGACTCTGATAGAGTAATCGATTTCAGAGTCAAGCCGTGCACTCAATAACTCACGACTCACCTCACAATTGAAATAACGTTTAAAACGATCACCTCGCTACAGATTTCAAATTATAAATCCAAGTCTCGATCGGGCTCTAAGAATTGCGTGTTCCTATGCATTTCTTTCTTCGAAACTATCGTACAGTTTTTGGTCAACGACTGCATTCCAAAGGTTTTTTTTTTTTTTGTTTTACTTTTTGCGACGATGCTGGGCCTTTCTTTTTGCACCAAAGAAATTCAAAATAAAACAAGAACTAACGTCGATTTATAAGAGAAAAGTGAAAAAAATAACAAACATGTTTTGACCGCCACCCCATATCTGACCACTTGCACCACTTGGAGCTAAATCGAAAGAATTCGCAACCTAACTCGAACTCAGTTCAAGAATTGCATTTGAATTGTGCAGACGCACTTACACGGGATCACAAAACTTCTGGTGCAATCTTTTAGTTCTTGGTTACTTTTTCTCACATATATAAATACCTATTTGCATAAAGCGACATTATTTGTTCTCAATTATACAAAAATAAAAAGAAAGGTTATCTGCAGTGTAATAACCTTGAAATAAATTTACATTTTTTTTCACGGTTAATAAAAATATTTTATTTGAATTTGCTGATCTTAAGAACTGACGTCACAAAAATTTACCGGTTAGATTACCGATTAAAATCACTCTTGAAAAGTTTGAGTGATTATTTTAAAACTCATAAATACCACTCGTTAGAGCAGGAGAAAAAAGAAAAAACTTAACGAAAAGGAATCACGGAAACGGAAAGTGCAAAAATGAATGAAAAGCAAAGTAAGGCGAAGAACAGTCTGAAATTGAACGTTGAAGGGAGTGCAAATGGTATTGCTGTGAATATCGAACAACCGGGCGGAGAAGTTAAATTAAAAGAAGAATATTCTGCAGCAGCTAACAAAGAAACATATAAATCAATCCCCGAAGATAGTCTTGGACCAAAAAATAATAAATCAGGTAAGAATATGCATCCGTATTTAACAAAAACTATTAATTTTATTATCAAAAGTATACGCTGATAGTTAGCATGTGCTTTCTAAAAATATTTCAATTGAAATTCCTAAAGAAAAAAATAGAATGATGCAATAATTAATCAAACCACAAGAATATTGGGTAGGTACATACAAATACCTACCTGCCTGTGTTTCATATATCTAATTTTATTAGCTATATTCATTTGAAATAGAAATATTGATAAAATGATAATGCTCAAATATAAAATATGTGAACATATTTTTCATCGACCTTTTTGTATGTATCTAATAAATTTCTGTTGAAAAATAAAATTGCGGATGTGGCTAGGTATAAAAAATGCACTGTACAGTGTACCTACATGCTCAATTGAATTTAATTGAAAGATTGAATTTCACTATCAAGCTCTGATATATAATATACCTACATTATGTACATTAATAAACTCGTAGGTACTTACTTACATTATATCTGTGTACATAGGTGTTTAGCGCATTGCCTGGTTCATGATACAAATGATTTTCAACTTTAATTGGCACAAAATTAATGTTGGTTTATTATGTATAGGTATGTACAACATAATGTAGGTACTAGCTTCAGCACTATACCTACCCGTTCATGAAACTGGAATATAAGCTCAATTTTTATATTATCTGCTTTAGCTATTATAATTCTTTTTCAATAATAAAATAAATACGAGTATGGAGCGAGTAATGTAAGTGTACTTTGTCAGTAAATATTCGTAGAATTAAAAATATTTATGTTTAAATAGGTACCTACGGTGTGGTAGTTTTATTATAGTCTACACTCCATGTGGAAGGAATAGGTAATATTTTTGTTAACATAATTTATTGATACCTGGGGCCAAACTAGGTATGTAAATCGATTCTAGTTACAAAAAAAAGTTCGAATTCGCAAAATCTTAGCTCGCTAATTCTTTGCTTATAAACGGAAAAAGAACATTGCTAATTCATGATTCTGTGGCAAAAGGTCGAAAGCTCACCAGTGGATTGTGATTGATTGAAGTGATTTATTTTCAACATTTCGTACTAAACAAAATTATGAATGTGTTGTGAACGACCGACGGTTAAAACCAGGAGGGTCATTCCGTAATTTTCAAAATGATAATCGTTAACGTGATCGTCAATTATTTGCTTCACGTAACTTAACCACTATCGTCTCGTCTATCGTTATTTTAAAAATGCAATTTGAGAGCATTTGGTATTCCCAAACTGTGGATAAAATGTCATATTGGCTGTCATAAATAACAATCTACGTTGTTTTTGTGTCTGGTGCAACAAAAAAGAAGACAAAAGACATAATAGGTCTGTTTCTTTACTCGCCCGCGGGTTCCCAAAGTAACCCAAATCTACCCAAAACGTGTTTCTTTACTATTTTCTGACACAAAAATGCCAGAGCTTTTGACTTTTTTTCATTTCCCCTCCAGCAAGAATCTACTTGAACATTTTAGTTCCGGCACTTTCTTGCTTGTCAAATAAGAAATCAGCTGATCGAAAAATTTGAAATTAAATTTGTCAAGTAGCGTATATAAAATGGTTTAATTTAAATAAATTAAATGAAAATGATACAATGGAGTCAAATATAAATTAAAATATTTCTTCTGGTATCTTTTAATAGAGCCCAAAATGATGAGTGCAAATGTTAAGAAGTGAAAATGCATAATTTTGTATGCGTTGAGTCTACAAGCAATAAAGTCGAATGGATAATTTACACCGCCAAAAACCAGAAACATCCCAAATGCGTTTCTTTACTTTTCATTTCTGGCTAAACATTACAACAACAACATCAAAAAGCTCATCCCAAACTTTTTCCCGAACTTTTTCCCAAACTTTATCCCAAAAGTAAAGAAACAGACCTAATGTCAAATTACAGTGGCTACTTTGTCATTCAATTACAGTCGCCTACAAACTTTCAATCACAAAAAAAGTATAAAGTGAGCTTCAAAATATATGCAAACGATACCTATTTAGCTATCGTCTCAACGCTATCGTTTTGATGATAGCGTTTTGACGATTATCGTCTTACGTGAAGCAAATATTTTATTTTCAAAACGATATCGCCCAAACGATAGTCATTTTCAGTTTTACGGAATGCAAACTATCGTCAAAACGCTATCGTCGAGTAATAATCGTTTTACGGAATGAGTGCCCAGAGTTCATCAAATATGACTACCTAGTAAAAAATAAAAAAGTAAAGAATCCAAAATCAACAAATCCATGCCTGATTTTTTTTTCGATTCACAATCACGAGCGACAAACTATATGGAATTGCAATAAAGTTCTGTTGATTCTGTATTCAAAATTGTCAGCTATTCCATACAAAATCAAAAAGTAAAAGGGTAGTGGCACCACTTCTCAAACAGTTAACCGAGTTTGAAAATTGAATACTCTGTTTAAAATAAGTGCATTAAGGTAGGAATGTATTGTAAATTCATTCTGAAAGCGAATCTCAAATACATTTATATCACATAGCCCTTTTTTTAATTTTTTTTTTTTTATCAATTCTTCAAATATAATAAATTTAAAAACAACCACTTTTTCCTATTCTTGAACACTTGTTTCCAAACCCGAACAATCAGTTGCTATATTTCGAACACCAACATTGTATGGTTAGCAAAGAAAACTCCAAAAATGCCATATATCCTGTCTTCGAACACCAATAAAATTTGTCCAAAAACGGCAGTTCCAAAACAGGAACACTATCAAAGCCAGATGTTCAAGGATTGGAAAATAGAGAAAAATTGGTCTCCTTTTTCTCGAACTGTTAAAAAATACAAGGTTTTGAACTTTGGGTATTTTTGTTAAAATATTATAAACTTATGTATTAATATGGTATATACGACATTTACAAGTAAATAAGTCATTGATTTTCTTAAGAAAAAGATCTTTCCAAAGACGTTCATTGAAGTTTTTTTTCACAATCGCATTCATTTAAAAACTTCTACAACTATAACTATTTTTTTGGTACACACAAAATGCTTGTATGTGTGAGAAAATTTGTAAAATTGGAGAGGAAATGTGGTGAAATTTGTTTGGATTGGATTGAAGGCAAAAATCGAAGAAATAACGATTTTCGATAAAAGTGTTCGGGAAAAGGCGCGACTTACCTACATAGGTACATTATGCACGGGAATTCATCGTGAACTTCACTTTTTTACACAGCCTCACAAGCACGTTGAAGGTTGAACAAAAATTCAAATTTTGTATAGATTCATTGACATGATCTAGACAATATACTAGGCTAATTTTGAATCATGTTGTGAATCCATAACAATGAACAATCGTAAAATAAGGTTAGGTACAAGAAATACAAAAATCATACATTATGGAAATTAGCGTTTACTTTCAATGAAAAATTAGTTGAATGTCTCAAAAAAATACGACAATAACTTATTGCTTTCCTCCATCCGTAATATTTACTTATAACTATATATTGTAAGATATTGTATCCTACAGTCATTAAGAAATCACGAAATAAAATAAAATATTCATTGGTAAACTCCATTCCCCATGCTATAGAAATTACAAGGTATGCTTGACAATTCAAGGAGACGATACGTGACGTCATTGCGAGTGAATCTCAATTGCTTACCAGGTAGAACAAAAAATAAACAATAAATTCTTAATGTGCTATTTATTGTTTGAATTCAAAGTAAAACAATAAATTATTTTAGTTTTTGAAATTTAAAGTAAAACAGTAAATTATTAATTTTGCTAAGTTATGTTCTATAGAACACTCAATATGACGTCCGATGAAAACAAATGAACTATATACATACATACATATATATTTACATACTCATATACAACAGACCTTGTATTTTTATTCCATGGGAAAACCCTACTCTCTAACCTTTTTTGTTGTACGAAGAGGATGTGACTAACCGATTGAACTGGGGTGTAATATTAAGCTATATTATTTGTATGCGATACTGACTAAGAAAAAATTCTTGGTGGATGTTAGCTTCACAATTTATGTACCTTACCCATAAAATCCCGACAGAAAACCCCCTTTTAAATTACTTTAGTTTTTTTTTCTGCGATCGACATTTTAATTTGGGACTTTCTTTTGCTTGTGCTGTTTTAAGATGAATTGTGTATATTGAAAGTGGTTGCTGTTAAATAATTGATTAATATCACTATATACACAAATGTTTTTAAATATGCACCTGTGTAGTTCTTGGATATAATAAGCTAAAGAGGCTCTACCCAAAACATAAAAAAGGTACATTATACTTATATCTTCGATGAAACCACCTCGTAGCAAATTTGTGAACAAATAACTGCCAATATAAAATAACGATATTTTTTTCGAAAATAAATACTTAATATTTGGGCAAGGTAAGGTTGTTTTTTTTCATATATGTACGTAATAACACACCCAAAATACATTAGAAGATTAGTTTTTTTAAGGTTAAATATAAAACTAAAATAAAATGAAAAAAGTGACTCGACGTTTTTCTAGTTTAAATGTCATTCTAGCATAAACATTTTAGTTTTTCGCAATGCGTGTTGTATAGACTTAACAAGGACTTTTCTCAAAATTATGCGTGAAGTGCTCTTAAATCAGTAGTAATTTGCAAGAAATCGTTTGTTTTTTAGTGCCATAATTGATTTCTTGGAGATTTGTTTTGTCTATTTCACATTCGTATGGAAATATGTAATTGAATGAAACTTAAAGTTAAGCGTTCTCTCCGCTCTTCACACGACTCATCATTTTAACGATATTCGTTTACTGAAACGCCAAGTGTAGCTTCTAGAGCCGTGGAAAGCTTGTCACTACGAAAATTGAAACTATGTTGAATCGCTAGAATAACTATTCGAATTTTTAAATAAAATTTAAAGTAAAAATTAATTAAACAAACGCGGTAAGTTATATAAGATGTTTTCACCAAATACTATATGCGTTTTCTACGACCATCGCAGAAAACAGATATACAAAATATCGAATTAATTTAAAACGACTTTTTACCCATTTTTAAGACATCTTTAAATAAACTGATGGTTCGATTCCTGTCGGTCGACTTATTGTAATTTTTTTATATAGATATTTCGCATTCAGGTGTTTTGAATAGTTTTTGTTTTGGAATCAACTGTAATAACTTCTTTTTATGGCGGGGACATTAGTTTCTACCTTATCTAATTGCAAATAAATATTATAGAAGTTGTTTATATTACATTAATATTATTAAACGGATCTCCTAGTAAGCGTTTAAATCCGCATTCGTTCATTGTTTCTTTAGGTGGAAAATTGTATAATAAATGAAGGTGAGATGTCTGATTTCTCACTAAATAGTGATGTGCCGGGACCTTCTAATGCCAAAGAAAACAAATATGATCCAAATTTCACAAGTGAAGAGTCAAAAATACAAGTGAAAACGGTCCTAGCTTATTGCGAGCAATAAAATAACAATGGAGCCTTCTGTCATTATATTAAAGAAGAGCATATTGCAGAAAGCATAATCTTTGAAGAAGACGATCCTCTCATGTTTGACGAATCAGATATAGATGGTCTATTCAGTGTAGTTGAAGATTCCTCATTACAGTTAGACCACGAGTATTATTCCGACGAAAAAAAGTCAAGGAGCAATGCAGATAATATTCCCCTTGACTATAAAATAAAAGTGGTTAACCTGGCCAGAAAGAACCCAAAATGGAGCCTGAAAAGTCTGCACAAAAAAGGATGTTCCCGTCTGAAAAGAATGGATCAGTTGAATATATGGGAGGAACAAATAAGGAAAGGCGGTTCTATGAAAGAAAAGTTTATGACTATTGATAAATGGACCAATGATCGCTTTGTGGAAGCTCTTCAATCCAACCAACAAGTCACCACGAGGAACTTGCAGGAATGGGCTCTAGATGCTGCCAGAAAATTTACAGATTTAGAATTTAAAGCTTCCAAGGAGTGGGTCAATGTCTTCAAACAAAGACACCGAATACGACAGAAAAAAGCAACAAAATTTGTGTCAGAGAGAGAAACCGATTTAATTCAAGATACTCTTGCTGCAGAGCAGCAGACAGTTTTCGTGTTTATACATGAGTCTTCATCCGGAAATTTAACCAGGACTTAATAATGAATCAAGGAATTCTGAGAAAAATACTTTTTTTCCTAGCAAATATCAAAGTAAAAAATCATGTATGTAGGTACTTACAGCCATTCGTCTCTTTTCGTCCAAGAAGGTGCCAATACCAACATATAATCTTATAGTGTAAAATTATATACAAACCGGTCTCTGAATAAGCGTTAAAGCAGTACGGACGTGTTTTTAATTTTAGTCGTGGTATTCCTATCAAAGGTTATGGGCCCAGGGATTTTTTTAAAATTATAATAGCCTTATTTATTTGTCAAATAGAAAAACTAGAGCAAATTATGACTCCTAAAAAATTTTAATGAGAGGTGTAACGTCGTATGTTTACAAATTGTGTAATATAATAAGTTTACGCAAATGCTAGGTAATTCAATCACAGTAAGAGTCACAATGACATTTGGATAAGTTTAACCACCGCTCTCATCCAGAAAACCATCGTTTTGGTGAAGTCACAATCCATATAGTGTCCCAATGGTCCAAATGGTCCCAATTGTCCCAATGCTATGTCTCCACCAAAACTAAATGTTAAAATAAATCTGTGTAGAGGAAAGATAAAGCTAATTTAATTAAATGGTTATTGAAAGTTACTTGGCACTTGAAAAAAAAAACAAACCCTCAAAAAGATAGTGGGTGCTTCTATAGATGCATTGTGAATATACCCTTATGTGTAAATTCTTTTACATAGATAAGAATTCAGCCAAATGAATGGGAGTATATGTTATTACTTTTTTGTT
Source organism: Dasysyrphus albostriatus (assembly GCA_946251815.1). NCBI lineage: Eukaryota > Metazoa > Arthropoda > Insecta > Diptera > Syrphidae > Dasysyrphus > Dasysyrphus albostriatus. Next base: position 16,630,964 of record OX276335.1, on the reverse strand, counting down.
GATAACAATTAAACGATAACAAAGGTTAACATGAAGATGCATTATCTAAAGATTACAAAAATAAACATTTATGTTCGTGTTTTATAATATTTGCTGCCTATTGTTTTTAAACTGGTCATTCTTATCAACTGTATAATTTATTTTAATTCAGACAAAGCAACATCTCCAGCAATAATAGAAGTCAAGATGGTTCAAGGAAACGATGGAGCTGATGAGCAAATGCTCGGAAAGAAAGAAGAAGTTAAATTCATCAAAGGCGATCATCAAAACGGCGATGCAAAAATTGATATTGGAGCCGTTGGCAAGGTAAGCTTAGTAATTTTTTCTAAAGATATCAAATCAAAGATGAAAGCTCGTTTTTTGTTTGAGAAAAAGGATAATGTTGTTTCAACAATACGTACTTAAAATAAATATTTGTATAGTGCGATTTTTAACTTTTTCTTGTATTTATATCTCGGTACAGACTTTCACTGGCATGAGCAAGGATGAATTAATGAAATACGCTAATGATCCGTTTTGGGTGCGTATTCGATGGATTTTCTTCATACTCTTCTGGTTAACATGGGTTGGAATGTTGGTTTTGTCGATTTTGATAATTTTCAATGCACCAAAATGCTCGGCCCCAACACCTTTGAAATGGTATCAACAAGGACCATTTGCTTTATATAGGACTGTAGATGAAGTAACACCTGCAGATGTTGCTGTAGCTAAGAAAATTTACGCAACTGGTGTCATTTATGAACTCCCTGCCGAGGATACATATTCTGTTAAAGATCCCAAAGTTGAGGAGAAAATCAGGAAATTAATTAACACCTACAAGGGTTCTGAGGTGAACGTGATTTTGGACATAACTCCAAATTATGTGGGAAAAACCTCGCCTATGTTCAAGGACGCAATCAGTGATGAAACTAAACGCTCTGCGTTTATATGGAGTGATAGTGCCGAAAAACCAAATGATTGGTTGTCGATTGTAAATGGATCAGCATGGGATAAAATTGAAACTGGAAACTTTGTGTTGAGTCAGTTCGGTGAAGGTCTTTATGATCTCCGTATGAATGACAGTTTAGTGAAGAAGGAGCTAAAATCAACACTGCAGCATTTAGTAAGCTTAGGAGTTATGGGATTCCGTTTGAATAACACAAAATACTACTTGATCGACCCGAAGCTTGAAAATGAGGAGGCCAACTCAAATACAAAAACATATTTCCCAGATCAGTATGGATTTTGGACACATTCGCGTACCACATTCCAAGAGGGACTCGGCGATTTGCTCTATGAATACATGGTTGCTGTCAAGAACGCCAGTATGGACGCATTTCTATCGGTTAACGACGATACCATCCGTCCTGATGTATATCGCACCAAAACTAAAGAGTTTGGTATTGATTTGCCTATTTATGGCCGGATCCCTCATGTACTCGGTAAACTGGAAGGCAAAGAACTATACTCTGAGCTAGTAAATGTATTTAAAACCGTTGGCAATTCAACTTGGTTGCAATGGAACTATGATGTGTCAGAAGGACTGGATCCATCAGCGTACTCACTGTTTATGAGCATGCTGTCCGGTGTTCCAATTATACCCGATAATTCTGCTGCCATGAATCTCTCAGCAGATATGTTGCAACATATCAATCATATACGTACTTCTCCTTCATACATGCACGGAGACTTTGATATGTATACTCCTGATAATATTATTGCTTATTCCCGGTAAGTTTTTTTTTTAATATTATAACAAATAATAAGTGTAAACAAAAACCATATTCTTGTGTTTGTAAATAATTATTCACTAATCCATCAATAATGTATATTTGTATTCAATCACTAATCGCATTCTGCACGTATTTTTGGATTTACTATTTAACCGTTAGGCAAAGGTAATTAACTATTCACTATTATTATGCTAACATCTTATTATAACATTGATACTCGTACATGTTTATTGTTATTTTATTTAATTGTTTTGCATGTCTAATTTCCATTTAGAATCAAGTCTGGAAATCCTGGATACATTGTAGCCTACAATCCCACGGAAGAAGTCGCTACTGCTAACTTTACCCATGTTGGCCTGCCAGAAAAAATGACTGTGGATATCTTCAGTGACAATTTCAATGTCACCGGAATTGAGTTGAAGTAAGAAACAATTATTAAAAGATTGAAAATATAATAAAACCTAACTAATTCTCTTTTTTTGTATTTTCAGGGGAAAAGTCTTAACAAAGTCAGTGGTGTTGTCACCTCGTTCAACAGCTATATACACTTATGTTCCTGTTAAATAAACAAGCTTGCCAAATAGGCCAACAGATATCAAGTATTAATATTATTAGAAGTTATAATAAAAAAATACATATATTCCGTTGAATTCAGCTGTTTGAAAATAAAGTTGCTTGCATTTTAAATGTGCATTTAAGAAAAAATAAATTCTTTTAAATTTATTTTGTAATTGAAAAGAGATGAAATTTAACAGGTTTTCAGGTGGCGTATAATTTTGGGCTGTTGTATTTTAAAATTAATAAATTCGGACTAAGTTACCACTAACCCGTCAGTCAAGTTTGTAGGTACTTGTAATTTTTTGTACTAATACATCAAAAAAATTTTAGTTGTGAAAGGGTTATTGATTACCAAGCTAATATCGACTCCGTAATGGATTCACGTATAGTTTGAACACAATTTTCCTGTAACAGCGACTATAGATTAATCCCCTTTCTAAGTAAGTTTGCTCGATGTCGACACGGGCGCTTCATTTTCGTTTAGGCTCTTAACAGTCAAAAGACCATGCACAGAAACTTTAAGCACAAATAATAGTACACATGTCCCACCTCCATAGAAAATTCTGTCTTCAAAAATTTTACTAGCCGACAACATGATTTCAAATGAAATGAGAATGAGAATAGAATTTTCAGCCAACAAAATATCTAAAAAGAAAGTGCTTTTATAGTGAGAAAAGATAAGTTATTGGCAGCCGGTGATTATTGTTGGACTGCGAGTAAAATTTCAATAGACTGGGTTGCGACAAAACACAACTAATATTGCAAGTATAGCCGTGTTTTGTTGAAAGCTATGCACAGTCGGACAAGAGCTTTTCAACAAAACTATGCTGAACAAATTGGTTAATAAACGTTTTTTTGTATGAGAATTCCATAGCTCCAAACTGTTCCAAAAGACTGTTCGCTAGTCACATTTGACTGCAGAAAAAAGGTAAAGTTATTGGCAGCTGGTGATTGTTGTTACATATGAGTTTTTTTTCGTCTTTTTTATAATGAATGTTGTGACCTGTGAAGCAGAAGTAATGCTAGCCTTAATGGGTGCGTGGTGTTTTTTCTTAATTTTTTCTTTCCTTTAGCGTCTAGTCTCAAGATTTTGCAGAGATGCAAGATTGATAAAGATGGCAATCGTCAGCTGTCAATTTGATTTGTCCACAAGCTGAAACGAACAGCTGGATTGATTAGATTTGCCAAGAATAATGGTGCTTTCTTCAATTTTAAAAAGAAACGCATTCCGCAAAGCAGAGGATGAAAAAAATGTTTATTTATTTATTCGAATCTTTCATTTCAATCATTTTTTAACATCCATTTACTGGTTTAATTCTAATGACAATTCCCGCCATTCGGCGACCAAACAAAACTTACATGAAAGAAATGTCAGAATTCACGACTATTTGCTTTTTAGTTTGCCATTCACAGCTCATATGCATGACACTAATAGGGTGGTTTTCAGGGACAATACGATTGACTGTATTTCAAAGGCAGAATTGAAAAATTGATTGTGGTTTTCATTTTTTAAAAAGTAATTTGTAATGCAATAGATCTACTGCAATTGCGGCAACGCTGGAGTTAATGTGTTTTCTACCTCTGAAAGAAAAATGAAAAGGATTGCAATAAAGTATGAAGATGACTGAGACAAATACCGGACTGGAAATATCGTTTCATTTTCGATTTTGGGAAAAATCGTACTGGAAAAATCCGTTCATGTAACTGCCGACTTTATACTCCATCTGGAAAAATCGTGTGAGTTTTCCAGGAACAGACGATTTTGTCCTACCATTCACTTTATACTCCCTTGGAAAAATCGGGTCATGTAAATGCCGACTATGTCGGTATATAGTCGGGATTTACATGACCCGTTTTTTCCCAAAATCGGGTGAATGCTTACATGAAACGATCTTTCCGATCCGATATCTGTCTCGGTCCTCTTCATACTTTATTGCAGTATGTCTATTGCATTAAAAAAATACTTTTTGGTTTTACGAAACAAAATTATCATTCAACAAAATTAAAAAGGAGCTGAAATTTGCGATGGGAATTGCTTAAAAAAAATGATTCGCATTCGCAGATCATAGACAATGATTTACTTTGTATTTTCAATTAATTATCAGTTATACTATTTTTTTTTAAATAAAAATACAATCTTGAAAATGCTGATCTACTGCTCAAAATTTAATCCACTTGCGTCATTTTTTTTTAATTTACCTGAAAATTTTTTCGATTAGTGGCAACGCTGGTTTACACCAAACAAAACACAGACAGAACTGGAAAGATTGTGAAAGAGAACGCAAACATCTGGAAAAATCATGTGAGTTTGCCAGAACGGACGATTTGGTCCTTACCCCTCACTTTACATGCCGGTTTCGCTAGACATGAGCCATGCTCGGACTATGAACTTGTCCAGAAAAAAACCAATGGAGGCAGAAAAATCCATGTCTTGTCGACGACATTTCGAAGAAAACCAACTTTTGAACAGCACATGACCGATGTTCAAAGCTTGGCCATGAGGTTTGAGATTTCACGTGCATGTGAGTTTTTTGTCTGCTTTTCGTTATATCTGGAGATAAATATTGCTTCAAAAGTTGTTATTTATTTACGTGATCTTTGTTCTTATAATTTGAGTTGAATATTGTCGCAAAAGATAGAAGTATAGATGAGAGATAAATGAAATGACATAACATAATTTGCCCAGTGCGAAAAAATTTGCTGTTTGTTAATTTGGTTTTCATGTTGGTCATCTGTATGTTCTGTTGAGTCGAGGTGTTAAGGTTCTCCCAAACCAACGCGAATCACTCCGCATTCACAGCGAATCATTCACAATAGTACAAAATATGACAAATACACAACGCTAAACAACAACAAAAATTCGTCGTCGCTGCGAATTCGCGTTGGTTTGGGAGAGCCTTTATACTCCCTTCACCCATGAACAAACGATCGTTTGTGGAAAAATCGGGTCATGTAAATGCCGACTAACTAGCCGAACGCGACCAACGATTGCTGGTGAATTTAGAAATTCAACAACATTGACAGCTGTCATTGGAATTTGAAGAAGCATCTTTCAACATTTCCCTTGTCCGGCGCGCTTATTTTAATTTTGAAAACACCTGTGAACGCATTATTTATTTGTTAAATATTGAGTAAACATTTCTGTAACATACAAGTTGTGTCTGTTAGATTTAATTGTTATCGATCCATTAAACTTATACTCATTCGCTAAAAATGACAAATTCAAATGAAAATACAACATCAGCTGCAAATCAGCAAAAGGCCATCGAAAAAGCTGCTCGATCCAAAAATCCTCTAGAAAATCTACCTGATTCGTTCAAGTACTCGACCACAAATGGCGACTATACTCTATACTGTAAAACAAAGTCAGACATGGATTCAAAAACTCTGAAATGGGCCTTCAAGCTAGCCGAAAAGAATGTCGGACCTTACTACAAAGAATCTTCTATGGGTTGGCAACCTAAAATAAAACAAAACGACTTGAATAAAAACTGGGCCAGATATTTGGTGGCTCTGGACAAATCTAAGAATCCCGTTGCATATGCTATGTTCCGTTTCGATCTTGACTATGGCAATGCCGTGTTGTATTGGTAATATTCTTCAAAACAAATTAATTTTTTGAATTTATTCGATTTTGTGGACCTTTCGTATTAGTTATGAAATGCAAATAGAGAAGTCCTCTCAAAGACAAGGTCTGGGAAAATTTATGATGACTGCTTTGGAAAATTGTGCCAAACAATGGGAAATGGAAAAAGTTGTACTCACAGTACTTAAAAACAATCCAATCGCGGCGGAATTCTTTCGTAAAATTGGTTTTATCCTTGACGAAACTTCTCCAGATGTGCTAGAGAAGGCTGAATATGAAATTTTAAGTAAACAAATAAGATAATTTTATGTTTATAGTTTTGTATCCATTATTTATTCTTAAAAACATAAAAATTAAAATGTACATTATGAGCACCGTAGTAGTTTATTGTTTTACAAAAGCTTCTTTGCTTGTGATTCCATGAAAGTAGCGGCTCTAATGTCTTTTGCACTTAAGCCACCAACGTCATGGGTAGACATTGTAACTTGGACCTTATTGTAGACGTTAAACCACTCGGGATGGTGGTTTGTTTTCTCTGCCAGCAGAGCAACAGCTGTCATAAAACTAAAAGCTTGAGTAAAATCAGCGAACATATACTCCTTGTATATAGCATCTCGTCCAGCTACCATGGACCAGCCAGCATCGAGAAGAGGTTGAAGGGTGGCTGCCCGTTCTGATTCAGTTAGTTTTGTCTGAAAAAAAATAGAAAAAAATATTTGATGAAACTCATTTGCACCATCGAAAATTAGTATTACGCTATTTGAAATTTTGAACAATTACATGTCAGAGAAATGCAACAAATAGCTCGTATTACGAGCCACTCACAAAAGGGGTGGCGATGTGGTGGCCCACATCACATCACTCGGATCTCAATGGATCCATTGCGCTCGCCAGGATATGTGTTATGTAGTTAAAGGAAGGGTAAGGGGAAAGAGCTTGTGGTAGTTTTAGGATTGGGGTGCCTCAATGAACCATCCTGAATGAATTTAAGAATGCTTTCTAATGGCAAGAGTCCATCGAAAAAGTATTTCCCGAGGGCTGATTTTCTGGTTCTGGATAATCTGACGCACTCACAAAGGAAGTGAGATGACCCCGCCTTCACCTCTTCGTTCTGACACCCTCTGCAAAGGTCAGATGATGATGCCCATTCTGGTCATGTGGGTTCCCATTGAGTTGTGACCCGTTAGGATTCCAACCAAGAGAGGCAGTTGAGGTCTGCTTAGCTTAAGTAAATTGTTTGTATTGTAAATCTAGTTTTTTCTTTAGAAATATCTGGCGATAAATTAATCCAAACCCGATACGTGTCAGTTGCTGACCATCTGTCGTTAGCGGCCTTGAGGAAACTCTGTTGAATTCTACTTCTGTCCTGTTCCAGTGGCTTAAGTACCCAGGGTACAAATTGGCTCGGTTCAAGTGATCAACCGTTTTTGGCCATTTCATTTCCATAAATGTCACTATGTCCAGGGACCCATCGAAGGGTGACTGAGTTTAATTCGCTGAGCAATTTCAGTTCACTACGACAACAATCAACCAGATTTGACTTTGTGAAAATTGACAAAATGGCCTTGATTACCGCCTAGCTATCTATGAAGATGCCAATGTTTTTATTTATCAGTCCACATGTCGAAAGATATTTTGCGGCCTCGCAGACTGCAAGCACTTCCGTTTGGACAACACTACACAAGTTGGGACCTTTTTTTATTTGTTTAAGGGTGGATTAACTGAGAAGATGCCTGGCTCTACCCCAGATTCCGAGAAAACCGACACGTGATTTGCGTTTAAGACCGGATTTTCTTTCCAGAATTCCCTTGTTGGGAAAACTGTTAGTACAACTGTGTTAAAATCTATGTACGATGAAATGTAGTCCGTTTGAATGTCAATGTCAGTGTAGTACATTATGGTTCTGTGCCCAGTGGCCCCGTTTCCGATTTCTACACTCTTTAAGGCGTAGAGCACTTTTGGCCGTGTGAGTGTGAGCCCCCCCTAACATTTAGAGATTCATTGGTGCAAGAAAGATCACGATTCGAATTCTGTTGTGATATATATACACAAGTAAAAAATGAATACGAATTAAATTTGTTTCTTTTGTGTAAATGTGAGACTGTCAAGGGCTCGTATTTTTTGTGAATGGCACAACTGCAAATCAATGAATTCATGCAGCTGCAAGGGACATATTTGGAACCACAAGGAAAAAAAGAAATAGGACCAAGTGATTAGAACTATCTAAAATCAGAAAAATTGAATGCTGTTTGCTTTGTTTTAAATGAAATACGAAGGATGTACTGGATTTTCTATATTATTTTCTATATAAAAGTCTCCAATTAAAAAAAAAAATATTCAAGAAATAAACAACACGTCTGATAAGCGACCACCAGTTGCTACACACGACGCACGCGATATAACAATTTTTGAAGACTTCGTATAATCTGAAGTATTTTTTCAATATTGTGGCAAATTTATATTCTTTAGTCTTTAATTATTTAACTACCATTTTTTCCTTTATGTAGTCAAAAACTGTGTATGCGTCACGGTTGATCGAGTAAAGAAAACTGAATCTTGCTCAACAATTTTATTAAAATAGGTACTCTTACTTTCTAAAAATGTACCTACCTACCTACCTAATAAAGACCCAACATATTTCTTAACGAGATTTTCATGAGAAATACATGCATACATAAAATCATCAAAGGTTATCAAAATACGAAAAGTTCATGCCTTAAACTAAATCACTTCACTAATCACTAAAAAAATGACTGAATAAGTAGGTAGTAATTCAGAAGACTTTAATTTAAAACAAATCAATAAAACCACTTGTACACTTTTGGGCAAGGGAAAGACGGTATATATCAAGTACTTACCATTTTTTTCTTCTTGGGCTGGACGGCTGCTGCTGTTAATGTTTCAAGCTGACGTGTTGAACTGAAAGTAATTTGATTTAAAGCTCTTGATTTGAACAAATCTCTGAGCTTTGATTTAATTCTGTATGCACTATACTTACCTCCTATGCCAAGGAGTCGGTCTGGTAAAACCAGAAACCTGATGTAAGGAAATGATCGGGGAGGGTTGATGGAAGGAGAGAGAAGTGTCTCTCGCGATGCGATTGTGCGTCGAAATAGTTGAAAGATAATTTCTTTTACATAGCTGTATATTTTGTAAATGTAATTTTGATATATTCCTTAAAGCTATTGTATTCATAGTAATTAATGGTTATTCAATAGAAAGAATGAATAAAGTTTTTACTTTATTTTTATTTATCTAAAAGCTGAAGTGTCACTTTTTTGTTTACTAGTTTGACATGACACTTCTTGACTTGTAGTATGTTTGTTGGTGAATTTGTGGGCTTTATTTTGTGGATTGTAGACGATTTTAGCGGCAATGAGCGGAAGTGAGAAATAGTTACGGTTATTTTTTTTTAAGAGCAGCGGCTTTTCAAAAAATTTATGGCAAGCAAGTTGTGTTTTTTTTAACTCATAATAATATTGTGTTAAAAAATCGACAGCAAAACAAAGCAATTTACATGTAAAATATAACAACAACTACTATGTCCAAATAGAGTCAGCTATATTTGCAGATAATTAAGATGGGTTTAACTTTTGTCCCGATAACAACGGTATTGCCAATCTACAATATTAGCTGTTTTTTTTTGCAAGTCCCAATGTACCTTAGCGAAAAAACGACATCGGGACATTTAAAATTTATCTTAGTCTGCCATTTTGTATTGAACTATCCTACCAACAAACATTTCGAAATTTCTATATAAATTATCGATTACACAACCACAAATGGTAATCTGGCAATGCCCTTTTTATTGGAACAAAATTTTAATCCACTTAATTATCTGGACATATCTAACTTTATATGGATATAGTTGTCGTTGTATTTGACATGCAAATTGCTTTGTTTTGCCATAGTTTTTTCAGACAGTATTATTTTGAGATACAAAAAAACAGCTATTATTTTTTTAAAGAAATACAAAAAATACAGTTTTTTCCTTTTTTTTTTAAGTTCACCTTAAGCGACTTTGCCTATTTTAATCTCTTATATTAATTAAAAATTTTAGTTTAACATTATATCAAATTATATAGGTTTCGGGTATATTTCGACGTTAGTCATCCTCAGCGAGCACGTTCGTACTATATAATTTGATAAATTCAAATTTTTAATTAACACATGAAATTAAAATTCGCAAAGTCGCTTTAGGTGAATTTCAAAAAAAGGAAAAAAACTGTTTTTATTTCTTTAATTATGGACTTTGCGGTTAACATTTTATTGTTTTTATTTCAAAAATACAATAGTTATGAGTGACGTCAGCATGTCGTCGCCTGGATAAAATATTGTCGTATTTGCAATATTGAGGTTTTAAGATTTAAATGCAGTTTTGCTAAAATATGATTTTTAAATTCTGGTGATTTGTAATAATTGACAGCCACAACACAAATTAATTTTTTATTTTTCGTTCCTGCTCTAAAATATTAATTAATTTAATATTTAAAAAACCGACTGAACTGCAAATAAATTAATATGAGTTTTGTTTTTAAGACTGCGAATATTTCTTTAGAATTAAAACATTTTATTTTAAATTTTTTATTAATAAATTATTAAATTTTTCAAAAACAGGGAGGTTTAAGAACATTAAAACCTGCCAAATTTGAAAAGAGGAATTAATTAAATCAGAGTTGGGGAAGTGACTCTATTTTTCTAGTACGATTTTTCGCAAAATCGGGTGAAATATTTACATGAAACGATCTTTCCAGGACGATTTCTGTATCTGTCCTCTTAATATTTTATTGCTGTCCTTGTCATTTTGCATTCAGAGGTAGACGGCACATTAACACCAGCCAGCGTTGCCGCAATTGGATTGCATTAAAAAGTACTTTTTTGTTTTACGAAAAGAAAATTATCATTCAACAAAACTAAAACCACAATTAATTGTTCAATTCTGTCTTTGAAATGCAGTCAATCTTATTACCACTGAAACCTACCCTATTAGTGCCTTGCATATGAGCTGTGAATAGCAAACTACAAAACAAATGCTCGCCGAATGACGTGAATTGTAATAAAAAATAAGCTAGTAAGGGGATGTTAACAAATGTTAAATATGAGCGAATTTTTCATTCTTTGCTTTTGGTAGTTCTCAGAAATAACTTTTTGGTCAAGTGGAAAATGTAAAAATGCGAAATTAAACAATTTCAGCATATATAAAGCCATGTCTCATTTTAAAATTATAGAAATCACGTTTATTCACTTCGTCAAAAAGTTGAAACAGAGAGTGAGTTGATATTTGCTTAGGAATTGCTTCGACAAAAAATATTCGCAGATCGTAGGCAATGATTTACTATGCATTTTTAATTAAATATCTGATATTATTGAATTTTTTAAGATAAAATACAGACTTGAATATGCTTATCTACTGCAAAAAAAAATATCTACCTGCAGCATTTTTTAAAATCTACCTAGAAAAATTGTTCGATTAGTGGGAACGTAGGTTAACACCAAACAGACAGAAGGAGCTGGAATAAGTGAGAAAGAGAACGCAAACATCTGGAAAATCGTGTGAGTTTGGCAGGAACGGACGATTTGGTCCTTACCCCTCACTTTATACTCCCTTCACCAGTGAAGAACAGATCGTCTGTGGAAAAATCTGGTCATGTAAATTACGACAAACGCATTAAACCATGAACTGCATCAAATTTTGTTAGAAACGTCATTTTTGTGTATAAACGGCGTTTCCACTTTGCCATGATTTCAATAGATCTAATGCACTTTTTTCGTAAAACAAATCAACTGCTTTTAAATCGTGTCGATTGCACTTTTTTTCGGAAAAGAAAATTATCATTCATCAAAATACAGTCCTCTAATTTTTCAATTCTGGTCTTATGGCTTCCGGCTAGCTTGCTTTGACAACATAATTAGATATAATACGCTATTTTGAATTTCTAATGTCCTTCATTTTCAATATAAAAGTAAAAATTGGATATGTATGTAGATCTTCTATAGGAAAATTTAATATACTGTTTTTTTTTTGTTTTGAAAACCTACTTTGGAAGGTTTTCCCATTAGTATGGCAACGCTGTGACAGAAACAGATCACCACGATTATTGACAGTACTTCTAACACTTTGTGTTTGGAAATTATTTGCTCTCTCAATGCGCTCTCTCGATGCAACTCTTTTGAGCTTACAAACAGGAATTTGAGACAATTTGTGAGAAATCGTGAAAATTTGCAAGGAATTTCACATTAACAAACACAGCTAGTTTCAACTACTTTGCACGAATCCAATTGGGCTCAGTTTGAAGAGCTCTGAATAGATTGTGATTAGATTAGATTTAGATTTTATTTCTATAAATTATAGCATTTACATAAATATTTGACAATAATAAAGCATGGCTATTTGCCGTCTGCCTGATTGACAACTTTTATGTTTATTTTCAGACTATTATTCTTACAATTTTTCTTTTTTCAAAAATTTTCATTTATAATTCTGTTTCTATAAGCTAATGCTATTTTACAATATTTGTAGAGTATAGGAATTTCAATTTCATTAAGATGATGTATAGTAAGCTCTTCTGATAGAAAATCACATCCAAAAATATGCCTTCTTGTTTCTCGTAGAACAGGACATCTACCAATAAAATGAAAAATGTTTTCTCTTTCACCCATATTACACAATTCGCACAGCACTGGCAACTCTTCACGATGCGGAATAAAGTTGAGATTGAGGAGTTCACCTCTTAATCTAAATATCATGGATATTTGATCTGTCGTGTAGTCATCCCGGAAGTAATTCTTGTGGCTTAGGTTGTAGTTCAGCTTACTGTACAACATTCTGTAGATGGATCCTTCTGCTTCAGCTACGAACCCCAACCTTAATCGATCATCAATAACTGAAATCATCTGATACAGAGAGGGTTTCCACATAAGGTACTCATCCGGTGAAAGATCTATATTAGCTTCCTCCGCTAGCTCTAACCAATCACTAAACCAACTCGATCTACTATTTATTGCCTGAAGTGCAGCTTTTTTTGGGAGACGCTCATCAGGCATCTTCAAGACATTACATATGTAGTCAACTTGCAATTTTAGGGTTTTAATAAATAGAGGAGAGATACCGGTTTCCAGCATAAGCATGTAGTTCGGAGAATTTGGTGGAAGTCGAAATATTCTTTTGATATAAAATCGGAGGAGTTTTTCGGCGGTTTCATATTTTTTACTACCCCACACTTGGGCTGCATACATCAATGTTGACTCAGCTACTGATTCAAATACTTTGTATTTGCTGCTATGGGCTATATGTTTGTTATTAAAGATGTTTCTCCATGCAATATTGATTGTGGTTTTAGCTTTTTGTAATTTTTCGGTGAGGTGTCTTTCCATACTGTTATTTTTCGTGATAAGGATCCCTAAATATTTGTATTCATTTACCATTTCGATTCTCTCATTATTAAATGTCCACCGTTCTTGAACACCTCTTCTATCTCCACCTTTACGAAAAACCATAACTTTCGACTTCTCTAGACTGACAACTAGTTTCCACGTTCTACAATACTCACTAAGTTTATTAATCATTAGTTGCAGCGATTGTGGCGAGTACGCAAACAACACAATGTCATCAGCAAACAGAAGAGCCTTAATTAGGGTCCCAGCATATTCCACTCCTCCTGGCAAACAATCGGTTATATCGTCGATAAATAGTGCAAATAAGCTCGGGCTTAGCATACAACCTTGCCTTACACCTGTCTTCGTTTCAAACCATTGTGAAATGTTTTCTCCATCCCATACAGCTGCCTTAGTTTCCAGATAGAGGTTCTGCAGTACACGTCCGAACTTGTATGACATTCCCAATCTATACATCTTGTACATCAATGCATTTCGGTCTATCGCATCGAATGCTGACTTGAAATCGACGAAAAAAACATAAAGTTTTTTGTTTTGGTCTTTTGTTTTTAGATTGTGTATGAAAACGTCAAAGCAGAAACAAAAAAACAACATCAAAAAGAGATTCACAGCCAATTGAAATGAGATGCCAAACGAAATTAAGCCTAACTAAGCCTAGTTTATAAATCAATGGACGGTGTTCACATTGTACTGAAAAACTGGATTTTTTTTGACGTTTCAGTATTTACATCTTCCTTTACTGAAGAAGTGGGAGCGAGATGTGAATACTGAAACGTCAAAAAAAATCTAGTTTTTCAGTCGTATGTGAACATCACCGTCATGCAAAGTGTACTTTTCGTATAAAAAAATTCTTTTTTTCCTAAGCGTGAACACCTGTCAAAATTTAAATGCAATTACTTTGGTGATAAGGAGCAACGAATTTGTATCCTAACAAATTCAACTCAATAGGCTTTTCCAAACCAAATTTTATGACGCAAACTATATTTTTGGAAGCCCTTTGATGCATGAATTATTGATATTTCATTTCAAATATGATTTCACTTCACTCAGCTTTGGAGCATAAACTAGGCTTACAGATGAAAGCACTTATTCTATAATTTGCGAAATTACATCATTTGGCTCTAATCAAAACGTAGTAGGTATTAACCTCTTTTGGCTGCTTTTAAGCCCAATGTATGTATAAGCCCACTGGTAAACACAGAAGAGCAATATGCCCTGTAGTACATTTCGGAACATTTCCTACAAGTTTGTTAGCCCCGCGAGTACATATATAGTTATTGAATAGGTTTTTAATTAATGATCTTGATGACCTTGCCTTTTGCAAAAACATAATAAAAATTACCTTTGATGTACCAAACTAGACACTTTAAGCGGAGCTCAACAACAAATCCATGTCATTTAATAGCAACCGCTTTATTAAAGTTCTATGCGTGTGAATATGTTCGGAATCTTCTTTTTGAAGTGCAAACTCGTATTGATACTTCACAATTTTACTGTGGTCGAATGTACGCAGTTTCCTTGCTTAAGTTCTAATCTCTTACTTGAAAACATTTTGATTAATAGTTTATTATAAACTTTTCTCTTATCACAACACACGAGTAAAAAACTATGTTTGAATAAAGAAGCAGATACAGATTTTCAAAAAGAAGTTTGAAATAAATAACACCTATAAACAGCTCATCAATAAAGAAGAAGCCTTAGGTTCTTGTTCTAAGAATAGATTTAACGAACAAAAATAATTTTTTCCACTCACCTGCAAGGGCCTTAAAATGTGTATCTTAAATTCCTAACGACAAACGCAAAACCTATAGATTTGTGTCCATCAATTCAAATAGGTATCAACAATATACAACCTGTCGTATAAAATAAGTTCCCACCATTAAAACTGGATCTTCTAAGGGCGTTAAGAATTTCTCAATACTTCATCAAACCCAACTGTTAGCCAAGCGACCGAGAAAAGTGTTTACACACGATGTCATAAGATACGCACGATATGCTTCATCGTCATGCTTGTTCAATGAATTTTGAACAGACACAAAATTGTTGCAGACATTTTCTATCGACACAAACCAAATTTATAATTGAAACTTGATCTTCACCATATAGACGATCGACAATGGACGTACTAAAATGGGATCGATGTGCTTGCTAAATTGTCGAAGATTGCACAAAAAAAGTCATGACTATGTCGCACGTTTTCGATGAATGATTTAATTCTCGACCTCGAACAAGGAGTAGGCAGTAGGAAGTGACCACTTCTTTCAGAAGCTTTTCTTTGTACCATCTTCAGAGGGAACATACCAAAAACTAACCGACATCGCTACTTAAGTAAAGTGGCTATCACAGAGAAGAATGTATCTTGAGACCTGCTAAGAAGTGATATCCCCTTATACACTGGATGAGGTGAAAGACAGAATAATGAAGTTGGTCAAAATTGTGTGAGCTCAAAACCTTAACCAAATTTCTAGAAAACAGAACATCGTATTTAACTGTAAAGCGTCAAAAGCCTGGCTTACTGATAAAGTACATATTTAGTTGTTCTTGAGACCAACAGTTGCTCAAGGGCTGCTGAAAGTATTCCGATGCAAATAAAGTTTCAAGTTCGATTTTTTTTTTATGAAACCAAAACTTGCCTTTTAAGTAGTCCCTTAACCACAACTTGAAATTCAGAACAAAACAGGTATCCAAACCACGTCTTCGACACCCAGACTATCGATGGCGGCGGCATGGATGAAACTTAAAAGTGCGTAAATAAACAAAGTTTCTCTTTACCCTTCTCCCATAATGATCATCGATCTACAAAAACGAAGTAATGGTTTCAAGAAGCAGATGCAAAGATCTATAAAAGGGCTAGAATTTCTTCAGAGACTTGCAATTGTTCCGAGACATTCAAAGTGTAAGAATTGTGCGGGCATTCTCAATAAAATATAAACTTATTTAAAGCAAAAGGTTCAGCAAACTTCTTAAGTTTTTCCAAGGATAACATTTAGTTCTAACTAAACAGAAACCGATACATACATATAATTTAAGATGGAATCAACATTGAAATTATTTGCTGCTGTTGCTGCTCTTCAACTAGTTTCGGCTGGACTTGCACCACTGGTTCTTCCAGCAACAACTCTTCTCAGAACTCCACAATATGATTCGGCGATAATTCAATCAGACAGAGTTGGAGGAAGTTTTGCCTACAGTACAATTGAAGGACATTCTTATCAGGCTGTTTCACCACTGGTCCGATCGGTGGGTTTTGATTTTTATTTTCAATCATATTTTGAAAGTTCATTAGTTTTTTTAAATTATATTTTTTTGTTCATTAGGCCTATCAACCAGTGGAAATCCGTTACAATTTAAATAGTGTTCCACTGTCGTATGCTTCTCCAAGCTACTATGTGCCAAACTATGTTTTTAGTAATGGTGAAAATGGGAGTTCTGCAGGAAGACCAAATGAATCTGAAGCTAATTTGGAGAATTCCAATAAACGTACTGAGGAGAATGATACAGTTTCTGTGGAATCGGCTTAGAGTATAATATATACATCATGACTAATTTTAGACTTTAAAATAGAGTAGCCAGTTGAAGAAAATAAAAATGATCCGAAAGGAATATGAGACAAAACACTGTTTTCACTGTTGTGACTTATATACGCACGAGGCAGTAACGGACTCTTCTACAAATTGTGATTGATAAAAGTTTTGTGTTGAATGCAAAAACTTCTACTATCGATACCTATTTCACCTTTTTGAAATAGTGATATTTTGTAACCGATCCTTCATATGGTTGATTCTCTGCCGACTGTGATATTTTGTATGCAATGCTTAATTGTTATTTAATGAAAAATGTTCACATATTTTTGGTTTGATTTACTTACGGTTCACGCGACGCATCGTGGGGTTATGTTAAGTCGCTTGTCTACGCAGATAAGCCCGAGACAATTGACGCCTTGGAAGAGAATATTCGGCGCCTCACCAAAAGTTTAATTCAATAAAATGATAGTTTCGCAATCCATCGCGCGAACCGTTAGTAATTCAAACCAGAAATATGTAAAAATTTTATATTAAATAAGAATAAAGCATTGGACATACAAAATATCAACAGTATTTTGGTTATAAATTTGCACGATTTGCAAACGTTGTTCAGGAGTAAGTCTTTTGATTAGGTTAGTTTGATATCTTTTTCCAAAAAAATGTGTAAAACATGTTAAATTTTGAAAAGAGGAGAAAATTCTATCAGAGTTGGGGTCATTTAAAAAAGTTAACAAAAACCCTGTTCCATAAATTTTTTTAAACAGTTTCAAACAGTTTCAGACCGCCAGATTCAGTGCTGGCCAATACAAAATTTCACTTGTGGAACGGGTTTGCACTAAGTCTGGTGGTTTAAAACTCGTTGTGGAAAACACCTTAACTTATTGAAACATAAACAACACCACTTTTTAACCCTTTTCCCTAAATTTTGTTCAAATAGTTTCACTTGTGGAACGGGCTAGCACTAAATCTGGCGCTTTCAAACTGTTTGAAACTCGTTGTGGAGCACACCTAAACTCATTGAACTATGAACTACACCACTTTTTAACTCTGTTCTCTAAATTTTTCTTCAGGCCGCCAGATTTAGTGCGGGCCAATATAAAATTTCACTTGTGGAACGGGCACTTTCAAACTCAAACGAGGCTGGCACTTTCAAACTGTTTTCAAACTCATTGTGGAACATACCTTTTTTTGTGTATTAACGGCGTTGCCACCTTCGCATAATTTCAATAGATCTAATGCACTTTTTTCGTAAAACAAATCTATTGCTTTTAAATCTAGTCTACTGCACTTTTATTTTTCGGAAGAGAAAATTATCATTTATCAAAATGTAGCCCACTAATTTTTCAATTGTGTACTTATGGCTTCCGGCTATTGGCTTGCTTTGAAAACAATCTTGACAGCATGATTAATTTTAATACGCTATTTTTAATTTCAATTTTCAAAATAAAAGTATAAATTGGATATGTAGATCTTCTGTAGTAAAATTTAGTATACCGCATTTTTGTTTTGAAACCTACTTTGGAAAATTATCCGATAAGTGGCAACGTTGTGACAGAAACTGACCACCATGATTTTGAATAGTACTTGTAACACAAGTTTTCCAACGGACGGGAAAGTATTTGCTTTCTCATTGCGCTCTAACGACCCAACTTTTTTGAGTTTACAAACAGGAATTTGTGAGAATTTGTGAAAATTTGTGAAAATTTGAAAGAAATTTCACGTTAACAAATACAGTATTATGAAAATGGCAAACTAAACTGAGCATAAATCGAGTAAAAAATGTCAAAAAGACCAACTCCGAAAAAAGTTTTGCCAGATTGAACACAAAACGTTTAAAAAAACACTATTTAGTATAAAAAAATTTAAGAGTGAGATGTACTCATTCGAATCGAAGACAGTAGGTGTGTTCCTTGATGGTGTTCACATTGGACTGAAAAACTGGATTTTTTTGACGTTTCAGTATTTATATCTTCCTTTGCTGAAGAAGTGGGAACGAGATGTGAATTCTGAAACGTCAAAAAAAAATCCAGTTTTTCAATCCAATGTGAACACCGTCCTTAAATTCTTCGCACTATTTCGGACTAAATATCAAATTGTGACAGGTGGGAATGAAATCCTCTCAGAGAGAAGAAAAATTGACAAAATGTCGGGAACGGTTTGGGCACTAATTTGCACCACGTCAAAAGAAATATTTGACTAGAGCTGCCGTAGTGCAATAAATGAATGAAGTTGCCATCCAGAAAAATAGACTACTCAAAAAAAAGATAATTTTGAATAAAAATGAAATGCATGACCACGTACTTGCTCTTGTTCCCAGAAGCTGAGGGCTTAACAAAATTATACACTAGTCAAAAAAATTAAAAGAGAAAAATTTATTTCGAATTTTGCTAGTGTTTTTTTTAACTGTAAAAATTTTCGATTTTTTTGGAAACATGTACTTTTTAATTCATTTCAAAAAAGTATCTAATCAATATAAAACTGTGTAAAAGTCGTCGAAAATGATTGTTTTTAATTCACTTTTGTGACGACTGCACGCAATGTAGAGGAATTTGTACCTTTATTTGGTTTTTAAAACTTTGAAAATAAGGTGAAACAAAACTGTTTGTGAATCAATTTGAAAACTTACAGGAATATTGATATTTCAAAAGTCTATAAATCTACATACCAATGCAAGTCATCCAATTAAAACTTGAAAAGAAAAAATAGATTTACCGAAAGACCACAAAAAATCGTCTTTAAGTATTTTTTTAATATAACGGTAAAGAGTCCAAAAAAAGTAATTTTTACAAAATCTAAATAAAATCTTACAAACATTTTCAAAACTGTCCTTGAAATTTTTATGACTTCATTATTTGATTTGATATTGGTAATCAAAGCCAAACGTATCCTTTTTTCATTAATAGCTGGATAAACCGTGCAATACAATTTTAATTTTATTTTAAATTTTTATACAAAAAAATTATCTAAATCTAAATCAAAAAAAACTTTTTTGAGGGGTACTATTAATAGTTACTATTTGATATTTTCTTATAATTTTTGGTAGTAAATAGCACTAATCTTAGCACACAGAAAAAGTTTTATAAAAATCATGAAAGGTACAGTTATTTTTTTTATAAAACTTTAATTTTTACTAAAAACATTTTGAACAGTATAAAAACTCTTAACTGCTGAGTTTTATAAAAATCGACACTGTAGTTTTTAAAACATTTGTGTTTGAAAAAAAGTTTTCTTGAATATTTTTTAAAAATCCAAAAATATTTTTTTAAAAATCTTATAGAAAACAATTTGTAGCTCAGAAGCTTTTGTAAAAAAAATATCAAAAACAGAATAACCGCTTTGAAGAAAATCCAAAATAAAAATTGGTTTCTTAAGAGGTACCATTAATAAACATTTTTTGAAAATGGATAGCCTTTACTGAAAGAAATTTATTGAGTTTTTACAAGTATTGGATTCGTGCAGACAAAAAAATTCGAGTTAACAATCAAATATGACATTACGATGATGGAGTACACGAAAAAAGTGGGTGGCACAATTTTGTCTGTTTGTCTGTCTGTACGTATATAACTCAAGCAATTTTCTTCAAATTTAGAACTTAAGGTTATTTTGTAACTCTCCAGAGGGGGAATTCAAATTTTTTCTTAGCACCAAAAATAACGGTATTTGTCCCACAATCGTAAATGAAAAGCTTATTAATCTCAAAACCGGCTCTAACAATTTTGATAGAAAAAATTAGTGTATTGCTGCCGGTATGGTGAACTTTTTGATAAAAAAATTTAACGAAAACCGTTATTAACCGTACCTGCTATATAACGGTTTTTTAATTTTCGACTTTCTCATCAACGGCTTAAACGATTTCAGTCAAATTTCTAATGCAATTTTTTTTAAATGCTAAGAATGTTGCGTATCAAAATTTTGAAAAAAAAATTAATTTTGGATTTAAAAAAAAAATATTCAATTTCTTTTTGAAAATTCAATATTTCAAAAATGAGTTGATAAATTTTCCTGAAACTAAGTTTAAAAATACTTAAAATTGGCATACCAAAACTCTTTTTATATATAAAAAAAATAATTTTTAATAAAACCGCTTCAACGATTTAAAATTTTTTTTGCACATATTCATATCTTTTCAAGTAATCAAATGGCATACTTGTTTTTAAGCTCTAAGTTTCTTAACTCTTTCTTTATTAACTAAAAAAACGATTTAAACGCTTTTTATATTTTATATATTTGTTTAAATAGTTACTTTGATATTTTAAAAGTTCTTAATTCAAAGCAATTTGAACAAAGGGCAAATTTGTGCGATCCAGTCGTGCATTTTATTTTTAAAGAAAAGTTGTGGAGCCATTTTTAAGGAAATAAGATTTTGTAAAATTTGCTTAAAAAAATTATATGGCAAAAGTGAAAAAAACCACCAAAGTTTTAAAAAAATCGATCTAGACGTTTAAACTGTAACCGAATAGACAGACAGATTTTGAAACCCACTTTTTTGCCTTCCTTATCATCGTAGTGACAAATCTGATCAATCTCAAGTTCAACTTTTTTTACGAATACATAACTTGCCATATACATATAGTACCTACATAACATTTATAAGAAAATTAATAAAAAAAAGTGTGTCATTAGCTCTGTTTGTTAGTGCGCCTTTTTTATGTTAAATACAACAACAATACAGAGATGCGCTTAGCGACACATTGATTCGAAAAAAAATCATTTGATTTATAAAAATGTTAACACATGGGTAACCCATGTTTTTTTTAAATTTTATTTTGCTATTTCAATTCAAACTCCTGGGTCCGAAAGTAGAACTTTCCACTTGTTGCACGATTTTGCACTAAAAACTACTAAATCTGGTTGTCTGAAACTGCCTTACTGGGCTAATGATAACGCGTTCTTTAATCTGTCATACCTATCAAATTTCACTTGCACCAACAAAAAATGACACAAAATTCAAAAAAAGTGCACCGTTATTGGCAGACCCTCTAGTTTAAAAAGTGAACATGAATCATTTTCTAACAACTTCCTCATTTCTTGTCGAGGGTTGTATAACACACATTTTTTATGATTTTCAACGTTTATGAGTTTTACGGGGAAAAACAACATTTTACATCGCTTTACGATTTTTAAAATGGTGTTAAGTTTGAGGATAAAAAGTGTAAAAACATTTTCTGTAGAGAACAGCGCAAAAATTTATATTTAATCAAAGCAATCAAAATTTGTGCTTCGGCGATCAAAAATGTGCGCATATTTCAAAATTTAAAACAAGGAAGAAAATGCTGAACGTTTATTTTCCTAGATCTGATGTTAGTTATTTACTTTTTTTATATTGCATTTATTTTATTAACTTTTACAATGCACCATGCTCTTTCTATTAAAAAAAGAAATAGGACATACACGTTTCTAGGCGAAAATACTGAGGAATATTTAATAAAGTTCTTGCGTTATATTAAAAATAAGTACATATTTTATTAAAAAAAAATTAATTTCTCATCCAAGAGAAGTGAAGAGCAAGAAGAAAATTAAAATTTTTGTTTAAGTTGAGCTGTTAAAGTTAAATTAAAAGTTCAAAGATCTCAACTCTTTCCCAGCCCCAGTTACCACAATGTATTCATCCGATAGAAAGTAACTTGACACTATCGTGTTAAGCGAACTTAAGAGTTGCGGTCGCTTTAAATTTTAAATGAATTATAAATAAAAGAGGTTTTTCTTAATAAAAGCCATATTTTTAAATGCCTATACAAATTTTAAAATTCTAAGACGTTGCTTCCGAAGCTGAATTTCTATATTAGCCCCCCCCCATTCCAAAAAGCTGCATTTAGACTTAAAGAATCTTCAACAATTGTTAAAAGTCCGTACATTGTTTCAAGAATTCTGGGAACTTACAACCCCTTGGGTTCTTGAAGATATAATATACCGTCAAATATTCTATTTTGTTTGTTTCATAAACACTTATCCAGTTGGTGGGAAAATAGCAAAACGAACATCATTATTCAGAGCACTGACCAGATCATATTCATACGTGGTCACTGACCATATAAAATAGCTCAACCCTCCTTCAATTATCTCTCAGAATATTGATAACTCTGTTCCAAATTGTCTCTGGAGAATACAAATTATATATGTAGACTTTCTTTTATCAGAGGCCAAGTGCATTAAATCAAAAACAAATTCACAACAGACAAAATGATTCACGTCATTGAATCCCCGTTATCTTATTAATGCATTTTTTGCACTTTCAATTTCCATTGATAGGTCTTGTCTTGGTACACAGTGGGTGCAACTATGTTATGGAATATGACAAAATGTAAAAAATAAATAAATGACAATGTAATAGGTTGTGACTTTGGGTTAAGCCAAAAGTGTCACAGTAACACATATAGCTGTTTTCGCTAAAGAGTTTCAAAAAGTTTCAGATCTCTAGATTTAAAGCGAAACCTGTCCACCTGTCTCTCAAGTGAAATATTGTACTGGCCCGCACTAAAAATGACTTAATTTGGCTGTCTGAAACTGTTTGAAATTGTTTGAAACTAACTAGGGAACAGGGGTTATTATGACAGATATCTTTAAGCATGACAGTTTGACATTTAAAACAGGGTAAGCCCGAAAATATTTTTAGTGCGGACCAGTACAATAGGCGTGTATTATTGAAAAAGTTATAGCTAGCAAAATAAAATTTGCCTTAGCAAACAACAACAAACCCAAAAAAGTCAGCAAAAAAGTGGATATAAAAGTTGATATAAAGTTTCGTTAAGTTTAAACTTTTGTGGCGCCGGATTTTGGTTGAATGAAATGTCCTTTTCGGTTGGTTTTGTGTTCTGTTCCATTCCTATTACATATGGAAAAATTGGAGTAGATGGAGTGAAAAAAGAGTAGAAAAGAAGTACTCCAAACATCCAATCGAAAACAGCATAGAAGTGAGTATAGCGTTTTATTGGTGATTGTATTGCTGCACTAGCTATAAATACCAATTAAATGAAAAAAAATCTTTTTTTTTGAGTTTAGAAGATAGCGTTTTGAAAACTTAATGTTTATACCAGTTTCGGATCTATTTTATCCCACTATTCAACAACAATGAAGATAGTAGTCTATCCAAAAATGATTTAAGATAAGGTTGTCCTATTTAAGCCCAATACTCGATTATTGACAGTGTCAGTTGCATCTTAGCTGTGTCCTGAAAAACAAAGTTATTTACAGAAAAAAAAAACAATCTTCATCATGTTATTTGTAAAAGCTATTGGGATTCTATTTTTGTGTTCTTTGGCAGGTAATCAACTATTTGGTGTTTATTAATAGTTTTTATTTACTGATTTGCTTCTTTGTTCTTATCTACTACAGCTTCCGATGTGATAACCTTCAAACCATTTATCAAAAGTCGATACAGTCTAAGGGAACGACGCGCTAAGAGCACAACAAGAGCTCCATTAATCAAATCCAATGAAACATCAGGCTTGAGCACAGAAGCTGAAACTCAAAGTTTTTCGACAGCAGCACCAACTCAGCTTTTAGAAACAACTAAAGCATTCACTGAAAAACAGTTGAAAGATTCTTACGATCAAACTACTGCAGTTAATGTTATTCCTACAACACCGGTCACAACAACAACAACAACAGCAGCAGCAGATTTAGTCACCCCATCTGTTGATAAAATGAGTAGTACATCTGCAAGGGAAATTTTAAACTTAGAAAATGAAGTTACCGAAAAAGTTATAGTGTCTGAAACAACGACAACAAAGAAAATAGAGACAACAACGCCAACAGAATGGCTCTACGATTACTATGATGAAAGTCCAAGAAAAGAAACAAGTATCTAGTTATAACTGTTTGAAAAACTCACAAGAAAAAGTTCTATATACATACATACCTACCAAATATATATTAAGAAAAACTATTTTAAGACTTTAAAAATAACTACTATTTCCCTGAATTAAGTATGTAGATTTATGTACATATGGTTAAAAAAAATTTCAGTATTTATATTTATAATAAAAAATATTAGAACCAAAAGAAATCCACAAGAAAAAAATTTGTTTTCATAGCTAATGCATTTTCCATAATCAAACAATTATTATGCGCTAGTGTCGAGCTAAAGCCCTGTATTACGTAGAGTCTGCAGATTAATGATTAATGTTCTCACGACTATAATTCAATGCCGTTTTGCATTTTGGTAACTTCGATTGGAAACCTTACTTCACACTGTCGTAAAGAGTCATACATTCTTTTTTTCACCGAGGTCTTAATCAAACTTCAAATAAAGACCCGTATCTGCACATCTCTTAAAATTTTAAACTTCCATTTTAAGCTTTCAAGTCTTACACAGGTTGGCACACGAATCGTGCTACAAAGATGATATTTAAAGATGTTGTTTTGTTTCACCAGAATTGCGCCGAAGACGTATCCCCCATTGAACAGTTCCAGCAAAATAGATCAACTGCACATATAGCCAGACCAGCTATGGCGGAGCTCCAACAAAAATTCCCAAACAAATTAATTTTCAGGAACTCCACTTTTCGCTGGCCCCCAAAGCTCATCTTTCCTGACTGCACTAGACTTTCTTTTAACGGGGTTAAGTCTAGTACTAAAGCCTAGTAGATACTTCCTCGGGAAGTGAACAACCACCAGTGGAGAAACTGATTTTTTGACATTTCTCAGTGGTACAGACTTGCGAATGTGTTGTGAACGTTTGACGTTTAAAACCACAATGCCTCAAATGATTACTAATCAAACTGCCAACTGTTCAGCAGGAGTTACCAAAAAATTCTTCATGGGGATTGCTCGTGAACGAAAACTCTCCACACACCTTCACAAGCATGCGTTCACGGGTGAATAAAAATGCGAATTTTGTATGAATTCACGACATCACTCATAAGTAAGTACTAGGCTTTAATTGTGAATCATGTCGTGAATACATACAAAATTTGCATTTTTATTCACCGGTGAACGTGCTCTTGAAGCTGTGTGGAGAGTTTTCATTAACGAGCAATGCCCGTGCAAAGTGTACGGGAACTCATGACAGTTCGATTATTTGATAGTTTTCAAAGTTAAGGAATATCTGTCAGGGGACTGATAAGAAATTCGAGGGACAAAGTACAATGATTTTTTTGTAATATCATTTTTATAATAAAAAGATCTATTATCCAACGTCAATAATTGAAAGTTAATTTTGTTTGGTTTTGGAACTTAAATAAGAGAACTGTGAGAATTTTTGCCTTCGAAAACGGGTAGAGGACACGTCAGGGGACTGATAATTAGACCTTTTGACATCAATTTGATTTATAGTTATAAAAATAATCAGATTGAATACTTGAACAGCCGTCAAAAATTCCATCGTTTGTAGAATCACTCTAGTTGCTTATGACAAAGTTTTTATGAACAATTCTAACCGAAAATTGCGGAATTTTATATTTTTGATGAGTTGCGTTGCGAGGTCGAAAACTTAGATTATTTACTAGGCTAACATTATTAGTAACTAAGCAAAAATCAGAACTGCTTGATCTGACGCAAGGTCTTTCTCCTATGAAACTACAAGGCAACTGGACTATGAGAAACGTATCAAGCTTTTACCTTTTTCGAAAAACTCGAAAGAAAAAAACAAAAACTTCTATGGGACCATTTAAACTAATTTTCGGAAAAAAATTTTACGACTCAAATGTTGAAGGTAAAAACTAAAAGTAATTTCTTGGTTTGAGAACAAAATTGTATGGCTGATGGTACCGTTAAATTTGGTTTAAAAAAAGAACTATGTATTTATTGAAAATAAATAAAATAATTAAATAACTTGTAGATTCTAAAATAAAATTTCAAATACCTTATTCAAAATGATCAAATATTTTCTTTTAAATAGTGAGGGCCTTTGTCATCCCCGATTTGTATTAAGTTCAGTTTAACTTACGTGATTCCTTTTATATTGGGAAATGTCAAATGTCATTCACTACCATGAACCATTGGCAAACCATATTTTTAAAAACAATAACAATTAGATGGATATTTTAAGAAATGTTCGGTCTGATCCAGAGTAAGAGGGAGAGTCTTAACAGCGTTGCTGGAAATTATTTTTTGAAAGTGCCTTTGCCAACAAAAGAAGAAGCCATTTTAGGTCAGTAGGTGCCAACTTATTTTTGATGCAAACTAAATTTTTAAAAGAAAAACAAACACGTAATGCAAAGTTTCGCAAATCGAAAGAACTTACAACCATTATTTAATATTCACTCTCAGCGCTAATTTGAAAACTTTACACACTTTTCCAACTTTAAAATGTAATTTATAAATATTTTGCACCGCATGGCTTAGTTAGTCCCTGAAATTTATTGCCAAAATCTTCGGATCAGATCATGAGGATGAAAATTGCAGATAATTCGAGTGATGAAAGTGTTGGTTTTTGAGCATTCTTAGAAATTTTTGTTGTTTAAATATTTTATTTAACTACATAAACATCAAATTGCCATATGAGATCTTTGAGCGCCACAGTGCCATTTAATTGAATAGGTGCCATAAGTGCACGATCGTGCCACATCGGCAACGCTGTCTCTGAATACAAAATGAAGAGGAAAATAATAAAGTATGAAGAGGACAAAGACAGAAATCGGACTAAAAAGATAGTTTTATGTAAACATTTCACTCAATTTTGGGAAAAATCGTATTGGGAAAATCGGTCATATAAATGCCGACTTTCCTCTTTTCTATAAAATACATGTTTAAATGGTTTTTGCTTTATGAATTGACACATTATCTTGCTGGAATGTCCAATATATTGGTCAAAATACATTGTTTAACTTAGCTGAAGTTAAAACTTAAAAGTCCAAGTGAGCTCAACTTGAATTAGTTAGTTAGTTAGTTTAAAATGACTTATATTTCAAATTAATATAATTAACAATTATTCAATAACTAAGCCTATTTGGTTTGGCCTAGGGCCGTCTACCAGGTTGACAATATAATTATATATCCTGAATTTATTTACAGACAAAAAGTTAATTAAAATAATAATAAAAAAAAAAAAATTATTAAAAATCTCCCTCTAAAATTCGTTTTCTGTATCGAAGTGCAGCTACGGCGTATCTGTATAAGACATCCCATCCTTTTTCACCGTTTAAAATGCTTAAAGCTTCATCTTCCTGCATAGTATCCTTTGAAAACACCATAACTCGAAGTTCCTTCAAAATTGGGCAAATTGCCAGAAAATGGAACACATCTTCCCTAGTTCTCATGTTGCATAGTTCACAGAGTATTGGTAGTTCAGAACGGTGTGGTAAAAAATTCAGATTGACTATCTCACCTCTCATTCTAAGGATCGTACTGATTTTATCCACAGAGTAGCAGTTGAGAAAGTATGTATTTTCGTTTAGGTGATGGTTGAGTTTGCTGTAGTAATTCCTAAACAGAGAGGCTCCAGCATCCTCGGTAAACCTTTTATACGATATTTGACCCACTTTTTCCAGCTTCAAATTAAATTTATCTCTAAACGAGGACGGATGCTCATTAGTCTGAATTACAAGTTCCATTCCACAGTCCGCTGCAATTTCCTTCCAACCTTTGTATATACTACCGCTCGTTCTTATTGCATTTCTCAGAATTATGTTTGGTAGTCTCGTTTCTTCCATTTCCAGTACTTTGATAACGTAGTTGAAGTGCATTTCCAATGTACGCAAGAACATAGGTGGAGTACCAGTTTCAATGTATAACATATAATTTGGAGTATTTTTTGGTAATCGGAACATCCTCTTTAAGAAATATCGAAGGAACTTTTCAACAGATTCATAACACCTATAACCCCATACTTGAGCTCCGTACAGTAGTATTGATGCCGCAGTAGAACGAAATACCATTTGTTTCGCACTATGCGATACATAATTGTTTTTAATACAACGTTCCCATATCGCAGAAATAGCTCGTTTAGCGTCTGCTAACTTTTCTTCTAGATGTAAGTTTACATTAAGGTTTGCTGATAATAGCATTCCAAGATATTTGTATTTCCGCACGATCTCCACATCTTCACCATTTAACTTCCATTTTTCCTGACTAGAGTACCGGCCACCTCCATCTCTAAATATCATTATTTTGGATTTCATCAAATTGACTGTTAAATTCCAGCTCCTACAGTACACGTCAAGCCTGTTAATCATTAACTGAAGCCCATCCACAGAATCGCTCAAGAAGACGATGTCATCCGCATACATCAAAGCTGGAATTGTTGCTCCGTAATAATTTATCCCACCTTTTACAGCATCAGTTATATCATTAATAAACAGAATGAAGAGTAATGCGCTGAGTATACACCCTTGCTTAGCTCCCATTGAGGTTTCGAATTCTTCAGAGGCTAAATCTCCATCCCACACTAGTGCAACATTATTTTCATAAAGTGCTTTCAAAATTCGAATGATTTTGGTTGATACTCCAATTCGGAATAATTTGTAAAAAAGTGCTTCTCGAGATATCGTGTCAAATGCTGCACGAAAGTCGACAAAAAAAGCATACAGTTTCCTGTGTTTATCTTTATATGTGGCAGCGATGTTGGTAAGTGTAAATATCTGGTCGGTCGTCGAATAACCCTTTCTAAAGCCAGCTTGGAATTCTGTAAGGATGTTCTTTTCTTTTACCCATTCACTGAGCCTTTTGTATATTAGCGCCGAAAACAACTTGGCTGAAGTGTTAAGAAACGAAATACCCCTGTAGTTTGCTGGATCTTTGTAGTCACCCTTTTTGTGCAACGGGAAGATTATAGATTTTTTAAATATATCGGGGACCAGAGCTGTGTCAAAGATTCGGTTGAATTCTACTGTAAGTGATTGTATAAACTCGTTTGTGGAATTTTTATAGAACTCAAATGGAATTCGATCATAGCCTGGTGCTTTATTTCGTTTTGAGTTATTTATAGCTTCCTCAATCTCTTGTAGTGTAAAAGGCGTATCTAATTTGTCATCTATAACCATGGGAGCTGCATACTGAAATAAAGGTGATGTTAATGGTGCATTAAGAAGGTTGTTAAAGTGCGTTTTCAGGAGAGGAGCTTTCAATGACATGGCAATGGTGTTAGTGCGTCCGTTTACGTATTTCACCGCTTTCCAAAACTCAGCTGACGATCTAGTGTTATTTATTATAGTTATGTTTTCTTGTTCTAACGCTGCTTTCTTTTCATAACAAAGTCGCTTATAATTCTTGTTGGCTTCGTTGTAGAGCACTTTGAAAATACTGGCGTTATTTTTTCTCAAAAGCTTTAAGAGCTTAAAGGATTTATTTCTGGCTTTCAAGCATTCTGCATCGAACCATTTTTGTTTAAAGACAGTGTTACCTCTTGATTGTTTGTTCTGTGGTACTGCTTTCTTTATGATTTCGGTTAAGTTTTTTATATCAGCTGGATTATTTTGAACCTTCAGATTTTCAAGATTAACGTTCAAGCTATGTTGATAGTTTTCACGCATTCGATCATTCCAAACAAGCTTCGGTAGAAGTCCTAATTGTTTTAATCCCACTTCATTTAACCTAGCAAACATGGAAAATGTTACTTCTAGGGGCATGTGGTCAGAAAAAATCGCCGCTCTAACTCGGAAGTCGTCCAGAAGACTATTCCATTTCCCAGCTACAAAACAGTAATCAATTACCGAACACGATGCTCCTCGGATAAACGTAAATTGTCCTTCGGCGTCACCTGCACAGCTTCCATTCAGAACACGACAGTCATAAGCATCGGCAATTTCCAGAATTTTTGAACCTTTACTATCACAAACTTAGTCCTTTGATTTGCGAGTTTTGTTCAAATACGCACCATCATATCCAGTTACGAAATTATTTTGAGAGAACCCTATCCGACCATTAAAATCTCCGATAAGCATTATATCAGCCGTATTCAATGATTGTAAAGAGTCGCATAACCTTTCATAATCACGTTGCCAGTGGTTGCAGTTCAAATAAATTGGTACCAAAACTACTTCGCAGTTGCTTGTTTTAATAACTAAAGTTTGTAATTCGCCCGCTCTTTTAAAATCTACAGAAATACCATCAAGATTTTGACTATATCCATATAAAGTGCCTCCACTTCCTCTTCCAAATAGCGATGTTTTAATTGCAGGTTCCCACATAAGTTCGTAGTTCAAAAATATACTTTTAAATCTAATTTCATCATATTCTAAAAGGTGAGTTTCAAACAATACAAATATATCAAAGTCCTTAACATAATTAAAGAAATCCACAAAATTTAATTTATTTTTTAACCCTGATACGTTATAGCTTAATATTTTTATTTTCTTATTTACTAAATCACTCTGGTAGACTGGAACACATCATGCATCGTGTGCAGACGCCTTAGAGCTTGTGGCATCACCCATAGAATTTTTATTAGATGACTGCCTAAGTTGAGATTTGGCATCACTAACTGAAATGACATTTGACGTCAAATTTGAAGTTTTGTTTTCGTGATTTGTAAATGTAGATTCATTCATAAATATTTTATAATTTATTGGAATGTCTCCAAATAATAATTTAATGGTTTCAACCCCATTTTTTTCACCACACATCAACCCTTGCACGGAGTCCCAGCGAAAGATTCTTCCTTCAATAAGAAGTTTATCGTCTCTTAACGATAACCTCGTTTTGGGTACTTTAAGACGGAGCTCCTTCATGATCGGAATCATTTTTGCACGACGTTGACGGATATTGAAGGGCAAATCTTTATGTATGCTTATTCTTGTCCCCTTGAGCTTACTAGCATTCTTCAATACGTCCCAGGCAGCTCCCTTTGATTTCATTTTAACAATGAATGTCGCACTTTTTGGATCTCGACTATGGATTCCATAAGCTGACTCAATTACTTGGTCCGGCGTGACGTTTAGCAATCCAGCGCAGGTGGATTTTGCCTTTTCACTCATGTCGGATTGGCCATCAACAGGTAAGTGTATTACAAGGTTCGTCTCCGTGTTTTTCTGCATAACCTTTTCTAGCCGTTCCTCAAGTTGTCTGTTTCGTTGTTCCAGGTAATTTACTTTTTGGGAAATTTGGTCGTGACGCATATTCAGGTCTGAGATCTGATTATATAGCTGCTGCAGGTCTGATTTCGAAGCAAGTTGTTCGACGAGCTTCTTGTTATTTTCAAGCAAAATCTCTTGCATTTTTTCAGCACTTACACCTGTAGCAGTTCCCATAGCGAGTTTTGTTTTCGTTTTACTCAAACTAGGGTGGCGTTTTTCGTTTCCTGGATGTTCTGGGGAAGTATCAGATATTCCTCTTTTTACCATTTAGAGGTTAGCTTTTTGGATGCACTTTATTTTTTGCCTTACAGAGACTTAGGAGTTAAGACTTACTCAGTTTTTATTTTTATTTTGAAAGTGTTTGCTTTTATTTAATTTTCAAAAAGGTTTTTTTAATTAATTTGCACTTTTTCGCACTCTTTTTCAAATGTTTATTGGGAGCTCAAACTTTCACATCCACTTTGACAGATGACAAATTGCCAACTTCTCAACTTGAATTATATTCAGTCACTCCACTCAAACAGAAAAACTTTATTTTAAAATTTTCTTCATATTGTAGTATTTTAGATCAATAGTTTCATGTCAGAAAATTGCTCCTGACACCACCTTCGACCCCAAAAGTTCATTCGATTTTGCTTCTGTAGTGAATTCAACAGTGTTTCACTTTTACTGACACGTTTAATAGTATAAGGCGCCAATTATAGCTATCATTGAAACTCATCATTGAAAATTTTAATAATTGATTTTGGGCCATTTAGGAAGACAAATCACTTATTATTTTGAGGGCAAATAAAGCTCAGGACTTAGTTAATATTTCTATTCAAAACAAATTTCAAATAGGCCCAACTTTCCACATAAAAGACTTTTCTTTTTTCAATGATTGAACTACCTTACCAATGATCATTGGTATCTTTAAAGTCATTTCATGTGAAAAGTTTGGGCCTATTTGAATTTTGTTTTTGAATAGAAATATTATTTAAGTCTTGAGCTTGTCCATTAAAATATTAAATGTTTTTGCTTTCTAAATGTCTCAAAATCAATCATTATTTTCAATGATGAGTTTTAATGATAGCTATAACTGGCGCCTAATAACACAAGCATTGATTTTAGTGGGGAGTCACTTGAATTGGAAGTCAATATAACAAAGCTTCTGATGTGACTCTCTTTATTTGTCCTTATTTGCGTGGATGGAGGCTAAGCTACCTAAAATGGCAAAATCAAAATAGCGATTTTTTTGTCACGTCTCTTGCAAGCAGAAAAAAAATTTCGATTTTTCTTTTGTATGCATTATCAAATCAACATACAACATAAAATACATTGTTTAACTTAGTTGAAGTTAAAACTTAAAAGTCCAAGTGAGCTCAACTTGAATTATATTCAGTCACCGTATACGAGGTCAATAAGTCCGTGACTTTTTGAATTTCTGACCTCTTTACTGAAACAGCAACACTGCTCCTGAGTTGACTCCTGTCAAAATTTAAACTTGCTGCGTCAGTTAGTTTGTGTTTGACAGCTATTTTTATCAGACTACTCACTAATTTGAGGAGAAAATGGAAAAAAAAGTGAATTTCGTGTGCTTATTAAGCATTATTTCTTGCGAAAAAAAACCATTACCGAGACCAAGGCTAGGCTTGATAAATACTATGGGGACTCTGCACCATCGATTTCAATGGTAAAAAAGTGGTTTACGAGAGATTGTGGAAGCCGTAGGAATCTCGCATGGCTCAGTGGTTTCAATTTTGAATGATCACTTGGGCATGAGAAAGCTTTCCGCAAGATGGGTGTCGCGTTTGCTCACAGTCGACCACAAACGCAATCGTGTAACAACTTCACAGGAAGGTTTGGCGTTGCTTAATCGCAATATGGAGGAGTTTTTGCGCCGTTTTGTAACCGTGGACGAAACATGGATCCATCACAACACACCAGAGACCAAACAACAGTCAAAACAGTGGGTTTCTAAGGGTGAATCGGGTCCAAAGAAGGCCAAGGTGGGTTTGTCAGCCAATAAAGTTATGGCGACTGTTTTTTGGGATGCACGCGGGATAATCCACATTGACTACCTTCAAAAGGGAAGAACAATCAATGGGGAATATTATGCCAACTTATTGGACCTATTCAATGACGATTTGAAAAAAAAGACCTCATTTGGCCAAGAAAAAAGTTCTTTTCCACCAAGACAATGCAAGGTAGCACACATGTGCAGTTGCCATGGCAAAAATCCATGAATTGGGCTATGAATTGTTCCCTCATCCACCCTATTCTCCAGATTTGGCTCCGAGCGACTACTTCTTGTTCCCAAACCTGAAGAAATGGCTTGGTGGAAAAAGATTTGACTCCAATGATGAAGTCATCTCGCAAACAAAGGCCTATTTTGAGGACCTCGACAAATAATTTTTTTTGGAAGGGATACAAAAATTGGAGAAGCGTTGGACAAAGTGTATAGAGCTCAAGGGAGACTACGTTCAAAAATAAAATTATTTTTTTATCAAAAAATCTGTGTTTTATTCCAAAAGTCACGGACTTATTGACCCGCCGTATGAATAATTGCAAGATTCATCCAGGGTATTGGGACGAACTTCATTCTGATGATCTGTTAGAGATTTAGTTAGTCAGTGAGGCAGTCAGTAAAGGCCACTTTATACGATTATAGAAGTCATATAATTTCTCATATGACCTGTCAAGAAAATCATACCAAACCGTCTGGACACGCTTATATATCTCAAGATAATCTATGATCTGATTGACGTCATCTATTAATCGATTATTTCGCGCACTGAACATGGCTAAAGCTATCACGCAATTTCAGTGATTGTTTAATGTTTTGGGTCATTTGGGGTGGGGGGGGGCAAATTCCCCTTTTGTCCTCCCGTAGTTACGCCACTGGTTCTAGGAATTTTTTAAGTGTTACATATATGTATCTCCCGAGTCACTAATTCTAAAAAGTTATTCTGTATTATAATATGGTAAGACGCCCGTGATTGACAAGCTTAGCAGTTTCTGCGAATTTGAAGTTTTTGACTTTATTATGGTATTGAAGTTAGAGCGGGTATGAAAATCGCCAGTGTTTGTTCCTGTGAAAAGTGTGTATTGCCGCAAAAAGGCTGGAATACCCTGCCCTTTGATATTGACAAAAATGAAAAGTCAATTTGATAGTTTACACTACGTTTTTATTTGGTGTTTGTGTAAGTTTTAAATCAAGGACGGATCTATGGCGGATTGAATAAGTGTAGACACTTCCTATTAATACACTTGGATTATCTAAGGGTCACTGCAAGGTTTTATCTAGCCTTGGCAACAGTTTGGCTTTTTAAACCTTATCTTTCTGTTTTTTAAATCTACAAAAATGTGCTTTTCATAATCTCGCAATTACAATATCCCGCTTTTAACAATCTTGCAACCAAAAAGTTCTGCAAACTATAAACTAGGTATTTTTATTGATTGTTAAAGTAAAGTTTTGGAAAGTAATTAAATAAAAAAGAAAAGATTATGCAAAATTAAAAATTGCAATATTTGGATCTATACTTGCGAGATATTTTTGGTGCGAGATTGTTTAAAGCGAGATTTTGCAATTGCGAGTCTATGGAAAGCAAGATTATTCGCTTTTCGAGATCTTTAAAAAGAATGCGACATTTCGTTGTTCAAGAATGTGTTAACCGATATTTCCCAGGGTTAATTAAAACTCATTAATTTAAATTACAAATATTTTAAATTCTTTAATTAAAGTTAGACATAGACATAAAGCACAAGTGTTGGTTGGTAAACATTATATAAAATAACTAAATATAGGAATAAGTTAATCGATTTATCGAACATATAAATGACACACCAAAAACATCCTCTGTCCACCAAAAACAGTGATGAGATTGTGAACTTCAAACTTATTTTATAGATTTTATACAATAATACATTTTGGATAAAACTTAGTTTTAAAATTAATATCTATTTAGAGCTTTTAAGCCTTATTCGTTGAATTGGCTCCAGATGGTATTGGTGGTGGGGGGACATCTGGAACGTCAGCATTTTTATTTGGTGAACCATTTTTTATACTTTCCAATGGAACTGCGGTCGTTGCTTCTGGTGGTGCAGGTGTAGTTGATGGTTCTGGCTGGGGACTTGGTTTTGGGTTGATTATTGGCGCTTTACTGGGCGGTGGAGTTGGGGGTGCTGGTGTTGTTCTGAAAGGAGAACCAGCAGCAGCAATGCCAAAGCTGTTGCTGGGAAAATAATCGTATGGAGGCAGAAAGTGGTCTTGGAAGCGATTGTATGGTTCATAGAGCACAGGGAAATTCTGGTAGGGGTAAGGTGAGAAGTTGAGTGGTAATGGTTGACGATTTCTCTGTGGGTAGGGTTGTAATGGAACTAGGCTTGGTGGCAAACCGAATTCATTGAGCGGAATCGGAAGTTTTTCGCTTGGTTGAATTTGTGGAGGCTTAGATTCTTGGATTGGAATTGGAGCTGATTCTAGTGCTGGTGCTGATGGTGGAGGAATGACTTCGTTTTGGCTTTGAGGTTCTAGCTCTGATGGACCAGATGGTGGACCGGATGGTGGAAGGGATGGTGAGGGTCCAGATGGTGGAAGTGATGGTGATGGACCAGATGGTGGTAGTTCATGCTCTTCAGGTGATGGATATTCCTGTGGGAACTGTGGATGAGGAGGCTGGTAACGTGGAGCTGGTATACCTTGTTGCTGGAATGGATATGGTAGCTAGAAGAAAAAATTAAAAGGTCAGAACTTGTTCTAATGACTTCTGATCTTGTTGCGTAATTTCTTACCTGACTTCTCGGTAATAATCCTGGCACTAGGGGTGGTGGGAACCTTAACAGAGAGTTACTATAAAGCCCGTAAGGATTGTAGGGACCATATGGGTAACTTGCAATTCCAGTTTCCTGAATAGTCGGTTGAATCACCGGAAATGCTCTGCTTGAAGTAAGATTTTCATCGGTAGTGATAAGGGCATTATATACTTTTGGTGTTCGTCTCAGGGCAGCCCCACAGCTTGAGTAACAATTTACAACAATGAACAAAGCAATTAATATCTGAAAGAAGAAAAAGAATTAAAATCAGTAAAAAATATGTAAATAAATTGTTAATAATGTTAAGTTCTTATGTAGGAAAATCAAAAGTATTGAAACTTGTTCTATAACAGGTCTTAAACTTAAGGCTCGTCTGGCAACTGTTAACAATCACCAAAAACGTTTGGCATTTTTCTTCATTTATATAATTTAAAATTCATCCAAAAAGTTATGACTAAGTCGTGCAGGAAATAAGCTAACTTCACTGTTAGCTGTTCAGAATACTGTTAAGGCCAGGCGGAAGGGTCTATTTGCTATGTCTGACACTGATTAGTGTCTGTTATACTTTCATGAAAACCTACTATTGAAAAATATTATGTAAAAAGCCTTAAAACTTAGTTCTTTTTTAATCTGAACTTTATTCTTTTCTTATAAAAAGTACATTTAAAATTGTTCATCCAACCAAACAATAGCAAATTCTTTTTAAAACTTAAATTTATGTTAGTACTTATGCGCGTTTATTGTGGTCAAACGACATTCTGACCAGCTTAGTTGGCTTATTTGCTGCACGACTTATTGTTAGTCATGGCATTTGAATATTAATCATGCGTAAAGGTTGTCTTTTGTACTGTGCCACACAAAAAAAAGGGAGAGGAAAGGGGTTTGCCACACATGCCGGTCGACATATTGATATGCAGGAACTACTTATGCATAGCTTAACGTAGACATGCAATAGCTCAGTCAAACTGATCTAAGTGCCAAATGGAAAGTGACAGGCTGTAAGTCAGCTTAAGTGTTCTTTCTTGATTGTTCTTTCAGATATTCTAATGTAATAATGTGACTCAAGAGTGCACCGAATATACATACATTAATGGCAGTTATATGGTCATGTATATTTTAATATCTGCTATTTATTGGTCTAAAATAACTTTGGCAAACAATTTTTATGACTTTTTAGGTATAGTATACCTACCCACAATTGTTATTGTGTGAATGAAAATGTGTGCTTTAACGAGTTGTAATTGTTGTATGTTCAATTTAATTTAGTACAAGGTTAGAGTTTCAATATATAAAAGACACAAAGCAGAACATTTAGCTGCAAGCATTGAAGTCGCGGCTAAGGCATGGCGTGAATGGTATTAAAAATACATTTCCATTATATTGCTTATCTTACTCTGATCATCGAAGAAGTACTTACGTAAATACGTTTAACAAAATAAAGAATTAATTTAAAAACATATTTTTGTCAATTTTTGGTTTACATGGTGGGGCAAAAGTTATGTCATAAAATTGATTTCGTTAAGTTGAAACAATGACATATCGATCAAACGAGAACTTCTGAAAGTCTCATCTTTTATTATAGTCCTTCTTAATACTCAAACTAACATCATAATTTGTTCTTTTGGCTATACGCTATATAAATATCTTCAGCATATGCAAGTATTTCCATAGACTTTTGAAAGATTTTACCTTTAGTATTGGGATGAGAGAAGGATTTTCGAACAAACTTTTTATGTCATTTCATTTCACTCCCTTTTTTACACCTTGTTCGATATCGAAAGTATGGCTGAGGTCTTTGCTGACCTTAAAGAAGCAGCATGCGATATCCATCTTGACTCTTCAGAACTAAATAATGCTGTATTAAGCTTCCCTCTATAGATTCTTTCATACGCGGACCTGAAATCGAGAACAAGGTGGTAGGTATGTTTCGAATGGAAATTCCTCTTTTTTGTTTTCCAAATGTGCCCAAATGTAAATATTTGGTTGATGGTGGACTTTTCTGGTGCAGGGAACTAAGTCCCCGGGAACAAGGTCCACCGAGGGACTTAGTTCTTATTAAATGAGAACTTAGATCACTTTAGCGAAATGGACTTAGTTCTGAACTTCTCCTCCGTCTGGAAAAACTAGCGTTTTTTAGGGATTTGTACTACATCGAACTTCTCCTCAATCATCGACAATTGATGGCTTCACAGATGCGGGACGAACTATAACAAAAGTAGGTAAGGCGTTTTTCAACAGGGACGCTACAAAAGTAGAGCGAAAAGGACAGCAAACGACGCCATATTTCTTGCCGCTCTTTTGACATTTCTCTTCAGTAAGGTTTGCCATTTCATGATGGAAAGATATACGAGCCAACAACGAGTCGAAATTATTAAAATCTACTACCGAAATTCGGAGTCAGTGGCCTCAACGTTAAGAACGCTACGTCCAATTTATGGTCGTCATAATCGTCCTAGCAGATCAACAATTGAGCGTCTAGTGGGAAAATTTGAATCCACAGGCACAGTACAAAATGTTCCCGTGCCAGTGAGACAAAGAAGTGCCCGTAGTGTCGAAAATATTGCTGCCGCTGAGGCTTCAGTTGCAGAAAGCCCAAATGTGTCTCTCACACGTCGTTCTTAAGCGTTGGGCATCTCTGTGACGTCGTTGTGGCGAATTTTGCGAAAAGATCTTGGTCTACATCCTTACAAGATTAAATTGACGCAAGAACTGAAGCCCCTTGACCACCAGAAGCGTCGTATGTTCGTGAATTGGGCTGAGCAACAACTTGAAAATGATTCGGATTTTCATCGAGAAATCATCTTCAGCGATGAGGCTCATTTCTGGCTGAATGGCTTCGTCAATAAACAAAATATTCGGTATTGGTCAGGCAGCAATCCACACGTATTCCATGAGTCATCATTGCATCCCGAAAAAATTACGGTTTGGTGTAGATTATGGGCCGGCGGCATCATTGGGCCGTACTTCTTCCGTGATGATCAAGACCGGCACGTTACTGTGAATGGGGATCGCTACCGTTCAATGATAACCGAATATTCTTGGCCCCAATTGGATGATATGGACTTGGAGGACATGTGGTTCCAACAGGACGGGCCGGCGCCACAAGCCACACAGCGAATGTCACAATCAATTTATTGGAAACCAAGTTTGGAGAACGTGTTATCTCACGAAATGGTCCAGTCGCTTGGCCACCTCGGTCGTGCGATTTGACGCGGTTGGACTATTTCCTGTGAGGCTACGTCAAGTCTATGGTCTATGCCAATAAGCCAGCGACGATTGATGAACTTTGTACGAATATCGAACGTGAAATTGCAGCAGTATCGGCCGATTTATGCTTGAAAATCGTCGAAAATTGGGTTCAGCGTCTGGACTTCTGCAAGCGTGCCCGTGGAGGCCATGCAAAAGAAATCGAGTTCCATACATAATGGCATCAAACGTACTTTCACAGGAATAAAGAATTTCATTGATATCCAAAACCATTTTTGTTTTAAGTAAAAAAAAAACTTTTATAGAGCTCTTATTGAAAAACCCGATATAACTAACGGGTGATTTTTTAAGAGGTTTAGAACTTAAAAAAAAAAAAAACACAAAAAATTCGAAAAAATGAATGAAATATTTATTTGAATCGATAGTTTGAACCTTGCAATTTAATGTTTAAAGATAATTTCATGCAAATGTTGACCGCGGCTGCGTCTCAGGTAGCCCATCCGCTGAGTCCAATTTTGGCATACTCTTTCACACATATCGGCCGGTATCTCACGAATGAATGCATGGATGTTGGCTTCCAGTGCGTCAATCGAAGCGGGCTTGTCCCTATAGACATTAGCCTTGACATACCCCCACAAAAAATAATCTAATGGTGTCAAATCGCACGATCTAGGCGGCCAATTGACCGGCCCGAAACGTGAAATTAACTGTTCACCAAACTCGCCTCGCAATTGCGCCATTGTTTCGCGTGCTGTGTGGCATGTGGCACCGTCTTGTTGAAACCACATATCATGCAAGTCAAGAACTTCCATTTCGGGCAAAAAAAAGTTTGTTATCATCGCTCGGTAGCGTTCACCATTGACAGTAACGCTGCGATTCGCATCATCTTTGAAGAAATATGGCCCAATAATGCCGCCGGCCCATAAACCGCACCAAACAGTGGCTTTTTCGGGATGCATTGGTAGCTGTTGCAATGCTTCTGGCTGATCTTCACTCCAAATGCGGCAATTATGCTTATTTACGTACCCATTCAACCAAAAATGAGCCTCATCGCTGAACACAATTTTTCGATAAAAAAGCGGATCCTCGGCCAGCTTTCCAAGAGCCCATTCACCAAAAATTCGGCGTTGTGGTAGGTCCATGGTTAAATTGCAAACCAAACTGAAGCTGTTTGACAGTGACACAAGGTACTAAACACACGTCAGCTGTCAACACCAGTGTTGCCAAAACCAAACCAGCTAAAAAATCACCCGTTATAAGGGTGATCTGGTTTGCATTAATCAGTGGAGAAAAATACAGTTTCTTGCGTTTAAATAATTTGTCAAAGAGCATTCGGTGATGTCACGGGAGAATATAGATATGTGCTCATATCGTCGAACTCCATATATATACTGTGTGGCACCGTTATAAGCTACCTGAAGTTTATGTCGTGATAATGAATCAAGGTCACTGTAGGCAGCTTCTGCGTAAGTAATTATTGGCACAATTAGAGTTCTTACTAAACGCTTACGAGTTTCAATTGGAGTGAAACTAGCAGCAATCCAGAGCTTTCTTAGACAACCATATTTTCTTCCAATTACAATGTTTATGTGACCATTGCAAGATAGTTTTTCATTAATGCGTATACCCAAGCTAGTCACAAAATCACTTAGAGAAAGTTTATGGTTAGATAGCCAAATATCGTGCAATATATTTTCTTCAAAACTTTTATGGGCAATTGCAATTGTTTGTGATTTGGTTGCATTTAAAATAAGACCTTTTCTTGTTGATCATGCAAATATTCTTCATTCAAAAGGTAGATCAGCTCTGAGGTTGATGTAAATGGCCTAGCAATGTGAAGTTGTACATCATCATCAGCATACATATAAACTAAGGTATGTAAGCATTCAGCTGGCAGGTCATTAATAAAAACAAAAAAGATTTGGGCCTAAAATTGAACCTTGTGGTACACCTTCGTAGAGATACTTTAACGAGGATGTCCTATCCTTAACCACAACTCTCTGAGACCTTTTTTCCAAGTAACTATCCACCAACCGATCAGCATTATTTTCAAAATTGAAAACAATCATTTTTTCCAACAAATAATCTTGTGGCAAATTGTATTGAAAGCTTTCGAAAAGTCAAGTAAACAAAGAATTGATAAGTGACCTTTGTCGTAATCTTGTCAAATATTCTCAAGAACATTTTTCATGGCAATAGAACTACTATGTCTAGGTCTAAAGCCCGATTGTTAAAACAGGATAGAGCTTTTTGGGTACAGGTATTACTCTTGCAATCTTTCAGCTATTAGGGAAGACAGACTTTGACTAAAAAGTACCTATATTTAAAAAAAATAGTAGACGAAAATTAACTGTGTTGATTTCCCACATTGTTAGTTATAATGACTGAAAATTTCATCAAAATCAGTTGATTCGTTTAGAATTATTCCACCTCCCATACACTGGGAGGTGCACTGATGTATGTTGGCGATTTTGGAAAACGGTGCCTAAAATACCCAGTACAGAATATGGTGTATTAAGCCATGTTTTTCATCTATACAAATAAATAAAACAAATAAAAATTAAAAAAAACCTTTTTTTTTCAGTTATTTATCTGTGCATTTTGTTGTAATAAACTGATGTTTAAAAAAGATTTAAACTGATATTTCCCGTTCCAAATTGTTTTATTCCTTTAATAAACAAATAAATAACTAAACAAGAGGTTTTTTTCGATGTCTTTGAATTTTTGTCAAATGTCGCTTAATCTATTCTTACTGAAAGGTATTGATATGTATGTATTATCAATCAATGCTGGTAGTTCGAAAAATAAGTACTAAAATTTCTACGGGACTTCGGACTTAGGACTTCATTACAGGGACCGTATGAACTGAAAACCTTAAAGGTCAGACAGTTACAGTCAATGTTATAAGCGCATGATAACGGATTTTTATTGGTACTATATCAAAAATATTGATGTGGAAAAAATGTGGTTTCAGGAATACGGTGCAAATTACCACACATCGCGTTAAACAATTCATATTTTTGTGTATAGTTCAGAAGTTACATTATTTAACATTTCGGTGATGTCGATACTAGCCAACAAGTTTACGTGAATTA
The DNA here is from genome assembly GCA_946251815.1 of Dasysyrphus albostriatus. Lineage (NCBI taxonomy): Eukaryota > Metazoa > Arthropoda > Insecta > Diptera > Syrphidae > Dasysyrphus > Dasysyrphus albostriatus. Next base: position 16,588,142 of record OX276335.1, on the reverse strand, counting down.
ACGCGGCTAGCTTTACTTAAGGTTTTTTTTAAGGGAAGATAAAAACAAACAACCGCCAATTTATGCACTGAAACTTTCCAAAAAAATTAATGAACAATAATTTCGAACCAACCAACTGCTGCAGGAGGGCTAGATGCGACCATTTTGTCATAATTAATGGATAACATATCACACTTTTTAACAATAGAAACATTAATATTATATATATTTCATTTAGTGTATTTTTTTGAAATTGAAGTCAGAAATCACCCTTTTTCAAATCCGTTGACCGAATTTATTGACATTCATTAAGCACTTCATTTTTCCTCAGCTGTAATGTTCAACTACATAATTATTGTAAATTTTTGTTTGAGTGTATATGGATGATTTATCAATTTTTCATAATAATTTGCCACTATTGCTTTTACACAAAAAAAAAACACCAGCAAAAATATCGGAAAACCTTGACATTATTACATTAATGCACCTGTTCCTTGATCTGATGTAACATAATTTTAATTCCAAGAAAAAAATTAAACTGATCATAAATCTACTGCTTCGGTGACTGGTGTGGCGTATATCTATTGCAGAATTGCAAGAGAGTCAATAAATAGAGTTATAAATGTCAGTATGTGCATGAAAATATAGAGTTTTTATTTTATTTTGCTACACAACCAAAGAAACTTAGAGTTGTTTTGATTAGAGTAACTAAATCAACCGACAAAATAAACTCTACCAAATGTTTATAATCAAGTTTTACTAGATTCAGAGCTGCAACAATTTAAATTTCATGCAATAGTGTATGAATGTCGGTTGTCATGCTATCAGTGTGGAACTACCTACTTCTTGCAAATTTAAAAACTATCTTAACACTTCCATGGTATTTTCAAAGTACTGGTACATACATTTTCACAATTTCCATGTTACAATGTTATAAAAATGCATACCTACGGAAATGCAAAGCCATATCTTTGAAAAGCGTGCAGTGATTGATTGAAAATACTTACTTTACGCATCAAGATTAAAAGCCGTCTTCCAGGTACAAGTTGAAGGATCACTTTCTCACTCTTTTTTCTCTCGGTTGATAAATGTAGCTTTCATTATTATCATTCCTAAGAAAAAGTCTAGTTTTCCTGATGAATTTTCTAGCATCTTTGGGAAACTATGTCTGCGTATTTTAAACCGAATCACTTAACAAATCTAGCTCGATGAATTAGCAACAACCTACAATTCCATATCATTTCAAGTCTTCTTCTGGATGGCAAAAAAAACCGATTATCATTATCACTTCTTACAAACCGATCTGACATGACAGATGACAGTAAGTGAAAATAATTTGTAGTTAACTTTTTGTTTTACTGCACAAATCCACAACGTGATGAGAGTCTACAGCAGCGTTTCTGTAGTGCGCTTGGAGAAAAAGGCGAGAGTCCTAATGATGGCAATCGCATCATTAAGCGTGTACTCTTTACACAGATTCTTACACGTTATCACGTTGTTGTAGACTCTTTCAACTTTGAAATGAAATTACCCCACAGAAAGACAGACAGACAGACAAGACAACATCAGCGGCTGGCGCTGAAAGTAGAAAAACACTGACTTACTGATACTTGAATAAAGGGCGGATTTATTTTTATATGAGGCCTTGTCTGGGCTTACTGGATTTTTCTTTAAAACTTAAATAAAATAATAGGACTTTTGGTGGATTAGGATAACCTGATCATGTTCATAAAGCTTGAATCTACACTGCATCGTACATTACTGGAAATATCACAAGGGGGCGCCAGAGATGATACGAAGACAAGGATTGAAGTCCATCATCGACATAAACGTCAAATTTTTCCCATTTTAGTGCAAAAAGTTAACCAAGTCAAATTTAGGGCTGGTTTTTCCACAGTGGGTTAAATCTTTACTATGAGTTCCGCAGGCGTTGATCAACCAAAATCTAGCTGGTTAGCGATTTTGTACTGAAGACAATTTTGATTAACAACCATTGACTGATTTTGTTCAACAAACACATTACAAGTCACACAGAAAGCCATTGATGAAAAGTCATTATTAGCTGTGGCCTGAAGCCTAAATAAAGTAAATCAAACATTTTGTATTATTTTAGCAATAGTCCTTGGAATTTGACTCAGAATAAGTCAGTTCCTGATATTTCAATTGGTTCCACAATCCACACATTTCACTATTTACTTTCGGCGGGGGCCTAAAACTGCTTTGTTTTTAGTAAAACCGTTTTATTTTCGCTGACTAAAGTTAAAGTTTGGATTAAAAATAAAAATAAATATATTAAATTTAGTGGTGCAACAATTCGAAGACAACCAGAGCCTAGCGACTACAAGCTTCAACTCTCAACCTTCCCTTAGAACGTGTTGTTGGCAGGAATGGAGTGGACCTACAATTTTTTGTCGAGTCCTAACAACTAGATGAGAAGCACTTATCCATGCCAAGTATACTATTGGTGGATTTGTCATTTCTTCGCAAGAGGCAGTACCTCGGGAAAAACATTTCTGTTTTAAGGTGGCAGCGGCTAGGAATCGAACCAAGACCTTCGGCAAGACCAGTCCAACGCACAAGCCATCATGCTACGAGGTACTACGTTTTTAAAGTTCAGATTTAGTAAGTAAATTCTAGAAAAAAGTAACAAAACAAAAATATCAGCGCCCTTAATCTACACAAATCAAATCCATTCCTGTCAAAACAATTGCAGATAGAAAGGTTGCAGCTCAAATGACCAACAAATTAGAAGAACCTCCTTGGATCATGATTCTGGCTGTTGCAATTATCCACTTAATAAAGCATTTCCCACAGTGTTCAGTGGTTCTTTTCTCCCAGCAAGTACGTATCACATCATGTCTTGACCTGGATGCCTGAGTGTCGGATCTAAGCCAATCATTAGTCAGACCGACAATCTTTCAATGGCATTTGGAAGCGGATTCTATGAGGCAAATATAGGATTTGTCTATTAGTTACCATCGCGTTAGGTCACATTTTGTAGATTGATCAAAGATTTTATGTGCATTTTTGTACGTTCTTCTCTTCTGGTGGTTTCTCCATTATGGTAGATATGTACCTCGATTTTTATGAGTATAATCTTTTTGTTTATATGATGCGGTTTACAGTTATGCAAGGCATATTTGAGATGATCTTTATGGTTTTGTATTTGGGCTTTATGCTTTAATGTTTCATTATCGCTTGTAGAGTTGTTAACTAGGACATTTAGCCTACAGGAATGGGGGTCAAATGCATCATCATTTCTCCGCTACCGCCAACATTAATGATCTTGCAAAACCTAATGTTTTGTGTGTCTATCATGATCTGGTAGTTAAGTACTTTAACATTTTTTTTATTGGCTCGTTAAGATGCTTTATACAGATACAGAGTATCTATAAGAACCGTAAAAATTTGCATTGTGAATAATGAGTTGTATAGAGTGTAGACTGTATAAAGACTGTTGTAGTACCTTGTGGTAGGTACATTGTTATACCTACAGTAACTTCGTCATCAGGTTAACCCGAGGTAAGTAAGGTACCTACTTAGTATTCACGTTGATATACATATATAATTTTGTGTCGTGGATCTGTGGGATCACGTATAGTCGTTGTTGACGCGTTGTCGGTTCTAAAGCGGAAGTTATGCTTTAACTGGTTAGAAAAAAAATCTGATCTCGTTTCGATTTCTTTTGGCGGCACGCTTTTTTTCATTTATAAAGGCTCTCAGCTATATAAAGCCTGTTTGCTTAAGATTTTCTTTATAGCTTAAAGAATTCATGTTAGAATTTCGTTTACGTAAAACCTGTGTGGGGTGCAGCTTATATTCATGTTCAATTAAAGTAACCGACGACGACGCCCCACAAGGTTTAAGTAAAGAGTATGTACTGTCTTATTGTTAAACAAAGATTGGCCTGAGGTGACAAAATTAATATTGAATCGGATAATAACTTTGATTCATATTGAAATGTGTTTGTTTCTATTTATATTAAAAACGAGGTAGTTTTCACACCAAATTGGATTATCTTATTTCGATCGATTGTATGAAAGATGTTAATTCTATATGAATTATAATTTATTAATAAGCATAAGAACGATATGATTTATACAAGTTCCATTTTATTATTAAAAGACCAGAAATTTTTGTTTAACAAAATGAACCGACACGTTATGCATGATTTTTTTTTTTAAATATTTAGTGAAAAGACCTCCCGGTTTTCGGAAATGTTTAAGCACTTAGTTAGTTAGAATATTAAAATATATTAAAAAAAATACACCTGTTAAATAAGAGATAAGCAATCATAAAAATATCCACACAGTATTATATGGCTCCTTTTTCTAAGAAAAGAAGCACAAAAAGTTTGGTGCGATTTACAATTATTTTATTTATTTCCAAAAATTTCTGGGTTCTTTTTTCTTTATAAAAGCTCCCAATTTTAATTGCTAATGACACAATTAAGAATTAAGATAACCTTATACTTAACAGATAATGGGAATTTAACGGTTTTTCCAACTGTCAACTATCAGAGTTCGAAGCATGAGATTTAAATAACACGAAATATCACGTCTGTGAAGTTAGCAAGGTAACTTTCACTCATGCAAATGGAACCTTGGCAGGAATTTGCAGTTTTAAAAAAAAAAATTTTTTTATTTCTATTCCCGATTTTGCAGTTCGCCAAATAAGGGTGTAATCGAGTGACTTGCCAACTGCACAGTAAAATTGCATACTAAACATGATTAGCAACAAGGCTCCAAATTAGCAGTTTTGTTGCATTTCAACGATAGACTAGGTTTAAAATTTGAAGTCCTCAATTTGAAAAATTTCCCAGAACTGACTTCAAGTAAGTAATAAATTGAAGACTACAAATTTCAACCTAGCCTATCGTTGAAATGTAAAAAAACTGCAAATTTGGAACCTGTAAGGCTGGAAAATTTTTTTTGTAAAAAACGACTTCATAATTTGGGAAGTAGCCTATTCTTGTAATACAAAAAAAATACAAATGTTTTACTGCAAATTCCTAGCATGCTTGGTCCCAGAGACACACAATGTGACCTACTTACTTCATATGAAGTCAGTTTTGGGAAATTTTTTCAATTGAGAACTTCAATTTTGGACCCTACAAGCCTATACAAGTTCCAAGCACGCTTGGTTTCTGAGATACACTATGTGACCTGGTAACTTCACTGCGAAGTTAGCAGGTCACTCGATTACACCACTATTTGGCGAACTTCAAAATTGGGGTTAAAAATTCAAAACAAATGCAAAAGTTGCCCTTACTTCACAGACGTCAAAATGTCAACGTTATTTAGACTACAAATTGATGTTTTTTTGTATTTTCTTAGATTTTTGAGCATTTGACCAAAATTTTCATTTTCAACTTCCTACTGTCAAATTTTTTACTAATTTGATCAGAAAAAGTCTTAAAATAGTTTTCAACAAAAAATTTTTGAAAAAAAACGTTCTAAAATTAGTTAGGCCCTTAGAACTTTGCTCAACATTTTGGACTTGCTTGAATTTGGTACAAATTTGTATTGAAATCACTTCCATATGTAAGTTTGCATTCTAGCACATATTTTAAGACATTTCAAATATAAATTTGACTGGGTTTCTGTCCTTGAAATTTTGGACCACGTTTTGACCATTTTTTTAACACATAGATTCTATGTTCCAGAGAACTTAGAGCAAGCTGAAACCTACTAACTGAGGCTAGCGGTAAATTGTGAAGCCTTCATTTAAAAGAGAAATAAGTGGGAAATACCTGAGTTTAACGTCCTCAAATCATTAAGTGTGCCAAATTTCAATAAGTTTTCATTGAGATTGGTTGTTTTTATGTTTTTTGTGTTTGATTTCCTTGTTCATATTGGAAATAAAAAGCCAGAAAAACTGTTTTTCTGTTTCTATTCACAAAATGAATTTGGAAAAAAAGAGGCTGGGTGTCACCAATACCGATAACTTCCCTTTAGTGCCCTCGGAGCTAGATGCCCGATGTTATTTTATTAAATTCGTCAATTCAAGATCTTCGATACATTTTCGCATTAAAAAAAATGTTGATTGAACATTTTAACAAATTTAATCAGCAACTAGTGAAGAGAATAAAATTACCCCAATTGTTTGTTTGGCGAAAATATTTGTTCAACAATTTTCAGCAGTTTTTTTTAATTTAAAAAAGCTGTAAGTTGATTTGTTTTTTTTTATATTTTTGCCAATTCCTAATTACGTCAATGTGCTTAGAATAAGAATAAACTGAAATCAACGGCATATATTCTTGACATATTCGAGGCTAACAAGGTTTTTTTTTAAATTGCTAAAGTAGGAAAACCACCCATTGAGTTTTTTTAAAAGTCTTCTCTGCAAGAATTGAAACTATTATCTTTAAAATAAAATTCATCCGAAGCCGATATCTTCATTCGTTCTTGGGATATGAATAACGAAAAAGCGAAGGAACGTACGAACGTATACGTACAAACAGAGACATCTCTGTACAAAATATGGATTCTGATTCAAGGGAGCAAAAAATTTGTTAAGATATTGCAAAATTTTCAATTTGACAAATTTGATCAATTTAAATAACTTAAAATGGTTAGGTTAAAAAGACCAAAAATTTTATCTTTTTCGGCACTATTGCCCTTTAAAGTTTTTGGCTCTTTTTTTTCAAAATTTCGTTGAAGTTTCATGTTGTTTTTTTAAAGGGAATTTTCCTATTTAATTTTAAATTTTTTCCTAAATTTATCTGTTAACATTTTTTGGGCTTCTTTTCATCCCATTGTTAATGTCATTCACATTTTTATTTTCATATAGTACGAACATATGTCCATAAAATTACAAACTTCTACGAAAGGCAATCTGCCTCACTGTATTTTAAGCACGTGCTAGATGCATTTACTGTGATAATCTTAATCCTCATCCAAGGTCTTCTACAAGCATTATAGGTCGTATAGATTGAGAGCCAAAGACATTAACATTTTGTCATTTGCGTAACATTGTAGGTCATATCAATAATAACTTTTGAGGTGTTGAACCAATAACCGTTTATCTCCCTACCTAAGCACGTGTCGAACATGTGTAAATTTTGACTTTAAATTTGTATATCAATTTATTTCAATGCCTACTGGTCGGAAGGAAAAAGTTTGTGAACAAGAAATATTCAGCTTGCAATTTTGAACAATTGTTGTCAAACTTTCTGTAGTTAGTCCCTAAAAAGATAGAGAGGAGCGAAATTTCCAGACTTGTTTACCTAAGTGATTTTCAATCACACAATCACACATTCCCTTCCATTCAGAAGAACACGTCACACGTTTTGAATTTTGTTTCCGTTGCGTCCGACAAGTGTAAACTAATAAGAACGGCTGGAACGTATAGAAATCTGTTAGACATCGCGTAGCACTGAACGGTCCTCTTTGACAAAAACAACCTTCTAAAAGTCAGAAATTCATGTCATCTCATGCTTTAATAGTGAACTCACCCAGCCACATTAGCAGCCAACAGAAATAAGATATACCCGCAAATTTCCATAAGTTTTCAATATCGATTTGAAGAAAGCACAAGCCATCAGCGGTAAGGATTTTTAAGATAAATAGGGCCACCTTTGACACATCTGGGCAAAAGAAAGAAAATGATGAAATAGAATTTAGAGGGGTGAAGAATGTCCTCGAGGCCATGTATATGCCGATAACTTGCACTTGTGCCGATTCGATATAAAACGCATGAACGGTAAGCGACTAACTAATGACTTTTGGTGTCTGCCTGCTTCAACCTGTGATAGTGATCGAGTAATTCGTCGAAGAGCTCTAAGTTCAAGATCGAGAAGTTGATTTTGAGCTTCCATTCACTGTGGATCCACGTTTAGAAGTTCAACATAATTATTTCTCAACTACTTCTCAGAAGCAAGGAACCGCACTACACAAAAAAGGCCAATGCTGTCAACTATAGTTGAACTCTCATATTCCCTTTCACGCCATGCATCATCACTGTGAAACTATAATAACGGAATGACCTGCACCTGATCCCACCATTTTTAAACAAACTTTTCTAAGAACTTCCAATGATCGAGTGTTTTCACATTTCATCGGGGACCTGAATGATTAAGGCCAACAAGGCTATTCAGCTGTGTGGGTTCAACTAGCTTCGATGAAATTTTTTGGTGTAGCGGTCTGCCTCTGGATAGTGACCTTTCTAGCCTTTTTTAAACTTTACTATAAAAACTTTTAATATTCCACATGATACTCGTATTTAAATATCGTAGGCTTTCAATTGCACTGCTTTCAATTTTATTTCTTTATTAAATTAATTACATTTGAAGGGATTTAATTCAATTGGTACGCTTTCCCTGCCAAGCAACATATCACAAAAATGTCAAATGAATTGTCAGTGACAGACTGTTTTTGTTGATTGACATCTCAGCTAATAGCACTTTGCTTTGTTAAGCTATTTTTTTTTTTAATATTCTGATAAAAGAACAAAATGCATAAATAATGCAACAGAAGAATTTAATTATATTTTATTTGAAATTAATCTATGCACAAGTTGTTGTAGCTGCAAGAATGTTTATATAATGTGAATATTATTATTATAATGTGGTTACACCCAGTGCGTGACGGTATGTGATCTGGTTTGATTGTTGAAGTTAGCAGTATTGGATTTTATTATGCTCCTAATATGTACACATAATAGGGTTCAGGTATATTCAGTAGCTTAACGAAATAAGCGCTGAGAATACAAAATAAAAATGTACAAAATGATTAGTGTTTTTTTGAACATTAAGTTCTCGTCTAGAGTTTTTTGTTTGTATTTTTGAAACATATGAATAAAAATAGTAACAGTAATAGAATAATAATAGTTTAATAATTTTCGTAAATTTTTTTGATATCTTTTTTATCAGACTTCTTTTAAAGGTTTTTAAATAACTCTTTAGATTTAACAACAAATCTGAGCACAAATTAAGAAAATATTTAAGACTGGACCACGAGAACTTTGTTGTTAAGTTTAAGAGGCATTGATGAAATAATAACGGAAAAAAGTTATTTTTTTATTTATGAAAAAATTGTTTATAAGAATAAAAAATATATAAGGCGCAACAGCTCATGGAGAACCATGGGCCTAGTGACTAACAACTCTCAACCATTCCTGTGTGCGTGTTATTGGCAGGAATGAAGGGGACCTACAATTTTTTGCCGAGTCCGAACGGCTAGATGAGAAGCACTTAATTATGACAAGTATACTCTTGGAGGATTTGTCAGTTCCTCGCAAGAGGCAGTACCTCAGGAAACACATTTCTGTTTTTAGGTGGCAGTGGCCGGGAATCGAACCCAGACCTTTGGCATGACAGTCCTACGCACTAACCATCATGCCACGAGGTACTACATAAGAATATTGAATCTTAATATTATTTGTACCTGTACTTCAATAGGGAGACAAATCACGGATTCTTACAGAAAAAATTGTCAAAAATTGTAAATACGTTGGATACGTTAAATAGTTTGGTATTTTCTAGTGACATTTGGGGGCTAACTCCCACCCTTGTATATCTACGAAACAATATTAAAGATATAACTAAGATGAGATAATTTTCAAAATCAAAATCAAAAATGCAATCTTATTAACATTTCCTTAAAAATAACAGTTATTAAGTTTAATCAAAATCAAATCAAAATCATTCCAGCTGTTTTTTAGAACATTTGAAATAGAAAACAAAATTGTTGAATGGAAGCTACACGTTCTAGATAAATTATAGCAGAAGTCAAAATCACTAAAAATTGACAAAATTTACAGCAAATCGGTTCAATCGTTTAGGTTCTAGATCGATGTACAGTCAACGCAAAAGGCTCACAGACCAGTTTTATATTATTATTCTCAAAAAATAGCTCCAGAACTTTCCTTAAAAAGCGAATTTCGGTTAAAAAACCATTTTTTGGCACCTAAGGACCCATTTTTGAAATCTATAATCTTCTTAAAAATAGAATGACTAATTTTACTAAGTTTTTTTTTATGCTGAGCAATAAAATGACAACTTTTTTATCGTGTCACGTATCAATATTGTGTGAGCTATAGACTTATATAATGATGTTAAGAAAGATAGATTTATATACATAGACATAGATAAAAAGCGTCAGCTACGACTCGATTTTTGAGGGAGAAGAAAAAGAGCTTGCAAACACAAAATATTGAAAAAATGGTCATTGTTTTTTGTACTGGATGTGTTGTAACTGGATTTATGTCACTCTAGTATCTGCGGTAGCATCGTTTTGTCGCTTTTCACTTGTCGCTCCCTCTATGGGCTAGCCCTAAGTCACGAGATTTTCTTATACATGAGACTTACAGTTAGAGTTGAAAAGTACTTAATTACATTTGTACTTAAGTACTTTGTAAGTAGCCAGAACCTTGTACATGTACTTGTACTTGAAAAAAACAATTACAATGTACTTGGCACTTGAGAACGCCCCGTACAAGTACTTTTTAAATACTTTGTTTCAGGTACATGTACTTGGGTACTTGGTACTGTAATACTGCCCAGTAATTTTCAAATACGTTTCAATTACAAGTTCTTTGCAAGTATACCCTCGTTTGGTCTCGTATAACAAAGTCTCGTCTCGGTATAGGTATCGGTATCGGTCACAAACGAAAATAAGATACACGGCTTGGTTATGTTCCTGATCTTGTAGTTAAACTCGCTTGGTATTTTAAATATTTAAGAAAAAAAAAACTATAAAAAACATGCATAGTAAGTGAAAGACTATCTTTTAAACTAAAGTTAACAATTTTAAAGAACTTGTTTCACAATTTCTAAGAGTCTGATCAGTAATCCGAAACATAAATTCTGCATCAAAATATCTTAGCTGGAAAACAATGCTGTTAGAAAATTATTGGAGCCATTCTCAAGAAACTCATATAAAAATTTGGGATGCACTTCTTTCATCTAAAAAAAAATTTGGAAATTTCACCCAATGATTTTTTTCAGAAAAACAAAGCAAAAGAAAAATGGGCTCGGTATCGATCTCGTATAACGAAATCTCGTTTGGTCTCGTATAACAAAGTCTCATCTCGGTATTATTTTAGATGCTTTGGAGCTGGTATCGTCTCTATATCGTGATATCGGTACTATAAGGCAAGTTTGGTTTCGTAAAAAAAATTTGAGCTAACAATCAAACATGACATAAAGATGATACAGAACACCAAAGAAGTGGGTGGCATAATTCTATCTGTCTGTATGTCTGTTTGTCTATAGCCTATATGGCCTGATCGATTTTCTACAAGGTGGTTTTTGGTAGTTATGTCCACACGTTTTCTAAATTTTTACTTAGAACCAAAAATAACGGTACCTGCCATACAATTTTTTTTAGCAATTCTACATAATCACATTTTTCTCAAAGACGGCTCGACATCTTTTTCTAAAAATAAACTCAATAAATTACTTTTAGTAAGGGCTTTCTTTGGATGGAAACTCATTTTTCAAAAACGTTGTTAGTTGTACTTCCCCAAAGAAACATTTTTTTATTTTCCATTTTCTTCAAAATGGTAGCACTGATTTCAATTATTTTTCATATACAGAGGCTTCCATAAACTATAAATATTTTTGTGTACTTAAATTTAAAAAAAAATTGTTTGGATTTAAAACAATTTTTTTTTTGAAAATCAAGTATTTCGAAAAAAAATATGATCGATTTTTTTGAAACTCTATACTTAAGAGTTTTTTAGTACTTTTTAAAATATAAAAAAATATAAAAAAAGGAAACAGTCCTTCACTTTCTTTGTAAATGTTCTGCTCTGGCTAGAATGAGAGCACATTCGTTTGGAGTGGCAGTTTTTGATGACCTCAACGAATTTTCGGAAATGAAAATCAAAAACTTCATTTCCTTTTTCAACGCGATAAAATGGATCTAAGACAAAATCGGTTGCTTCTGTATCAAGTTCACCCCAGACCCCAAGACCGTGAGCAATCGGAATACAGGCCTCTGCTGGGTTTCATGATGCTCAATGACAGTGACCTTCGGTTGGATCCTTCACGCTCCAGTCGTTCTGCTATCTGCTGAGCTCAGCATATCGCAGCTGGCTTTGGCCGAGATCTTGAGTGTGTCTTAAGTCCCGCCTCTTAACGTTGGTGCTAGCCCAAAATATACTAAAACCGTATTCCAAATCCGTTCTAGTTCAAATCAAAGAACTCTGGGCTCATGGTGGATGCTGATCTCCACTGGAAACCTCCAGTCATGCCGAGTAGGCATCATATTCAATAACGAATTAAGATGGCGTTCTTTTCTCTCATCTCAAACTCTCAACGAAGTTTTTTAGCTATTTTAAATAACGTCTTTCAAGCTTTTAACCATTTGTCTCTCGAAATTTCCATGCGCTTACTAAAATATTTTTAAGCCTTTAAAACCGTGCATTTTATTTGTAGGTAGTAGATTTGTTTTACGAAAAAATTGTAGCAAATCTACTGTTATTGCGGAAAAGAGGCAGAGAGGTCGCTGGTGGTAGACATAGACATTCGATATCTATCAAGTCACTATCAAGAGTTTTTTTTTTAATGAAAGTACATACTGTCAAATGGGAATGCACCTTAAGAATTATTGTCTGTGACTAAAAAGATTTAGTTTAAAGGAATTAAAGAGGATTTGATCTTTTGATCAATGGTCACGATATAGTTTTTTAAAAAGTGAAAAATGATGAAATCCAACGAAGAGAATGAGAAGTTCCAATAGTTTTTGAATTTGAGTATAAACGTCCAAATTCACATTTAAAGCTTTATTTAGTATCAGACTCATTGCCTTCTGTAAAATATTTACAATTAAAAATTCTATCTATCGAAATCCAATCTAAGTAAGACGTGATTTGTTTACAATTGCCTACTGCACCTTAAATCGTCTGTTGATTGTAATAATTCTGCATTTGATATTTAATGACAAACGAATAAATGATGCTTGCGCTCATACAATAAGTAAATAATAATGTATGAATTTTTAAATAACCGTTATTAATCAATGAATCAAATTACCATTAAAATTACTTGGTAATCTTTTTTTAAAAAGTTATTTACCTTAAACAATTTTTTATTAAATAACAATAATTTGGTACAACCAGGCATTATAGCATCAGTATGCTAAGCATAATAAATAACTTTAATATCCACACTCCCAAGTTTAATGAGAGTAAAGGTACTACAAATTAACATTAATTTCCATTATATACATTGAAAACCAATTTAACAGAAAGTAAAAGCAAAATAAGTCAACCTTGTCGCTTTGACAAACAATTTCTTCTCCATAAACCGCCACCACGCCTTCAATGAGAAAAAAAAAAATCAAATGTGTGTAGTCGCGAACTATATGCAAATCAATTACCATAAAAATGTTGTTAACAACAAGTTATCTAGTCTACCAATATTCCATACGTTGCACAGGCCTGTCCGGTGCTGTGGTAATGGCGGTCGGTGGTACGACACGCGTCGATAGCCGTCAAAATGTCAATAAGTCACATATCTAATGAATTGACATTAGGCAGTACCATGTGAGGTTGCCATCAGGGGTTACCATTCAATAATTTTATCAAATTTAAAATAAAATCAAAACGCTCTTCTGCACGCTTAACGACCTCATCTTCAATAGTGTCAATATATTTCAACGAGCTTATAATAGTCTGTGGAGTAGAGCTGAATTTTAGAAATTGATTCCTTTTTATAGCTGTTTTCCTTTAGAGGTGGCAAAGTACTCATGAGTAGATGAAAACTCTAATCTAGTGCTATCAACTGCCCATGTTCTCATGGGTGAGTAGATACATTTTACATGGGAAGGCAGATTGATGTGTTCCATGGAAAAAGAGCGAGAAAAACAACTTGCAAGTACTTCGCCACTTCCAAAGGAAAACGGCTTATATTGACTTGAATTCAGATTCCATTGCCATTATTGGTAAGATTTAAGTATTTAAATAGTAAATCAGTAGTAAACTTGGACTTAAATTATTGCTTTACATAAATATAAAACAAACTATTTACTTCTTTCATGACACCCACAAATGTGTGAACGATGCCGATGCAATAAATACAAAAAATTGCAACTCCATGTCCTAGATTATAAGTGGCTGGTGGGCAATTTTTGTATATCTTTTGCCTGCAACCATTCAACAACCAGCATCAAATAAGCCCGGAGAAATAGACAAAAGCTAACCATCTCAGTTCGACTGTGGGCCCATAAAATCCTAAAAAAAAAAACTAACTAGGTCACATGAAGTGCCCCAACAAAAAGACATTGTTATAAAACTCGGTGCGGTTAAATTTTCTACACAAAGCCAGAAATATATAGTTAGGGTGCGGACTTGTGGTGCGGCGGGTATAGATTTAATACGAACAAAAATTTATGGTCTAGGTTGAGTAGGTGGACCAGAATGAGAGTTGAACTCAAAATCAGTGCATAGTTGGATGTTGTTACTTTCACGATCGTTGATTTTTACTATTTGCACTTGACCTGAAAGTGAAAGTGCCTTAAGTTTTTTTATTACAATTTCTATAGATTGGTATTGTTTACTGATGGTACTTACAATTAGGTTCATTGTTTATTGTTGTGTTTTTTTTTTCATATCATGTGAAGAAATTTGAAATCCAATTTTATTGTTTGATTTCAGAGCAAAGTTCAGCGATCTTGTAGACGGATCAATATTTATTTATAAGATTATAGCTGATTCAATGAGTTTTTGGAGATAGCAAAAATTACAACTTCAGTAAATGTTTTTAAATAACTTTCAGTTTATCTTTTAGCTAAATCTATTTTAAGAAGATCTACAAGATTAGGCAGGTGATCATTTAGGCAAACAAAATTCAAATATCGTATGTTTTTTAACTAATGCCAATGAGGCCCCGCTATAACGTTATTAAATGTTGAGCTTTTACGTCTTTAAGATATTAGGCATGTTTTCTTTGGAAATCTATCCGTAGTACATCGACAGCAGGATCGCTGTCGATAAAAGGTTAAATCGAATTCTGCTGCGGATAAAGTTTTGACGTTTGTTCGAATATCGAACTCGATTGAATTGAATATTAGTGTTTCGTTATTGGTACGATTGATAATTTTATATATCTCTAGTTCTCGATGGCTGTGTTCGTAGACTAGAGTAAAGCCGCGAACCGCGAATGCGAATAAAATTGTTTCGGCAATTCCAAGCGTAAATATCAACAAATTCTTGTTTTTACTTAACGATAAACTGAATAAACAAAATTACATTTTTAAAAGGAAAACACGGAATTAAATTTAGTTTAAATTATAAATTTAGCATTTTTATATATTTTCTATATTACCAAAAAGATATTATCTGTGAACTGCCAAACACATATTCGCACAACATCAGGACGCATTCCACATATCTGCGAATGAAAAATTCGCTCGAATTTACGTCTGTCGGTGACCATTCATGTGAAAGAAATGCCAAAACCTGCAACCATTCGCAATTCGTAATTTGCTATTCGCAGCTCCTGTGAAAGGCACTTTATGATGAGTTATTTGGCCCTTTTTAGATTGTGACTTTTGGCTTCGTCATGACGATGGTTTGTAGTTGAAATCGGTGAGGAGCGTCATGGCGTAGTGAGCAATCACAGTCTAAAGAGAGTCTTTCATAAGTGCATGGTTGTTTTGCTAAACAAAAATATGGCCTTAAATACATTTTTGTATTGTAAAATTAAGCATTTTTTTATTTGTTAGGCCACCTTCACCAAAGATATGTCTTACGAATTGTGAAACGTTAATTTGCAATCCACAACATCAGAACTTATTCCACAAAGCAGCGAATGAAAAATTCACTCGAATTTAACTTCACATTTATTTAGCAATTCACTTTAACGTGAAAATAAGTAAAACTGTATAATCCTAAGTTTGGACAAACTTTAATTTTAACTCGCTGGTTTTGGTGAATTAAGAGCCAGTTGTACACACATGGTTCTAGTTTTGATCCGTGGTTAAACAATTTTAGCTCACTGTTTTCAGCTGCTTAACTGAGGTTCAACGACGGTTTAAGCTGGTAATTGGCTTATACAACATACTTGAACCTTGAACCATTGATGCACTTCAGTATATCCGCTGAAATCGATGACTCAAAAATGGTGAATCACTGATTAAATTTCAAACCACATTTTTGCACAACTGGAAGTAACTGAAGTTCAAGGATGTTTTAAGCATATTTGGCTACTATCAAATTTTTCAACTATCGTCGAACCTGAGTTAATCCACTAAATTGGTAAGTTAAAATTACTAATCAAAAACTAAGAACTTATATTCAAAGTAGCAATACAGTCTTGTCCTTACTATAACTATAATTAAATTATCACTCCATTCACTCCTCCATTCCTGCCAACAACACTCACACATGAATGGTTGAGAGTTGTAAGTCACTAGGCCCTGGTTATCCACGAGCTGTTGTGCCACCAAATTTGTTTTTTTATATCACATTTTTATCATTTTATTTCGATTTTTCTGAAAACTCCTTTGTGTTATAGCAGACTCAGGGCGGTATTCACCGAACGCTCTTAACTTCAGAGCTTCATAAACCTATTCACCAATCAATAATAGTGAATAACGAAAACTTATTCGAGAGCTTTCGAAGTAACCCTTCAAGCAAACTCACTTATCCATTTTGTCGGTACTTCTTGAATCTTTTTACTTTTTTCCCCCACTTATTTTATAAGTTTATTTTTGTAAGTCACACGGTGAAGATCATTGCTGGTTTTAGTCCGTTTTGTTGTGAGAACATAAAAAACCGTCAGTAATACAAATCCTTTAGCTTCACTCCCCTTCAATCAGAAGAGTTCGTTTTGGGTCCGCAGACGGAGTAAACAACGTATGAACGACTAACCTAGCGAAACAAAAAGGATTTAAAAAAAATGTTCCTTTATAAAACTAACTGACACATGCAATGATATTCACCGTGGTATATATGTGTGTATATGTGCGTGCAACACTCATTCTTGTAAGGATCAAAGAAATGCCAACAAAGTTGAGCCACTCTGAAAACAGTTTGATTTCCCAGTTTGGGTATGCTTGGTGAAGAGAGAGAATTTCTCATTTTCGGACTTTGAATAAGAGCTATGAGTGGTTAGTGAATAGCACAAATATTGTTTGAGTTATGAGCCTCATGAACTTAAAAGCCGTTTATAAGTGCTTGATGAATACCGCCCTAAATGATGACTTTTTTATTTTGACCATAGTTTTCCAACAAACCCCTCCACCTTTTTTTTTATAGCTTCAAAATCAATTTTCGAATCTAAAAATGGCAAACAAAGAAAAAAGGGACACAAATATTCAATTTAAATCAAAAATTATATAAATACTCGTATATAGTTTTTTTTTTTACTTGAAAATAAGTAAGTTTTTATGAACAGTTTTGGTTTTTTTCTACTTTTAACTTTAATTAAATTCAATTTTGTTTTCTGACAGCTGCTCAGGTGTACCATATTGCAAATACAAAAATAAAGGCAGCTGCGGATGCGTTTTGTTGGAAATTTCTCACTGTGCTACCTATAATAAAATTCCAAAAAAAAACGCCAATATTGTATAAGAATCATAAAATACCCCAAGGAAGTTCAAAGTGTAAGTGTTCAATACGATTTTGAAGAAGTCATTTGAAGATAGACAAAAAAAAAAACAACTCATTCTTAGCTCAAATGTGGATTAATATGAAAATAGATTGATAATAAATTGCCCAATTCCTTAAATTACTACAAATAACATAATTAGACCAAAATTTTTTACTCCAGCAAATATTTTTAAATGAGAATAAAAATCAAAATTTGTTTGCTGCTAATAATTGAATAATAAAATATAACCATGCCGATGCCAAAGCTTTTAACTTTAATTTTTCGGGGTAAGTATAAAGAAATTAACTGTTCTAGTTTAAAATATTCTTACATCTTGCCTTAAGCTAAGCTTAAAGCAATAAACGCTCACGTACATTTAACTTTATGTCGTAATTTTGTATAATTCTTGCGTGCGTTCATTCACATTTAAGTTTTAATGCTCTTTTTATGACTGAGCAATAGTGTCTTTTAACCGATGTGAGTTTTTACCACCATCATCATGTGAATTCACTCATAATAAGATTTTGGTGCCTTTTTGGATGACTGAAAAGTCATGCCAGTAAAATCGCTTGTACATTAAATTTTAGGCTTGGTGTGCACTTGAGATTTTCTAGTTGCGAAAAAGAACTTGTAGTCGTAAACATTTTTATGATGTACGCACTTCTGGTTATCTGCTCCGCATTCGTGTTGGTTTGGGAAAGCCTTAATAATTATTAAATCACAATAAAACTACACCATAAAGCTTATTCAATGTGAATTCATGCTTAAGCTTGGACATAATGTAAATAATAGAAATAAATAACTAAATTCACTTTTTTCTGATGATAAATCAGTTGGAAAATAAACTGGGTCTTAATCACGACTACTGTTGCGATTTAAATTAAAAAAAGAATAAAAATCATGATCGCAACACGAAACAGGCATGTATTTTTTTATGATGGTTTTCAATCGCTTCATTTCTTAGTTGCAAAACACTAAGCACAAGGTTCGAAATGTGAATGTGCACATTAATTCAAGAAATTAGATCATTTATGACTGATTTTATTTGTTGGCTCAAAAGTCTAGGACCACTTGCGGTATGATGACATTAACATAATTTGGGACAAATAACTGCTTGTGAGTGTCCAGTGCATAGCAATAATATTCTTCGATTGCCAATTTTTAATCAAAATGCAGAAAATCGTTTGTGTGGCCTAAGCCTTTGGATATATGGTAATAGTAAATGCGGATTCTTTTTTTCTAACATTCGATAGAACTGGTCATGAGAACCGAGTAAATGAGTAAATGCGTTAGAGTTCTCACAAATACCTTATTTCAAATGCCACGTTTAACACATTTGTCGTCGTCAGTTCTAACGAATCAGTTTGAAAGATGAATCTATTCTGACGAACTTCTTCGTCTTCTGACAAACAAAACACATGTTGTGTCTGCAACCAATTTCATAGAAAGCAATGGGTTTATTGGCTCTGATCTAACGTGTGCATATGTCAGAAAAACTGTTCATCTGAATATGCATCCACTATACCTTCCTGTAGCCTTACACAATACAGAAGAAAAAAAATCCTCTACCATTCACTATGGCTCCAAAGACTTAGATCACTTTTTGCATTTTTTTATTTAAATTGTAAACATATTTAATTCTTATCCAAATAGATGTCAAATTATTTGTGAAGTGATTTAGAAATCCTGGTATGATTAAGAAATATGACTCATACGCCTAGTAACCCCGATTCATAATTTTGTTTTTATAATGTGCAGGTTTTTGATTTGATTATGAATATATATATACTGCAAGCGTTAAATGAATGAGAAAAGGTTATAGTTAGATAGTAATTGCAATTACGTACTTTTGTTAGCCAAAGTTAAAACAAAATAATATAATAAATGAATAATTGACAGTGTTGATGCACATTTGTGATTGTTTATAATTATGGCGGTTTTCATTGGTAAGATAAATAAATTTATGATTTTGCAAATTTTTGACCATTGTGAAAAATCTAATTTTTGAAATCTTGAGGTTGGATTCATATTTTTCTTATACATTGTTTTGTTTAATTACTAAAGCCCTGGTTGTGAACTGTAAGGCATTAATTTTTGGAAATATATTTATTCAGTGCCGCCGAAGGTATGTGCAACCCTCTTGCTATTAATCTTGATATAAAAAAGCCTTTCTTTCGTAGAAAAAGTACCTCCTCAACTGAGGGACAAAATTATGCAATTTAATTTTTGTCTTCCATTTTGAAAGTGCATTACTGTGGTCCTAGGGCCGTCACAATCGTGAAAATATAATATAAAGTGTAAGCGAACGGAACTATTTGCAGCATTAAACACTTTAATTTTTTGTTACATTAAAAGTGGAATATTGTGGTCTTAGGAATACTATAATGCTGTTGTACTAGCATAAAGTGTTATTGAACTAAACTTTTAGTCTGGTCAGGAGATCAGGAAACCGAATCCTAAGGGTTTTTTGGCGGAGACCTGTTTCTTGACTGGAATTTATTCCGAACACATTACGGATGAAACCTTTAAAAAAATGGCGCCCAATAGTAAAGTAAGGAAACCGAAATCCCTGCAATTTTTTTAGGGGAGAGAATCATTTGTATGTTTGTAAATTATTTTTGACATGCTTAAGATATTATTATGTTAACGGAGTAAAGGCCTAACTACATTCAATTTACTTTTGTACAAAAGTGAAAAAAATGTCTCTTTTCAATAATAACAACATAATCCTATCTTTTTTCTTAAGTTTTACAAAAGTAGAAGTAAGAGCGTCCCTAAAACACAAACACATCAAAATAAACAGTTAAAAAAGATTCATAGACGTCACTCATATCGCGTTTTCCGCGTTTTAATGCAATTAGCTAGACTCAAATTTCATATATTTTTTCGCAGGAAGGTGTCGCTAGCATATATTTGTATTTTTCACTTTTGCACTTGTTGTACAAATGAATATAGTTAGGCCTTAATTGTTGTAAGCCTGTCGCTTAGTCAGCATTTTCAAAAATGGCCCAACTTGTAGAAAATGGAAAATTAAAAACAATAATCGTAAATTTCTTTTTCCATGATCGAAATAACGATTGATGTATTAAAAGAAAGGTTTTGAGTAAAACTTGGCTGTTGCCACTTTTCGAGAACTTCCACTATTTTATTACTTTTAATATATTGAATAAAAAAAAGATGCGGAAACGCCTATAAATACCAAACGCGTGTTAATATTTTGAAAAAAAAAAATGTTGAGTAGACACAACTTCAGCTTAAATTTCAATGTTGCTACTTTTAAGGGACGTATGTCCTTTTTGGAACCCTTACTCTTTTTTGGTAGTTTTAAACGTGAAAAAAGTTGGGGAAACGCAAGCGTCAAACGTGTGTTGAAAAATAACGACTATTATGTGAAAAGAAAAGTTTTGAGTAGACGCATCTTTGGGTAAAATATGAGTGTTGCCACTTTTTGGGAGCGTACTTTTTGTATACGATAACGATACTGTTAAAATGAAAATATTGCCACTTTTTGGGAACATACAGTAGACTCTCGATTTAGTGAATCTCAAAATAGTGATCTATCCACAGTAGTGAATACACAAAATTTTTTATAAAAATAGATTTTTTTGCTAAATGTTTCGCAAGCATTTAACATTGCTTGAGGACATTGACAAATCTTTGCGAAAAATAGAGTGTAGTAAGACTAAATTTTTCGTTTGGGGTTTTTTGTATGGGATTTTTCATTTCACATCAGCAGCCTACTAGGTTCAACTTACAAATTACCAACAAACAAAATATCGACTTATTTTTACCGACTACCTAAATGTCGTCAATTTGAAATCCAGAAAAAAGTAGTAAAAAATAAAATTTAATCGACTTGTCGGTATTTTTTTCTCATATTGACATTCAAAAGATTTGATATACATAAACCAACATTTTCATAAGTCGGCATTTTGTATTTAGTTAATGTACTTCTTCTTGAAATATTTGCACGAAATGAGCATAAACACAGGAATCATATCCTAAATTCTTGATTGCAGACGGTCTCAATTTCGTATAAAATTAATTCAATGTTCTCTTTACAAAAATATAATAGTAAGGGCAAACGGCTTGCAGTAAATTTTGTTTGGGGTTTTTAAGGGTTTGTGGTTACCCTTAAAAGGTTGATAAATGGTGAGTTACAGATTTTGAAGCCATTCAATTGACACAGGTATCACCTCCAGAGAAACACAGGGTACATTAAGTTTCAAGCAAATACAACATTGTGAAAAATGGTTAAAGTCAAATTGAGGTTCAAGGCTAAAACTAGCTCACCAGAATGTCACAAGGCTGGCTTTGGTAAAAAAATATATCTGAAAAAAAAAACTTTTCCCACTTTGCTTAAGCTTATTAAGTTCATGGTTAAAACTGGTGTCAAAAAGAAGGTAAAATTGTGATGAATCAAAATAGCTCTAGGGTTACAACCTGCAACTTTAAAAATGATCACAAGTATACGAGACTGAGAAAAAAAAGAAGTTTTTTTGATTTTTAATAAATTTTATACATTTCAACTAATAATATTTTCATGATATCAATTGCCTATAACACAGAACAACAAGTCAACTAGTCAACAATTACTTGTTTAACTACGTTTGTGGAACAAGTGAAAATCATTTCTGTAACTCAATAAAAAGAGTAACAATTGTCGACTGACAAAAATTCCCTCGACTTGTTGATCCAGTTCAACAAGTTTTTCTTTAACGAAAAATCGTAGTCTCCGAAATAAACATTTTATGAAAAATCAGCGCTTTTCTTCTATTAGTGCAAGAACGTTATGTGTAGAAGAACTTTCAGTAAGAGAAGATTTTGTACACCGCACACGGACTCCATTTCTAAGAATTTTTTTTGTCTAATTTTGATTCTCACAATCACTGTTCGCTTCAGAATAAAAACCTTCAAGATTTTATGAACCAAATTCCTTACCACTTAATAAATCTTTAACAATCTTCCCGATTCCATAATTTGATAAACACTACTGCCAGCGTTTAATTCTTACTTGTTGACTTTGAACAAGCCCGCAACCGTCAGTTGAAATTTATAAACTATTCAACAAGTTTATTCTCCATTCTTTGAACTCTTGTTATTTTCAGATACAGAAACGGTAGATTTATGAAATTTCCCACTTGTTGAAATAAGCCAAAAAAATTGTTTAAGGTCTCTTATACTTGTTGATCTGTGTTACACAAAATTTAAAAAGTTGTTTAATTTCAACTGTCCAACAAGCTCTTTATGTATTGTGTTATAGGTTCCAAGTCTCATACACCTTGTCTGGGACAGAATTAGCCGTAATTTGTACACGCACCTAAGTCTCAGCTTTTTGGAGAATTTCAGATATGATTTCTACATACAGTAAACGCTTGATTCAGTGAATCTCGAAATAATGAACTATACATAATAGTGAACACACAAAATTTTAAATAAAAATACAAAAATGTCTCGCCAGCATTTGACATTGTTTGAGGATACTGAAGAATTGTTTCTATTTTTTTTTTTAAACTTTGATAAAAGCTTCCTTTAACACTCAAATAAATTTAAAAATATTCACATCGAACAAAATGTGCATTTTGAATCAAATTCATCTTTAGAAAGCCGTTTAACACTTTTGCTCGAATAAGTGAACAACTATCTCTAAAACCTAGTTCATACTTGTGAATCGTGAATCTATACAAAATTTGCATTTTTATTCACCCATGTACGTGCTCGTGAAGCAAGCAATTCCCGTGCAAAAGGTAGGGGAAATCTTTGTGAACAGTTGACAGTTCGATTAATAGTCATAGACATGGTAGTTTTAAACGTCTAACGTTCACAACACATACGAAAGTCTGTACTAGTGAGAAATGTCAAAAAATCACTTTTTTCATAGGCAGTTGTTCACTTCACGAGGAAGAATGTACTCATACTAGGCTTAATTCTTAGGTGTGTTCATATTGTATTGTTATTCTTCATATTCAAAAACTGATTGGAAACCAGCAACATTTTCGTAATAAAGGGGTTTTCAACAGGGACGCTACAAAAGTAGAGCAATAGAGACAGCAAACGACGCCATATTTCTTGCCGCTCTTTTGACATTTCTCTTCAGTAAGGTTTGCCATTTCATGATGGAAAGATATACGAGCCAACAACGAGTCGAAATTATTAAAATTTATTACCGAAATTCGTAGTCACTGACCTCAACGTTAAGTATTTTTTTTTTAAACAACTTCTTCAAAGCATTTGAGTTCTAATGAAAAAAGAGCCTTTTTTTGATAAAATTGAGTTCGTTCCGTTATTTGTTGAGCTAAAAGTTCACCTAAGTCTTAAATTTAAAAAAACACTTTTAGGATTTTGGTACTTGATAAATGAATGTTTCTAGCTTTCGTATGAGTTTTTTTAAATCAAATTTATGGCAACAATAATTATTTTGACCAAATAGTATTTATGCATAAAACAGGAAGAATTTTATTTGTTTAAAATGTTTCAACACTTAGTAAAAAGCTGTTAAAAAATGTGTGAAATTAAATGACCTATATTTTATTTATGAGACAGTTATCTTTATACTTTCAGGTCTGTATAACATGAACATTAAACAGTCCTAATAATTATGCCTTTTAAGAACGAGAACAAAATATCGATTAAGCACTTCAATTACTTAATGTGATATGAATTTAAAATAAAAAAAAAAAATAAAAACCAAATTTTAAAATTCACCTTCGCATCCATGATTGAAGAAGAAGGTTGGTTCACAATTTTACGTAATAAAAACGATGGAAAAATATTGTTTTTTTTCGTTTTGTTTCGAACTGAATTGAACTAAACGCCGCCCGTCGAATATGCAATTAACAATGCAAACAATGTCTCTGCAGTTTGCCAATTGCAGCGAACTCCTGTTGCACTTTTTGTTTGTTTTTCGTGTCTTTGAACCGCGAAGGTTTTGTTATGGATTTTTCTTGTTAAACATTAAACAGATACACTTAACTTGAATTTTTTTTATTTCTTAAAAACCTTTTTTAGTTTTATAAAATAAAAATTATAGGTACCAGATACAAGTCACAGGCTTATTTATGTATGTCAGTTAATTGTGTTTACAGTTCACGATTATCACCCACAACACTTTAAGTCGAAGGCTGAGTTTCGAGTTAATTTATTCTTCAGAACAAAAAAAAAAAAATAATAAAATTAAGGACAAACTTAAAAGAACTTTTTAACTTTGAATTAAATTTTTTAATAGAAAATCAGAAAACAACAAGAATGCAACTGATAAGGCACTTATCCTGTACACCAACCACCTAAAACTGTGAACACACCGAGAGCGATTGAGCAAAATCTAAAGACTCCAAACCTTTTATACCTTTCTCCGGGTTTAAGTTGCGCACTCAAGTATTTGACTTGGCCAGCTGGAGTCTACCTATAAACAGACAACTAGATGGATGAATTTGTGTGTAAAGTATCTAACTCGGCTGCAGCATGAAAAGTAGAAGGGGCTCTCTTACGGTCTGGGTTAAGCTGTAGTCGCCGCGCGCCGCCGCATTTATGCTGTTGCCAGTGTTTGTGGTAAATTTGTCTATTACAAAAGATTGTTCTCTATTGTCGGCTTGACGACCCGGTGCTGCCGCAGCGGTAGATTTTAGATCATATTGGGCTTGGCAGCTCACTGCGGACGAATTTGGCTTTCGGGTTACAAGATATGAAAAAGAAGTGCAGTCAACCGATTGATCGAGTTCGTGCGAATCTGCCCAGAGCTCTTGGTAGGTAGAGGTACCCAGAGGTTATAGATGTACAAGTAAGAGTTACAAGAATAATAATTGTTTAATGAACCTAAACCAGTCATTCGGGCACAAAGACATCAATTTTATTTATTTATGAAGACTACGTAAATTGCAATTTTGAGTGGCTAACGCCACTGCTGGCTCTTTCGATGGGTAGAGAGTAATATTTTTTTGTTACAATTAAATAGCTTTGTTTGGTTTTTGGGTTACGGCCAGACAGACTGGTTTGTTTGTTTTTCTTTTTAATGTTTCTATGGTTAATTGACATTTTGAAAGGAAAAAGTTCAACAGTTACAAGCATTTACCCACAAAAAATTAAAATAGAAATTGACCTTTCTTTTAAAAATCATGAGTGATGGATGCAAGTTTCATTTAATGCATAGAGAAGTTTTTTTTGAAGTGCATCTATAATATGATTAAGGTTCTCTTGTCTCTGGCAATATCGCAAATGTCAATGAGGACAAGTATTGAGATTTAATATTAACAGTAAAAAGATATTAGAAAACAACTATGATTTCTACAAGAGTGAGTCATGTGTAAGCTTAGAGCAACTGGGTATAAGTATAAAGTATATTATTTTTCTTCGAGTAAAAATGAACGAATCCAACGTAAGTGATAATAAAGTTGAGTTTAAAGATCTAAGGAATTTATTAATAAATAAGAAGATTTAACTGGGGAGAAATTAAATGAGTCAAAAGTACACACCTACTCATCAATACAGTGATTTTTTTTTTTAGACTGCATTAATTCCAAAAAACCAATATCTCAATGGGACGAAATACGAAAAAACCTTGATACATTTAAGGGCGTATGGTAGGGCGAGACAAGTAAGGGCGCTTACCCCACTAATAAAATCACATTATGTTCCATACATTAGGCAGTTTATCTTCTTTCAAAAGCATTTTAAAGCAAAATTTCTGTACTAAAACTATTTTTTGAATGAGGTTGCCCCCTAACTGAAATCCAGAATGAGTTTGCCTTTCTTCTTAAACGGACTTACGCGTATGCTCTTTTTTCCTAACACAAAACTCCTAAATAGGCCTCTTGGAAAAGAAATCCTCCAAAATTTCCAAAATAACCAATAATCTGTAACATTTTTTCCTATCCAATCGAAATCTTCAAAAGGCACAATGTATAAGAATTGGTACGTAGTGGATGTTCGGGACTTTTACAGCGCTTAAATCACAGGTGAATCAGAACAAATCTATAAGAGATCGACAGATAATGTTTTTCACACGGTAGAGATCACTATTTCTTGTATACTAAGGGGCATTCATTATTTCAGCAAGGATTTTGTTTTGGAATTTTTGGATAGGTTCGGCATTTGTTTAATTTGTACAGCTCCATATTTGGATCCCATTTGCCACATGTCCAAACGGTTTTCAATACTTGCTTGTATACCATTAATTTGTTTTGGATAGATAGATCAGAGTTCTTGCCTAGAAACTAGTACACTTTTTCTGTACTCTTTAAGTTTAGTTCTTCTTTTTCTTTTTATGTGTTCTTTCCATTTAAGCATTGCTGCCATACAAATGTATTTGGCAGTATTGAGGGTAAGGTAAAGCTGTACTATTTATAAGAATTGGCATATTATTTATGTTTTTGTTTGTAAAGTTTATATGCGTCGATTTTTGTTTCTGTAAATTTGATACTCCATTTTTGGGTCCAATGACTAACTTTTTCGACTGCATTTTGCAGTTTTTCTGTAGCCTTCGTTACGGATCTATCTGTCACTGTATTATTGCAGTATTATCAGCAAAGGTAGCCATGATAGAGTTGATGTTCACTGCAATATCAATTTTATATAACATATACAGGATTGGTCTTAGGACACTCCCTTTCGGTACACTGACTTCAATGTAGGTACTCTAAAGAGGCTTGAGCAACATTTGAGAATATAGCCGAGCATACTTGCTTTTCTTCAAGTGCTTTTTCCACAACATCCGTAATCTGATAAACCTGGTCAATAGTGGAATATTTATTTCTAATTCTGGGAATAAGTCTTCTTTCTTCTATTATTTAGCTAATTTATAATAGTTTTTCGAACAATAATAATGACTTCTGCAATTTTCCAATGGTGTGGCACCACTGCCACTGGCTCAGCGAGCACTTCAGGGGCCCCATATCATACATTTTTTAGGGGCCCTTTTTCTCCTGAAAGTGGCACATTCTTTGGAATACAATTTTATTTGAGCTTTAAGTAAGTTTTTTTTTTAATATAACAATGTGGGTCCTTGACACAGTTTAGTATTAAATTAATGATAGTTTAATGTTTGTCATTAAATTTTGTACGTAAAAAGAGAAAAAATACAGTTTTTTATAAATACATATCTTAAAAATTGTTATTTTTTTCAAAAGATTTAAATTTTGACTCAAAGAATCTTACACAAAGGAGATTAAAAGACTTTTTTCGTAAAATCAACCAATTTTGATAAAAACCAGCAAAAATAAAGGACATTTTGAATATGTAATCAATCTTGTATCTCGTATTCAGCTCAATGAAAAATGTCTTACACACATAAGGTATTTTTCTTTTTTAGTTCAGAGTTGCGCACTTAACAGAGTCTGATCGAGGAGAGTAGAGTTCTGAGCAGAGTATGTTCAGAGCTCTCTGATTTAATTATGAAACAACTTGAGCACTGAACAGTCATGATTTGAAATGCCAAATGTCATACTGTTGAACGGAACGTAAAAATGTGTTAATAAACAAATGTAAGACTTGGTTATTGTTAAAAAAAAATGGATAAAGCAATTATTATTAGGGAAGCATTTAGTTTATTTTTTGATGATGAAGAAAATACTGTAGAAACTGATTGAAAGTGAATAATAAAAAAAAATTTTAGCTTCCCTGCTAGACACTAGAGCGACCAATCTCTTCCGCAATTTGTATTGGTTTTACTAACCTAAACAACTTATGTTGACATATGCTTCTTACTTCTTTGAGCGTGACAAAAGAAATTTCACATTCTTTGTTTCTGTCAACAAACTAATAAGAAATCTGTAACTTTAATTGCTATAGGAATGGCTTAAAAACATTAGCGAGATGTTTAGCGAAGATCAGCCTTTTGTTTTGGGTTTCGGATTCATTTACCATCTTAAGATTTTACTGGCGTATTTTGTGCCTGTGGTCTTTTAAGACGCTTAACTGATTTCCATAAGGAGTATTCGGTAGAAACATCCCCCGTCAGACTATTTAGGAATCTAATGAGTGAATCATTTATAAACTCCAAGATTTCTTTCTTTAGTTCGTTGTTAAGACGGTTACAAACTACCTTATCACCTGGAAAACTCATAGCTTGCCATTTTCTTCGAGCACTTTTTTTTTCCCAATATCAGCTCCTTAATTTTATATTTTATTTTTCTTTTCTCTTGAGTTCGAAATAGTTGGAGTACCTTTTTCAGCAACTTTTAAGTTTAAATCTGAATTCGTTCCAGTTTGTTCCTTTATTCACAAGCTTAGGATTACTTTTCTATTTTTTCTGCTCACTCAGTGCTAATACTGCTGGGGCCCATTTCAGAAAGCTACAAAACTAAAAATTATTTGTGAATTATATTCTGGGAGGCGATTGGACTCGAAACAAAAATTACTTTCGACATTCATAATTGATTTCATTTAATACCTTTAACTTCGAAAAAGTCTATAAAGTCTGTTAATTTTTTGGTATCAGATGGCCGATGTGATGGCGAACCAGAAGTATAAAATTCACAGTTGCATTTGCGGCCTGCTTGGCATAGTCGTTTTCTTGTGTTGTTATGAGCCCAGTACTGAGATATAGCTTTTTTAGGGAGTGAAGTGAGATGACTCGCCTTACTCACCTACTCATCTCACTTCACTCGCAAAAGTGATGTAGCTATTGAAGTGAGATGAGTTACTTCGAATTTAGTTTCAAGCATTTTCATGCTAAAGGACTAAAGGACTAAATACAAAGAGACAAATTTAACTTCTTTGTCACACTCATAACGTTCACATCATCTCAAATGGACGTGAAAAGAAATAACAAATACAACAATTTAAACATTATGGAATCTTAATAAAGGAGTATCTTTGAATTCAAAAATTTTGTTTATCGTATAATTAAAGTTTAATTGTGACAAAAGAGAATAGAATATATGTAATTTTAATTTAACTTACTTATGATAATAAAAATAAAAACTGTCAATGAAAGACAAAAAGGGTAGTTGCTTTTATCTACACACGTTGTTTTTTTTATTTCCTATACATGAATAGGTGTGACAAGAGTTCTTGAGAAAAAGCACAAAATACTTATCCAAAAGTGTAAATTACCAACACATACACCAAGTCACTGCTGAAATATTCGACGTGTAATCTGACATTTCATTCACTCGCCCACTCACTTATTTTTAAGCTAAATCGATTTTTGACGAAAAGTGACTCATCTAACTCACTCCCTCTGGTTTCGAATTAGCTTAGTCTCGGCACTGATCCCAATTGGGTGATGTGTTTAGCATTGAAGTCGCCACAAATAAGGAAAATATGTCCAAACAAATTTAGGAGTTCTGCATAGTCCTCTTTTTTTGGAGAGCGTCTCGGAGGGCAGTATATTGCTTCTATCTTATTTGTCAATCCTTTTAAGGATATGTTCAAGCATTTCTTTAATAAATATTTCCTCGTTCTTCTGCACGTTTCTTACAATCTGGGAGTAGGATTTATTTGTATCACTTTTGGTTAGTTAAATTGCGGTTAGTTTTTAGTTTTTGCATTCAACTGTTGCTTTTGTGTTTGTTGAGTTTCTAAGCTTGTTCCCTATTTTTTTTCTTTTTGTGTCTGCGAATTTTTTTGGCGCCATCCTTTGTAACTTGCAGGATGGTTGACTTGACAGTTAATATATTATGCTCTCTGTTCTCTGCTATGGGGCGATTTTTTTCGCATTCGCATTTAACACAAGCAAACTCGCAATTGATGTGAAACAATATTTGATTTAATGCTGTAAATCTTATCGAGACTTTCGCATCTTATGCATAAAACCTATTTAAAGTGAAAGTTGTCCTACTTACTTCACAGTAAGCCTCTAGCTTTTAAACAAAAGTCAGTATAGATCACAGGATTTTGGGCTAGTGCCTCTCAACTACGTCTGAAAATTTCATCAACATCGGTCACGATTTGCTCTCGTCAAAAAAGTTCTTTGTATGAGATGAAGTTTAGAGGAGATGAAAGAGAGACAGAGAGACGGGTGGGGGAGAGGATCACGATGGAAATAAGGAGAAAAAATTAAGGAAAAAAAAAGATAGTCTGAATGGATGAGAAGGAGTGAAAAAAGAAAGCAGGAGAAGAAAAGAAGGAGATGAATAAAAGAACCCACTTCCGCATACGATAGGGAAGAATCAATGACATATTTGAGAGCAGAATGAAAGACAGGAAGAACAAGAAGAGAAAAGCAAGAGTCAAACTAGAGAATGAGGCGAGAGAAAGGTGGTACTGGAAGCGAAAAGAATAGAGAATGTGCACAGTATGTGGGGGTGAAGAAGAGAAGTGGGAACATGCAATAGAAAGATCCAGTTCAGTCAGAGATGAAGAAAAATCAACAGGGGAAAAACTGGGGGAAATAGTGGACGGAAAAAGGAGGAGGAAGAGTGGATAAAGGAACTAGAGGTAATGGTGAGAAAAGATAAGGTGTCAGAGAGGGGAGGAGAGAAAGTAGAGTAAGAAAAGGGAGCCTTGTCAGTCTTAGGGGAGGCAGTACAAATAAGAACAACTATTAAGAAAGAGCAACAAATCGCAAATCGCAGAAAAATACGTTTTGCACGAAATGGAAAAGTAATTTTTTTTTGTTACACAGACATTTAAAATTTTTTGAAACAGCTGATATTTTAATATGAGAGTGAAAGTAAAAATTGAAGTGGCTTGGAATAAATTTGAATACAAATTCATTTTCATAGCTTGAAAGACCGTTATCATTCATTTTCTCTTTTGGAGTTATTCCCAAAAAAGCAAAGACGGTCAAAGAAGAGGTAAAGCTCTTTCAATTCGATTTATCGCGTTTTCTAGAACAGGCCCCTTGAGCAGTGATTAGAAGAAACGTTCTTAGTGATTTGTTGTTAGACAACTCATGTTGAAACATGTCATGCTTCTTACTTCTAAATGACATTTAACTTACACGAAGTCATGTAATGGCACTTTGAAAATATGTATATACTCGTATTGGCGATGTAACAGAGAACAATGAGCAACTTACTAAACCACCCTTGTCATTTTACATACCTTTATTTTAGTGTTCTGCAAGTTAATTTTCTCTTCGATCGTGGAGTTGAAGAAGCCATTTATACTTAATTATATTGCAAGTTTGTACCTGAAAAAATTTGGCCATTGGATATAAGATATAACCAGCTTCTAGGTGGAATGACTCTTTGGAATAGAGAGCTCCTCATCCACTATTGTTACCTTCTACTTCCACTGTCAAAAATGGGTTAAGGGCCTGACTACTTTGTTAAATGTTTAAATTGGCTGGCACTGGTAACATAGGTTACTGCCTGAACAGAATGCTAGACGGAGCTGGAATATACGTTATATATGCTTTAGTAAAACTTAAAAAATGTTCAACTCTTGTAGCTTCTGCAGCATTCTTGACATGAATTTCAGCTTCGTCTTACATTCTGTTCAGCTAGTTCTAAAACTCATCAAATATATCTACTTTATAGCTACTTTATTCGTTACAATTTTTTTTTTTAATTTCTTCTCTTTTCTTTTCTGAATACAATTAAGGTGGCTTTGTCCATTTTGCTTAGGCATAGATCAAAAAATATTTATCTATCTTTCTCCTTTGTCAACATATCCACTTTGACGCTGACGATTGACATATTATACTCAAGTGCCGGTTTCATCAATGGTTACCCAAAGCGGTTTTCTTGACTAGAGATCAGCTGTCATTGATTCTGACCCATATTATTCTCTGCCACACTAAATTTCCGTACAAACTAAAGAAAACCCATTTACTCGTCTGAATGAGGAAGCATTGTTTGTTGTCAATATGCCTTCACTGACCCAATATGAAGGGCAGCTCAATGCACTTCTACAGAATCCAACAACTTCTGTGCAGCAATGAATTTAATTGAACCATAAAAAGAACCACACCGAACTACAAACCTCCTGCATAAAAAAAGTCTTGCATGACTTGAGACCAAAGAACCACACAAATCGCCCATCAAAAGACTCCCGCAAAGATGCTCACTCATGATATTCACATTCATGTCACCATCGATTAATCGTGCACTGCTCATGATCCAAAGATTTACGAACTTCCCGGCCAGAAAATGGACCACCAATTTGTTGTGAAGCGTGTGTAGTTTTAAGTTATTGTATCTGTAACACATTCTGTGGAGCACCATCAATCAAAGTTCGATTTGCTGATTTGCCCGGTAAACTTTCACAACATTTTTAGTTTATTGTTGAAGTCAGTCTCGAAGTTGAATGTACGAGTACAATAAAATAGGAAAATGCATCAATTTGTTCAGCTGGTACAGTTCCAAAGTTGAATCTTAGATACTATTTCATTGTTAACTGTAGTTCTACGACTAGAAGCACTTTTACCTTTTACAAAAGAAGTACTTTCTTTTGGAAGCCTAATAACTCGAGAGTAGAACTGAAATCAGTCCACTTTCTAAAAAACACAAACAAAAAAGCCACCAATGAAAGTGTTATGAATGATTCTCTTCTAAACAATTGAATCCATTTATCTTAGGCTAGACCAACCTCAGCTCAGGTCATGATGCGAGGATTTCGCAAATAACCTTATCTGGAAGATTTATTGTTCAAATTGGTTACTCCATTGATTTGCATTTATAAGTGACTATAGTTAGACTTACTAGTAGTACACTGACAAAAAGAACTTTTTTAATAGATTTTAGAAGCTGGAAACTGACAGAAATTATTTGTTTTCAGGAAAGTGGAAAAAAAGTTTTCTCAAGAATTGTTCAAATAATGTTAAATGCAATTTTCAGTTGTTGATATTAAAAGGCTTTGGAATATACAACCCTACATACACTATAGCGTTTTTAGGATGGAAGGTATCGTTATTTTTTTATAAAAGTAAAATATCATCTTATATTCCAAAAAGTGTAAAAAACCATTAAGAATCCAAGTTAAAAAGAATCTACTATACCGTTGCCGAAACATTAAATTTAACAAAAAAAAAAAGTGCGGTATTTTTTAAAAAATCAAAAAATTCTTTTCATTGAAAATTTTAGGAAACATTTCTAATCATATTTTTAAGCAGCGTCTAAATAAACAGAATTATCAAAATCAGTCATACCAAGAAAGAAAATAACAAAATAAGTACATGGTTATTTGGAAAAATGGTTCCTTGCCATAAAATATTTTAATTATTATTTTTACAACTGAACATTTTTTCGATCAGTGTATTCGCAAATCTTGTAAAAAGAATAATTTTACAATTGAAAATCGCAGTAAATAATTTATTGATGATTGTTTGAAAAATTATTATTAATAGGCGGTCTACAAATTTAAGTGCAATCAATTATTTATGGATGAATCTTTGCAAGAGTCATATGGAATTACCCATCACTTGTTGATTTGATGATTGATAAAATAAATCATATTAAGAGGCAAGGACTATCACGATATTTGTTAAAATCCAAAGATTTTACTACGTTGTAGCTATTTAATTTAATTATAAAATTTACCAAAGCCGTAATTATTATTTTTGCAAAACAAACCATGATTAAAATTTTACAATTAATTGGTTGTTTAACTAGATAAAATGTGCTTCTAAGAACTTTGATTTCCATTCCAAATAAATCTACTAAATTTAGGCTTTAAAGAAAGTCGGGTCAGATTGTCTTCAATGTTATTTAAAAATTCTATGCATTTTACTATGAAGAAGCTTTATAATCCAGAGACGAAATACAAGGAGGCAAAAGGAAGTAGAGGCAGTTTCTAAAATATATACTTAAAAGGAAAACAAATATTTATAAACAACTCTTACAAGAAAGTACTGTACTTGCTTATGCCTTAACTGGAGCATGAAATTTCTATTTTTCAAAATTTAAGTAAAATTATTTTTTAAAATAGTTTTTAGAATTAACATTGAAAAAAACATAAAACAAAATATAAAAATAATTTATTTTCAAAATTGCCAAATTTTGATTTTAATGTAGTTTCGGTTGTTATTGTAACTGTAATTGTAACTGTAATTGTAATTGTAATTGTAATTGAAATTGTAATTGTAATTGTAATTGTAATTGTAATTGTAATTGTAACTATAAATGTAACTGTTATAGTTATTGTAATTTTAACCCTCTTTTTAAACACGAAAAAATGCTCCTCAAACGTGACATGGTGTCAATTTTTACCCAGTAAAAATATTTTTTCATTTATTAATTTATTTATTTATTTTCATAGTCAAATTCTCTAATTAATGAAATATATTTTTAAATTAGGGGAGTCAATCGTACCCTCTATCCTTCTATTGTATACGCCCTAACAACGAAGTTAAAATTCAACTAGAAAATTCATATTTCAGGTTATCTGAAAAGAAATTAGCATTTTTTTTTTTCAAACCGATGAATATTGCAATAAGTCTCTAAGCTCTTCAATCTGCCATCAATGGCTGGATTTTAAGTTTCCACACTCTAGTGTTCAAACCGGTTTTACATAAATAAAATGAAAAACTATTCCAAATTAGCCAAGTTCAATTATAGATAAAAACAAATGAAATGTGACAGCACCATTTGTAGAGAAGGAGTTTCTCAATAACCATTATGAACTTTGTAAAATTCAATAAAAGAAAGCAATACTGCCCAGTCTACTTATCTACATATCTTTGGGTTTTCTATAAAAGAATGGCTTTAGAGTAATGTCTTAAAGCCAAACATACATCAAGTGGTTTTGCTACCGCCAAATTGTGACAAAGTGACTTCCGGTTATCAAAAGAAACATGTAAATGCTTACGTCAAATAAATCGTTGTGTTTTATAAAATGCAAGACAAATGGCAGCCCTAGCAACCATCCCCATTTTTCGACAGCTCCATCCACCTGGAAATACCAAAAATTTGTTCACGTACGATTAATCAATCGTACTGGCGCAAGAGCTGTTGGAGTTGGAACTGAATGACACCCTGCAAAACAACAAACAAGTGGAAAAATAGCTTGGATGCCCTTCGCGTCATTAGACGGTTTTACGAAAAGTCTCCGACAGACCTCCTTGTTAAAGGGGCTGATGATTCATAACAGGTAGAAAAGCACATGTGATTGCTGTGGTACAAAAAGTTACCTTCAGCACACACATAAAAAATAAATATATAAGATCCACTGGAGGGGGGGGGGGGGGTACCATGGATAAAAATTCAAGTGCGTATTTGTCAAATGTTCACCACTCTCACTATCCAAAGTATCTTGGTGTCATCCTTGACCCTAAGCCTAAGTTAAATTGGAAAACAAACTTCGAAGATCGGGTAAGGAAGGCCTGCATAGCTTTCTACGCTTGTAGCAACACCTCTGGCAAAAAATGGAGTCTTCAATCTAAGATAATTTTGTGGACGTATACAGCCGTTGTATGACCGATTCTAACTTATGGTTCGAGTGTCTGGTGGCCCGCTCTAAACAGAGCATATAACATCGACAAAGAACAGCGAGCGTTGGTAGCACAGGGACTCTTCGATCTTGCCCAACGGATGCCTCAAGTGTTTTTCTGACCTTTTACCACTTGATCTGCACATTTAATATCTTTTATCTTGTAGTGCATTCATACTCAAAGCATCAAATTGTTGGATTGCCAAGCCTTATGGTCAGAGCAATATCACAAATTTGATTCCAATTGAAACTAGATCCAAACCAAAATCATAATGCATCTATCCTTACACACAGTCAGGGCCAGCCCGAGCTTATTTAGCGCCCTGTGCAAGTTTCATCTTAAGCGCCCCTCAATTGTAGTTATTGGTGGAAGAAGACATTTCCTCAGCTCTTAAGGGGCAAATTTTGCGATGCGATTTTTTAACGAGGTGTCCCAAAGAGACGAACGAGGTATCCAGAAGAAGCTACTAAAATCGTGCACTTTGAGCAGAAGGGTGTTAATAAGAAGGTATGCATCGATTTACTTATAATTTTTTAGAGGTAGATTAAAGGGTGTTTTTTAGAAGGATGGTTTTCAAGAAGAAATAAAACGCATATAATTCAATGTTATGGCCAAGAATTTAGCTTAATTATAAAGATAAGGGTTTGTTATTATGTTTTTATAATGATTTTGGGCAAGTGGCCGCCACGGCTGCCTAGAAAAAATTCCAGCCGAGGCCCAATTTTTTACTACTTTTTGAAGCAATTGGGGTCGTTTTTCAGCAATAATGCGCTAAATATTCTCTTCTTAGGCGTCAATCGTCGAAGTTTCCTTCAATTAATTGATTGTTTCGCAATTCGTCGCGCTAACCGAACCATTATTTTGGTAATAAATTTGCACGATTTTAAAACGTTGTTTAGGAGTAAGTCTCTTCATTATTCAATGGCATACCAAACTAAGCATAAATTAAGTTACAGCTGTCAAAAAGACCAACTCCGAAAAAAGTATTCTCAGATTGAAAACCACGCGCCTAAAAAAAAACACCCTTTATACATATAAATGTATAACTGTCTTTAAATTCAGAATAATCTGGTCTAATCAATATTGGTGTTAGCTACTAAAAAGAAATGAAAATTAAAAAAAGTATTTAAGTAGTGGTTTCGAGGAAGTTGGGTTCAGCGCCCTGCGCATTTGCACCGCTTGCACGTATAACTTGTTCGGCTCTGCAGACAGTCAGGCAGCTTTAAAAGCCATTGATTTGGCTACATCATACTCTAAATTGGTCTAGCAATGCCGGGAGCACTTAATATTAACCTCAAGATCACCCTTATCTAGGTTCCTGGCCATAGGAGCATTAAGGGAAATGAACGGGCAGATGAATTGACCAGGCAAGGATTAGCCTTTCACAGTTTACTTGCGGAAAGAGTCAACATTCCCCTGGGAGTTGTGAAGGGGAATTTACTATCAATCTTCCTTAGTTAAGCCTACAGTCAATGGAGGAGATACAAACTGGAGGATTTCCAGAAATCTTTTTGCCGCCTTCGCAATCAGGTCGTCGTAATGATCAGAAGGGCAAAAAAGATTTGCTATAAAGACAGACTTGGTAGTTTAACATCTGGCAATAAGTTGTGGAAATCGATATTGGGAGACCATATAAGAGGTAATAAGATGACATCAATAGTGATGCTCTCAATAAAAAATTCACCACCACACTTCCGTCCCTGAATGTAACTACACCTATTGATTCTCTTATTTTAGGCGAATTAACTGGTATAAACAGCTCTTTCAACTTTATTGGAATACAAGAAGAAGATATTGTAGAAGCAATTATAAGCATCAGATCAAACGCTACAGGCCTGGATTTAATGGAACCTAAGTTCGATAAACTGTTGCTTCCATATTTATTACACTTTATTACTCATTTATTTAATAGTTTACTTACTAAATCCAAGTTTCCATTAGAATGGAAGAAGGCCAATATTATTCCCGTTCCTAAAAAGCAAACGGATACTGCTACAGAGTTCCAGCCAATTGCTATTCTCCCATTTCCCTCAAAGGCATTTAAAAGAACTATTCTGAAGCAGATGCAAAAATACCTAACTATCAATAACCTGTTGAATTCCTGCCAATCTGGTTTTCGACCAAAGCGCCGCTGCAAATCAGCCTTACTTTTTGTGACTGACGAAAAAAGAATAGCAATAGATAATGATCATATAACACTGCTTACGCTATTAGACTTTTCAAAGGCCTTTGATACTGTTAGCCACCCAATTCTATGTAAAAGAAGCGAAGCAATTTTGGTTTTTCTTTAGAATCCTGTAAGCTTATTCATTCGTACCTTAGCGCAAGGCAACAATGCGTGGTGGCAAATGAACGGTCTTCCACCTTTCTCAATTTCTTAGCTGGGGTGCCTCAGGGATCTATCCTTGGACCAATCTTCTTCTCATTATATGTAAACGAGCTGCCACGTGTTGTTAAAAATTGTCTGATTCATCTTTATGCTGATGATGTGCTGCTCCTTATAAGTCGACCTTTGTAGCAAAAAACGATGCTGTAACTTTAATGAATAAGGACCTGCTCCTCATTCTACAATGGTCCAAAAATAACCTCTCAAATCAACAGCTCTTCCGATCCATCGAAAAACCTTCAATTTTTCTGCTCTTAGTCCGTTAAAGTTGCAAGACGAGATCACTGACTATGTCAGCACTACTAGAGATTTAGGAATAATTTTAAATCGTACCCTCATATAGAACGGCTACCTCAATAGTGCCATTGGAAAAATCTATGGTAGTCTTCGTGCTCTTCAGGTCACTGGAAATTTCATCCCTACTAAAATTAAATTGCTACTTGCCAAAACTCTTTTACTACCTATTATGTGTAATAACATTACCCGCTATGTTTATAATCTGAGACGGTATGACCACATATCGAATTTTGAACTTCGTATCTCTGGCTGCAGTCTCGACACTTTATTAAACTTCTGATCGGTAAGCTATCTGCATGAAATTAGTCAAACTCAACAACCGGATTATCTACATGACAGACTGAACTTCCTTGTTTCATCAAGGTCTTTTGCCCTTATACAACCTCGATTTAAATATCTTATTACTGAGCGTCAATTTTTTGTCCATGTTACACGCCTTTGGAACTCCCAGCCCCTTGCGATGAGAAGTATACGTAGCACGCAAAGGTTTATATCTTTAGTTTTCAATTATTTGGGAAATCGTTGATAATATTTATTAGGTATGTCCTCATCTTTCTCTTTTTTATTTTATTTTGTTTTTGTTTTGTTTTTGTTTTGTTTTTGTTTTGTTTTTGTTTTGTTTTTGTTTTGTTTTTGTTTTTGTTTTGTTTTTGTTTTGTTTTTGTTTTGTTTTTGTTTTGTTTTTGTTTTGTTTTTGTTTTGTTTTTGTTTTGTTTTTGTTTTGTTTTTGTTTTGTTT
Source organism: Dasysyrphus albostriatus (assembly GCA_946251815.1). NCBI lineage: Eukaryota > Metazoa > Arthropoda > Insecta > Diptera > Syrphidae > Dasysyrphus > Dasysyrphus albostriatus. The sequence goes on along the minus strand of OX276335.1, from coordinate 16,548,893 downwards.
TTGTTTTTGTTTTGTTTTGTTTTTGTTTTTGTTTTGTTTTTGTTTTGTCTTTGTTTTGTCTTTGTTTTGTCTTTGTTTTGTCTTTGTTTTGTTTTATCTATTTTTTACATCTGCATATTTGTAAATAGGATCTCTCTATTCTTTTCTCTTTTTCAACTCAAATTTAAATTCTTTAATTAATTTCAAGGCTGCAAAACCTTATAAGACTTATGTCCTACTTTGTAAGCGATTTTGAAATAAATAAATAAATAAATAAATAAAAACCCAACCGTATGTAAATGGTTAAACATAGCTAGGGTCGTTGGAACTTATACTGGACCACTGGCCAGTAGGGGAACATTCGGTGAGACTGGGTATTCCTTACAACACTCACTGCCGCAGCTGCGACGATCAGCGAGAAAAAGGAAACAGTCTTTCACTTTCTTTGTAAATGCCCTGCTCTTGCTAGAATGAGAGTACAATCATTTGGAGTGGCATTTTTTGACAACCTCAATGAACTTTCAAAACTGATCCCATGCCAAATTTATGGATTTCGTATTTCCAGAAAAAAGTTCGTACAAAATTCTGTTAATTTTATTATCTTGCCCTTCAGTATCCAAAGCCCAAAAGTTCAAAAGCAAAAAGAAATTTGATGCATTTTTATTCGTTTCTTTGGAATGAAAAATACATTACACACATAATTGTATTTCCTTTTATTTATCTCACCTCATTTGTCGGGTAACACTTAACACTTTGTAGATGTCCAAGTTAATAAGTTCCAATTAGTCTTATCTTCAAAAGGCTCAATTTTGATTTGAGTTGAATGAAAATTTAAAGAAACTAGGTTATGAACAACTTATAGACGTAAGTCTCGGCAATACGTCAAATCGTCATGCACAAATACCTTGGATTTCAGTCAAACAAGTAATTTAACTTTTTTTTGGATATTAATTTGCGTGTCTCCATTACGACTCTGCAGCTATTATGCCGTTTTCCACATGAATGATATTTAATGCTTTGCACTTGCCCTGGGCACATCCCAGGCAAACAGCAGTAGGACATTTCAAATTATAAGAGCAATTACGTAGTATCTACACTTGGATGCAAAGTAATAGATATTTACTGATGGCTGGCAAGTTGCGACTTCATTTGGAACCACATTAGTCAAGTTAATGCGTGGCAGCTCGCATTTTATTGATGCATATTCTTTTTTGTTTTGCATACGTCTCCTTATATCACTTAACTTCCTGAAGCTAGGCCAGGTTTTTTTGTGGATGTTTTTTAAATCGTCAGGACTCGTTCCTGATGGGAATTTCATTTGCAAATAGATTCGCGATCGCACGCTATTATCAGATCGATTTCTCGGTCTGTTGGTCAGTGTGTTTTTCTTCTCATAATAAAAGTATTGAGATCGAAAGTGAGGAATGAGGATGGATGCAGGGGTTCATCTGTGTAAAGATTATGTGAGCATTTGATTGCAATAAAATGCAGGTATGATTTAATAGTTAACTACTTTCACCTCGTTAAAGGATCTCGTTTAAAATGGATGCATATGCATTTGCATGGGCAAACTAAAACTTGAATTTGGGGACAGTGGTGTTGTGGTTTTCATAATTTTATGTAGGTTGGTCTTTAGTATTTGATCAAGTCGGCTACATAAAGCGCTTAAGACTTATATATGTTCAAAGGAAATATGGTGTTATTCAAAGACAAACAATTTCATAATTTCTAGACGTTAAACACTTCGATTACACAAATGTGTTGGATAACTTTGGAATTTATTTGGTATACAAATATTTAAATGTGGGAGATTGTAAAATTACTTCCTATATTTCAGTTGACCACAATACTTTGGATAAGCTGAAGAATTTATTTGAAGAATTAAGAATTCAAATAGATTTTAAAAATTCAGACTAAAAAGTTTGACTTCAATATTAAAGACGTTATTTAAAGTAGATATGAACTACTTGCCGATTATACTCTACTATTAAAAGTCACAGATAAAAATATTAATTTGGCCTCATAAGCTGGTTTGGCCACTAGCTAGTTACTCATACCAAGTTGATTGGGGTCACTCTCTGTGTGTAGTCCACTAGGGGTAGACTGGATGGCTCGCTGAGCTTATTCAAAGTGTATTTTTGTTCTTTTTTCAAGGTGAGGTGGAGCAGTGCAGGGTGTTTAAAAATTAGTTTTCTCTTGCAAACAGCGAGACAAAATGCAGCAAACAGACATTTTTAAATAAAAGGCAGATTTTTTAATTTTCCTTATGAAAACCGTATGAAATTATCAATAACCTAATTTTTGTAGAATGATGGTACACCCAGGCGTATACTTAATATTTCTTTTTTGTTTTGTTTTGTTTTTGTGCCTTTTCTTCTAACTGAGTGCTAAATTTTAAATATTTTAATGTGTATCTTTTGATTATTGGTCCAAATGAATAATTAACTTTCATCAAAGATTGCACAAGCTAGGATGCGGATTCGTCGTGGGAAATCTACTCAGATCGAGAGTCATCGATTTTAGGTCAATCAGCGATTGCCTGGCTGCGATTGGCATCAAAGCTACCTTCCAAAACATCAGCCTAATATGTAAACACGCCTTTACCGATGAAGCTGAGGAGTTTAACAAGGAGAGTTTTACGACCTCCTGGACGGAGCCTATGGAGCCTGTCTGGAGTACGATGTCAAAGTCGTGCTCGGAGACTTCAATGCTAAAATTGGGAAGGAAAATATCTTTGGCGGATTAGCTCGAAAGCACAGCCTCCACAAAATGACAACAGACAACGACTTTTGACTAATTGACTTTGCTGCAGCTCTTAATACGGTGATAAGTAGCACTAGGTTCCCCAGGCGAAGGATACACACAGCAACCTGGTTATCTCCTAGTCGTCGAACCGCCAACCAAATCGACCATGTTCTAATTGGTGAAAGGCACTCATCGAACATCTTGGACGTGCGAAATTCCGAGGTGCAAATGTAGACTCTGACCACCTTCTTGCTGTGACAAAGTTCAGAGCCCGACTGTCCAACGAAAAGAAAGCGAAGACCGCCCTAAGGAAAAAATTCAACATACCATTCCTTAGCACACCTGAGAAAGCCAGAAACTACAATGAGCAATTAACTGGGAAACTCTCTGCCGTACTCCCACCCACAGGCGTTAACAACCAGTGGAACTTGTATCGTGACATCATTAAGGAGACTGCCGAGACCACCATAGGCTATCAACCACCCAAGAAAAAAGAACCCGTAGTATGATGAGGAATGCGCGGTATTGAAGCAGGAGACCGAAAATGCACGAATGCAAATGCTGCAATGGAAAAAAAGAGCAGCAAGAGAGAAGTACCGTGAAAAGAGAAAGAAGGAGAAAAAACCCTGCGTAAAAAGAAAAAAGCATCCGCAGCCTCTCAGCTCAGGTATCTCGAGGAGTCTAGCACCGCCACCAACACCCGCTGGTTCTACAAAACAGCCAAGAAACTGACATGTGGATATAAAACCGGCACGCAAGCTCTTCGAAACAGCGAAGGGAATTGTAGACGAGTTAAGCAGCATTTCCAGAGAACAGAGAAGCATGAGACCAATCAATGAATATCCAGTTCCAGCGGCCAGTACTGAAGAGATCAAGAAAGCCATCCACAAGCTTAAGAACAACAAATCCGCTGGCTCGGATGGCATACCTGTGGAACTTTTCAAGTATGGAGGAGATGTCCTGGTAGGGTGTATGCACCAGCTCATCAACCAAGTGTGAGAGCAGGAAAGTATGCCCGATGACCGGTCAATTGGCAATGCCCAATCTAAAAAAAAGCGATCCTATGTCCTGCAAAAACTACTGAGGTGTATTCCTGCTTAATGTTGCAAAGAAGTTCCTATTCAACGTACTATGTGAGGGTCTTAAAATTTCCTGCAACACTATGATCGGCACGTACCAGTGTATCTTTAGGCCACGCAGGTCAACTATAGACCAAAACCTGGAAAAGACCAACGAATTCCAAGTCAAGACCCACCATGTTTTCAAAGCCGCATATAATAGCCTAAGTTGCCATGAGCTTCTATTAGCGATGTTGGAACTCGGGATCCCGAAAAAAAAATGATCCAGCTATGCCGTATGACGTTACAAAGTACGCGGTGCAACGTGCAAATGGATAACAGCTCATCCGAGCTATTACAGACATGTACAGGGCTCAGACAAGGAGATGTGCTATCATGTGACTTCTTCAACCTAGTCCTGGAGCAGAAGTTCGCAAGAGTGGTGTTAACCTGGAAGGCACTATCTTCAACACGTCTTCGCAACTGCTTGGCCATGCGGACGACATCGACATCATCGGCCACTCCAAGCGAGCTGTACTAGAAGCATTCACAGCTATTGATGAACAGGCGAAACGCGTTGGTCTTGAAGTGAATGAGGACAAAACAAAGTATATGCTATCAACAAACAAAGCTTCATCTGTCCATCGCCTAGGACAAAACGTCACTGTTGTTGCAGTAATTTCGAGGTAGTCAAGGAGTTCATCTACCTTGGAACAAACATCAAACCCACGAATGACACCTTAGTGGAAATCCGACTAAGAATTACCCTAGCAAACCGCTGCTACTTCAGTTTGGCCAAACAAATAGGTTCAAATCTCCATTTCTGAAAGACAATGTGCACGCTATATAAAACACTAATTTTACTAGTTCTACCCTACGGCGCCGAGTGCTGGACGATAAATAAAAAAGGAGAATTTATACTGGGAACTTTCAAGAGAAAAATTCTTCGGCGCCGGATATTTGGTCCAATATGTGAGGAGGGCGAATGGAGGAGAAGATTCAATCGTGAATTTTTCGACCTGTACCAAGATCTATATATATTTCAAAGAGCCAAAACTTGTTCACTTCACTAGCTCGGCCACATCGAGCAAATGGACAGCAGCGCTCCAGCCAAAAAAATCTTTGAATCCTAGCCCCCAGGTTCGAGACCACTAGGAAGACCGAACTTCCCATACCGCAATATCTGGGGCAGAGACCCTCCATGGATCGGAAGCAATAATGCAATAATGCGGTGAATGTTGTCTTCTAAGTGATCAATCGTTTCGGGCTTATCGGCGTAGACTAGCGATTTCACATATCTCTACAGAATAAAGTCAAGCGGCGTTAAACCGCACAATCTTGGAGGGAGGCCGTGAAACTACGCGGTTACCAAACGTTTCCTTCAGTAAATCAATTGTGGCACGAGCTGTGTAACATGTTGCACCGTCTTGATTGAAACCACAGCTAATGCACAACATGGTTGTTCAATTGATGAACGAAAAAGTCAGTTATCATGGCTCTATAGTGGTCACCATTGCTTTAAAATAGATTTGTATGGCCTTTAGTCCAACAAATTGGCGTTTCATCCGGCTTGCTTACTTGAACTCATCAGTGACGTAGTCAGGGACTTGTCATACGCAATAAATTTGTTTTAAGTTCTGTTAATTTTACATCAATTCTGTGACAAAAATCCACTGTTAACTATATCCAACAAGATTAGAATTCCTAATTATTAAGGTGGGCATTTTTTTTCTCGGGGCCAGGCATAGTTTCTATAGATGGTTTTTTTTATAATACAAATTCTATATACTATTGAAATAAGTCAGCCAAGTAGAAGACTTAGCATTAAGTATTGGACTTGTTGAATTATTGATTCAAAATAGCTTTTTATGGTCTCTAGTCCTAAAAAAAATGTCCAGCTTAATAATTAGGAATTTCTTCTTAAAAAAAATAAATGTTTGATTGAGTGGCACGAGCTTGCTCTTGTGGTGCAAAACTATACGTATAATGTGCCCAACCATCGAATATATGAAGGGTACAGTTTCAAAACTCTTCTATTCTACAATTTTTCTTTAAATGAGTTAAGTATGAAGAAGTGTTCTATAGAAGGTCCTTCATCGACGTAACAAGCTTAGATTTAAAAAAAAAAATGTATTTCCTATACTTTTTGGTACTTTAGTAGTGGTGTTTTATTTAAAACTACACTTTTCCTTTTAGTCGTTCAATTCACAACTCAATTATTCCCATATAAATCAAATTCCGCACCAAAACTCTTCTATTTCTTTGAAAAAACAAAGTATTTGTTTTAAGATCTCGTGTATTCCAATGACATTAAAAAATGTGGACATTTGGGTTTTTTTAAGAATTGAAATAATTTTCTTTGATTTTAAAATTTTCCTATTCTTATAATTTTGAATCAAAACTAATCTATTCCCATACAATTCAAATCGTAATTTTCAAAACATTTCATTTCCGAATCAAATTGATTTTTGTAATTTCATTCAAACCACACAAAAGTTATAAAAGTTTATCCTAAACTTATATTTAGCGTTAAAACTAATTGCTAAAATCATTTTAGCTAGCTTCTTTCGTTTTACTCAAAATTCCTAAATTTGGAAAAGAAGACTTTTAAAACAATACCCCTCATCATATAATTAAACGGCTAACAGGAATTTTTTGGTACAATTTACGCGGTCTACAAAAGCCGAAGGCGTATAAATTATATATCGTTGGAACGGTTTTTTTGCACAGGAGGGCAGAATGAAAATATTTATTAAATAACTAAACCACAAAAACTAAAAAACAATAAAATAAAACTGCGTAATAAATGCGAGCTAGAGCGAGACGGAGCAAGGAGCAATTATTTGTTTTTATTTGTCGTAACTCAAATTTGACGTTTCGATTTTGTCCACCCACCAACCAACCAATTTCCCAGCACTGATTGGAAAGATAACTGGAATGTCTGACGGCTGCGTTCAGTGCTGCAGAAAATAATAATAAGATCGGATTCAATCCGGATCGAAATTTCGACCCAGGTATATGACAACGAGGTGGATTGGACCGAGTAATGCAGATTCAATCCGATCCAGATCTACATGGACCAAAATCCTCAAACAATTCGTATTCAGTTCTCAATGTAAACAAGGTATCAGTTTTCTCTACGCCAGTGACAGCTTTTATTGACAAATAATATTAGGACGTACTAGTATAAAGTATTACGCAATTATTGCCTTCCTATTATTATACTCATAGTAACGGAAAATATTGGGAGTGGATTTATAACCGAAATGAGTGTTTACAGGTGCATGTATCGTGATAAGAAATACCAACGTCTGGCAGGTTTCTTTTCAGCTTTTAGGAGGCATGGGAGTTTAAAACCTGCTCGGTTTCCTATCTCTATGTTCTCTATGTTCTACTTCAATTCACTTTTAAAAATAGGAAATAGTTATGCCCTGTATTTTTTCCGAAGCAAAAAGACTTTTATTTTGATGATACGATCAATAGGAGCCATGGTTTTAGACTTTTAAGCAAACCTTATCGAATTATTTTGGATTAAAATTACCTGGGGAAATAATATAACCCCAACTATGCATCAAAAACATATTTTTTCAAAACTTTAGATTCGAATATCCCAAGAACGTGACGGGCTATATCAGTTCTGAGGCCAGATTAAAATTGAGTGAATCAAAGATCATCAGAAAATCTACTTAAGTACATTTTAGAGAAAAAAATTCAAATTTTGTCCACGAAGTATTTAATTAGTGTTTTCTAGTGAATTTTTAAAAACAGTGAAAATACGTCAATTTTCGCTTGAGTCCAAATGGAAAAAATCTTAAATAGAGATTCGTTGAAAATTGTGTATACTTTCAGTTGAATTTCGATGTAATTTACGAGTGATTTATAGTTTTTGATCCATAAGTGAGAAACTTCCAAGGAATGCATTTTAGTCGCAAGCTTCAGATTTGACCCCTAGGACAAAAAGCAGGACTAAAATCAGAACTATCCCACAATTTGTTTGCTAGGAGCTCCTTAGAACCAATTTGTGCTCAAGTAGGCTTTTGAAAACAAGAATTTGGAAAGCAGAATTTTAAAAAGATAAATTTGCTAAAAGAATTTAGATGAAAGTTTTCAAGAAAATAAAAAAGAGGTAAGACCCCAATTTGCCCTTTTTACCCTCCTAACAAAAAAATTCGTATGTGAAATTAACAATATTTTTTCAAGTCATGCTCAAGACATCCATATAAAAGTTTCCCCAAAAAATCAGTTTTGCAAGACTTTTCTAGTTTTAATGAGTATAAAACATAGAAAAAGTACCTACGACTTAAACAAGAAGTTCCATCATATTAATTCCTAAAGGCTTTTCGGGGTTGCGTTTTTGGGCGCTTCAAAGGCGTATAGGTACTTAAATTAAATACTTGTGCTGATTTCCTTGTTATTTATAAATAAATTTCATAAAAAAATATTCAGAATGGCTCCTAATGGCTTTTGAAACTTGACTTAGTTATTTTAAGGAATGTAAAATTTTTTTTAACTATGCCTTGATCTTATCTCTATAAAAAAAATCTCTTAACAATATCAAATTTTACATAGATTGTTGAAAGTGTATTAATCCTAGGTGTGTTTTTGAAAATTTACAAACACGTCACTATCACGTACCAAGCTATGCCTGAGGAAATTCGTACTTTCTGGTTTCATTGACTGTCATGGTGCCTTGCAAATCTTAGCTCAAACTAATACAATAGCATTTTTTTTAAACAAAGAAAAGTCAACCATCATTATTTTTGCCGTGATCACTGGTGAAAAATAAAGTGACGTTCATGAGTAAAATGTTTGAAACGTGTTTTATTATTTTTTTAAATACATTCATTGATTTAAGAACAATATACAAATAATGTTAATTAGAAACCGTCATTTAAATTTATACATAATCTAGCCAGGTTTTGGAAGCGGGCTTTTAAGTGGTAAATTTTCTGATTCATTCCAATAAGGTAGCCATACAAATTTTGCTAATTTTTTAAATTATTTAAAATGGCAAGTGATCTCTATACAAAGTGATAGTGAATAAATTCTTGAAAAAAACTCTAGTGAAATATCAATCCATCACTTAATTAGATTTTTGCAAATTGAAGTCAATTTTACCGTGCCAGCATTTCAGCTAACTCCCCCTTTTATTGAAATGCATTACACACTCGTAAAAGCAATAAACCATTGAAAAGGCATGCGGACATAGAAGTCCAAATAATTCTTCAACAGTCACTGTATACAAGTACAAAATTGTATTAAATTACACTGTAAACAACCGGTGGCTTTGTTCGATGGATCATTTTTTTCTGATTAACGCCTCTTACTTTAAGAATGTTTTTTTAAAAGTAATATCCGCATTTTATTAATTTGACTGTGCCTATAATTTAACACCTTATGAGAAGAGCTAAGAGGAGAAATGCCCTACATACGGAACAATACTGTGTAATAAATATTTGTTAAAGATTTTTTTTCTGTGTATTTGGTTGACTAAATTATTTGAAATTCTTCTTCTTAAGTGTTTTTGTAATGTAAAATGATTGTTATATCAGCAATTTTATCATCCAAATTATCGAAGATTTTGTAATTTCACAGCACAAAAGTTCTACTTAAAGTCCAACAGTTCACAAGTTTTTAGGAACATAACGGGCTCAGAACCATAAATTCAATCCGTTTTCAAAGAGATTTAGTCAAGAAAAATAACAGGTTTTAGTGAAAATTCAACTTGAAATAGATCTTTAGGGAAAAAAGTTACTTTTTTTAATTTGTTTCCATATGAAGGTCCAGGAGCAAACGGCTTTAGTCCACTTTTTCATAAAAAAAAACTAAACTAATGATGACATTCTACAGATTTTATATATGTATATAGCTTTTAAAAACAGTTTTAGTTGTTCAAAAAATTAAACACGAAGAGATATTAAGAAAAAACTTGATCCTAGACCTAGTGACTTGTCAAGTAAATAATAAAAAGAAACATCAATATTCAATTTTTTTTTATTTGTTAGTTTCATTTATTTTTCTTTGATTTAAGCATTATTTTAGTAATAAATTTACAACTTAATTTTTATCGGAATCAACTTATATAAGTGGACTTAAGACGTTTTCCCCCTGAACCTTTCATATGTATATAAATTACTTTCTTAGTGTTGAACTAAAAGATAACATTGTTAACATATTATTCAGCTTCAAAAGGTGACATTTTTACTCGCGATGTTTTGGTTTTAGATCAAAAAGTGATAAATTAAAAATGTTGTATTAAATTTTTCCAATGCTTAAGTGATTAGCATAATTAAAAAAAACTAGTTAAATTTAATGAGAGTCAAGTTGACGAATCAAAAAACGAAAAGGCGAATAATTTGCCGTTAATTAATCGGTAAAAGCATCACCGGGAAAAGGGGTACAAACTGTTAATTCCGACTGGTCTTTAATTAGTTGTGACAGTTTCGAATTTTAAAGTGCAATGCTTTCTACGTTTTTTGAAATCTTTATTAATTTATGTGACAATTTTATCATTGTCTTGCAATGTATTTGGTTTCTGTTTCTTAGTTCATATGAAGTAACATTTGAAAAGGGTTTAAAATTGATTATATTGCGCTTTCACTGGGTCAAATGAAGTTTCGTTGAAAAAATACATAGAAAAAAAACTTACTAAAGACAAATTAATAAGTAATAAAATGTTATGTTCTCAAAATTTCTACCACTTTTTGAAAAAAATAGAAAAAACATCGCACAACAAAAAAATAATTCTGTCAAAAATAATTAAAGGCAAATTATTGAGTCATAAAATGCAATCTCCTCGAAGTTTTTACCACTTAAAAAAAAAAACATAGAAAACATAGATCAACAAATTTGAAACGGTCAAAACTTAGCCATCAACTATTCGATTCAAACAGATTTAATCAATTTCTAGGGTTTTCTATGCTAACATGATGTCAAGTTAACAAAGAATCCAAAAAACGTAGAAAACATTGGATGATAAGTTCAAAATTGTCACAACTAATTCGAGACAAGTAAACGACAAATTATCTAACTATAGACCTTTCGGAACTAGCAGTTTTTACCTCTTTTTTAGGTGATGCTTTGCTAACTTGATATCAAATAAGCAATGCACCAAAAACAACATAGAAAACATTGCGCGATTAAATTTAATTTTTCACAACTAATTAAAGACCCACTAAAGACAAATTACTAAGCTATAAAACATTTAGTATAAGAAGTTTTACCACTTTTTGAGATTTGTAAAGTTAGCAAAGCAAAAAAAAAACATAGAAAACATTAAATGACAATTTCGAAATAGTCACAACAACTTAACGACTTATTGATGGCAAATTATCAATCTATTATTTTTTCGATTCGTCAAAAAGATGCTTTGCCAACTTGACACTAATCTTAATTTTGATTTTGTCATTTTCTGAAAAAAAAAAAAAAAATAAAAAGTTAAAATGTCACCTTTTCTTCCTAAGCTCCTCAGTTTTAAAATATTAATTCTTCACTTCTGTTCAAGTGGAGTGACTGAATTTATAATTCAAGTTAAAATTCAAAGGAGCTCAACTTCATTTGTCCTCAGTTTTATTCAATTTGAACTGGTTTCTTAGAAATAAAATAAAATTTTGAGTCCCACAAACCATGGATATAAAATTGAGGCCACTTTACATGATAATAGAAGTCATATATGCCCTATCATTATATTTTCTGTATGATCTCTTATATGAGCTGTCACTTCAAGTCAAGTCATACGGTTATCATTTTGTATGTCCTTACTTCGCATTTTATTTTCTCTATGGTTATCTGTCAAAACTAAAATAAAAGAAAAAGTCATAAGTAAATAAATTTTTGTTGAGCGAAATTACTTTTTTTGAATTATCCATTGTTGTTTTCATTCAAAATTATAATTTTTTAAAGAAATGTTTGTATTTTCAATACTCTGAATTTAACTTCTCAAATGGAATAAGCTGAAGTTCTAATGTCAAAAAAGTCATATGCTTTTTGCTTTTGAGAAGTCATGTGAGATCTTTGAGTGTGTTCAGACGATATGGTTTGATTTGTTCGACATTTCATATGAGAAGTCATGTGACTTCTGACTGATGAGGCCTTTAGAAGTAAATGAGTCTAGCAATACAGAAAGGTAGACACGGCCACATTGTACAATTTCACCGAGCGTGCAACCTTACAACGTTGCCAGAAAAACATTTATTAGTCTTCTTGATGAAGCTGCGTCCACACAATGCCGATCAACATTGTTGGCTAACATTGTCGATCAACATGCCAGTGTGTACGCCTAAAGTGTTGACTTGACGTGTTGTCTGTCATTTCTGTTTAACTATTTCTACATTTTTATTTTAATAATTAGTTTACATTGTTTTGCATAAAGAGTCGTTATAAATGAAATGACCTATGAAATAAAATGGACAGCTTGCAAGTGTGTAGAAATTCACTCTAATACTCAATGATTATTGTTATGTTGAACAACTTTGTTGTTTGCTATCCACTTGAATCGGGTTGCAATCTGGTCAGCAAATGTTGATTAGCATTGTCGATCAGCACGTAGCAGTTACTCAATAATGTTGATCAACGATGTTGATCTACACAATTCAAGGACGCAGGTTAATGTATTTACACCGTCCTGTTGATACCACATATTTGATGGATTGTTTTGAACACTTCCTTGACCCTCTTTCTTCGAAATCATTCACTACATGATAAATAGGGCGTTTACCAAAGAAAAAATTTCAATGAATTTATTGAGTAATGTTCAGGACAACTATACCTAAAAACCTCAATTAAACTATCCAGCTCAAGAACAAGACCGAAAAATTTCCTATATTAATAGAACAGCCCATTTATACGGTTAATTGAACCCCGCTTAATTGATTTTGAAAAAATGCAGCTACCAAACTAAACACAATGAAGATTTTCAGCTAATTGAACGGCCCTAAATAACAAATCAATATAAGTCTAAGAAAATTGTTTCGACTTGGAAGCACTTAACTTGACAGACTGTTCACTGGTACAAGAAATATGACAGTTCCCAATAATCTGCGTTTTTCATTTGATATTTCAATATTAGCCACCGGTGGCACTGCATCCCGTTCGGTTATTTTTAGTGACAGTAATTAAAACATAAATAAATCAAAATTAGTAGAAAAAAGTACACAAGTCTAAAGCGGTGCTTACGTTATCCAAAATGCTTTACATAATGCGCATAGTTTGATTATTCGAACGAAAGAAGTAAAAATTTTAAAACTTGTTCCATTTTCATCACGCGATGTTGTCGAGCATGCTGATCCATGTAAACACCCCCTTACAATCAAAAAAAAATCTAGAAATCGTAACTACATATTATGTCTGCTTATGTATACTTATAAAGTCATCGAATTTAATTTTTGTATGAGTTTTGGCCGAACCTTGGGCTAAATCATTGTATATATATATTTTTATTAAAAATATATATACAATGGTTTGTAGGAACAAACTCAACCGCAAAATTTCAAAAATTAACGATTCATTCGAAATCTAGTATTGTTTTCCTATTCTTCAATAGATGGCAGAACATTTCACAGTTTGAGAAGTTTAATATAAAATCACTGAATGAGGTTATTATCTTTGCTAAAATGGTACACTTCAAAGTATTTTCTTAAATGGTACACTTCGAAGTAACACAATGAGTTGAAAAAAAATTAATAATTCGTGCGAGTGGGAAAAAAATACTCGTAGAAACGAGATGTCTAAAGCTGAGTATACAGTGTTTTTGTGAATAAAATTAACTTGGTGTTTTGAATAAAATGTTTGTCAAAGAAAAAATGTATATGGTGAAAACGATTTTTTTTCTAACGTCAGCTTACATTTTGGAAAAAAAAAAATGGAATGAGACAGTTGTATGCAAAAGAAAACTCACAACGCCAAACGCAAATTCGTGGTGAATATAAGATTTGTGTTTTTTGGGTAGTTTACAGTTCTATGAAAAAATTTAAAAGTAAAACATTTATCTTTGCCCAAAAATTAGTCCCTTTAGAAAGATATATTTTCACAACTTGAAAAAGAAACAAAGTTTTGATATAATTTATACAATTAAATTAACCATCAAAATAGATTATTAAAAAAACAAAATGTAAAAAATATATATTTTTTTTACTTATTTGCCTATAACTTTCTTACCAGCAGAATCTGGCGAGCACTTTCAACCAACAATGTCTTCTGGCATTTCTTGTCCATATATTCTTAAAGGCTTTCATCATTCAAAACCCGGCTTTGTAAAGGAAAGTTTGACAATTATTTGAAATTTTTGAAAATATAAATTAATAACTTTTAACTCGTCTGGCAAGCACTTTCCACCGAAAAACTCGTTCGACACTTTTTTTCATGTTCAAGAAGATATGAGCTAACATTATGTTCGAAACGGCTCTGTGGTTTTGGCAATTGTTTTAAAATTTTGAAAAAAAAAATTAAGTGAGAAAATTTTTAAATTTTTAACTGGTCACTGGATCTGGAACTCGAATGAATCATGCACCAAGTTTCTAGCAAACTCTCAAAATAGCAAAAAATGACTTTTATTTAACTTTAAAAACTTAAAAATGTTTTTTCTAGAAGATTTTACCACTTCTCGAAAAAAACATAGAAAACGTAGTACGACAAATTCAAAATTGTAAAAACTTACTTACGACTAATTTATCATGAACTGCTAAGTCATTAATCATTCAGTATAAACAGTTTTTACCACTTTTTGGTAGTGATATGTAAACTTGATGTGAAGTTAACAAAATGTGCAAATAACGTAGAAAACACTGCACGACAAATTCGATATTGTCACAACTAATCAAACAACTTGTTAACGACAAATTATTAAGCAATAAACCATTCGGTTTAAGCAGTTTTTACCCCTTTTTTATGTGATACTTTGCTTAAATTGATATTAAGCTAGCAGAGGACGCAAAAGAGCATAGAAAACATAGCGCGATTAGATTACATTTTTCACAACTAATTAAAGACTAACTAACGGTAAATTATGTAGCCATAAGACATTAAGCATAAGAAGATTTTACCGCTTTTCGAGATTTGTCAAGTTAGCAAAGCACCCAAAAAACATAGAAAACATTGAACGACTAATTCAATGTCACAGCTAATTAACGACTTATTAACGGCCAACTATCCATCTACCCATTTTTCGATTTTTCAAAGTTTCTTTGCTAACTTGATACTCATAGAAAACAAATAATCCAAAAACACAGAAAACACGAATGATAAATTGATTTTTTCACGACTAAATAACGACTAATTAACGGCAGATTATTAAGTACTAAAATATTAAATTTAAGAAGATTTTACCACTTTTCAAAAAAAAAAACATAGAAAACCGAACAACAAATTTGAAATTGTCACAACTAATTAACGACAAACTATGCACCTATCCATTTTTCGATCCGTGAAAGTTGCTTTGCTTCATGTTTCATGTTGCCCCATGCAACCCCCCCCTGAAACTCCCCTGCAACCCTCGTGTATCCCCCTGGCTTGAGCTCACTATAGGATTTGGGATGGGTGCGCTTTGGATTTATTCCATATATTCAACAATTTTACTATATGTTTATCCTTTCCTTTTCTTTCTTATAAGCCAAAAGTCTGAAAGAGCAAATACTCACCTTTTTCAATATATTGAAGCCAATTTGTTGAAATCTCGTCCACCTTCATTCACATTGGATTTTGAGCGAGCATTGGGGAAGAGCTTGACGAATGTGCACAAAAGTTTTTTTGTAAATGCTTTTGACCCTATAACAATGAATTCATTAATTTTCCTGTGCGATTTTTACTTGCAACATACGAGTAGGTTCGATATAATCTCGAGATAACAATCAAACATGACATTACGATGATAGAGAACACGAAAAAAGTGGGTGGTACAATTCTGTCTGTCTGTCTGTCTGCCTGTCCGTATATTGACCTACAGCCTTAACTACTGAAGCAATTTTCTTCAAATTTTTAACTTAAGGTTTTTTTTCTATTTGTAACTCTTCAGAGGGTTTTTGTTTAAGCACCAAAAATGACGGTACTTGCCCTACAACCGTAAATGAAAAACTTATTTATCTCAAAAACGGCTCTAACGATTTTGATTAAAAAGAATTAGTATATTACTGTAGGTAAGGTGTACTTTTTGATAAGAAACATCTTTACTAACGGCACCTGCCATATAAGGTTTTTTTTTTTAATTTTCGATTTTCTCATTAACGGCTCAAACGATTTCAATCAAAATTTTTAAGAGAAAGATCTTTTAAAATGTCAATAATATTGCATATCAAAATTTAAAAAAAAAAAAATTAATTGTGGATGTTTAAAATAATATTATTTTTTTTTTTGAAAATTAAATATTTCAAAAATGAGTTGATGAATTTTTTTGAAACTAGGTTTGAAAATGTATATTAATACACACTCAATATTGGCATGCCAAAGCTTTTTTTTAAATGTTATTAAAATTTTATATATAAAAAATTAATTTTTTAGAAAAGCGCTCCAAAGATTTAAATTTTTTTTTTCAAATATTTATATTTTTTCAAGTATTCAAATGGCATACTTGTTTTTGAGCTCTAAATTTTTTAACTGGTTGCTTATGAAATTAAAAGAATGATTAAAAGAATGATTTAAATATTATTTTTATATTTTTTTATAATTACTTTCATATTTTAAGAGTTCTTAATTCCAAGCAACTTGAACATATGAGCAAGTACGAGCTATCCAGTCATGCATTTTATTTCATATGTTATATGTATGTGCAATTTATATATGTATGTACGAGTACTTTACGTGTAAAAACTATAGAAAATTAACCTGGATCTAGTGGGCACAAGGTGATCATTTTATTTTCACTTTTATTTTTTTTTCGTATTGTATCAGAACAGAAATAATTATAAATTTGTAACCATACCTTTCAATTAAAATTTTCTTCGATCTTATCAGAAACTGTCAAATGCATAAGTCTTCAATACACTATAGAGCTCATCTAATATTAAGTTAATTTACTTTGAAGCATCCTTGAAAATATCCTTTCCATTTTCCCAGGAGCACTTTATCCCAAAGCAAAGATATACACGTACCTACTCAGAATCTAGATTGTGTCCGTGTCCACCCACATAACAATCACATCCTAAAAAAGAGGAATGTGATGGTGTGTCGGTGTTGAAGAAAGAACTTAGCAGCGGATACTTTAGCAAAATCTTCACAATTTCTTTGATTGTTTTAATTTCCGGCAACTCAGCCGGAAAAACCAAAAAAGAAGTCAAATCAAGGCCTTGAGGGAGAGCGCACTCGTCGAAAATGTTCATTTTTCTTTTGTATAGTAAACACAAGGATAAACGTATATAAACGCTATGAGCGATTTCCCAAAGAAACAATTGCTCAGTGCTTTTAACAGAGATCCAGATCGGGATACAACAACTATACAAGAAAACGACACTGACTCTACATCTACACAGAGGTTTGACTTCTTTCGAGTAGAGATAGAGGATGATGGTGGTAACTGGTGAGTGGTGAATATAGTAGAGGTCGTTCGGGCTTGACTGCATCCCGATTGTGAAGCCATGAGGAGGAAACTTTTTTAACCTTTGCGTTGTCTTTTTGAACTTAACAAAATACAAAAGAAAGCTGAAGGCATCGGTGAAAAATGGTGACGGCATAAACATGAAGAAAAAGAAAAAGACAGACAGAGAGACAGAGACAGTGAGAGAGAGAGTAAAAAAGCCAAACCAACTTACAAAAAAAAAGGGAAAAAGTGACAAAGACGAAAACTTCCTTTTCAGGGATAACGAATTGTATTTATGTGAAACATGGCGTGAAATTGTGTTTTGGTTCTTGAATCCTTTTTGTTTCTTTTTGAATTCTTGGTATTCAGACGACAAACATGATAATAGTCCTAACCACAGATATAGATGATGGCAATGGTGATGGAGGTCGGTCGTAGTCGTTTCATTTAGAAATTGTAGTATTTGTATTTGTTGGGACAGTTTTGTATTCAACGAACGTCACAAGCAGACATTTTTCTTTTAAGAGTATTTTAGTAGAGAAAAGAGGGAAGAGACATTTCCAAAAATGTTTCAGATTATGTTAATTTTGAAATGAGAAAAAAGCCAAAAGATAAAAGCAAGTTTTCCTTTTTGAAATATGCTTGCACTAAAGGGGTTTTAACTACCCTTAAAATTAATGGACACGTTGCAAGCGTTAGGAAACTAGAAAGGGATTTGAAAGTAACTATAAGCGATGAACATCGGTTTTTAAAGTTCTGAATATGTAGGTAAACGGAAAAAATAATAGAGTTCGGTAAGGTATTCCACATTCGTGTAGTACCTACGGCTAAAAATAGAATCTTTATATTTGATAGTAGGTACTTCTGAAATTTGGCTCAACAAAAACTTATGTGTATTCCTAAAGGTGAGAATATTCCGATGGAATTGACAGTGTTGCAGTTAAGTTTTCTTCCTACCAGCACCCTATACATGGAAACTTGATAATAGCAATAGCATATATAAATTCCGCCTTAAGGGCAGCGGACAACATTAAGGGCGATATTCACCGAACGCTCATAACTTAAAAGCTTCATAAACCTATTCATGAAGCAATAAAAGTGAATATTTAAGAGCGCTCATAAAATTTATGAGAGGTCCTGACCACTCATAAAGTTATGAGCACTCTTTCCGAAAATTTATTCAAAACCCTACGAAGTAACCCTTCAAGCAACTTCACTGATCCATTTTATCGTTACTTCTTGGATCCATACAAAAATGAGTATCGCACGCACACATACTATAATTCTTTTTGTCTTCAGAGATTTTATTTTTTTCCCCACTTATTTTATAAGTTTATTTTTGTAGGTTACGCGGTGAAGATCATTGCTGGTTTAAGTCCGTGAAAACCTAAAAAAAAACGTTAGTAATACAAATCCTTCAGCTTCACTCCCCTTCAATCAAAGGAGTTCGTTTTGGGTCTGGAAATGAAGTAAACAACGTATGAACGACACACCTTGCGAAACTAAAAAGGATTAACAAAACAAAAATGAAAACAAATAAATGAAAATAAAATCACTTTAGTAACAGAGAATTTGTGTAAATGTGCGTTCAACACTCATTTTTGTAAGGATCATAAAAGTGCCAACATAGTTGACCCAATCTGAAAACAGTTTGATTTCTCAGTTTGGGTATGCCTGGTGAAGAGAGAGTTGTTCTCATTTTCGGACTTCGAAAAAGAGCTATGAGTGGTTGGTGAATAGCAGCAAATATTATTTGAGCTATGAGCTTCATAAACTTAAGAGCCGTTTATGAGTGCTTGATGAATACCGCCCTAAGTTTTTGATTCATTAAATTCCTTGTGTTTTTCAGCTCCCTACTGCACAATGCTATTAAGATTAGAATTTAATGAGCTTATTATTTGCTGGGAGTTATGGAATTCCACATCTAATATACAGGGATATGAATCTAGAAAATATATATAGAAGAGTATTGTCGTCAGCAAAGCAATTTAATGGATTAAATGTTTCAGCCTAGAAATCCTTAATGAAAAAGAGAAAAAGATTTTGAGATAAAATGCTAAACGGAGCCCTGGGGCACTCCCGCATTAATTAAATGAATAATCAAAAATATTGCCATTCAATATAACGTATTGAATGGTCTTAAATGTATTTTTCTAATCCAACAAAGAAGAGCTTGATCAATATTAAGTGCTCACATTTTTGATAAGAAAGATTGGTGAAAAGCTCAATCAAACATTTTTTGAAATTTCAACATTTATTGGTAAAATAACTTGCACATTTGTTTCGCTTTAAAAAAATTTGTTGATTCAATATTTAAAAAAAATCAAGATATTCGAGAAAAACCATTTTTGTTTTCAAAAATTTTCGGCAACTTGTTTTTTATTAAAAAAAAAAAACTATAAGTTGATATATTTTAATATTTTTACCAATTTTTTATCACGTTAATATGCGTGAAGTACTCGAAATCGCTAGCATGATTTGTTCTTGAGATATTCAAGACTAAAGAGACTTGACAAATTACTATTGAAAAAAACCGCTAACTGAATTTTTTTGAAAGTCCTTTTTACCCGTATTGAAACTTTTATCTATAAAATAAAATTTATTTGAAGTCAAAATCTTAATTCGTTCTTGAGTTATGGTGAACGAAAAAAGTGAAGGAACATACGAACGTACGTACCTACACAGAAATCTCTCCAAAAATGATGGAATCCGATTCTAGAAGAGCTCGAAACGTGAAGATATGTCAACATTTTCGATTCGACAAATCGGACCAATTACAATAACTTGCAATGGGAAGTTAAAAATCAACTTTTGAGGAAAATTTAGTTTTAAAGCTCCGATATTGCCTTGCCTTAAAAATGTTTAATTTGTTTTGTTGACTTCTCTAAAATAAAATACAAACTGAACTACAACTGAAACTGAACACAAAAAGAATGAAGTTAGGGCTAACAATATAAATATGTATTGCTAGCCCTAACCTAAATCTTTTTGTGTTCAGTTTCCTTTTGAGGGTTGGGAAAACAACATGTTAAAATTAAAGTTGCATAATCTCAGTCTTTTTTTGTCGAATTTCCCTAGAGCTGAAAAAAACATTGCCATTGTTTGTCATTGTATTTAAATGATAATTATGTCTAAATATATCAATATTTTATGAGCCGAAAAATTATCTGACAAGTGCGACAAAAATTTTTTAGAAATGTCACCTGTCAATTTTTATGAATGATGGCAGGAAATGAATTACTGATTTGGGATCAGAGCCCAAAAGTATGTCTAAAAAAAAAGTAAACAGATTTTTATGAACCGAAAATTGGACAATTATCGCATATATCTATTCTGGCAATTATTTTTGAGGCAGAAGTTTCACAATTGATGTCATTTTACAAATTGTCACCTGTCACTTGTCGCAACTGTCATTATAAAACAGGATCTGTAATCGGTATCGGTATCGGTATCGGTATCGGTATCGGTATCGGTATCGGTATCGGTATCGGTATCGGTATCGGTATCGGTATCGGTATCGGTATCGGTATCGGTATCGGTATCGGTATCGGTATCGGTATCGGTATCGGTATCGGTATCGGTATCGGTATCGGTATCGGTATCGGTATCGGTATCGGTATATATAATATTTTGAACACCATATACATACATACATACATACTTTTATTCCTGGATTCGGAGGATATTTTGATTGTAATATTTTTTTTGCAAAATGGGTTAAAGTATGAAAATGTCACTCTCATGTCAAGCAAAAACTTGTCACTACATCGGCAATTCAAAATTTTTACATGTAATATTTTGCATTTATAAAAGCAGCGTTGCCAACCACTTTTGAAGAAAAAATGCCTCACTTAAAAAAAAAATGCTTTTTTAAATAAAAAGATGCCTATTTTTCCAAAAAGAATTTAAATTATCAAACAGGAACAAAATGCATGTCATTTAAGTTTTAAAAATAGGTTAAATGTATTGAACACAGAACTTTTGCCGATCATAGCAGTTTTTATTTTGAAAAAGTGACTTTATGTGCAGAGTTCCGCTTTTTGCCCTAGATTTTTAAGAATATTTAAAATAAGAAATATGCGTTTTTGAAGAAAAAGAAGCTTTTAAGGCTCGGCTAGTGAAATAATGCCTATAAGTAATGAAAAAGCCTTTGGTTGACATCGCTGCACAAAAGTATCAATTGCTGAGAATTAGCCCCGGATCTACGATTTTTCCGAAAGAGGGGAAACAAATTTAATTTAGGGCCCCTCTTATTTTTGATACTAAATAAAAAATGGCGTACAGGTAATTGGTTGAATTTCTTGTAACCGGGAGATAAAAACTTAAAAAATAAAAATAAAATTATAATTTCTTAAGATTTAAAATGAAAACTTTATTGAGGAAGCATATTTTAGAATGGAAATTACCCCTGCTGTCTGAACGGGGGTAAATAGAACCCCTCCTAACTTCAATTTTTTTCTTGTCTAATGTACCTACATTTGTCCATTAATTTGTTTTATGAAATTTGCTTAAAATGAGAAAATAATTATAGACTAACCACCTTATTTATTAGATTTTTTAGGTTGTTGACTACTTAGACATTTTTTTAAAAGTTCTTAATAGTTGGATATATGCCTTATTTAATTATATAAAATGTCAACTTAGACAAATCTAAGACAACCGATACCATTGTCCCAGTTAGACAACTTTGGTTTATTAATAACTTTTTGGAGTTGGACGGCTGTCTAAAGTTAGACAAAGTTTATGAATACGACTGTTAATATTTTTACTTTAATTTTATTAAAATCGGTACAAATGTAAGCGTACACCTTTAACTGACTTGTACGAGATTTCTTGTAGGTATATCTGTGGTGTTTGGGAGAAACATGGCAGGTGTTTTGATTTTTTAGTTATAGCTCAGTTGTCAAAAAAAAATCTCTGTTTGTTTTTAAGCTCAGAGAACTCAGAGCGCTTAACTAGTGTTTTCTTTTTTGAATCGGAGCTAGCTTAGAGTATGCTCCATGAGCTGAAGCTCAGAATAAAAAGGCAGAGTGAATGGTGAAAATTGGTGAAAATTTTTTCTTTCATTTCAAATGGGCGCGTTCGACACTTCAATTTCAGTACAAATTTTTTAATTTTCTGGATTTTTGGTTTGACAGCTTTCAGACGAAAAATAAAAGTCAGTACTAAATTATGATGCATTAAGCGCATGGCAATCTTATGACATTTCAGTACTCAGATGTGTTTCAAAACTGTATCGGAAAGCTCTGATCGTACTTTGCTCAGAGCTAGCTCCCAAAGCTCGAGCTCTACTCTATGCTCTTCTCAGAGCTAAAAAAGTAAAACGACTGATAAATCCATTTTCCAATTAACGTCTTAACGTCCACTTTAAATCAAGCTAAGATCCTAGACGGGTGGACCAAACTTGAAACATACATATGTAATTTTACAAAGAACATTTCAAACATGGTTCTTCGGTGATTATGTTCATATATATTCCAAATTTGAAGAAAATCAATGTAGTTATAAGTACCAATCAACCAATTAAAAACAACAAAAAATACAGTCTCATACAATGAAAAAAAACTCCCAAACATTGGAATACCTATAAAAATATGTTTTAAAAAAAATGGAAAGGTAAGTCAACAAAAAAAAAAAAATAAAGTCCATTAATGAAGGTTTCATTTCAATGAAAAAACAAGACTGTAACGTCAATTTCAACACGATGAAATTAAATACACCAACAACATCCAGCGGCGTATACAGCTCCATTTCTTGGGGGGGGTCATACCAAAGCAAATACCCAATTCAGTTCTTATAAATTTATTAGTTAAAAGACTGATCCACACGGTTTCAATTTTTTTCGCTTTTTGTACTTTTTTTGGCATAAATTTCTGCTGGTCCCACAAATGTTACCATTTTTTTTTTTTTGTAATTATAAAGAGTTGGGGTCGAAATTTTAGCAAGGTCAAAATTCGTTTTGCAAAAGCTTTCTTTCGAAATTTAGTTCCTCAATATTCTCCAAATTCCGTTCACATAATTTTGACAAAATAAAGAGAAGTTTGGAAAATGTAAAAAGGGCGTAATTTTTTCTTCTTTTTTCAATTACCTTTTTAATCATCTTAAAATAAAATACAGTAGACGCTCGATATAGTGAAGTAATAAAACCAGCCTGTTCACTCTTTCGAGATTGTTTCCTTTTTCTCAGGAGTTGAAGATTTAAACGAAGCTTTCAATGGGGTTTGAAAATAAGAAACACTTACTCAGTGTCCTTAAGCAATGTTAAATTCTTTCGGGACATTTTTGTAAAAAAATATATTTTTATAAATAATTTTGTGTGTTCACTATAGTTAATTTTTTTAGATTTACTAAATTGATAGTCTACTGTATTATTATTAGCTGACAAAGCTTAAAAGTTTTTATATTAAGGGTATTCATGCAACTTCGTAAAACCGTAGATAAGTTTACAAATTTGTTAAATTTATCTTTTGGTTAATGAACTGTCAAATTTTGTATGGGAAATGATTTACACAATTTTGTTAAAGTTATCAAGGGCTTTTGTTGCGTAAAATAAACCAAACTGGTTAAACGACGTCATTGTGACTCTATCTCTAATATAATTTAATCAAATGTATAAAAAAGGTCGCTCATGCAAACTTTTAACACAATTTGTAAACTTACGATGTTGCATGAATAACCTTATAATTTTCTGTGTAAAACACAAATTTTGTAGAGCTGAGTTTTGGAAACAAAATTTTGATCCACTCCCAAATTTTAATATGATCTTGAGGTTGTGTACCAAAAATATTTCGTATGGATTTTTTGGAGATGTTAATCCTAATATTTTACTTAATATTAATATTTTTAAATACTTTTTTTAATATCTTACGTTTGAAGACAGTTTTTAGGGACAGTTTGCATTCATTTGTTTTCTTATATGATAAGGGGATAATAATGAGGGGATAATTTTCTCATTTATCAATCAAAAATTGTGGTAGTTAGAACCACTCTTTTATTGAAGACAAAAATTCTTAGCTTTCACAATTTGTTTTTATTTATGCCTGAAAATGAACATGTGAAGTATTGGCCATAGATCAAAAAATTGAATGGAGACGCAAAATGGTCTTCGAACTTTCAAAAATGTTTAAAATATGTGTTAATTTAAAATTACCTTCTCAATGGGTTTTCTCATGGTAATTGAAACATACAAAATACGCAAAATGCAAATACAAATTCTACTGCGTTAGTATTGTGTTCAATAGTCAAGTTCGCTAAAGTCACGAATTTGAATACATCATCTACGGTGCAACTGAGCAGTACAAAAATTGAGTTGATGATTATTGAAAAGGCAGAGAGCATGTTCGTAAACGTCAAAAGCTTTAGCAAGTAAATTGACTGGCGTTGATGAAAACAAATTTTCAACAAACAGGACGAATACATATTATTTGTCATGACGGTTTCTGCGTCGAAAAAACGACGATCATTTCATGAACAAATTGACTTTGATTTACCGATATTATGATCAATTCATAGTTTAGGGTATAATGTTTAAAAGCACGCTTAACTTGCGTTGGATTGTCATCAATCGAATATACGATCGATACGATCAAAAGAAAATGTATTTTAAACATAATCCAAAATTAATAGTAAGTGTTAAATTCGTGTTTAAAAGTCAGACAAGAATGTATGATTAGAGTTTTTGTTGATTTCATTCAAACATTCCAAGCAGAGCGATGTATTTTAAGTTACGTTGCGTTGGAATGAAATTAACGATAGAAAAAATATCGAACTAAAAATGTCGACAGGTTAAAAAATCAATTTATATCAACTTTTTTTCTATGTACGAGTACTATATATTGGGAGGAAATATCGAAAATTCGATCAAAGTCGATCCTTTTCTCGACTTTCTTTTTAGGCTGCTGACTTTTTGTCTAAGTTCGAAGCTAAAAATTTAATGAACTAGTAACCAAAATAAGTATTCTTACATGCAAAAAAGTCGATATAAATCGTTTTTTTTTTTGCTGGTATTTCGTACGTAACCTATACTGAAACAAGTTGGTACTGGGTTTGAGTCGGAACGGCCCTGGTGTATGGAATACGGTTTAAAGTAAAATGTCTGTTATTTTTTTTATCGAAGATGATTTCCTTGATATTTTGAACAAAATTCTCACAAAATAAGTAAGTTAAACCGATCAAAAACAATATTGAAAATACTTTGAGCATTAAAGAGGGTATATCTGCCAAAAACGTAGATCTACCAAATTGATTTTGAATCAAAAAACAAATCAATGCTGAAATGTTCTGAATGCAAAAGTAGTCAAAATGGTCTATTTAAATCTTAACCAAAAAAAAATTGATTAATTTCGACAATAAAACCCCAATAGTATTATTCGGGCAATGGCTTATAAATGTTGATAGGAAAAGAAAATAATCTTTACCAATAATGAGTAGGTTGTCTATTCCAAAGCTATAAGCAAATAATTTTTTTGAAATTATATTTTAAGATTGCAAATATTTTTTGCTTTTCTTATTATTTTTTGCGTATATCTTTTGAGTTCTCGGGGGGGGTCATGACCCCGTGACCCCCCCCTTGTATACGCCGTTGACAACATCCTCCTGGAAACAACATTTTTATAAAAAAAATAAATATATCTCATCTCAAAAAAATTCATCGCACAAAAATATTGTGAAAAAAAATTTAATCAATTGAAACCAAACAAATACAAAAAAAAAAATGAAAACAAAAAAATAAAGAAGTAGATACATTCCATTGTCTGGCCTTTGTTTTTCTATCTCATCATCATCTCCTATTCACGTCATTCAAAAACACTCGAAGGGAGGATGTTCGTTCAATAACATCCCCCGATATCCAACCAACAAGTGCGCACCCGAGAAAATTAAGCATACAACAACGTAGTAGATACTTGCTCTTGTAACGATTTCTGATAGGTTTTCACATTCAAAATCTTAAAAAATTTAAAATATGATTATTAAAATTCACTAATTAATTTTTATAGCAGCAATGAAGAAGAAGAAGAAGAAGAAGAAGAAGAAGAAGAAGAAGAAGAAGAAGAAGAAGAAGAAGAAGAAGAAGAAGAAGAAGAAGAAGAAGAAGAAGAAGAAGAAGAAGAAGAAGAAGAAGAAGAAGAAGAAGAAGAAGAAGAAGAAGAAGAAGAAGAAGAAGAAGAAGAAGAAGAAGAAGAAGAAGAAGAAGAAGAAGAAGAAGAAGAAGAAGAAGAAGAAGAAGAAGAAGAAGAAGAAGAAGAAGAAGAAGAAGAAGAAGAAGAAGAAGAAGAAGAAGAAGAAGAAGAAGAAGAAGAAGAAGAAGAAGAAGAAGAAGACTTGTATTAAAACAAATTATTTAATAGTTAGACAAGGGTTTAAAACTAAAACCGGCTTTAATCCTTGATCTGTTTGGGTAGTTAAAATCCCTTTAGTGGAAGCTCGTTACAAAAAAAAAAAACGAAGAATGTCTAAGCAATTGTGTGCCATTGCTTTTAATGACGAATCCCTTGCTCGCCTTTATGTTATCTCGTATAAATATCGCAAGTAAATATTAAAAAAAAATCTATGGGTACAAATTTTTGCCAGGGGGTACATAGGTACATTTGATATTTTTATTGAATAAGATTACATCATGGTTTCTATTGCTCATTAAATGAATTTAATCAGAGATTGTGATGTTGCAACAATTGATTGCCATAGGTAGAGGAGTATGCACAGCTCATACGAGGAACTCCCAGGATCGCCATCGATTTTCTTAACCCACTCGCTTTCAGGACTATGGAATATGAGATGTGGTTAGATAAATATCGAATGCACATTACTTGATGGTTTTGTTTGTTTTGATTGTCTCTATAGTGTGGGAATCTTTAAGAAAAGAATGAATCTCCATGGAGATTCGATAGCAGGTGAAACTCCTAATAGACTAATATTGAGTGTGATACAAGATATGGGTCCAAAAATAATATCCTCATATAGTTAACCAAACAAAACCAAAGTTGTATTGATTGATTTGTTAGGTTTTCATATATCGAATAGGGTCTCTTGCGAAATAAGGTTATTGGCTGAGCTGTCAGGTGTGACGATTAAGTAACCTCTGAAATAAAAGTTCAAATAGAAAACGTTCCATCAAATAATTATGTGGAATTAACAAAGTAGGTAGTTTTGTTATAACAAACTAAAATTAACCTTTAATCTCTCTCTTCTACTCATCAGAAAGACACTTACTGAATCTTTCTTTTTTTTTTGGAAGCATCGCTACTTACTACTTATCCTTGAATATTTTGTGACCAATATGAGGGTAAACAGGTGTCACCAGTGTTTACTCTGTCACTGTGTCCATAAAACTTCGGCCACCGGGCTTGAGATGTTCAATTGGTTCAGTAGCCTAAGTACTTATTGCTACTGCTTTTTACTGCGTTTACATCAAAAAAAGTGTGGAGGTAAATAAAAAATTAAAAAAAACGAACTTGAGACACAATAACAATTTGATACTATTCGAAGTTGTCCTAAAAGCTACCCAGAGTGAGAGTCGCGGTGTGTTGGCACAAACGTATAAGGCATTATGAAGTCGTCAAATGGATTGGATTGGAGAGATTCTTCGTCGGCCATTCAAAATGTACATATATTCGTTTATGCTCATACACACTCCACTTCTATTGATTGGGTTTTATATTAGTTTTATTTCTAGATAGGCATGTTTTCAATCTGAGGTCTATTTCACAAAACGATTTTTGCTTTTCACTTTGCAACTTTGCCAAAAAAAAGAATTTCCTGCAAGTGTTGGAAAGTGAAATGTTAACTTGTTTCACCAATTAAATAAAGAATTTTGCATTTGAATTCTTGGACGCCATTTTCAAAAATGTAAAACGAGAAAAAAATTTATATTTTGAAAAATAGGACGAATCTTTGGTTTAAATTTCAATCTTGCATCTATTCAGCAACTTATGTTTTTTGTATGTCAAAATGTGGTACTTCCTCTTAATTTGGTAGTTTTTAACGTGAAACAATTGCGTCAAGGCCTTCAGATGTCAAACATGTGTTGCAAAAATAACGATTGATGTCTTAAAAGAAAGGTTTTGGGAAGCCACGCTTTTTGGAAGCATACTCCTTTTATACCAAAGACTGGGACTTTCCACTTTTTTTGGTAATTTTTAATATTTTGATCATGAAGAAGATGAAGAAATGCCTTCAGATGCAAAACGCGTATTGGTAAAAATAACGGTTGACGTCTTTAAAGATAAAAGTTGATGAAAATCACATTCGATTAATACGTCAGTGTTGTCACTTTTTGGGAACATCCTATTTTTATGTCAAAGGGTGGGATTTCTAGTTTCTTGATAATTTTAAATATTTTGAACACGAAAAAAATTGCATTTTCGCAACTTTTTTCACGTTTATAAATATTGAAAACTACCCAAAAGCAAAAATCCCAAACTTTGACAAAATATTAATCTGCTAAGAAACTCGCAGCATGTAATGTGTGATGTAGACAAGAAAAAAATCGAATTAAAGGGGGATAATACCTTCCCGTGCTTGCACCGGAGGGGCAATTTAATAAAATAATTACATTAAATAGAAAAAGAATTATTTTAAAACAATGGTAACACTTACAGTAACATTTTGTGGCTTTTTGGAAAGCTAAAAGTCCATTTTTCTTGTTTATTTTCGAGTAAAGTAAGGTTTTAACAATTTCAGCAAAAGCTGTTTTCTAGCTTAAGATTTTGAAAAAAAATATTCCAAACATTTTTTGGTAAAACTGTTTATCACTAGCTTTCCAAAAAGGTAAAAAACATTGTTTTAACTGCTTATTTTAGGGGTCGGGTTAACAGTAAAATAATGAGCTTAAATTTTACAAGAATTTCTTTTTATTTATTCGGACAAAATTTGGGGGCGCATCAACTTAAATTTAGCAATGCCCTTTATAAGGATCACCCTAATGTATATATTTGGGTTCATGGAAACGGCTTCAATCATTTAGACGAAATTTCCAGAGCTTTTTTCCTATGAACGAGAAAAAAATTTGATTTTGCAAAATCCATTAGCGTTTGGTGAAACCTATTTTGCAAAGAGGAAATTTTCAATTCAATAATTTTTTCTTTGGAAATTAGCGTTTGGTGAAACAGAATTTGCAAAGTACAAGTCAAAAGTTGCAAAATGAAGTGAAAACTGTCTGGTGAAACGGGCCCCTTGGGTCCAATTCCGCAAGTGCGAATGATATTCCGTGAACACATTCTGTTCACGCCCAAAGTAAGTGTGAATAAATTTAACTGATTGTGCATACGATATTTGTCAAAAACTTTAAGCTCGCGGAATCACAAAAATTAACGTGTACACGATTTTCTGATGTGTACACAGAAGAAACTCACTTTTGCGGAATTGGGCCCCTGGTTGGGCCCCTGGTCTTAAATCTAATTTTTAGATATTGTGCCTTCTTATTAATTCAAATTGCTTGAAACGTCTGTATTCTTGATAAAGATAACTATCTTTTTAACTGGGGAAAAATGTATATTTGTTTTCCCGTGGGTAGGTGCAAAACCTGCATCAGGCTCTATGAGGTCCGAAAAACGCGTGCTCATAGGTGTGTGAGATTCTTACTACACTAAAACCACCTCAACTTCCCGATTGCAACTAAGTTGAAACTTATCTAGCAATTTATTATTTAACGAAGTTAAGTAACGTGTTGCAGGTTACTTTCCGGTGAAAGTTCCTGCTTAATCCGCGATTTTAAAGCGGTTTTCTGTTCACCGCACCAGTCGGAAGGTTTTGCTCTTCGCAGACGGCGTACTAAATTCGACTCGTCAAGAATGTCAATAATCTTAGAATAAGGATGTTCAAATAGTCGATTTCTATGTTTTCGTGCGAAACTTTTTATTTTGTCCCGGACCGTAGGAATCCCGAGATCCCTGTGAAGATCTTAGTTTCTTATATACCACGGACCATTTACAAATGACCATAGTAATTTATTTTCAATCGTTTGCAAGTTATTTAAGTTTGTATCGCAGGAACAACCCCAAAAATGTATACCATAAGTCCAAACAGGTTTAAGAACCTGTCGGTATAAAATCAATTTATTTTCAATACTAAGCTTTGAATATTTACCGGGTAACCAGTTCATATCTCTTAATTTGCTTTTTAGTTCTTCGCATTTCTTTTTAACGTGCGGCTTCCATTTTAATTTCGTGTCTAGAGTCATTCCCAGATACTTTGCCTCATTTGCAAATGGAACACGAGTGGTATTAAGAAAGACTGGTAATCTATTTATTTTCTATACGTAAAGTCCACATGGACTAACTTTTGTTCATTGAGCGCTATTCGCCATGTTTTTATCCACTAATTGAACTATTAAGAGCATTTTGTAATTGCAAATTGTAGCTTAGCTTATCGTTTAGCCTACTGCTAGTATTGCAGTATCATCAGCAAACGTGGCTACGATAGTGTCTTCTGTTTGGCGTATATCTGGATATACTGGACCTAATACACTTCCTTGTGGTACCCCAGCCATTATTTCTTTAAAATCAGAATAGTCAATTTCGTGTCTTACACGAAAACGTCTGTTATCTAGATATTCGTTTAGAATGTTATTAGGTCCTTTAGGTAGAATTTGTCTTAATTTGAATTTTAGGCCTTTCTGCCACACGCATGCAACACGACCAAAAAGACTATCGAACAGATTTTCTTTTCTTAAAGAGCTCTCTCAATTACGTCAGTAATTCTATTCACTTGATCAATTGTCGAATGCTTGCTTCTAGATCCGAATTGATGTTCAGGTAGTAATTGTTTCTCTTCTATTTATCGGCTGCAGGCGCAGGAGTAGTATTTTTTCAAATTTTGTTGATACTATAGGAAGAAGCAAAATCGGCCTGTAAGACTTCTTTTCGTGAGATGTTTTGACAGGTTTCAACAGCATTATGACTTCCGCAACTTTCCATTGGCTTGGAACATATTCTAACCTTAGAGCTGCATTTATTATGTAAAGGAGGTTTATAAACCCTTTACGAGGGAGCATTTTTAAAATCTCGGCCGTTATTAAGTCATATCCTGGAGCTTTGTTGGACTTAAGCTTCTTTATTTATCTTTTTAATTCAGCAAGTCTAGCACTTCTTGTAATGTAGCTTTCATTTGAGGCAAAATTCATATTAATACTTTCGTTGAGTTCTTGCCCATCGAACGGCTTAAATGTTTCCTCGAAGTAATCGTCGAATACCATCGCTTTTTCTTTGTCACTTTAAGCCCATTCGTTTTGGTTTTTCTTAATCGGGAGCACTAGAAGCTTTGGTTGGTGAAATAATAGTTATTTCCCCTCCTTCTAATCGCATATAAAATAAATATATCCATTTCAAAAAACGGTAAAAATTACAAAAATGTCCGTTTTCGGCTCATAACTCTTATATAGAAAATGCTATACCAAAACAACTTAAACAATAAGTTTCTTAACCGTGTAATTCTCTTACCCAAAAAAATCAGAGCAGTTGCAGCTGCAGTTGCAGTTGCAGTTGTAGTTGCAGTTGCAGTTGCAGTTGCAGTTGCAGTTGCAGTTGCAGTTGCAGTTGCAGTTGCAGTTGCAGTTGCAGTTGCAGTTGCAGTTGCAGTTGCAGTTGCAGTTGCAGTTGCAGTTGCAGTTGCAGTTGCAGTTGCAGTTGCAGTTGCAGTTGCAGTTGCAGTTGCAGTTGCAGTTGCAGTTGCAGTTGCAGTTGCAGTTGCAGTTGCAGTTGCAGTTGCAGTTGCAGTTGCAGTTGCAGTTGCAGTTGCAGTTGCAGTTGCAGTTGCAGTTGCAGTTGCAGTTGCAGTTGCAGTTGCAGTTGCAGTTGCAGTTGCAGTTGCAGTTGCAGTTGCAGTTGCAGTTGCAGTTGCAGTTGCAGTTGCAGTTGCAGTTGCAGTTGCAGTTGCAGTTGCAGTTGCAGTTGCAGTTGCAGTTGCAGTTGCAGTTGCAGTTGCAGTTGCAGTTGCAGTTGCAGTTGCAAAGATACGCACTGACTTTAAGATTTAATTTCTCGTAAACTTTTTCATGAAAACAACTTGATATAAGAAAGTTTATAAAAATATAGAATAATAAGATTTTAAAAATTTTACTATTTTCGTTCGTCCGATGACCGAGGCTCACGAGACATGTTATGAAACGCGTTTTCCAAAATGGTGGTTGACACTCATCCCCTTCGTCCCACCAATTCCGATTTTAATTTGGGGAAACCTCTGAACGTATTCCATCAAGGAAATCAGTTCAGTAATGAATTGAAGAAAAAAAGTATCTGTCCCTTGCCCACTCACGTACTCTTATTTCAAAAAGAAAAGAGCCACCAATTCTGTATGAATATCACTTTTGTCCTATATCGTAGTACCTCGTGGCATGACAATACACAGTTAGTGCGTTGGACTGTCATGCTGAAGGTCTGGGTGCGATTCCCAGCCGCTGCCACCTAAAAATAGATATGTTTTTCCCGAGCTACTGCCTCTGGCGAGAAACTGACAAATCCTCCAAGAGTATACTTGTCATGCATAAGTGCTTCTCATCTAGCCGCTCGGATTAGGCAAAAAATTGTAGGTCCCCTCTATTCCTGCCAACAACACGCACACGGAAATGGTTGAGAGTTGTAAGTCAATAGGCCCTGTTTTTCCATGAGCTGTTGCGCCACAAAATTTCATTTTATTTGTCTTACATTTTCTTTAAATCTCTCAAAAGGTTTATAAGGAAATGTGACCTTAATGACCTTAATCAGTCGATGTGGAGTATACCTTCACCAGCCCTGGCTACTCGTGTTTCATTAACAAAAAAAAAAAAAAAAAACTAAGTAAATTTAAACCGAAAAAGACAGCCCATTATGAATTAATGCGACATAACCATTATCCAAATGATATTTATGTTGCGCTGGCAATATACAGTAGTCAGTCGCAATGGAATTTATAATTATTGTCAACTGTTATTGTGTGTTGTGTCATTTTGGAATATAATATGTATAATGGTACCCACTCTATCTTCTGAGGAAGGAGAGGATTCCGACTTTGAAATTGAATTTCAAAATTTTAAAATGTTGGTCAATATTTGTGTTAAAAAGATTTTGTTTTATTTGATTTGTTGCTGAAGATATTTTCGGATTTGTTTAAATTTTTGTTAATGGATTTCTTTTTTTTTTTTTTTGGTGGTGCGATTGCAACAGAAAATTTATAAAATTGTGTGTGTTACCAAGTTGATGTTCACTTTTTTGTAGGTATACATTGTACAATGTACATATCACCATAATCATTTAGAAATTTTTCACCCATCGGTTATTTGTTTTTTTTTTTAAATATTTTTTTTTCATCACATCCATCGACCGGTACGAAAAATTCAGTCTTATGTGACGCTGCTTTCAATCGTTCATACATACAATGTTGCACTCGAATAATGTACGTATCTAATATTTGAAATTTGTAAAAATGTTTCAACAGGTTAACGACCTCTGAAAATTTAAAACTACTTACACTTCACTTTAAAAAATAATTTGTAAGGACGCGTCTGCATAAATAAATGTACCAGTAAGTGAAATTTTGAACATATGAACATTGTAAATAGTATATATTCCCATTTAAGCTACAAACTTATACCTACAATTCTGAGCTAATGCACATATGTGAATGAGTAAATCAACACTTTTTATAATTTGAAAAAAGCAGGTGCTCAGTGGAAGGTTATTTTTGAGCGCTAATTATTGGTGGTTTAGTCTCACCATTGTTAACCCCAGACCTATTTTTATCAAGCAAAAACATTGCACTAGCTATTTTTTGTTAGGTAATTTATTGTAAATGAATTGAATTAAAAATTGAAGCAGTCCCTTCTGTTTACCTTTAAAAACTGCCTCGAACTCATTGTATCAATTTCCGTAATAAAAGTCTATAAAAAATGTTTAACGAAATTTAAAATATTCTTTTTTCAATTAGGTAACTTTTACATTAATGAAGCTTTATGGAGAAGTGCTTATATGAATTCTATGTTCCGAACTATTTAACCTTTGATATTTGCATAATAATGGGTGAAGTTCCTGCCTTGAAAATAAAAATTGAAACACTGTTTTTTTCAGTTGACAATAATAAATCAATAATTACAAACACTATAAACAAATGAATTTATTGGCTGCGGAAGTAAATAGTGCTCACGACTGGGTCAAACAACCTTGCACCTGTGATTCAAATCTATAAAGTGGCGAAACTTTGATGTATGCTAGTGGTGTGGTAATATCGGGGTTTTCAATAAGAGCGCTACAAAGGTTTTTTTTAAATAAAACAAAAACGGTTTTGGATATCAATGAAATTCTTTATTCCTGTGAAAGTACGTTTGATGCCATTATGTATGGAACTCGATTTCTTTTGCATGGCCACCACGGGCACGCTTGCAGAAGTCCAGACGCTGAACCCAATTTTCGATGGTTTTCAAGCATAAATCGGCCGATACTGCTGCAATTTCACGTTCGATATTCGTACAAAGTTCATCAATCGTCGCTGGATTGTTGGCATAGACCAAAGACTTGACGTAGCCCTACAGGAAATTGTCCAACGGCGTCAAATCGCATGACCGTGGCGGCCAAGCGACTGGACCATTTCGTGAGATAACACGTTCTCCAAACTTGGTTTCCAATACATTTATTGTGACATTCGCTGTGTGGCTTGTGGCGCCGTCCTGTTGAAACCACATGTTCTCCAAGTCCATATCATCCAATTGGGGCCAAAAATATTCGGTTATCATTGAACGGTAGCGATCCCCATTTACAGTAACGTGCCGGTCCTGATCAGCACGGAAGAAGCACGGCCCAATGACTTTGCCGGCCCATAAACCACACCAAACCGTAATTTTTTCGGGATGAAATGATGACCCATGGAGTACGTGTGGATTGCTGCCTGACCAATGCCGCATATTTTGTTTATTGAAGAAGCCATTCAGCCAGAAATGAGCCTCATCGCTGAAGATGATTTTTTCGATGAAAATCCCAATCATTTTCAAGTTGTTGCTAAGCCCAAATCACGAACATACGACGCTTCTGGTGGTCAAGCGGCTTCAGTTCTTGCGTCAATTTAATCTTGTAAGGATGTAGCCCAAGATCTTTTCGCAAAATTTGCCACAACGACGTCACAGGGATGCCCAACGCTTGAGAACGACGTGTGAGAGACACATTTGGGCTTTCTGCAACTGAAGCCTCAGCGGCAGCAATATTCTCGCCACTACGGGCACTTCTTTGTCTCACTGGCATGGGAACATTTTGTACTGTGCCTGAGGATTCGAATGTTTCCACTAGACGCTCAATTGTTGATCTGCTAGGACAATTATGACGACCATAAATTGGACGTAGTGCTCTTAACGTTGAGGCCACTGACTCCGAATTTTGGTAGTAAATTTTAATAATTTCGACTCGTTGTTGGCTCGTATATCTTTCCATCATGAAATTGCAAACCTTAATTTTTGGTGGGGGCAAAACCCCCATTTATTCGGCTTAATACAAGCTAATTCTTAATCTAACTTAAAACTAAGAACTTAAGCTAACGTTAGTGAGGGGGAGGGCGATTCAGAAGACGGAGTTTTAGGGATGGAGTACTAAGGTGAAAGTCAAAGAAGTTCATGTTCAGATTAACATTTCGCAGCATTCGAGAGATAGGTTCGTTTGAGCCATAGGAGGTCCTGTGGGTTGGAAGATAAAAAAGACGAGGATTTCGAGAACGAGGGTAAATGTTAAAGGAGATAGAGTTGTAGAGTGAAATGCAGTCAAAGGAACCAGAAAATAATCGATAAATGAAGAGAATGTCTGATATTTCTCTACGTTCTTTCAAAGAATTCAAGTTGGTTTAAGGCGGTCTAGATAGGGAGGCAAGATCAGGGGATTGGTTTATTCAAGGCCTCGAAGAGCAAAGCGAAGGAAGCGACGCTGGACGCTCTCGATTCTGGAAATGTGTATAAGTTGGTAAGGGGACCAAACTTGAGAAGCATATTCGAGGAGTGGGCGAACGAATGATATGTATAGGGATCGAGTCACATAAGGGTTAGAGAATTCCTTTGACCATCTTTTGACGAAGCCGAGGGCTGAATTTGCCTTGAGAATGATATCATCTACATGGGAGAGAAAATTAAGTTCCGGGTCAAGTATTATGCCAAGATCCCGAATAAATTCAGCGGTGGGTATGGGTTGATCATGAAGGAGGTAAAGACGGGGAGGAGATTTAATACGCTTACGTGTAAAAGTGATTGATTGGCATTTGGCAACGTTGAGCTACAAGCAATTTTTAAGACACCAAATTGAAAAACTGTCAAGGTCCTGTTGAATAAGGGAGGAGTCATGTGTCGATGAAATAATCTTGAAAAACTTGGTATCATCAGCGTACAGTGAAATACAAGAGTGTTTGATGACCTTTTCAATATCGTTAATAGCAAGAATGAACAAAAGAGGGCCTAGATGGCTGCCTTGGGGAACACCGGAGGTAGCTAGGAAAGAGCAAGAGGTGGTGGTTTTAAAACGAACGCTGTAATAACGATTATCTAGGTAAGAGGAGATCCATTTTAACAAAGAAGGTTCAAAGCCGAGTGAGGACAATTTGAAAAGTATTGGCTTATGGGAGATTTTATCAAAGGCCTTACTAAAATCGGTTGATATAACATCGACTTCGTAACCTTTTTCCATGGCTGATAGCGTGAAAGACACAAATTCAACAAGGTTAGTGGTTGTGGATCTGCATTTGAGAAAGCCATGTTGTCTGGGGGAGATGAGAGATTTGCAGTGGAAGCTAAGTGTTTCGTACAAAATACTTTCAAAGAGTTTGGGTATGTGAGAAAGCTTGGCAATTGGGCGATAATTGTTAACATCACCCTTCGAACCTTTTTTGTGTATGAGGATAATGAAAGATGATTTCCATATCTGAGGAAATTCACCAAGATTTAGGGAAATGCTAAAAAGTTTTGAGAGAGGAAGAGAAAGGGTGGAAGAACATTTTTTTAGAAGTATGGCAAGGAGACCATCGAGACCGGGATTAAATTTATCGTTTAGTTGATTTAATTTAGTTTCAATGAGATACGGATCCACAGTGCGAGGGAGAAGCGGTCCAAGAGAAAAGTTTTGTAGATAATTGAAATATGCAGAATCAGGTGCAAAGGAGTCATCTGCAAAAGATTGTTTAAAAAATTTAGCAAAAAGGTCGGCGATAGTCCTTGGATCGTTTGAGGTTTCGTTATTGAAAGAGACAGTGTTTGGGTAGCCATCGGATTTTCGTTTATAGTTGACAAACTGAAAAAATTACTTAGGATCATTGATTAGGTTGGATTGCGTGGTAATTAGATAGCGTTGGTAAAGGGAGTTTTATAGCTCGTTAAAATGTAGATAAGAACCAAGATAGTTAGAATAGTTAGTAGGAGAACGAGAGTGGAGGAAAATTTCCCACAACTTATTTCTCTTATTTCGCAGACAACGAAGTTTACGATTATACCAAGGTGGAGTAGAAGACAAAGTTTTGTGGCGAGAAAAAGGAACATAAAGGGCAATAGAATTAAATATTTTAGTGTACAATAAAGTAGTGGCATCATTTACAGTTAAGTTATCAAAATTAAAAGAGATTTTTTTTAGGTATTCGTTTATTAGACGAAAGTTTGCTTTATGGAAGTCATGAGAATAAAGATCGGTAGTGGGAGTGGATTGTAATTGGGAGTCGTGAAAAAATGAGAGAAGAAGGGGAGGGTGGTAGTTATCGATGGTTGAAAGAGAAGGGGGGCTAGCTGAGACAGAAAAGTTATTGGGATCGGTTGTGAAAATAAGGTCAAGTTGTCTATCCACGAAATTTGTGATCCCGCTGACTTGGCAAAGGCTTGAATCAGCAAGACTATCTAGAAAGACATATTCTTTGGCAGATGTGATATTAGAAGCAATAAAGAACGAAAGATCGTCTGATGGACTACATTTTAAATAAGGAAGATTGAGGTCGCCGAAAAGACTGAAGAGAATTGTCAAAAGAGCGGCAAGAAATATGGTGTCGTTTGCTGTCCCTGTCGCTCTACTTTTGTAGCGTCCCTGTTGAAAAACCCTTTATATGGAAGCGAGTAGCACTCAAATAAGGAATCAAATTGCTGTAGTGCAGTACCGTGGAGCCTTGCACGTAAGCTAGCTCCCACGTTACGGTGTTGAAACAAGACGTTTTTTAAGTCACAGGAGTAACTCCCATTGACCTTCGAGTAGCAGAAAGGAAATACATCTTCAAACAAAAGTAAGAAATTGGGGTGGAAACGGCAAAGCAGCTCAGGAAACAGAAGTTACAAAAGCACTGGAGTTCGGAAAGAAGAGGACGATGGATGGTGAGGCTGATCGGGAAAATGTCTATGTAAAATGAATGAAAGCATGGCGAGGTAAAATTTGTAATATGTTAATACGTCACTAGTTTCTTACTGGGTATTTCCAAGCCTTCTTCCATTTAACCGAAAAATCGAACATCCCAGCCTGTCACTACGGGGACTCTGACAGACAATGCCCAACACACGTTTTGTGTGTACAGCCGATGGGATGCCAAGTGTTGAAAACTATGCAACAGCATTGATGATGATATCACACCAGAAAACAGAAGAAGCTTAACAGTGGCTAAAATTAGCGTAGAACTTGTAGGTACGTTAATAGAACATATTCTCAGAAGAAAAAGAAGAAGAAAATGATCATCGGGAAACAGTTCAGCCCGAAACTCTCCTCGAATTTTGCAAAAACCAGTTTCGGGGCAGACGCCAAGAAGTGTTATGAAAAATAAAACCTGATTTCAGTATCGGTTTAAGAGAGCAAAGCAGATGGGTCTACCGGTTGATCATCAATTAGGGCAAAACCAGGAATATTCTTTCATCAAGAAAGGATACGCATGTACGGCTCACTATTTTAGACACTGTATAGAAATTATGAGACTTGATTAACTGCAGCCGAGATGTTGATGTTTCATATGACAGTAGGACTTACAAGACCTTCATGTCAAAAATCCCACCTACATCCTAACAACCTTGTCATAAAGGCAATATTGTACGACGCCAAGATTTGATGCAATCACGAAGAGGTTAGAACAAGGCAGCCCTAAAACTTAAAGTAATAAGGAAATACAACGATATCACTACTGAGTTGGATTCAGGGATGCAACAACCCATATCTAACGGGAAGGTTTTCTACCGCTTTCTAAAGTTCCGCCGGCTTAATCCTACAGGTGGAAGCTATCAATCAATTTGGGAGTCAAAGTGTAGACATAAGCTGAGGACCCATCTTTCTGGAAAAAGTTTGTCGGTTGAGGCCTGGTCCACTACGGACCTCAGTAAGTGTTACCGTAAATATGTAAGCTACCAAGTGGAACAGTCTCCCAATCGTTAAAAATTAAATGATCATAAATTGCACATTTTTATTACCAACTTTACTGCAATAACAATGAAAAACCATGTGAAGTATGAACTGCATGTCTACTATTAATTCCCTGCCAATTCATTTGTCATTTGATTTAAACTTCCCCGAATCCAATATAGTTTTGATTACTTTAAATTATACACACAGCTGGATTTTCCCAAACATATATGTATTGTCATAGAAACAGATAACCTCAGGGCATTAAAGTATCATAAACTCACCAAATTATCAACCCTCTTCTCTTTCAACTCCAAACCGAAGCTTTATCAAATTAAATAACCAGCATGTCAAATATACTAAAAACCAATCCCTTTTGAACATTCGCATGCCATATTATTATTCATTTACGTATTTAATTTATAAATTCACAGCTCTCATCGTCATCTGATTGCAAACTAATAACAGTATCGTCATCAGCAACCCCTAATTCGAGTAGAAGAGAAACCATCAGCAATAAGAGGCGTTATTAGAAAACATCGGAAACTGTATTTACCCAAAACAATCACCCGATTAGCATCAAAAGTGTGCTCGTGTGAGATCCTTCCTTCCTTTCAAACCTTAAAGCCGTATACACATATACCTATACAACTACCTACACACCATAATTTGGACACCCGTTTTCTAGAAAAAGTCCTGCCATAAGGTTACACTGTTATTTCTAATTCCTGAAGCATACAAAAGGCATCTTGTTACAAACGAAATGAAAAGAAAAATTATATACAACCTAATAAGTAGGTATAGGCCCAAGAATTTATTTTCACA